>CM046449.1:72520757-73170757 GCA_025506515.1 Flaveria trinervia | reverse complement strand
TATACGATGCATTTGGTTCCATACAGGTAATGCCTCCATATTTTTAAGTGCGAATACTACAGCGCCCAACTCAAGATCATGACTCGTGTAGTTCTTCTCGTGCACCTTAAGTTGTCGCGAAGCGTAGGCAATCACCTTATCTTTCTGCATTAGTACACATCCCAACCCTTTATGCGAAGCATCACAGTACACCACAAAATCATCAGTTCCGTCTGGAGGGACAATATCGGTGCATTGCACAGCTTATCTTTTAGCGTTTGGAACGCCCGTTCTTGCGCATCTCCCCAATCAAACTTCTTGTCTTTCTGAGTCAGCAACGTCAACGGTTGAGCGATCTTTGAAAAGTTCGCAATGAAACGACGATAGTATCTAGCTAATCCTAAGAACTGCCATATTTCTGAAGATGTTTGGGGTGTATCCCATTTCTTTACTGCTTCGATCTTGCCGGATCTACATGAATCCCGTCCTTGTTAACCACATGACCCAAAAACTTCACCTCTCGCAGCCAGAATTCACACTTCGGGAACTTGGCGAAAATTTTCTCTTCTCTTAACAGTTCTAGTATTGCCCGAAGGTGTTATTCATGATCCTCTTTCGATCGAGAGTAGATAAGTATGTCGTCAATGAATACGATCACAAACTTATCCAAGTAAGGTTTGCACACCCGATTCATCAGGTCCATGAACACAGCTGGTGCGTTAGTCAATCCGAACGGCATGACCAAGAACTCATAGTGCCCATAACGAGTTCTAAACGCTGTCTTCGGTACGTCCTCCTCAAAAACCCTTAGTTGGTGATATCCAGATCGAAGGTCGATCTTGGAAAAATACGAAGCTCCTTGTAACTGATCAAACAGGTCGTCGATCCTGGGGAGAGGATACCGATTCTTCACAGTTAGTTTGTTCAACTCACGGTAGTCGATGCACATATGGAACGACCCATCCTTCTTCTTGACAAATAACACCGGTGCTCCCCAAGGCGAGTGACTCGGCCGAATAAAACCCTTCTCCAGTAGTTCCTGTAACTGGCTAGATAACTCTTGCATTTCAGACGGTGCCAACCGATACGGTGTCTTTGCTACCGGTGTAGCTCCAGGAACCAACTCAATACGAAATTCCACCTGTCGTGAAGGAGGCAAACCAGGCAAGTCATCAAGAAATACATCTGGGTAATCCCGCACTACAGGGATATTTGCCAATTTCTGCTCCTCTTCCTTCTTTTCCACCACGTGAGCCTGAAAAGAGTAGCACTGTTTTCGTAAACTCCGGCGTGCTTTCATGCAGAAATAAGCTTTAAGTTTCTCCCCGGTCTTTCTCCTTGAATCTGAGTACTCCCCCGTCTGACGTAGGGATTCGCACTACCTTGTCTCGACAGACAATCTCGGCCCCGTGTTTCGACAACCAATCCATTCCCACAATCACATCGAAACTTCCTAGCTCAAAGGGTATTAAGTCTATATCGAAGGTGTGGTTCTCTAATATTATCGAGCACTTTCTAATAATCCCGTTGGCCTGAACAACCCTACCATTGGCCATTTCTACAGAGTAGCTAGTTTCTAGCCTACTAGGACTCAAATCGAGCAATTGCACAAATTCAAAAGATATAAAACTATTGTCTGCTCCAGTGTCAAATAATACAGATGCAAAGTGATTATTGAGTAAGTGCGTGCCCGTGAAGACATTTGGGTCCTGACGGGCTTCGTTGGCTCCAATGACAAAAGCGCGTCCCCGGGCCGCGTTCCCCTGGTTTGTCGGGCCTTGATTTCCAGCTATAGCCATAGTCTGATGCTGGTTGTTCCCTGGTTGGCCCGATGCCCAATTCAGTTTGGGGCATATGTTCCGGTAGTGATCAGGGCTTCCACACTCATAACAGCCCCTGGCGTTCCCAGCGGGGTTAACCGCGTTAACTGGTGTGACCATATTCGGCGCTGTTCTGCAGTCTCTTGCTAAATGTCCCGGGCGTCTACAGTTAGCGCACACCCGACACAACATAGCTGGGGGATGATGAAAGTTGCACCTATCGCATCGGGGGTGCGGACCCACATATTCTCGCCTGCCCTAGGTCACGGCCACAAAATTTCTGGTTGTCTTGGCCCTTTTCTCGAATTTCCCGGCACTCGACCGGCTCGTTTCCCCAACTTCTTTCCTTTTCTCTGCTCCCCTGCCCAATACCCCTGTTCTCACCATCTCATCAGTTAAAGCGCCAGCCTTCAGAATCGCGCTCTGAATAGTAGGAGGAGCAGTAGCGGTTACCATTGCCCGGATTTGAGGCGCAAGTCCCCAAATGTACCTCTCTATCCTTTTTGATTCTGGGGTGACTAGATGCGGAACCAACCTTGCTAGCTCGTGAAAACGATCGGTGTAAGCTGCGTGCCCAGCCCCCACCATGGCATGATTCCAGGATTCATGCTCAAGTTTTTGCATCTCATTGAGAGGACAGTACTCCTCGGTGATTAGGGCCTTGAACTCATCCCACGAAATTTGCATCGCCGATTCTCTTCCCCTAGCCTGAATCTGAGTGTTCCACCACGTTAGTGCCTTGCCCTGTAACGAGCACGTGGCGTACTTAATCCTTTGACTGTCGAGGCATTCGCTGATGTCGATCACGGCCTCCATCTTTTCAAGCCACTGGTCAGGGCTATGGCTCCGCCTTTGCCATCAAACTCTCTTGGTTTACAAGCCACAAATTCTTGTATGAACATCCCCGTCTAACATTCACAATTCCAGTTTTGTTACCGGCTATACCACCATTTCCGGTCTCTTGATTGCTTTCGTTCCCAGTCGGGTTCCCGTTATCCTCATTATCATTGCCACCGTCCCCGTGGGGGTGAGAATTTTGAAGAGCATCGCTCACTTGGGCCACGATAGTGGAATCAGTGCGGCCAGCTGTTGAGCGATTAAGGCTGCCATATCGGTGTTTCCTGTTCCTGGAGTGACATTGGTAGGACCATCAGTTGTTCTCGGTGCTCTACCTCTGCCTCTGCCTCTACCTCTCGGGGCTTCACTTCCGCCACTGTTGCTGCGGGTAACTCTTCGAGGCGGCATGTTCTAATCATAAGAATAGCAAATGCATAAGTTTTAACCATCGCAGGACACATTATCCATGTTACATTAAGGTCTAACTTTCCGGGTTAAGACCACACTTATGGTTGTCACATATCGCATACAAATCGTGAAATTCTCACACCATACATAAGTAATGTCCAAATAGTAGTCCATCATAACAATGACATGTCCATGCATGAAATCAAATTTAGTCTAGCGGAGGTTGCCTATTTCCTCCTCTCTCGAGGTCTCAGACATAACATCCTCGGGGTAAATCCCAGTGTCTAAAGTCAAACGCAATAGCATGATCTATGAAGATCTCTTCGGGTTCAATACCCGGATTGATAAAACAACTCGGTGCGCAGAGGGAAACGGAAGATCCAATAGGATTATCTCGTAAAGAGTGAGCACAATGGCTCCCTCACAGGGTGAAATGATCACGAAACAGATAGATAAATGAACAAGTAATGAGGAACACGTATGTGATATAAAATGCACACAACCCTGGCATGAAAATCTACATGAAGGTTCCTAGGTTATAGTCTAGGTCAAGTGTATTGCCTAATTCTCTATAACCAATGGCTCTAATACCAGTCTGTCACACCCCCGCTAAGAGCGGAAACACGGGGGCGTAACAAGACGGGAATCGTCATAACACATGGTAAGTGATAGAGATGCAATAATAATAACGATAACAAGCGTGTCATGACGACACCCGACAACAAGGGGACTTGTGTCGTGTTTAGTCAATAATCACGACCACATAGCCATAAGCATAAACATGATACTGTTGATACATGTATGTCCCTAGATCATGATATGAAATGTAATAGATCTTGTTTATCTGATTCTGGTGTAATTTGATATGATTAATGAAATGATATTGGTTGTTTGTGATTTGTAATGACTAATATTCATTAATGAGTTGATATTAAATTGGTTAATTAGGTTTGCGGTTGTTAGAATTGTTACACATAACGTTTATTAATAATACATTCAAACTTAACTTAATGAAGTTTCATGCGAATGGCCCATGCGAATGAACCATAAGCATGAATAACTTCATACGAATAACTCAGTCGCACGACTGAACCAGGAGACTGGATCAGTCGTATGATTGTAACATAAGATTGGCTCAGTCGCACGACGAACACTCAGTCGTGCGGATGAATCAACCGCATGGTTCAATCGCACGACTGAACCATGCTAATGGTTCAGTCGCACGATTGAATAATACCACCTATAAATACAACCCATTCATGAAAAATAAAAACTTTTAATGATTACGATTCCAGAGTACCCTAGCCGTCCAGAAGCCTCCTAATTCGTTCTCCAAGTTCATAGAACACATTAGATCGATTCCCAATCGATTTCTAACGTTAGTTTCAATTCTTCATTGAATCTTCGTGTGTTCTCACTGATTGGATCGCCAATCAAATAGGTTCCGCACTATTTGATCTGGTTTACACGCTAATCTCTAGGTATTTCGTTCAAATACCAGGTCCTAACACGTGGTATCAGAGCTTTGGCTCTTGATTACGTGTGATTCAATCAAAGATTAAAAAGTTTGTGTTTTTGCACTAAAAACGCAATATCTTTTGTGTCAAAAGTGATCTTGGACGTTCCTACTCATCAAAGTTTGGTTTCTACGGACTTAGGCGATTAGACCTTGCGAAATTTCGAATTTTTACGGCTAAAACACGTTTAACCTAGAAATTTTCGCAAAACAGCAGCTTCAGTCGCACGAGGAGCCATTCGCACGACTGGACCTCATTCGCATTGACAGACGCACGATTGGACATAGTCGCATCTCCATTCGTACGATTGAACCTTTCGGGCATACTGGTCATACGCATCAGATTCATTCGCACGACTGAGCTAATCACTTAGTTCAGCCGCACGATTGAACCAGTCGTAGAGTTCATACGCAGACTAGACCATTCGCACCATTCAGTCGCCCTAGTGACAATTTGTTTTATTAGACTTAAAGTTATTAGACTTAAAGTTATAGACTTAAAGTTATTCGCAATGGAAGATCAAATGTCAGCCTTTACTGCTGGAAAGGACTCTAGGATACAGACCTGCTGTTGCTTGAGAGTGAGGGGGTAATCATAACAAACCACCAAAGCTCTTGACGTTAGATGAGTTTCCCACCGGAAACAACGTTTTGAGATCTACCTCAAGGAGTGGATCCAAATCTGTGGGAAGCCATCGAGATTGGATATAGTACACCGGTGGGGCTGATGGAGTTAAGCTAACGTTAGGAGGAATGACGGACATGCAGAAAGTCAAATACAATGCAGAAAAAAGAGTTTATGCATTGATTACACAATCTATTCCTAAAGACATATTCCACCAGTACTCAGAAAATAAGCAGTCCAAGAAACTTGGGATGAGCTAGAAAAGAGGTACGACGGGAATGCTTCATTGAAGGCGATCAAGGCTAAGGAGTTAAAGAGGAATTCGATAACTTCTCATCGATGGAAATGAGAGTTTGGACGATGTTATAGATAGATTTACCATCTGATGAGTGAACTGCATACACATGGGGTGGCTACTACCATGGAAGAGAAAGTTACTAATTTTGCAGACGGATTGCCTGAAAAGTGGGCTTCATTCGTGTCTAATCTTAGACAGAATGGAATGCTGGCAAAACTGGATATTAATGACTCATTCTAAGTTGCGAGAAGAGTCACTTAGGATGAAGTACAGAGCTCAGAAGTCTTCATACAATCAAAATCCAGCTTTATACAATGCCACGCCTCAAGCTAAGACATCTGGAGCACCACTCCAGACTACATTTGTGTCTAGCTCATCGGTCCTCACATGCATCTCCTTCAAGATCAGACACATCGGACTTTCTTGTTCCCACTATATTGGATCCGAAGCAAGTGCTACTAAACTGAAGACTGAGAATCTCGGAAATGTGATAGTGGAAGTAGCTCGAGAACACATGGATCTTTTGGCTGCAATGGTCCATTCTTATGATGAACTCATGCTGGGAAGATTGGAAACTGCCATTTGGCAGACGAGGACTACGAGCAGGTGGACGAAATGGAGCTTGAGAGGATGGACATAATGTGGGCTTTAGCTAGTGCTGTCCGGAGGGCAAAGAAGTTTGTAAAACAAACCGGACAGACTTTGGTAGCTACTAAGGATACCACGTTTGGCTTTGACAAGAGCAAAGTGACCTGCTTCAACTGTGGAGAGAAGGGGCACTTCAAAAGAGAATGTGTAAAGCCTAAGAAGACGGGTAACGGGAACCCATTCTCGTCCTTCACTCATCAAGACAAGCAAGCTACCAGTTCTACTTCATCAAACAGGATCCAAAGCCTTGACTGCTCATGATGATGAAGGACAGGATTGGAGCTTTAGGTTTGTCTCACCAGGGGAATCAAACATTGCAAGTGTAGAAGATATTGACAGTGATTTCGCTAGTGAAGGAGATCTAGCAGTTGAGATAGCGATGTCACATAGTGAAGAAGCAACTGCAACCGAGGTCAGTTACCAGCCTAAAGAGGAGACTACCACGCAGAGACAAAAAGACAGAATCACCAGAACCAGAGACATCTGATGCTGCCTGATGGCTAACTCTACTGAATCAACTCAGGTAAGTACTACTGACCAATGTTTAATTCATGCTTTATCTGATTGTGATACTTTTAGGAATAGCATAGATGAAAATTTTGCTAGTTAGTAGATCATAATGATAAATTAGTAAAAGATTTGCAACTGTGCACTGAGGCTAATAGGGTATTAAAACAAAATGAGCATAGTTATAAAGAAAAGATAGATCTTTTGACTAACAGCTTAGGGAAACCGAGGTAGTTGCCTTTAACCAAGCTAATGACATTAGGTATTATCTAAACTCCCTAGAAGACACTAAGAAGCAAAAGGAGTTCTAGAAGTAAAAGTAATTCATTAAAACAGAACATGCACAGTTGGACTAGTTCTTCACACATAGTCCAACACTTAGTGAGAGAAAGGAACAACGGGGAGGGATTTGGTTATAAAGTGGTTCCACCACCACCTAGACTTTTGATGAACACTAAGACTAGACCACTAATAGTAATCCCATCAAGGATCATGTGGTGTCTACTCTCTAGTTAGTGATCCAGATTCCTTATGTTCATCTATTGAGTCTAGAAACAAATAAAAGGAGGTCACTTCTAAGGCAAATGATAATTGTCTTGTGTTAATCTGGAAAAGGAATTTGAAAATGTTAACTTAAAGTCAGGATCAAACAGAGTCAAATCAGAACCTAAAAGGACTTCTAAGGTTAATCTTTCACATACGTCAAGTAAAAAACCTTTTAAACCAAAAGAAGGATATTAAACAGGTTAAAATAGTTAACTTTGTAAACCAAGAAAAAAACCAAAGAACCAGAGTCAAAACCTAGAGTGAGTATGTTACTAGAGTGTCCACACTTCTCCACAAAGAAAGTTTAATCATAAAGTTGATAGCGGTCGTGCTACAACTGTGGTGAATATGGACCATTGCTTCCTATTGTCACTTCTATCAGAGACACCCCGTAAGAAGATTGAACTTCAGGTTTCAAAGCCTAGGTCTTCTAAGAGGATCCCACTGCCTCCACCTAGAAGAACTAGTGAACCTAAAATCAACCTGTAAGTCAGTCGACTGTTTATCATAAACAAGCATTGCACAAACTGGATTATGGAAGGAGAAGACATCCTTAGTGTCTGATACTAATGACAAAAGGGAACCTGAGCTACCCTCATCCTCTAAGGGTCAATGGGTAGAATTTATGATGTGTGATGCCTCTGGAAACCCAAGCCAGTAAAGGCTTGGGTTTCTAACCCAAACTAATCCTTTACTTGTATGTGCAGGTGTTCGATACAGTGCTGAAACTAACACGTGGATAGTAGACAGCGGAGCATCCAGGCACATGACAGGAAATAGGGCTCTTTTATCAAACGTCAAGCAAATAAAAGGAGGCATGTTTCGTTTGCTAGAAACAAGGGTGGCTATATCACAGCACAGGGAGAAGTGGGGAATCAGAAAGTTAAGTTTGATAAAGTGAACTACGTTCAACAACTACAAATAACTTACTCTCGGTTTCCCAAATATGTGATAAGGGATTTAAAGTCATCTTTGACAACAAGAAGTGTTACGTACTAAAGAAAGACTACGTGATCCCAGAGGACCAAGTTTTGATGACTGCTTCAAGATATAAAGATCTTTATGTCTTGGATCTATCAACCGCTTCTACAATGGATCATGAGGTTTAGTGTTTTCTATCTAAAGCTACTGAAAAGGATTCCATCTCCTGGCATAGGAGAATGGGACACATTAGTCAAAGGAAGATGAATCACTGATTCAGAAGGATCTGGTGAGAGGAGTTAATGTCAAGAACTTCAGCTTCCTGACTTTTGTGTAGCTTGCAAGAAAGGCAAACAGACAAAGAAGTCTCATACGGAAAAGAAAGTTCATTCAATAGAACTTCCTCTTGAACTTCTTCACATGGATCTGTTTGGTCCAGTCAGTACAAAGAGCATTCCAGGCGACTTGTACTGTTTTGTGGTCACTGATGACTACTCAAGGTTCACTGGGTAAGTTTTCTGAAATCCAAATCAGAAACATTTGAATCATTCAAGAGTTGGTAACCACACTGGAATCTCTTACAAGCTGAAAGTAGACAAGTACGCTCAGACAACGGAACGGAATTCAAGAACCAGTGGATGGAGGCATACTGCAAGGAAAAGGGAATGTGCATCAATTCACTTCTGCCTACACACCTCAGATGAATGGCGTTGCTGAGAGAAAGAACAGAAGCTTGATAGAGACAGCACGGACTATGCTGGCAGACTCGAAACTGCCTATCCAATTCTGGAATGAGGCAGTGGCGAATGCATGTTATACACTGAATCGAGTCCTGATAGTCAAGCGCCACGGAAAGACATGTTACGAGCTACTACAAAGACGCAAACCGAACTTGGAGTAATCTCGAACCATTTGGTGCGCCGTGCACACTTCTGAAGAAGACACAAGAGGGTAAATTCAGCGAGAAGGCAGATGAAGGAATCTTTCTAGGATACAACATACCGAACAAGCGAGTTTACAACAACTCAACAGGTCTAGTAGAAGTGTGGTGTAATGTTGACGTTCAGCGATATACCACACCACCTACTGGCAAAGGACCCGCTTACTTTTTCGACTATGATGGATTCTTCAAGTTCTTCAACATCTCTCTCTCTCCCTCGGATGATGAATTAGCTACACGAATGATGTATGATATCTTGAATACACCAACATCTAGCTCACAGGGAGAATCATCTACTCAGTCAGGGGAAGTAGTCGACGACAATGACTCTTCCTCTGAAGATGACGCTGAGAAGATAACCAGAACAGTCAGGAGGAACAGGTTCCAGTTCCTGAAAGTCCACAACATCTATCAGTGATGCACCTTCGACTTCAGAGCCTCAAACTCCAACTACCTCAGATGCAGAACCAAATGTTCATAATCTAGGCTCTGAGGTAGCTATTCCTACCACTCCAGGATCACGACTAAACGTCTATCATCCCCTAAAAAATGTCATTGGGGATGTCAGATCGGGAGTGCAAACCCGAAATCAGCTATACTCAGTTGATTACGCCTCCGTTATGGAAAAGGGATATATTCATGATGGTGCTTATCGGTGTTTTGTCTCACAGTTTGAGCCAAAATACGTCAGTGATGCACTAAATGATGAGGTGTGGGTGAGTGCCATGCAAGAAGAACTTCTTCAGTTCAAGAAGTTAGGTGTATGGACTCTGGTTGATAGACCTAAAGGTGCTAAGGTCATTGGCACCAAATGGGTTTTAAAATGCAAGAAGGATGCCAAGGGGTCATTATCAGGAACAAAGCTCGACTGGTGGTTCAGGGTTTCCGCCAAGTCGAGGGAATTGATTACAATGAGGTGTTTGCACCCCTGGCACGGATGGAAGCCATTCGTATATTCCTTGCCTATGCATCATACATGAAGATTAAAGTCTGTCAATTAGATGTGAAGAGTGCATTCCTTCACGAGGAAATCAGAGAAACAGTCTATGTAAGTCAACCCGAGGTTTTTGAAGATTCGTATCATTGAGATAGAGTCTTCAAGCTCGACAAGGATTTATCGGGCTTCATCAAGCTCCAAGAGCTTGGTATGACAAACTCTCTACTCATCTTGTGAAACACAGCTTTCGCAGGGGAGTAATTGACTGCACGTTGTTCATTAAAGAGAAAGATGGCGACCTACTGCTCGTACAGATCTATGTTGATGACATAATTTTTGGTTCAAAGAACGAAGAGTTATGCAAAGAGTTTGAAGTAGTTATGAGAAAGAGTTTGAGATGAGTGCTATGGGGGAGATGAAGTTCTTTCTCGGGCTACAGGTGGATCAAACACCAAATGGGATCTTTCTACATCAGACCAAGTACGTAGGATACATTCTTAATCGCTTTGACATGGAGAATGCATCTGCTGCTGGTACTCCACTTGCTACGAATCACGACATAGCACCTGATGAAAATGGAGATCATGTAGATGCCACGATGTACCGAGGAATGATTGGATCCCTCATGTATCTCACTGCCTCAAGACCTGATATCATGTATGCTACATGTTTATGTTCTAGATATCAGGCTAAACCTAAGGTCAATCATCTGATCGGGGTCAAAAGGATTTTTCGCTATCTAAAGGGTACACCACACACTTGGGTGTGGTATCCTCATGATGATGATTTTGAGCTCACGGCGTATAGTGACTCGGATTACGGAGGCTGCAAGATGAACTACAAGTCTACATCCGCAGGGTGTCAATTCTTTGGGAGAAGACTAGTGACTTGGCAGTGTAAGAAACAGACATCGGTGGCATTGTCCACCTGTGAAGCCGAATATGTTTCTGCTGCAAGTTGCTGTTCACAAATCATCTGGATTCAACAGCAAATGCGGGATTACGGTTTAAAGTTCTCCTCTACTCCTATTTGTGTTGATAACTCTGCTGCAATTGCAGTAACTAAAAATCCGGTCCAACATCCTAAGACCAAACATATTGGTATTAAATATCATTTCATAAGAGACTGTTTTGAAAAGAACTTATTGATGTGGTAAAAATTAATACTGATTTTCAACGCGCTGACCTCTACACTAAAGCCTTTGATAAACCACGTTTTCAATATTTGCTAGAGGTCAACGGCGTTAAAAAGAAAAGTGATGTTATTCCTGATGATGGTCATGTGTAGTCCGATGTCGGTTAGTTAATTTTTTCCTTTTATTTTATTGGTTTATTTCAGTCTGTTTAATTAAACTCATGTTATTTTGCTGGTTATTAAAATCCTAAATAATTAAACCAGTTATGATTTTAGCATTTTAGGGGAGAATAAGTCAGCAAGTTAACATTAAAAAAAAGGTAGAAGGAGTGGAAAGCTGATATAAGGAAGATCGTATCTGTGATACCGATTCAAACCCTTTGGAATATGATAGTACACAGGAACAAATCAAGAGGGACCTTGAAATTTTAATTTAGAAAAGGTGCAAAAATTCAAAGTATAAGTCTGTGTTGTCTAAGCAATATAAAAGGGAAGATGATAGAAAAACTGCTAACTCTTGAGGTAACACAATGAGAGTAGACCTAGAGGTTGCTAGTCCACAATTGATATGTCGGTAGATTCAACACAATAGATGATTAGACCTGACTGGTGATCTCAAGATCAAACTAAGTGGTTCAACTAACTGTGGGCTCCCATCTTATCACTGGGTAACACAATCAACTATATTCCAATAAGGGGAAATGAGCATGTAAATGCCACAAATGTGTGCGGATGACCATAAATAGAGCAAAGCACGAAAAATGAAATAAAAAAGCTATCAAGCTAATGACTTATGTTATTGGTGCATTTGGTGCAACATAAAATTAGCTGCTCTAACAGGAGATAGGTTGTGTGCCTCTCTGCTGTGCGATGGCACTGACCTGAGGATAAGCATAACCTAGATATTCTAGAATTCATTGTTGTTTGCCGCCTCTCTGCTGTGCGATGACACTGACCTGAGGACTGGCTTCTCTTTGACAGCTCTAAGAATAGTCTCTCCTTGTAATAATACCCGTAGACCGCTCAAAAGCTCCTGAGGAATGTTGCTTACCATATAAGTGTGGGATCCACAAATGTTAGTTGAAATAACTTAACCTAAAACTATCACCAGTTTGGGTCAAAAGTCTGTGTATGGATTAAGTGGACAAACCTATTGACAATCATTGTGACTGCAATTCTTGAAAGTTTGATTCAATGTGATAATCTAAGAGCTTCAGTATGATTTCCTAAAGTTGCAAATGACTCTGGATGAATACCAAGAATTGAGCATAAAAAGATTTTGATAACAAGTCCAAACTGATTTGAAATGCCTGTATGATTCCAAATGGAATTGGTCCAGGTATGGTCGATCTAAGTTAAAGCTGTCTATTCCGGAACCAAATCCAATAGATTTCCATCTTAGGACTTATCTCTCACAAAAAGCAAAAACAAATTTTTATTCTTTAGTTTAATTTTCTAATTTAGTCATTTGTTTTAGTTTGTTTGTTTGTTGGATTACATCAAGAAAATCAATAAGGGATCAACTCACTAACAGGGTCATGTCTGAGATGACCACATATGTATTAAAAGTTCAATCAGTCACGTCTGAGGTGATAAAAGGGTTTCAAGTCAAAACGATCATGTCTAAGATGATCAACTAATCATAACGTAAATTTCCGCAATTAAAGGGATTTTAAAAGGTAAATATTCAAATTGGCAGAAAAGTGAATAAATATGACCTATCCGCACGAATGGACCATCCATATGGACCAATCATACGAATGGAAGCTATTCGTACGAATGGACAATGAATATGGACTATTCAACCGAATGGCCCATACGATTGGCCCAGTCGGATGAGTAAGGACGAATGAATGAGTAAGTCGCACGACTGAGATTCAGTCGGACGACTGAAGAAGGACGAGTGAACCAATCGCACGACTGAGTCCCACTCGCACGACTGAAAGGTGCGTATGAGCTCAGTCGCACGATGAATCTAGGGTTAATATAATAGAATGGGAGTCGGTCGCAGAGACTCACCACCTTCAAAATCACCCTGAATCGCACGAAATAACCCAACTCTGCAAAAATTTCAATTGATCGCTAAACCCCCCGTTTCTTGATTACTGACCATCGACATCGACTCTACAGGTAATTTACGATATACATGCACTCCCATAACGTTAAATTTGATGAAAAACACGGTAAATTCGGACTCGCAAAGTAACCGAGACTTAAGTAACTAAATAACCCACCTAAATGACTCAAACAAACGAAAGTAACGATGTTAGGTGGTTTATGAATGGATTGCGAGTCAAATGAACCAAATAACGATGTCTAAAACTCAAAATTGGTGAAAAAGTAATTTTGAATTGAACAGTCTGTACTTCATGCGAATGGACAGCGTGATGAACTTCAGTCGCACGACTGAAGGGCTCAAACTGCTTAAACGCATGACTAAACCATGCGTATGAAGTTTAGTCGCACGACTGGTGTAACAGCATGAGGGTATATACATAGGAGCCCAGTCGCACACTCAGAGGTACGTATGGGTTCAATCGCACGACTGAATCCCATTCGTACGGTTCAATCGTACGACTGAACCCCTTTCGCACGGTTCAATCGCACGCCTGAACTCAGTCGCACAATGTCAATCGCATGACAGAAAGATTTTCTTCAAGCTTAAGGATATCATGACTTTCTTAGTCAATGGTACTAATGTTTACTATCTTTGTGTAACATGATGCGAGTAGTGGATTATGAGCACAAAGCACAATATATGTGCTCATCTGGACTTAACATCCAGAAACGCTGCTGATTTCTCTGGCATAATCACATTCCTACTGAGATCGAGGATTGCACATGCCATATCTACTCCCTGCACTCCGTATCGATCCATTCAACACGCCTTCTGGGAAGGGGCTACAGTTGATAGATCGTCTGAGCCTCATTGCATCAGAAGTACCATATTTGGAGAGGCTATTACCGTTTCGGAGGAGGATCTAAGGATTGTACTACAATTAGGGGATGACGCTGACTGTCTGACTCGATTACACCCCCTCACTGTCAGAGGATGCTTTCTCAAAGCCAAATACTCTGGGGACATCAATTCTGGGGTACTCAACAAGAGTAACCTCTGTCCCCAGTTTAAATATCTTGCACACGTACTGCTCAAGTGCATGGCTTCCAGAAAAGGTGGTTTTGATGAGCTGTCTGACCAGATGCAGAACGCATACGTTGCGTTGGTGCTAACCATCCGTTCAGCTTCTCCAGATGATCTTCACCTATCTGGTGGAGAACATCGAGGGGAAAGGGAATGAAGCCTTCTGTATGTACTTGAGATTTATGCAATGATCATAGATCAGAAGCTTCCCTCCCTGCCAAAGGAAAAGGAGGATGAGGTAGTCTTGGAGGTAATGGATGACACTACCCTGGGAAGGATGAAAGTGTACAGGGAAAGCAAGTGAAGCCTTCTGTCAGGAGGTTTTTTGTCATCTTGCCCGAGATGACTACGTGGCGCCCGCAAAGCGAAAGTGGCGTCACGAGGATAGTGACTCTGATGTGGAACAAATAGCTCTACCCACTCATGACTCATGATGATGATAGTGGGGATGCTGGAGACGATATGCCTAGTCCACTCAGAGGCACTGTGTCTGATTCTGTACCTCCAGTGTCCGTCACAGCTGGAGAAGTAACTGAGTCAGCGGGATTTCATCAGGATTTTGTTCTTGGCGTGGAGGAGGAGGATGAATCGGATGAGGAGCCACTTACACGAACAGTGGGAAGGAAAGTTGTCCCCACAGAACATGGGTTAAGGGTGGTTGGGGAACACCCGAGAGACTCCGGAGATACTGATACTGACCCAAGCTATGCTCCGGGGTCCACAGGCAGGGTTGTAGGGGGAGCTTCCACCTCAACTGGAACAAGGAGGAAGAGAATGGCTAAACCCCATGGCCAGAAGAAGAAGAAGCGTTGGGTGACCTTCCTCACTACCACAACCAACCACAACATCCACAGCCACCACATCCACCACAGCCACCACATCCACCACAGCCACCACATCCACCACATCCACCACAGCCACCACATCCACCACATCTACCACAACCACCACCATACCTACTCCCACAGTACAGATTCCCTCCACCACCATATCCTTTACTCCCACATCACCTCCACCATTATACCAACCTATCTTCACTACAGCCACCTCCACCACCAAGTCACACCAATCAATACCCTCAGCCCATCCCTCACACATTTATAGATCTCCTCTACCTCTAATCGGGAGAGGAACAGTTGTCAGCGCTTAACAGAATGGTGATACGCTTACTGGCGGCTGATGAGGAAAAGGCAGCTCAGATCCGCCAGATTTCTGACCTGACTGCTGCACAATCTCACCAAATTGCAGAGCAGGCTCGAGTAATTGAGGAGCAGGCCCAGCAGTTGGCTGCTTAGAGCACCAAGATGGACCAACTCCAAGCTCAAAGTGTCACATCAAGCAAGCAAATAGAGGAGCTGGAAAGGCAAGGAAGATTATCCTGTTAAAACTGAAAGGATCTAAAGAGGAGCCATTGAAGACCAGGGAAGGAGACAGAGACGATGATGATGAAGATAATGATGAGGATGATAAGTGATACTGAGGAGTATGAAGATACAGAGAGAGATAGGACAGAGGAGAAGGATGATGATGAAGAAGCAGAAGGAGGGGATGCACCTGCATCGGCCACTGCTACAGGTCAAGAGAAAAGGACAAAGAACAGACAAGATCAATCAGCTTCTACCTCTGCTCCTCCAAGTGATGAAACAATGATACAAGATAAAAGTAAAGATTAGATGTTTATGTATTATCTCCTTTTGTATTTGAATCCTGTAATTGAACACAATGTATTAATGTTTATATTACTTTAATGCCTTTCTGTTTGATTAATTACTAATGATTTATGTGTGGAATGTTTAAATCAAACAGATCAAAATTACCAAAGAGATGAGTTTGATGTTGCTCCCCTTCAGCAGGTTAAGTCTCAGCTAACAATGATTCTTGATCTGCAAGGGATTGTCAGGAGGTCAGTGAATTATACCCCTGAAAAAGGGGAAATAATTCATGACTTATCAAATGAGCAACTCGCAGAGCTTTTTGAGCTAAATCCAGATGAGATAGTCAAAGATGCTCCGACATGCGACTCGACAAGTGACGATGAGCTCAACGATGTTGATGATGTAGAGATCGAAGATGTCACTGCCGAGGATTACCCTCAGTACGCTAACAATGAGGGTAATGTGGTCCCCAATCTGGGTGAATCTCTTGTCAGCGATACTATTGAGGTGTTGAACTATATGGAGCAAGAAACAGAGAAAGCAGAAGACACAGCCCAAGCCTCAAATGATGATGTCGAAATTCGAAAGGCTGAGTGGGCTGCATGTTTTGAAGAAGTTAGAGCCCAACGTACTACACCAAAGAAGGATTCCTACACCAAACTCTATGGAGTCAAGAAACATCACAAGGTGTCAGGAAGGATCATAGCATGGGCGTATTTTGAGGATCTTAGCGTATATGCAGTTAAGAGAGAACAGGGCATAGAGTACTTCAGATTCCCACATGATCTGAAGACTCTCCCAGGATTTGAGCTCAACCAGCTGACCAAACTAAAGCTTTTGTATGCTGACCCGAGGAAGATGTCAGGCTGGTTTGAGGCTGCCCTAAAGAAGGAGTACCACACTAGATGGGTTAACTTCAGGCCCCAACAGCCTACTAGGTATATCAGAAGGTCTGAGGTTGATGCCATTACTGGCAAGCCTAAGATAGTGTTGAAGTGGAATCCTCCGCGCACAATGTCAAGAATCCCACTCAGGGATATGCCACAGGATTTCACTCCACATTTTAGATGGTGGTACTATGATTGGAGAATAGCTGAAGCGGTCATAGTCTTAAGCAAAAAGGGACAAATGGATACTATCAGGGTATTCGACCCAATGTGGCTTACAAACTTGTCGGAAAGTGATGTCTATACGCTATACAAGTGGCCACTGTTCTATGATACCCAAGATATTATACAAGCCCTCCAGTTCCAAAACGTTATACGACTCTGCTTCGTGTTTGACATTCACACGGGAGTAACAAAAGAGGAAGTACAAGAAATACAAGGAGGTTATGCAGAAAACAAGAGATTAGAGAGATCTAGGTCCAAGGGGAGTTTGTTAATACATGTATGTCCCTAGATCATGATATGAATGTAATAGATCTTGTTTATCTGATTCTGGTGTAATTTAATATGATTAATGAAATGATATTGGTTGTTTGTGATTTGTAATGACTAATATTTCATTAATGAGTTGATATTAAATTGGTTAATTAGGTTTGTGGTTGTTAGAATTGTTACACATAACGTTTATTAATTAATACATTCAAACTTAACTTAATGAAGTTCTCATGCGAATGGCAATGCGAATGAACCATAAGCATGAATAACTTCATACGAATAACTCAGTCGCACGACTGAACCAGGAGACTGGATCAGTCGTATGATTGTAACATAAGATTGGCTCAGTTGCACGACTGAACACTCAGTCGTGCGGATGAATCAACCGCATGGTTCAATCGTACGATTGAACCATGCTAATGGTTGTCGCACGATTGAATAATACCAACCTATAAATACAACCCAATTCGTGAAAAATAAAAAACTTTTGATTGATTACGATTCCAGACGTACCCTAGCCGTCCAGAAGCCTCCTAATTCGTTCTCCAAGTTCATAGAACACATTAGATCGATTCCCAATCGATTTCTAACGTTAGTTTCAATTCTTCATTGATTCTTCGTGTGTTCTCACTGATTGGATCGCCAATCAAATAGGATTCCGCACTATTTGATCTAGTTTACACGCTAATCTCTAGGTATTTCGTTCAAATACCAGGTCCTAACAGATACATAAATCATAATACATAGATGATAACATTGTATGCAATTCCCACAACCCGGGAACAAGTTACAAAGTATAATGTTGTTTGAAACAGTTACAACAATTGTTTTCAAAAAGACAAGTTTAGCCCGAAAATTCATCCCAGGGTCTCCACTAAGGCAGCACACCTAGAACCTCAGCTAGCATGATCACCTGAAAAGATATGCTCAAAATGGTCAACAAAATTTATTGGTGAGTTTGCAGGTTTAAAGTAAATAAGTAATTGATGCTGTATAAAGTTGTTGTAGAATACCGTGCATACAGTTATAAGTAAGCAAAATCACATGACAAGAGCTTTACAACCAAACCTAATGACGTACACAAAGAATCTTGTCGGAATATATTCACCCAAGGCTCGTACCTGGCTATTGTTGGTACTAACTAGTATACCAACACGAGGGTGGGGGTGTCAACCAGTAGTACTACCAATACCTAACCGTCGGTTCCACACTGGAATTAAATGGTTGTAAGAAAGAACCACAAAGCAGACTCAAGCATGTATCAGATAAGTACCCACAAAACAGTAGCATGTTGATTCCAAGTATGTAAATGTATGTATGTTGTACAGCATAGAAAATGGGTAAGCATACTTTTCCCCCATGTTTGTAAATGTTTGTAAAGTAGTATAAGCATAAAAAGGGGCCACGAAACTCACTAGTTTAGTGGTAGGTATGAATGATCGAGATTCCCAACAGTTGTATGCAGAGAACAGTCAAACACCTATTGACAGTTATTGTTAAGCATTAATGACGTGTATAAAGCGTATAGTAATGTTTGGTCAGTTCGGGTTGTATCGGTTCGGTCGTGGGTAGCACACACACACAAGCGGACACACGTATCAGATCTTATGTAGATCCAAGTACTACGAGTAGTCGTCATTGCTTATGACATCCGTGAAATGATCTCGTGGTAATGAAAGATAGTACTTATTAAGTACTTGGAGTTCCAATTGGATTGTCGATAATTGTAAAATGTTAGGTTGTTTTCAATTGAAATAGTATGTGCATGTTGATAGTGTTGACTTTAATCTTTGTGGTCAAGCAATGACACTCTTACTGATGTTACCTTATCATCATCAGACGTCCAAGGGGAAATTCACACTCAACATCATCAGTCACACAACAGGACCAGACGCTCGACTCAACGCTCCATCCGTACGAATCAATCTTCAATCGTACGAATCAGCTTCATTCGTATGATTGAGTCTTCATTCTCATGACTGGCATTCAGTCGTACCACACAACACACATTCGCACGATCCAACCTCCATGCGCACGAATCAACCCTTAATCGTGCGAATTAGCTACTTTCGTGCGATTGAACCTTCATTCGTGCGATTGGACTCCAGTCGTGCGAAACACGCACAATCGCATACATTCAGTCGGTCACCTGACTCAATCGCACACACACTCAATCGCATTGCCTCAATCGCACACACATTCATTCGATCGCACAACTCAGTCGCATGACATCCCTAGTCGCACGATTCAGTCGCCCGAAAGACACAATCGCATGACTCAGTCGCACGACTCACCCAGTCGCACGGCTCAGTCGCATGACAGACCCAGTCACCTGAACTGCAGGTTCGCGACTGCAGAAGTGCGAGCAGCCTTCGGCTGCTCCGAGCACGGGTTTTACACAACAAGGACTTCCAGAAACACTCTACAAACATACACAAACATGAAACACAAGCAGAAAGACCTCACACGCACCCACACGACCTCATGGTTCGAGTTGAACCCGAACACCGAAACCCTAGTTTGGACAGCCGTGAATAAGCAAGGAAAGGGACAACCAAGGTCGTCTACCTGCTAGAATAGAGTAGACTAGGCCGTAGATGGGGTCTAGACGACAAGAACAAGACCAAGCGGGTTGGATTGGTGCTAGAATGAAGAAGATGTGAAGAAGAAGGTGAAGAGGATGAAGAAGATGAAGATGAAATGAGATTAAGGGCTGGAGTATGGGCTTATATACCCAGCCCAAGTTTGCAAAATGGCGAGTTTAGTCCCTGCACTAACCCTCGAGTTCCCCAAAATTTGTTTCGGTTGATTACGATCTTAAAATGTTCGTTATATAAGGTTAAAAGTGTGTTTAATGGCATTTGATAGTCTAAAATGGTTTTATAATGACAATGGTTGAAATTAAAATGATATATTGGTGGTAATGGTGATGAAATTATAAAAGGTTCATGCTTAGCACACGTTCTCGGAGGAAGTGCAGGCACAAGGGAAATAAAGCAGACATGATTCCTTAAAGCAGGAGTTCATGAAGAAAAGGAAGAATAATTAAAATAATTCTATGCTTATTTATGTCGTTCGACGGACCTTAAGGTGACGGATGTCACATTTGTTTTCAGCTCCAAATACAAGACATGTCAAAATACGGATGCCAGCCTCAAAATGCTCCTAATAGCTTATGCATCCATGCCTGCAACTCCTCAGCATCAACAAATACCTTCCAACTATCATGCATACAAAAGTCAGGGATGCTAAGTGAGCTCTAGTTTTTATTATAAAATACTTTACTTTCATCAAAACCGTTCTTTACTTTATTTCAAATCATACTATACTTTACATCGCTCGTGATCATGCATCATACGTACATACAGATAATATCTTTATTATCTTCGTCATTACGTTCGTTAACTTTGTTCATTCAACGTATTACATTATCGTTCACTTCTCTTTCTAGATCCGGTCAGACTTTACCCTCTTCATGGCACTCAGCCATGATTACTGAGGTCAAATGACAAGGATCCTGTTCAGTACTTTATTACGATAATTCATTTACGTTCATTCATACGTTCGTTCTTTCCATCATTATCTTCGTTCATTACTCTTATTACTCGAATCTTGTCTTGTGCAATATCCCTGACTCATACTCGAAAAGGATGCTGTGCCGGGGCCTGCTGACAAACCCCCGACTCATGTCCGAAGACTGACACAGCACCGGGATACGCAACAAAGATCCCATATGAGTCAATCACAGGGATTGAACTCTATCTGAGTCTGTTGCAACATAAAGTCGCTCACCTCATTATCTCGTCCCATGCAAATCCCCAACTTATGTCCGAAACTGATACCGTGCCGGGGCCTGATAAACAAACCCCCGACTCATGTCCAAAGACTGATACAGTACTGGGATACGTGACATGGATCTCATCATCCGTCACTTTCGTCATATGCAATACTCCCGACTCATGTCCGAAGACTGATACTGTGCCGGGGCCTGCTCACAAACCCCCTATTGATACATGTATGTCCCTAGATCGTGATATGTAATGTAATAGATCTTGTTTGGTATGATTAATGAACTGATATTGATAGCCTGTTGGTTATAATGTTTAATAGTTCATTAATGAGTCGTGACTAAATTGATTGGGTTTATAATTACTTGAATGATTACATATAATATTATATTAATTAACTAAAACATTCAAACTTAACTTAATGAAGTTCCCATGCGAATGGCTCATGCGAATGAACCATACACATGAAGAACTTCACACGATTGACTCAGTCGCACGACTGAACCAGGAGACTGGATCAGTCGTACGACTGTAACATAAGATTGGCTCAGTCGCACGACTGAACACTAGTCGCACGAATGAACCAACCGCATGGTTCAATCGCACGACTGAACCAAACTAATGGTTCAGTCGCACGATTGAATAGGCCAACCTATAAATACAACTCAATTCGTGAAAAACAAAGGGATTCGATCAAGTACGATTCAAGTCGAACCCTAGCCGTCCAGAAACCTTCCAAATCGTTCTCCAAGTTCATAGAACACATTAGATCGATTCCTTATCGATTTCTAACGTTAGTTTCAATCCTTGATTGATTCTTCGTGTGTTCTCACTGATTGGATCGCCAATCAAATAGGATTCCGCACTATTTGATGGTATACACGTGATCTCTAGGTATTTCAGTCGAATACCAGGTCCTAACAAGTGGTATCAGAGCTATTGGCTCTTGATTACGTGTTGATTCAATCAAGATTGCATAAAAGTTTGTGTTTTACACTAAAAACGCAATCTTTGGCATCAAAATGATCTTGGAAGTTCCCTGCTCATCGACGTTTGGTTTCTACGGACTTAGGCGATTAGAACTTGTGAAATTTCGAATTTTTACGGCTGAAAACCGTCAAACCTAGAAATTTTCGCAAAACAGCAGCTTCAGTCGCACGAGTGACTCATTCGTACGACTGGACTCCATTCGCATTGCTCATACGCACTATTGGACCTAGTCGCACCTTCATTCGGCCGACTGAACCGTTCGTTCGCATAGCTCATACGCACCAGATTCATTCGCACGACTGAACCAATCGCCCAGTTCATTCGCACGATTGAACCAATCGCAGAGCTCATACGCACGATTAGCTCATTCGCATCCTTCAGTCGCATCAGTGAAAGTTTGTTTGATTAGATTATAAGTTTATTCGTCATGGAAGATCAGATGTCAGCCTTTACTGCTGGGAAGGACTCAAGGATACAGAATCTGTTGCTGCTTGAGAGTGAGGTGGGGAATCACAATAAACCACCAAAGCTTTTGACTTTAGATGAGTTTCCCCACTGGAAACAACGTTTTGAGATCTACCTTAATGGAGTAGATCCTAATCTGTGGGAAGCCATTGAGATAGGTTATAGTACACCGGTGGGAGCTGATGGGGTTAAACTAACATTAAGCGGGATGACAGACGCACAGAAAGTAAAGTACAATGCAGAGAAAAGAGTTTATGCATTGATCACTCAGTCTATCCCCAAAGACATATTCCACCAGTATTCCGAGAACAAGCAGTCCAAGAAACTGTGGGATGCGCTAGAGAAGAGATATGATGGTAATGCATCATTGAAGGCAATCAAGGCAAAGGAGTTAAAGAAGGAATTCGATAACTTCTCATCAATTGGTAATGAAAGTTTGGACGAAGTCATAGACAGATTCTACCACTTGATGAGCGAATTGCATACACATGGAGTGGCTACTACCATGGAAGAGAAAGTAAGCAACTTCGCAGACGGGTTGCCTGATAAGTGGGCTACATTCGTGTCTAACCTGAGACAGAATGGAATCCTTGTAAAGCTGGATATAAATGACTTCATTCTTAAGTTGCGAGAAGAAGCACTAAGGATGAAGTATAGAGCTCAGAAGTCTTCGTACACACAAAATCCAGCTTTATACAACGCCACGCCTCAAGCTAAGACATCTGGAGCACCCCTCCAGACTGCTTTTGTGTCTAGCTCGTCAGGTCCTTCACATGCTTCTCCTTCTGGATCAGACACGTCTGGGTCATCATGTACCCATCATATTGGATCAGAAGCAAACGCTACCAAACTGAAGATCGAGAACTTCGGTAATGTGACCGTGGAAGTAGCACGAGAGCATATGGATCTCTTAGCAGCAGTGGTTCATTCATATGATGGACTTGTTGCTGGGAAGATTGGAAACTGCCATCTGGCAGATGAGGACTACGAGCAGGTGGATGAGATGGAGCTTGAAAGAATGGATATAATGTGGGCCTTAGCAAGTGCTGTCCGGAGGGCGAAGAAGTTTGTGAAAAAGACTGGACAGAACTTGGTTGCTACTAAGGACACCACCTTTGGCTTCGACAAGAGTAAAGTGACCTGCTTTAACTGTGGTGAGAAGGGGCACTTCAAACGAGAATGTGTCAAGCCAAAGAAGACGGGGAATGGGAACCCGTTCTCATCTTTACTCGCCAGGACAAGCAACCCTCTAATTCTACTTCATCAAACAAGGATCCAAAAGCACTAACTGCTCATGATGATGAAGGACAGGATTGGAGTTTCAGGTTTGTCTCACCAGGAGAATCTAACATTGCCAGTGTTGAGGATATTGACGATGATTCTGCGAGTGAAGGTGATATAGCAGTTGAAATTGCAATGTCACATAGTGAAGAAACAACTGCAGCCGAGGTCAGTTACAAGCCAAATGAGGAAGTTTCCACATCAGAGACAGAAAAGCCAGAGTCGACAGAACCAGAATCATCTGATGCGGCACTGATGGCTAACTCTTCTGAACCAACTCAGGTAAGTACCACTGACCAAATTTTAATAACCATGCTTGTTCTGATTGTGACACGTTTAGGAATAGCATAGATGAAAAATTGCTAGGTTATTAGATCATAATGATAACTTAGTAAAAGATTTACGTCTGTGCACTGAGGCAAATAGAGTACTAAAACAAAATGAGCATTGTTATAAAGAAAAGATAGACCTATTGACTAAACAACTTAGGGAAACAAGTAGTGGCTTTTAACCAAGCAAACGACATTAGGTACTATCTTAACTCCCTAGAAGACACTAAGAAACAAAGGCAGTTCTAGAAGTCGAAGTTAATTCATTAAAACAGAAACTGCATAGTTGGACTAGTTCTTCACATATTCAACACTTAGTAAGAGAAAGGAATAACGGGGAGGGATTAGGCTACAAAGTGGTTCCACCACCACCTGAGACCTTGATGAACACCAAGTCTAGACCAGTAAATAATAACCCCATCAAGGATCATGTGGTGACCACTCCTCTTGTTACTGATCCAGACACCTCATGTTCATCTACTGAATCTGGTAAGAAACAAAAGGAGGCCACTTCAAAGGCAAAGGGTAAATTGCCATGTGTTAACCTGGAAAATGAATTTGAAAAAGTTAATTTAAAGTCAGGGTCAAATAGAGTCAAATCAGAACCTAAAAGGACTTCAAATGTTACTTTTTCACATGCTTCAAGTCAAAAACCAGTTAACCAAAAAGTAAAACAGGTTAAATCAGTAAAATTTTGTTACACCAGAGAAAACATCAAACATCCAAGAGTCAAAAACTAAAGTGATTGATGTTACTAGAGTGTCACGCACTTCTCCACAAAGAAAGTCTACTCATAAAGTTGATAGCAGGTCATGCTACAACTGTGGAGAATGTGGACACATTGCTTCCTACTGTCATTTCTATCAGACACCTAGGAAGAAGATTGATCTTCTGGACTCTAACCTAGGTCTTCTAAGCGGAGTTCTCTAACTCCACCTAGAAGAGCTAGTGAACCTAAAGTCCAACCTGTAAGCCAGACGACTGTTTATCATAAACAGGCATTGCACAAATCTGGCTTTGGAAAGAAAAATCCACCTACGTGTCTGATACTGAGGACAAGAAAGAACCTGAGCTACCCTCACCTTCTAAGGGTCAATGGGTGGAGTTTATGATGTGTGATGCCTCTGGGAAACCCAAGACAGTCAAAGCTTGGGTTCCTAACCTAAACTGATTCTTTACTTTGTATGTGCAGGGTGTTCGATATAGTGCTGAGACTAACACGTGGATTATAGACAGCGGAGCATCCAGGCACATGACAGGAAATAGAGCCCTTTTATCTAACGTCAAACAAATAAAAGGAGGGCATGTTTCCTTTGCAGGAAACAAAGGAGGCTATATCACAGCTCAGGGAGAAGTGGGAAATCAGAAAGTTAAGTTTGATAAAGTGAACTACGTTCAACAACTTCAGAACAACTTACTTTCTGTTTCCCAAATCTGTGATAAAGGATTTAAAGTCATCTTCGATAACCAGAAGTGTTACGTGCTGAAGAAAGAATATATGATCCCAGGACCAAGTTCTGATGACTGCTTCAAGATATAAAGACCTTTATGTCTTGGATCTGTCAACAGCTGCCACAACGGATCATGAGGTTCAGTGTTTCTTATCTAAAGCTACTGAGAAGGATTCCATCTCCTGGCATCGGAGAATGGGACACATTAGTCAAAGGAAGATGAATCATTTGATTCAGAAGGATTTAGTTAGAGGAGTGAATGTCAAGAACTTCCAACTTCCTGACTTTTGTGTAGCTTGCAAGAAAGGCAAACAGACAAAGAAGTCTCATAAGGAAAAGAAAGTTCATTCAATAGAACTTCCTCTTGAGCTTCTTCACATGGATCTGTTGGTCCAGTTAGTACAAGGAGCATTGCAGGCGACGTGTACTGTTATGTGGTCACTGATGACTACTCAAGGTTCACTTGGGTAATGTTTCTGAAATCAAAATCAGAAACTTTGGAGACATTCAAGGAATTAGTAACCACACTGGAATCACTCTACAAGCTCAAAGTTCGACAAATACGCTCAGACAACGGGACAGAATTCAAGAATCAAGGGATGGAGGCATACTGCAAGGAAAAGGGAATTGTGCATCAATTCACTTCTGCCTACACACCTCAGATGAATGGCGTTGCTGAGAGAAAGAACAGGAGTTTGATAGACAGCCCGGACTATGCTGGCAGACTCGAAACTGCCTATCCAATTCTGGAACGAGGCAGTGGCAAATGCGTGCTATACACTGAATCGAGTCCTAATAGTCAAGCGCCACGGAAAGACATGTTATGAGCTACTTCAAAGACGCAAACCGAATTTGGAGTATCTTGAACCTTTTGGCGCACCGTGTACACTTCTGAAGAAACAAGAAGGAAAATTCAGCGAGAAGGCGAAGGAGTTGAAGGAATTTTTCTAGGATACAACATACCGAACAAGCGAGTTTACAATAACTCAACGGGTCTTGTAGAAGTGTGGTGTAAGGTTGACGGTCAGAGCTTATGATGGATTCTTCAAATCCTTCAACATCCCTCTCTCTCCCTCGGATGATGAGTTAGCTACTAGGATGATGTATGATATTCTAAATACTCCATCTAGCACACATGGAGAGTCATCTACTCAGTCAGAAGGGGTAGTCGATGAAAGTGACTCCTCCTCTGAAGATGAAACTGAAGCAGATGACCAGAACAGTCAGGAGGAACAGGTTCCAGTTCCTGAAAGTCCACAAGCATCCACAAGTGATGCACCTCGACTTCGGAACCTCAAACTCCAACCTCCTCAGATGCAGACCAAAATGTTCACAATCTTGGTTCGGAGGTGACTGTGCCGACTACTCCAGGATCACGACTAAACGTCTATCATCCCCTTGACAATGTTATTGGAGATGTCCGATCAGGAGTACAAACCCGAAATCAGCTATACTCAGCTGATTACGCCTCAGTTATGGAGAAGGGTTACATTCATGATGGTGCTTATCGATGTTTTGTCTCGCAGGTTGAGCCAAAATATGTCAGTGAAGCACTAAATGATGAGGCGTGGGTGAGTGCCATGCAAGAAGAACTTCTGCAGTTTAAGAAGTTAGGTGTATGGACTGGTTGATAGACCTAAAGGTGCTAAAGTCATTGGCACCAAATGGGTACTAAAATGTAAGAAGGATGACCAAGGAGTCATTATCAGGAACAAAGCTCGACTGGTGGTTCAAGGTTTTCGCCAAGTCGAGGGGATTGACTATAATGAGGTGTTTGCACCCGTGGCAAGGATGGAAGCTATTCGTATCTTCCTTGCCTATGCTCGTACATGAAGATTAAAGTCTACCAATTAGATGTGAAGAGTGCATTCCTTCATGGGGAATCAGGGAAACAGTCTATGTAAGTCAACCGAGGGATTTGAAGACCCTTATCATCGGGATAGAGTTTACAAGCTCGACAAAGCTTTATATGGGCTTCATCAAGCTCCTCGAGCTTGGTATGAGAAACTCTCGACTCATCTTGTGAAACACGGCTTTCGCAGGGGAGTCATTGACTGTACACTGTTTATTAAAGAAAAGGATGGTGACCTACTGCTTGTACAGATATATGTTGATGACATAATCTTCGGGTCAAAGAACGAAGAGTTATGCAAAGAGTTTGAAGCAGTGATGAAGAAAGAGTTTGAGATGAGTGCGATGGGGGAGATGAAGTTCTTCTCGGGTTACAGGTGGATCAAACACCTAATGGGATCTTTCTACATCAGACCAAGTATGTAGGAGACATTCTCAGTCGCTTTGACATGGAGAATGCTTCTGCTGCTGGGACTCCACTTGCTACGAATCATGATAGCACCTGATGAGAATGGAGATCTTGTAGATGCCACTATGTACCGAGGAATGATTGGATCTCTCATGTATCTCACTGCCTCAAGACCTGATATCATGTATGCTACATGTTTATGTTCCAGATATCAGGCTAAACCTAAGGTCAATCATCTGATCGGGGTCAAAAGGATCTTTCGCTATCTAAAGGGTACACCCACACTGGGGTTGTGGTATCCTCATGATGACGATTTTGAGCTCACAGCGTATAGTGACTCGGACTATGGAGGCTGCAAAATGAACTACAAGTCTACATCAGCAGGGTGTCAATTCTTTGGGAGAAGATTAGTTACATGGCAGTGTAAGAAGCAGACATCGGTTGCATTGTCAACCTGTGAAGCCGAATATGTTGCTGCTGCAAGTTGCTGTTCCAAATCATTTGGATTCAACAGCAAATGCGGGATTACGGTTTGAAATTCTCGTCTACTCCTATTTTTGTTGATAACTCTGCTGCAATTGCAGTAACCAAAAATCCGGTTCAACATCCTAAGACCAAACACATCGGTATTAAATACCACTTCATAAGAGACTGTTTTGAAAAGACCTTAATAGATGTGGTTAAAATTAATACTGATTTTCAACGTGCTGACCTCTATACAAAAGCTTTGATAAACCACGTTTTCAATACTTGCTAGAGGTCAACGGCGTTAAAAAGAAAAGTGAGGTAATTCCTGATGAGAATAATGTGTAGTCCGATGTAGTTTCGTTAAAGTTTATTTTATTTATGTTATCTGTTTTCTTTTCTTTTGTCTGTTATATTTAAACTCATGTTATTTGCTGTTTATTAAAATCCAAAAATAATTAAATCCGAAATGATTTTAGTATTTTAGGGGGAGAATATGTCAGCAAGTTAATTACAAAAAAAAAAAATGAGGGAGAAGGGGTAACTAGCTGAAATAAGGTAGATTGTGTCTGTGATACCGATTCAATACCTTTGGAATATGATAGTACACAGGAACAAATCAAGAGGGATTTTAAAATTTAAGGTTTGAAAAGATGCAAAAGTTCAAAGTATAAGTCTGTGTAGTCTAAGCAATAAAAAGGGAAAATGATAGAAAACTGGCAACTCCTAAGGTGACACAGAGAAAGTAGACTTAGAGGCTGCTAGACCACAAATGATATGTTGGTAGATTCAACACAATAGACAATTAGACCTGATTGGTGATCTCAAGATCAAACTAAGTTGTTCAACTGACTGTGGGCTTCCATCTTATCACTGGTTAACACAATCAAATATATTCCAATAAGGGGTAATGAGCATTAAATGCCACAAAAGTGTGCGGATGACCATAATTAGAGCAAAGCAAAAAAAATGAAAGACAAATGCAATAAAGCTAATGACTTATGTTGTTGGTGCATATTGTGTCAAATAAAATAAGCTGCTCTAACAAGGAGATAGGTTGTGTGCCTCTCTGCTGTGCGATGGCACTGACCTGAGGATAAGCATAACCTAGATATTCTAGAATTCATTGTTGTTTGCCGCCTCTCTGCTGTGCGATGGCACTGACCTGAGGACAGGCTTCTCTTTGAAAGCTCTAAGAATAGTCTCTTCTTGTAATAATACCCGTAGACCGCTCAAAACCTCTGAGGAATGTTGATTACCATATAAGTGTGGGATCCACAAATGTTAGCTGAAATAATTAAACCTAAATCAGTCACCAGTCTGCGTCAAAAGTCTGTGTATGGATTTAAGTGGACAAACATACTGACAATCTTAGTGGCTACATTCTCAAGAGTTCAAATCAATGTGAAAATCTAAGAGTTTCAGTATGATTTCCTTAAGTTGCTAACGACTCTGGATGAACACCGAGAATTTAAGCATCAAAGAGTTTTAAACAAGTCCAAAATGATTTGATATTCCTGTATGATTCCAAAATTGAGTTGGTCCAGATATGATCAATCTAAGTTAAAGCTGTCTACCTAATCAAATCCCTTAGATTTCCATCTTAGGGTTTATCTCTCACAAAAAGTCCAAAAATAAACTTTAGTTGTGTAGTTAGTTTAAGTTCCTATGTTTATCTTTTAATTTGTGTGTCTGTCGGACTACATCAGGGAAATCAGAAGGGAATTAACTTACCTAAAAAGGGTCATGTCTGAGATGGCCACATGGTTTTCAAAATTTAAAAGGTCACGTCTGAAGTGACTGAATTGGTTAAGAGCTTACAATGTTATTATCAAAAGTGAAAAGGGTCTTAATAGTAAATGTTTAAAATGACTGTAAACTCACAAAGTGTGACCCATTCGCACTAGTGGATCATGGTTATCGACCAACTATGCGAATGGCTTCCAATCGGCTGAATGGACATGAAATTGATCCATTCTTCCGAATAGAAGGGGGAGAATGAAACAGTAGACCGACTGAGGCTCAGTCGGTCAACTAAAGGGGCGAATGAAGGAGACCGAATGAGTCAGTCGACCGACTGAGACTCAGTCGGCCGACTGAATGCGATTGACTAGGCCAATCGTACGACTGAACCTCAGTCGGAATTGAACTGAGCGAATGAGGCCAGTCGGCCGAATGAACCTAGGTTCAGTATTTAAGGGTCTCAGTCGATCGCATCTCACTCATCACTCCCAAAAGCACCCCAAATCGCGTTCTTTACCGTTACCTGTCAAAATGCCACAGATTCTGATATACATTGCTGTTAAGATTCTTACATTCGAGTGACGTTTTACAGGTACACTACTCCTTGAATCCTACCAAAATCAGTACATTACCGACCTACAATAGCGACACGGATTGAATCAAGAACCGAACTGTGAAATGACCTAATCACCTATGTAAATGAAGCAAAATGTAAAATTGAGTTTAATAGGTATTAGTGACAAGTAGACGAGGCTAATGGACCATTAAACACTGTTAAAAGACTTAGATTGGTCAAGATTCGACCCACAGGCGATCGAACAGTGGGGCAAGCGACTGGTCGTTCGAATGAACTCCAATCGCACGATTGAACCTTGCGATTGGATCATTCGACCGACGAAACCACCGACCATGAGTCAGTCCGATTGAATCAACGCATGATCAGTCGCAGAGAATCAATCGCATGTCTCAATCAGCAGATTGAACTCAATCGCATGTCTCAATCAGCCGATTGAACTCAATCGCATGCCAATCAGCCGATTGAACTCAATCGCATGTCTCAATCAGCCGATTGAACTCAATCGCATGACTCAAACAGGCGACTGACTTCAGTCGCATGATTCATTCGCACGAATGAATCAAAATGACTTTCAACTTTACACTTAGAACAGAAGTTTTCATGTCTTATGTACTAATGGTTCTATGTCTGTGTGTTTTACAGAAAAATGGCAGAAAGATGGTCTCTAATCCAAAGCACAACATCTGTGCCCATTTGGACACACGACAGGAACGGGGCCAAGTTCTCCGATATTATAGCCTTCCTCAAACGTTCACGGATACATAAGGCTATCTACCCCTGCACACCTTACAAATCACTACACAGGCATTCTGGGAGAATGCCTCAGTGGATCGCTCTCGTGAGCCATACAGCATCAGAAGCACCATTTTGGGTCAAGCTATCGACATCACCGCCACGGACATCCAAGAATCCTTGAGTTGGGGATGACTGACTCCCCACTAAGTTACATCCATTGACTGGAGAGGGTGTTTTCTCGAATCAAGTATGCTGGGGACATCAACTCGGGGGTGCTAAACAGAGCAACCTGTGCCCCAATACAAATATCTGGCACACGTGATCTTAAGTGCATCGCTTCGAGAAGGGTGGTTTGATGACCTATCAGATCAGATACAGAATGCCTTCGTGGCACTGGCTGAACCACCCTTTCAGCTTCTCTAATATGATCTTTGCTATTTGGTAGAGAACATTGAAAAAAAGGGAAAGAAGGTTTTTGTATGTATCCACGATTTCTTCAGATGATATTCAAGAGAAGCTGCCCAGCTCCCAAAGGAAAGTCACGATGCAGTGACCTTGGAACTTATGGATGACACTACTTGGGTAGGATGGTGGTACCGGGGAAAGCAGTTAAGCCCCAGGAAAAGAGGCTGATTGGCCACTTAGCAGATGAAAGTATGTGGCACCGGGGAGACGCCAATGGCGTCACGAGGACAGTGACTCCGACGTGGAGCCAATTGTCCTCCCTACTGATGATTCAGAGGAGGATGACAGTGGGGATGATGCTATTCCATCCAGAGGCACTGTGTCTGACTCTGTTCCCTCTGTGTCTGTCTCACCTGCTGAGGTAACTGAGTCAGCAGGATTTCATCAAGATTTTGTTCTTAACGAGGAGGATGAGGATGAATCTGATGAGGAGCCACTGACCCGAACTGTGGGAAGGAAAGTGGTTCCCACAGAACATGGGTTGAGGTTGTTGGTGAACAACGAGAGGCTCCGGAGATACAGAAACTGATCCAACTATGCTCCGGGGTCCTCAGGCGGGATTGAAGGGGGAGCATCCACCTCGAAGGGAACGAGGAGAAAACGGATGGCTCAACCCCATGGCCAGAAAAAGAAGAAGCGTAAGGTAACCTTCATCACTACCACATCCCCCATACCTTCCACCACTACCACCTCTGCAGACACACCTTCCACCACCATACCTTCCCCACAGCAACCACAGACACCACCATACCGACCACCACAAGCCAGACCCCAGCCACCACTACATCATTCACCCCACACTCACCACCACTATCATCCAGACCTGACCCGATATTCACCACCTCCACCACCACCACTAGCCACCAAACCGAGCCCTCAGCCTACCCCCACACACCTATAGATCTCCTCTACCTCCAATCGGGGTAGAGGAACAGCTGTCAGCTTAAATAGAATGGTGTTGCGATTGCTGGCGGCTGATGAGGAAAAGACCACTCAGATCCGCCAGCTTACCGACCTGACTGCTGCACAATCGCAAAAATTGCAGAGCAGGATCGAGTAATTGAGGAGCAGGCCCAGCAATTGGCTGCTCAGAACACTCAGTGGACCAACTCCGAGCGCAAAGTGTCGCAGCAGGTAAGCAGATAGAGGAGTTGGAAAAAGCTAAGAGGACCATTTTCTAAAATTGAAAGGATCAAAGGAGGAACCCTAAAGATAAAGGATGGAGACAGAGATAATGAAGATGATGATGATGATGATGATGATGATGATGATGACAGTGATTCTGATGAAGAGAACCGAAGAGTGGTGTGCAGATGAAGACACTGAAGAAGGAGAAGCAGCTGAATCTGTCTCAGCTCCGGGCAAGAGAAGAGAACAAAGAACAGACAGATCAGTCAGCTTCTGCTTCTGCACCTTCACAAGAAGAGTCTAGCATTCAGGATAAAAGTAAATAGTGGATGTTTATGTTTAATTACTTTTGTATTCTGTATTGAAAAACCATGTACTAAATGTTATATTAAGTTAATGCATTTTGTTTGATATTACTAATGATTTGAGTGTGAAATGTGTAAATCAAACAGATCCAAAGTACCACAGAGATGAGTTTGATATTGCTCCCCTTCAACAGGTCAAGTCTCAACTCACAATGATTCTTGATCTGCAAGGGATTGTCAGAAGGTCAGTGAGTTATACCCCTGAAGAAGGTGAAATAATTCACGACCTATCTAACGAGCAACTGGCAGAGATGTTCAGACTCAATCCTGATGACATTGTCAAGGATGCTCCAACAGTTGATTCAACCAGTGACGACGAACTACATGACGTTGATGAAGTTGAGGTTGAAGATATTGCTGCTGAAGAGTACCCTCAGTACGCTGACAACGAGGGTAATGTGGTCCCCAATCTGGGTGAGTCCCTAGTCAGTGATATGTTTGAGGTACTAGACAAGATGGAGCAGGAAGCAGGAAAGACCGAAGGAACAGCCCAAGCCTCAAACGATGACGTATACATTCGAAAGGCTGAGTGGGCTGAATGTTTTAAAGAAGTCAGAGCCCAACGTGCTGCACCGAAGAGGATGCCTACACCAAGTTCTACAGCGTCAAGAAACATCTTACGGTGTCAGGCAGGATTATAGCATGGGCATATTTTGATGATCTTAACGTTTATGCCGTTAAGAGGGAAAAGGGCATAGAGTACTTTAGATTTCCACATGATCTAAAGACTCTACCAGGATTTGAGCTCAACCAGCTGGCCAAATTGAAGCTGTTGTATGCTGACCCGAGAAAAATGTCAGGCTGGTTTGAGGCTGCCCTAAAGAAAGAGTACCACACCAGGTGGATTAACTTCAGACCTCAACAACCTACAAGGTATATTAGAAGGTCTGAGATGGATGCCATTACTGGAAAACCTAAGATTGTGTTGAAGTGGAGTCCTCCTCGCACTATGTCGAGAATCCCTCTCAGGGAAATGCCACAGGACTTCACTCCACACTTCAAATGGTGGTACTATGATTGGAGAACTGCTGAAGCTGTCATAGTTCTGAACAAAGGGGATCAAATGGATACTGTCAGGGTATTCGACCCAATGTGGCTAACCAACTTGTCTGCTAATGATGTCTATACATTATACAAGTGGCCACTGTTCTATGACACACAAGACATTGTACAAGCCCTCCAGTTCCAAAATGTTATACGACTTTGCTTCGCGTTTGATATTCACGCGGGAGTCACACAAGAGGACAAGTACAAGAAATATGAGAAGGTAATGAAGAAAACAAGACATTAGAGAGATCTAGGTCCAAGGGGGAGTTTGTTGATACATGTATGTCCCTAGATCGTGATATGTGATGTAATAGATCTTGTTTGGTATGATTAATGAACTGATATTGATAGTCTGTTGGTTATAATGTTAATAGTTCATTAATGAGTCGTGACTGAATTGATTGGGTTTATGATTACTTGAATGATTACATATAATATTATATAATTAACTAAAACATTCAAACTTAACTTAATGAAGTTCCCATGCGAATGGCTCATGCGAATGAACCATACACATGAAGAACTTCACACGATTGACTCAGTCGCACGACTGAACCAGGAGACTGGATCAGTCGTACGACTGTAACATAAGATTGGCTCAGTCGCACGACTGAACACTCAGTCGCACGAATGAACCAACCGCATGGTTCAATCGCACGACTGAACCAAACTAATGGTTCAGTCGCACGATTGAATAGTGCCAACCTATAAATACAACTCAATTCGTGAAAAACAAAGGGATTCGATCAAGTACGATTCCAGACGAACCCTAGCCGTCCAGAAACCTTCCAAATCGTTCTCCAAGTTCATAGAACACATTAGATCGATTCCTTATCGATTTCTAACGTTAGTTTCAATCCTTGATTGATTCTTCGTGTGTTCTCACTGATTGGATCGCCAATCAAATAGGATTCCGCACTATTTGATCTGGTATACACGTGATCTCTAGGTATTTCAGTCGAATACCAGGTCCTAACACCCCGATCATGTCCAAATACTGACACACAGTACCGGAGTACGCGATCTGTATCCTGTCTCATGCAATACCCCCGACTCATGTCCAAAGACTGATAATGGGTCGGGGGCCTGACAAACAAACCCCCGACTCAGTACCGAAAGATGACAAAGTACCGAGATACGAGACAAGGATCTCTTCGAGTCTGTTACGACACAAAGTCACTCAACTCAGACATGTGCTTGCAAGCCTCTCTATACTTTCTCTTGGTGTTCATTTATTCATGCAGCATTATTCTTACTTCCTCTTTTCATATCTCCACTTTACGTTACATTAATATTTCATTACATCATAATGTTCAACACAAAAGACAGGGATAAATACATACATAATAAGGAACAAAAATAAACACAGAACCAGACACATCACCAATACAGGGCACATATACATGGCATAACACATATCAAACATAAGCCATCACATCCAGGAACCGGCCTATTCTCCCCATGTACCCTTAAAACCACTTAGAAAACCTCAAGTCCAAACTGGGGCATGGGACCTTCCAGGCGCATGAGCATAAAAATCTAAGTGTAAAACAGTCTGGGCGCATGGGCACTATTTGGGCGCTTCTGACTTGTTTAGGCACATGGCACCTGTTTAGGCGCATCACCAACACTTAGCCGTTTCAATCACTTAGGCGCATGGGCACTATTTAGGCGCATGGCCAACATTTAGGCGCATGGGCCACTGTTTAGGTGCATGGCCAACCCTTGGGCGCATGGCACAACATTAGATGCATGGCCACATGCTGGGCGCATGGGCCACTGTTTGGGCGCATGAGCCACCTCTAGGCGCATGCACCACTGTTCATGTTCATCAGAACATACTGAAATATTTTCTATGTTATCAACTTCACCGGATTATCATTCTAATCATACCCAAACATAGATCTAACATACTAAGGCCATCTACGCATGCTAATCCTCATCACGAACCCATAATCATCACTATAACATACATACATACATACATACATACATACATACATACATACATACATCATTTCGAACATCAAACTGTAAACCACGGTTTCTTTCAAAATGTTTACTTAGTATGCATAATAGCCCTAAATCAATTGAAAATCAGTAAAAGAGGGGTTTCTAGAAAACTCACCTTGAAACAGGTCTTCGTGCTAGTCACTTCTACTAGCAGATTAACTCCAAGTTCTTGAGAACAACTCTAAATCATCAAGAACCTCGGTCAAGAGGTTGTGAATTGGTTTAAACCGAACAAACATCAAGAAAACTTACCTTTTACAACTTCTTCTTCCTCTCTTCTTCTTCCTCCGAGAGCAAAGCAGCTTTCTGTTTTGTTATGGGCGACCATGCCCCCCTTAAATTCATAAAGTAATAAGGTTTGTACTTTGTACACTTTTTCCCCTCCACTTGTGCACAATTTCTATTCCTTCCATTTACTTTTTTTTTCCTTCCGTTGAATAAAATTGGGGTGTTACACTACTACAAAAGATTCATCCAAGACTCTCTAATATTGCTTCTCCGCTAACCAAGCTGACCAAAAAAAAAGATGGAAGTTTGTATGGGGTCAAGCACAAGAGAAGGCGTTCGAAGAATTGAAGGCGAGGTTGGACTCAAGCTCCGTTCTGTCATTACCCGATGGAAGTGAAGATCTAGTGGTCTATTTTGATGCTTCCTACTCAGTGTTGGGGTGTGTGTTAATGCAAAGAGGGAAGGTTATAGCTTATGCATCCCGACACTGAGGTTCATGAGGTCAATTATCCTACTCAGACTTGGAGCTAGCAGTCGTGGTCTTTGCGCTAAAGATATGGAGGCACTATCTTTACGTGACGAAGTGCACTATTTTCACCACCACAAGAGCTTGAAGTACTTCTTTGAGCAGAAAGATCTGAACATAAGGCAGAGACGATGGTTGGAGCTTATAAAGGACAATGATTGCGAGATCCATTACCATCTGAGCAAAGCCAACGTGGTGGCTGACGCCCTTAGCCAAAAGGAGAGGCCCGAGCTGATTCAGGTGAAAGCCTATCAGTTGATCATGACCTCGGATGTGATGAAGCAAGTCAAAGAGTTTCAAGATGAGGCATTGAAAGAAGATCATCTTAACTCTAAAAAGATGAGAGGTCTGGTTGGGGAATTGGGTGAAAACACACTTGTGTTAAAACCCGATTTGAACGAGTGTGGATTCCTCATTTTGGGGATCTACGGGTGAAGATCATGGATGAAGCTCACAAGACTCGATACCCCATTCATCCTGGTGCCACAAAGATGTATCAAGACATGAAGAAGGATTATTGGTGGCCGGGTATGAAACGTGACGTGGTGGAGTATGTGAGTAAATACCTTACTTGTCTACAGGTGATGGCCGAGCATCAGAAGCCGTATGGGAAGATCCAACCTTTGGATATACCGGAATGGAAGTGGGAGCACATCACTATGGATTTTATTACAAAGCTGTCATGTACTCCGAAAGGCTATGATGCTATATGGGTGATTGTTGACCGTTTGACGAAGAGTGTTCACTTCCTACCGATCTGCGAGACATATTCATCTGAGAGGTTGGCTGATATGTTCGTCAAGGAAATTGTAACTCGTCACGGTGTGCCAGTGTGTATTGTGTCTGATGCGACACCTGGTTTACATCCAAATTTTGGAAGAAGTTCCACGACACGATGGGGATGAGGTTACACATGAGTACGGCTTACCATACCTAGACTGATGGTCACTTAGAAAGGACCATTCAGACATTGGAGGACATGCTTCGGGAATGTGTTACTGATTTTGGAGGAAGTTGGGATGACCACTTACCGTTAGCTGAATTCTCATGCAACGATAGTTATCATGCCAGCATTGGTATGCCACCTTATGAGAGATGCTATATGGTAGGAGATGCAGAATGCCCATCTGTTAGGGTGATATTGGTCAGAAAGAGTTAGGAAGCATCGAGGTGATCGAGGCTTTAACTGAGAAGCTTGAAAAGATCAAGGCCTTCATGAAGGCAGCCAAAGATAGACAGAAGTCGTATGCCGATAAACAATGCAGACCGATTGAGTTCCAGGTGGGTGACCGGGATATGTTGAAGGTCTCACCTTGGAAGGGTATTATTTGATTCAGAAAGCATGGCAAGTTGAGCCCGAGGTATATAGGCCATTTCCGAATCATTGCTCGAGTAGGAGAGGTGGCCTATAGATCGGAGTTACCGGATGAGTTAAGTGGAATTCACCCGACATTCCACGTATCTCATCTAAGGAAGTGCTTGGCGGATGAAGACATGATTGTTCCACTGGAGGATATCGAAGTAGACGAACGGCTCAATTATGTGGAGCAACCAGTGGCAATCATTGATAGAAAAGAGAAGAGGCTGAGAAATAAAGTGGTTCCTCTTGTGCATGTACAGTGGAAGCACAGGAAGGATCCGAGACAACGTGGGAGACTGAGGAAGAAATGAGAAAGCATTACCCACATTTGTTTGAGGAATAACAGGTTTCGGGGACGAAACCTATTTAAGGGAGGTGGACTTGTAACACCCGGTTAATTATTTATTTTGAAGCTGACGAAAGAAGAAAAAGAAATAAAGTCCAAAGTCGAGGGACCAAACTTACCAACGAGAGAAATTTGGGTGAGTGGGAAGTATTTAAAGGGAGAGGGAAGCCCTTACCCTCTCCCCACACCCACCAAAATCAGCCAAGAAGAGAGAAAGGGAGAAAAGAGGAGAAAAGCTTGGTTCGAGTGGATTCGAGCGTGGAAATCGTCGAGTAGCAGGTCAAATCGAAACTCTTCTCGTTTTGGTCATTTGTGTGAGTTCTAGGACCCCTCTTTTACATGTTTTTTTAATGATTTGGGGCTGGAACACATCTGAAAATCGGGTTTTTGAAGTGTGTGTGTGTTTGGCCCGTTTAGGTATGTGTAGGTATATGTATGATTTGTTTGGGTCTTGCTTTTGAGCTTGTGTGTGCTTGAATGGTGTTGTGGTATGCATTCCTAAGGTTTAGGATGGTTGATTTGGGCTTAGAATGGGTTTGGATGAGCTTGGAGGTCGAAAATGGCAGATTGGGTTCGGGATGAACTGCATTCGACATCAGCTAGGGCTAGACGACCGAATGGAGGCCATACGGCCGATTGAGGTGTGATTGAGGTTCATTGGCATGACTGAGGGTTCATACGCAAGACTGGGAGCCCAATCACATAAATGCTCATCCGCATTAGTTCCATCCGCATTAGGTCCATTCGCATGGGACTCATCCGCATGGAGTCCATTCGTATTAGTTTCATTCGCACGATTGGGTGTTCATTCGCATAGGTGTTTATCCGCATTGGTTCAATCGCATGATGTTCGGTCACCTGGAGGCCATGCGACTGAAGGGTGCCCAAATGCCCAAGTGGGGCTGGTGTACCCGAGGGAAGTGTAATTTAATTACTGACTTTCGGGGGAAAGTGCGGATGTAAGTTTTGACGTGAAAGTTCCCATAAGTTCATGTAAGATGACTATTGAGGCCTTAAAGAGTATGTTGGGCATGATGATGATGGTGATGCATGTTTATGCATGATGCCTGTTATGTATGTTTGATGTTGCCTTGTATGATGATGTTGACTATCTATGTTATGTTCCTTATTATGATGTATGTTTATCTTTCCTGTAGCTTTACGTGTTATGTTAATGAATGAAACGAAAGTTGTATGTAACGTAAAGCGAAAGATAATGAAAGAGCAACATGAAGTAAGAATGCATGCATTAATGAATGATGAAAGTAAAGAAAGTCTTGCAAGCCTTGTATGTCAGGACACGCCATTAAAAGGTGTTAGCTCAACGGTGTGCGAGTTCGCTACCCCGGGAGGATACACATTGGGGTCTTTCTTTGTGATTGACCATTTGTATAGAACCATTGTTGCATACCCTAGGTACTGTGACCAGAGGTGCGATGCACTGTTATAGCTGGCCTATGATAGGCCTAGGTCTAGTACCAGGAATAGCAGGGTATTGCACAAGGCATTGGTACACCTAAACTCTACCCTAGGTACTATGACCAGAGGTGCGATGCACCGTTATAGCTGGTCTATGATAGACCTAGGTTCGGTACCAGGAATAGTTGGGTAAAGTTTACGGTTGAAGGAAAGGAAAGTGGTAATGATGAAGGAATGTGAAAGTTAATGACATATGATGAATGAACGAAAGTTAAAGAATGAAAGTATGAATCATTAATGAAGATAATAATGATATTATCTATGTATACGTATGATGTATGATCGCATGAAAGTAAAGAACGGTTTTAACAAAAGAAAAGTATGTTTTATTGTAAAACTAGAACTCACTCAGCAACACTGACTTTGATGTGTTTCCAGTTGGCAGGTAATGATTGCTAAGGATGGCACGAGGTGGCTACTCCGCTCTTTTGGGATGGCATCCATTTATAATGCTTTTGTGATGTAATGCAACATGTGTTTTGTAACTTGTTAACAATGTATTATTTTGCAAAAGCTATTATATTGAAATGGAATGTTTTGTTTAAATGTTTCCGCTGCAACGTTTTATGTAATATGATGAAAATTTATGTTTTGTGTGCAATGATTTACCAGTTGTAAGCGTCCCGGGAACGGGGCCTTACAATAAACTAACAACTTATCAAAACCAACAATTCTCACCCTTCCATGACTCGAGGGAAATCAAGTTGGATGATCTAGTTGAATACATCAGGCTGCCATGACCTAGGAGGGAAATCACGTTGGATGATCTAGTTAAATCCATTAGGCGGGATAAATGTCCAGCATATCTTGCATTTTCTTTAGATTTTTTTGATAATTTGCTTCGACATGATGTCTAGGTAACATTTCTTTAATACTTTTTCAAATCCCATTCTAACAGCAAAGTCATCTGCCGGATTTCAAATACAAATGGTATGTAAAATTAAAAAGTAAATGCATTAATGCAAACTTAAAACAACAAAACTATGTTACACACATATTTTAACTTGATATATTACCTCAAATATTTCAAACATTTTCTTAATTGATTCTTGATGCAGTCGGAAACAGAAGGATAACAATTGAACCTCTTGATTCAACGAAAATACCAGGAACAGTTATTCTGATTTATCGTTGATTCGCGAATAATGTCGATAACTAGGATTTCACACTAACACACACTATGATAGAGAGAAAAAAGACTTTTTCTTAAACTTCAATAATAATTTCTTCAATCTCTTACAAGCATATAAAGAACAAAGTAAAAGTCGAATGGGTCACAAAACATAAACGGACCAAAAACTGAGCTAAATGTAAAGTCCAACAAAATATAAAAATAAAACAAAAATTGAAATAACTCATAAAATAAACCGTTTTTGGGCTGAAACGATGACCTAAACCGCCTACGTCCATTTGCGAAAACGTGATCCTCGATTCAACGGTCGTTTTGACTGGTCGCATGACCAAAACAAAGACTTCTAGCCCAAGTTTAGCGATCATGGGCCTCCAAAAAGACTATAGCTTGCTAATCCATACTTGGGCCCACATCAATTCTTTAGGGATGTCTTTGTAAGTATCCCGAGGTCCCTTAATAACATAAAATTGGACTTTTTTTGTTGGAAAATTAGCAGTTTTCTAGTAGTGATCTTAACGATATTCATGTGGGTTGTAAAAGGTATTCTTCCTGAAGTGGTTGAGGGTTCTAGTCCCGTGATAACACGTAAAGAGTAATATTAGAAGGTACGTGAACTTTGAAAAATAAAGAAAGGAAAAATAGAAAAGGAAGACTAAAAAAGTCTAGGACTAAAAGTGCTACTTTCAACAAACCATGGACGAAAACCGTAATTAACTCCACTATATATCATATATATGTAGCCTCCCGCTCATTTCACAATTCCAAACAAGCCAACATACCCTCTATCTAAATTCCTTATATATTTCTTGATCTAATTAACATTTGAGTTTGCGTTGCATGGGTAGTTTTCGAAAACACAATGGAATATGCCCAGAACCCGTAGATGAACAAGAAAGTTGTTGCATCAAGATTATTGAGCCCGAGTCCGCTTTGACAAATAAAAGAGGTAGTGGAGCCTATTTGACATGGGAGAAGCTTGGAGTTGTTGTTTCAAGTTCTAGTGGGAGAAACGGATATAAGTCCATACTTACTGATGCCACTGGTTATGCTAAACCTGGTGAAGTTGTCACGATCATGGGTCCTTCTGGTTGTGGCAAGTCTACTCTTCTTGATTCCTTGGCTGGTATGTTTCATGAGCTTTTTCTAACTTAATTTTGTGTACACATATGATGCTTATTCTCATTCCTATGTGTATAGCATAAGTTTATTTACAATAATCGGTTTAAATGTTTGTTATGTGAACATGTGCAGGTCGGTTGGCTTCAAACACAAGGCATACCGGACGAATTCTAATCAATGGACATAAGTCAAGACTTGCATATGGCACCATGGTATGAAGAAAGATAATTTTGTGAATAACTTTTAGGTGTTCTAAAAAAGGGGTTTTCTCTAATAAACATGAAGGTTTGAATGATAATTAACAATCGGAAGAAGGTTTAAATGATAATTAACAAACGGAAGAAATCACTCCAACAGTCCAACTTTACATATCAAATGTCCTTAGTACATTCTCCTAAAGGGGACAATTTTGATACACGACATTTTACTAAACATGTGGTTTTTTAACACTAACACGTTAGGCCCTCAATAAATGTAACGACTTGACATGCGACATGTAACTAAACATGTGGTTTCTTACAATAAGATGCTAACAAGTTTTTTAAGCGCTAACATAGGCATGTTTAATATGAAGGTTACATGATACGATATCTTTAATCTATACTACTATATAAAGCAAAACCTTGGGATACAAGTGTAACTATAAAAAAATAAAACACCTAGCTAATACAACTTTAAATATTAGGTACAAGTGTTCTATGCAATCACTTTTGCTTTGTCCCTCATTTAATAAACTTTTTCTAATTATAAATTATTTAATACATATTATTAATACATTATTTAATTCATGATTATTTAATTCACTACATTATAATATTATATATTATATTATTTATAATACTTAAAATTAACATTTAATTTAGACTAAATTACAAATTTCATCCTTTATGTTTGGCAAAAATTATAGAATGGGTCCTTTCGAAAAATAATTTTTACTCAATGTCATCTTTTACAAAAAGTTCTTACGTAATACATCCTTTTTACTAACTAGAGTTGAATAATTCTGTTATGTCAAGGGCATTATTATCATTTTATTCACAAAGGACTACTTTTATAAGTGTTAAAGTTTCTTTTTATTCTTCAATTCTATTCATTTTTCTTTTGTTATTTTTTTAATTGATTATTGACCTTATTTATTTTATATGATATATATTATTTAATTTATTTAGTTTTATTATATATTTTTCATTATATATATTATATGTAACAGAGCCAAAGTTTAAGTGAAATGGGTAAATTTTCAAAATAAACCTTAACTTAAACTGAGAATGGGACGGAAAGGGAAGGGATGTCAATCTAAGTAGCTGCGTGCCATCAGGTATTTTCGTAATGTTAACCGTATTATGTGCGCATGGTATGTGGTTATGTGTTGTTTGTATATTTAAATACTGATGTAGTCACGATAGGTAATGCTTGGGGAATGAAGAGTAAAGTAAGTGGCTAATCACAACTGGCCACTATAATTAGGGACTTACTATACTTGACATAAACTGAGTTGTTCCCTTGAATGACCGTGTTAGTGTTTGAATCTTTCAGTGTGAGTGTGAATGGCCAGTGGTAGATCTTCGAAAGCCTCTCGTGGAGGTGGTCGTGATGGGCTTGGCGCTGAGCCGCGACCCAAGAGGGGAAGACCCAGAATGGGTGGTTCACGAAGAACCAGAGACCCCTTATCCGGAGGGTGGCGACGAGAGCGCCAATCTGAGAGCCTCAGTAAAGGAAGCTATTTTTGAAGAAGTCCATCAGGTCATGCAGACAATCTTACAGTCTGTGGTGACCGAAGTTATCAAGGCTGTACGGAAAGGGGAAAAACAAGAGAGAAACAGGTCCATGGGGGGAGGAGAGCAACCAGAGCCTGAAACGGTTCTATCTGATGATGAAAAAGAAGAGGAAGAGCCTGAGCCGGAAGCGGCACGAGGCTGTAATTATGGGGCGTTTCAACGATGCAAGCCCCCTACTTTTGATGGAAATGGCATTGTTGCTGCTACTCACCGGTGGGTAAGAGAAATGGAAGCTATATTGAATATCAGCGAGTGCCGGAAGGACCAAAAAGTAAAGTTTGCTGCCCACTCTTTTGTGGACTCGGCTCTGTGCTGGTGGGACAATATAGTCCAAGCCGAGGTAGTCGGGCAATCAGGAGGATGAGATGGTCTGAACTGAAGAAGTTGGTGATTGAGGAGTTCTGTCGTCACAGAGAAATGGATAAAGTTGAGAGAGAATTCCTACAGCTGGAGGCGGGAACGATGACGCATCAAAAGTACACCACCAAATTCAACGAGATGACACGTTTGGTGCCGGATCAGGTGACACCTCTGTCTCAAAAGATCAAGAGGTATATTCAGGGTTTGCCAGTGGATATTCGCAGGCATATGATCGCTGCCCGACCAAGCACGTTTAGGTCGGTGGTGGATTTGGCAGGGCGGTTATATGATGAGAGGGCTGTAGTGGTGGTGGTTGAAGGTAGCAGGAAGGGTGGAGGTGATCGAAACTGGCAGGGGAAGAGGTTTGGTCTGGGTGATGCCTCGACGGTTAACAAGAAGGCACGGGTGGATGACCGCCGTGTGGCCATATCGAGTGCGGGGTCAAAAAGGTGTGGCAAGTGTGGAAGGGAGCACGCGGGAGAATGTAGATTGGGATTGAACGGGTGCTTCAAATGTGTGAAGATGGGACATATAGCCAAGGACTATCATACAGTCCGGTGCTTTAACTGTGGAGTGGAGGGCCACATAAGTAGAGATTGCAAGAAGCCGAGGGCTGAGGGTTCTGGGGGGAAGAAGATGGGGAGCGAAGGGCCAAGGTCGAGCGTTAGGGCATTCACTATGACACAGGAGGAAGCTAGGATGGACCCTGATGTTGTGTCAGGTACGTTTCTAGTGAACCAAACTTTAGCTTCTGTGTTATTTGATTCGGGTGCCGGTAAAAGTTTTATTTCTGCTGCTTTCTGTGCTAAGCTACCTGTTAGTAGTAGATGTGTCGATGCGCTCTTTGATGTAGAAACTGCCATAGGTAACTCTACCAAGATTTCCGAGATGATAGAGGGTTGTGATGTGGAACTTGAGGGTCATAAGTTTCCACTTAGACCATTCGTGATGACCTTAGGTGGTTTCGATTTGGCTCTTGGGATGGATTGGTTAGCGGACTTCAAGGTGAACATTGTGTGTCACAAGAAGATGATTTTTCTAATAGCACCTAACGGTGGTTTGGTGACGGTTTATGGTGATCGGGTCACGACGATCCCGAAAGTAATCTCAATGGCGGTGGCGGAAAAGTGCATGAGGCGTGGATGTAGTGCCTACTTGGCCTATGTAAAGGACGTGGATACGCCAATACCACAACTATCCGATGTATCGGTTGTGTGTGACTTCCTAGACGTGTTCCCAGAAGACATACCAGGAATGCCACCTGATAGAGAGATCGAGTTCCAGATTGATCTAATACCGGGTGCCCAACCTGTCGCCAAGGCACCGTATCGGTTGGCTCCGACTGAGGTGAAGGAGTTGGTGGAGCAGTTGCAAGAGCTGCTTGATAAGGGTTTCATTCGACCGAGTATCTCTCCTTGGGGTGCTTCGGTCTTATTCGTAAAGAAGAAAGACGGTAGTATGAGGATGTGTATTGACTACCATGAGCTGAACAAGTTGACGGTGAAGAATCGATACCCCTTACCGAGAATAGATGATTTGTTCGATCAGCTTCAAGGTGCCAGTTGGTTCTCAAGAATAGATCTTCGATCGGGTTATCATCAGCTGAAGGTGAAAGAGCAGGATGTTCCTAAAACAGCTTTTCGCACGCGTTACGGTCACTAAGAGTTTCTTGTCATGTCTTTTGGTTTGACCCATGCGCCAGCTGCTTTTATGGATCTGATGAATCAGGTGTGTCGGCCAATGTTAGATAAATCAGTGATTGTGTTTATTGATGATATCCTGATTTATTCGAAGAGCGAGATTGAGCATGTCGGTTACATTCAGGAGGTTTTAGAGACGTTGAGAAAGGAGAAGTTGTACGCCATGTTCTCCAAGTGTGCATTTTGGTTGCGCAAAGTTTAGTTCTTGGGTCATGTGGTAAATCCTGACGGGATTATGGTGGACCCGGTGAAGCTGGAGGCAGTGATGCAATGGAAGTCTCCAAAGACGCCATCCGAGATTCGTAGTTTTTTGGGTTTGACGGGCTACTACAGAAGATTTATCCAAGACTTCTCTAAGATCGCTTCTCCGCTGACTAAGTTGACCCGGAAGGATGTGAAGTTTGGATGGGGTCAAGCTCAAGAGAAGGCGTTCGAAGAATTGAAGGCGAGGTTGACTCAAGCTCATGTTCTGTCACTACCCGATGGAAGTGAATATGTGTGCTTTATTCTAATGCTTCCTACTCAGGGTTGGGGTGTGTATTAATGCAGAGAGGAAGGGTTATAGCTTATGCATCCCCACAGTTGAAGGTTCATAAGATCAATTATCCTACTCCTGACTTGGAGCTAGCCGATGTGGTCTTTGCCCTAAAGATTTGGAGGCACTATCTTTACGGAATGAAGTGCACCATTTTCACTAACCACAAGAGCTTGAAGTACTTCTTTGAGCAGAAAGATCTGAACATGAGGCAGAGGTGGTGGTTGGAACTTATAAAGGGTTATGATTGTGAGATCCACTACCATCTGGGCAAAGCCAATATGGTGGTGGATGCCCTTAGCCGAAAAGAGAGGCCCGAGCCAATTCGGGTGAAGGCATATCAGTTGATCATGACCTCTGACGTGATGAAGCAAGTCAAGGAGTTTCAAGATGAGGCATTGAAAGAAGATCATCTTAACTCTGAAAGAATGAGAGGTCTGGTTGGGAAATTGGGTGAAAACACACTTGGTGTTAAAACCCGATTTGGACGGGTGTGGATTCCTCGTTTTGAGGATCTACGGGTGAAGATTTTGGATGAAGCTCACAAGACTCGATACTCCATTCATCCATGTGCCACAAAGATGTATCAAGACATGAAAAAGGATTATTAAAGGCTGGGTATGAAACGTGACGTAGTGGAGTATGTGAGTAAATGCCTTACTTGTCTACAGGTGAAGGCCGAGCATCAGAAACCATATGGGAAGATTCAACCTTTGGATATAATGGAATGGAAGTGGGAGCACATCACCATGGATTTCATTACGAAGCTATATGGGTGATTGTTGACCGCTTGACGAAGAGTTCTCACTTCCTACTGATCCGCGAGACATATTCATCTGAGAGGTTGGCAGATCTTTTCATTAAGGAGATTGTAACTCGTCATGGTGTACCGGTGTCCATTGTGCCTGATCGTGACACCCGGTTTACATCTAAATTTTGGAAGAAATTCCACGACGCCATGGGGACGAGGTTACATATTAGCACGGCTTATCACCCCCAGACTGATGGGCAGTCAGAGAGGACCATTCAGACATTGGAGGACATGCTTCGAGCATGTGTTATCGATTTTAGGGAAAGTTGGGATGACCACTTACACTTCGTTGAGTTCTCATATAACAACAATTATCATGCCAGTATTGGTATGCCTCCTTATGAGATGCTATACGATAGGAGATGCTGAACACCCGTCTGTTGGGGTGATATTGGTCAGAAAGAACTAGGGAGCGTCGAGGTGATCGAGGCTACAACTGAGAAGCTTGAAAAGATCAAGGCCTTCATCAAGGCAGCCAAAGATAGACAGAAGTCGTATGCTGATAAACGACGCAGACCGATTGAATTCCAGGTGGGTGACCGGGTTATGTTGAAGGTCTCACCTTGGAAGGGGATCATCCGACTCAGGAAGTGGGGCAAGTTGAGCCCAAGGTATATAGGGCCTTTCCAAATCATTGCTAGAGTAGGAGAGGTGGCCTATAGACTGGAGTTACCAGATGAGTTAAGTGGAATTCACCCGACATTCCACGTATCTCATCTAAGGAAATGTTTGGCGGACGAGGATATGATTGTTCCACTGGAAGATATCGAAGTAGACGAACGGCTCATTATGTGGAGCAACCAGTGGGAATCATCGATCGAAAAGAGAAGAGGCTGAGAAATAAAGTGCTTCCTCTTATGCGTATACAATGGAAGCACAAGAAGGGATCCGAGTTAACGTGGGAGACTAAGGAAGAAATGAGACAGCATTACCCACGTTTGTTCGAGGAATAACAGGTTTCAGGGACAAAACCTGTTTAAGGGGGTGGACTTGTAACACCCAGATATTTTCTTTGAAGCCGACGAAAGAAGAAAAAGAAATAAAGTCCAAAGTCGGGGGACCAAACTCGCCAACGAGAGAAAGTTGGGTGTGAGGGGGTATTTAAGGGAGAGGGCAGCCCTTACCCTCTCCCCACACCCACAAAATTTCAGCAAAGAAAGAAAGAAGACAGAAAATGGGAGAAAAGTTTGTTCGAGTTGGTTCAAGAGAGCAAAATCGTCGTGTAGCAGGTCTAATCGAAGCTCTTCTCGTTGTGGTCGTTTGTGTGAGTTCTAGGACCCCTATTTTACACATTTTTTGAATGATTTTAGGGATGGAACACATCTGAAAATCAGGTTTTGAAGTGTGTGTGTGTGTGTTTGGCCCATTTATGTATGTATGGGTATGTGTATGATTCGTTTGGGTCTTGTGTTTGGGCTTGTGTGTGCTTGAATGGTGTTGTGGTATGTATTCCTAAGGTTTAGGATGGTTTATTTGGGCTAGAATGGGTTTGGATGACCTTGGAGGTCGAAAATGGCAGATTGGGTTCGGGATGAACTGCATTCTGCATCAGCTAGGGCTAGGCGACCGAATGGAGGCCATACAGCCGAATAAGGTGTGATTGAGGTTCATTCGCACGATTGAGGTTCATTCGTACGATTGAGGTTCATTCGCACGACTAAGAGCCCATTTGTATAAGTGTTCATTTGCATTAGTACCATTCGTATAGGACTCATCCGCATTGAGTCCATCCGCATTAGATCCATTCACATGGTGTTCATTCGCATAGATGTTCATCCGCATTGGTCCATTCGCATGATGTTCAGTCGCCTGGAGGCCATGCGACTGAAGGGTGCCCATACGCCCGAATAGGGCTGTTGTACCTGAGGAAAGCATAGTTTAATTACTGACTTTCGGGGAAAGTGCAGATGTAAGTTTTGACGTGAAAGTTCCCGTAAGTTCATGTAAGATGACTGTGAGACCTTAGAGGGTATGTTGGGCATGATGATGATGATGTTTCATGATTATGCATGATGTATGCTATGTATGTATGATGTTGCCCTGTATGATGATGGTGACTGTGTATGTTGATGTTCCTTATTATGATGTGTGTTTATCTTTCCCGTGACTTTACGTTGAATGTTAATGAATGAATGAAAGTATTATGTAACATAAAGTGGCAGATAATGAAAGAGGAACATGAAGGAGGAATGCATGCATTAATAATGATAAAAGTAAAGAAAGTCTTGCAAGCCTTGTATGTCGGGACACACCATTAAAAGGTGTTAGCCCAATGGTGTGCGGGTTCGCTACCCCGGGAAGATGCATATTGGGGTCTTTCTTTGCGATTGACCATTTGGATAGAACCATTGCTGCGTACCCTAGGTACTGTGACCAGAGGTGCGATGCACCGTTATAGCTTACCTATGATAGGCCTAGGTCCAGTACCAGGAATAGCAGGGTATTGCATATGGCATTGGTACACCTAAACTCTACCATAGGTACTGTGACCAGAGGTGCGGAGCACCGTTATAGCTGGTCTATGATAGACCTAGGTCCAGTACCAGGAATAGCAGGGTCAAGTTTATGGTTGAAGGAAAGAAAAGATGTAATGATGAAAGAATGCGAAAGTTAATGAACGTATGAAAGAATGAAAGTATGAAAGACTAACTAAGATAATAATGATATTATCTATGTGTACGTATGATGTATGACCGCATGAAAGTAAAGAATGGTTTTAACGAAAGATAAAGTATGTTTTATTATAAAACTAGAACTCACTCAGCAACGCTGACTTTTATGTGTTTCCAGTTGGCAGGTAACGTTGCTGAGGATGGCACGGGGCGGCTACTCAGCCCTTTTGGACGGCATTCTTTTGATTAATGTTTTTGCATTGTAATGCGAACGAACGATGTTTTGAAATGAACGATTGTATTAACTTGCAAAAGCATTTGAAATGATATGAAAAGTTATTTTTATGTTTCCGCTGCATTGTTTTATAAATGTTAAATATAATGTTATATGTTTTATGTGCAATGATCGACCATCTGTAAGCGTCCCGGGAACAGGACCTTACAAATTTTTAGTATATTTAATTCTAAGTTTGTGTAATTTAAACATGAATTGTTTAAATTTCATTTTTAATTAAAATGATAGCATACTTAATGATAATATCACAAAATCATAACTTCGAACTAACAATTGTTGAATAAAATTAGCATCCAATTCTTAAACTATAAAAATAAAAATACTTTAATCGTGTGAAAGACTTAGAAAATTTTTTCAATAGATAAACAAAAGAAGTTTATGATCGTAGACATTTAAAAAAATTTGGTTGCAAAAATTAAAAAATACCACTTGAAGTTTCTAAAAAAATTTAAATAGTGTTTGCAATTATGATCAACAATCCTTGAAAGAATAAAAACATAAGTCAATCACAAATGAATGAGAAAAGAATAAGTAAAAAAGTAAGTATATAAAATAAAACAATAAAATAGTTTTAAAATGATAAAAGTAATAATTCTAATCAAAGAAATGAAAACGAATAAACTTTATTAAAAAATTGTTTCAATATGTAATAGGTTTTTAATATAAATCATAACCCAAACTATTTAACACAACTAAAACTTTTATACCAAAATGATATTAAAATCTTTATACCATAAGCCAAACTATTTAACACAATTGAAAATTCTATACCAAAATTTTTATTAAAATCTTTATACCATAAGCCAAACTATTATAAATTTTAAACCAAATTGGTAACTAAAAGTAACCGTGAAAATTAGACAAATAAATTTTTTAAATTATATAACATGAAAAAAGTATATTTTTAACCCTCTAATTTGAATTCGTATAATTAGAAAATTAGATACATAAATTTAAAAAACAAGAATATATATATATATGTGTGTGTAAATATATATATATATATATGATTGAGATTAGTTAATCTTATTTTTTATTAATTAAATAAAAAATTGTCGGTGTTTATTAATGATTTAGGGGGCAAAATGAGAACAAACTAAATAATTTATTTTGTCACCATCACATATAATTACAAGATTACTAATTGTACTCCCAACATTCCCCTCTTCTCTCACATCTCTCCTAATCACTCTCCTCTCTTTTAATTCATTTAATTTTCTCTACTCCTAGTTACTATAAAAAATCAAGAAATACCTAAAATATGTTCAATTGTATTGTTGTAATTGTGTTACGTATATTTAACTTGATAACAATTGAAAAAAAAAGTTAGAACATAAAATTTGATTAAGAAAAGCATGCTGAGTTACATATATATAAAATATTAAAAGCCATTAAAAAATAAAAAAATATGTATATAAATGAGAAGACATCTCCAAGTTACGTATGTATAACAGACTTATGTATACGTAATAAAAAAACTTACACATACATATAGAAAAATTACATAATCACTGGAACAACATTGTTACATAACACATATAAGTAACCGAGGGTTATATATACGTAAGAACATAGTTAGTTATAAAAACATAGTTACGTAACATGTAATATTAGACTTATGTACTTGTAAAAACATAGTTACATATATGTATTTATTTTAAAAAAATACATATCTTCATGTTCATCGTGTTCTATGTCCATCTCTTGACGTAGGGCTGGTAATGTATGATCTATTTATAACATGATTAAACCTGTTAAATAAAAAAATTAATTTGTAATTTTTTACATCTTTTAAAATAATTGAAATTAGGAGATTAGACTTTATTATTTCTCATTCCTGGTGCATAAAAATATTTTAAAAAATTATAAAATAGATAGTTAAACAAGTCATTTTCACGTGTGATACTTGTGGTACTTGCGTAACCTTAACCTGTTAAATACGATAAGGTTTGTTTTGTCAGCCCTATCTTGACGTTATATGAAAAAAAACCCAAATCAAAAAAAATAAAAGATTGATATGTAGAAGAATGTATCACATCTAACAAGCCTTGAAATTATGAAATCAAATTAGCGGTATAAACTGGTAGCAATGGAACATTTGAAAACCACAAATAACAAACTAATTCTAGAAATTCAGCAATGCAATTGATTCTTCCAACCTGCACTGTTCTTCAAACTCTTTTGTTATTCAATGCTAAAACATCCACTAGTGAATTTATCAATAAAAAAGTAACAACTTTGAATAAAAAAACAAACCAAATCACAGTATGAAAAAATTAATAATGATTTTTTATCGAGTCGATCGTTTGCAAAAAATCTTTCAGTTTAAAGATTTGATATAATCTAGAAGATGGAAGTGTTGAATAATTCAAAATTAAAAAATGTATTTTAAAGGTAGAATAATAAAACATGTTGAATAATAAGGATAACTTCCAAAAACTGATAGAATGAAAATTCACTAAAAACCCTTTAGATTAGATAAATAAATGGAATAAGATACTACGTGTTAAATATGATTTTCTCATAAAAATATAGTTTTCATTTGATATATCTCTGGATTTAATCACTTACGATATGACACATCACGTCCAACACAATTGGAATACAAATAGTTCAATAATACAAATGACAATATAACACTATTATTAATATAAGACATAACTATTATGATAACATTATAATTATTAGAAATTACAATTCATATTTAATTTTATATAATATATTCATTATTTATAAAACTATAAAACTAGGTCGTTTTGTTATGATAGATGATCGTAAACATGCCTATCCACCTGTTAACTCGTATAACACGATAAGTTAAATGTCTTATTCATGTTCAAAACGGGTTAAGCGGATTAAGAGAGGTTTTTAATCGTGTCATTAATGTGTCACATTTACGAATCGAACTTGATTACCTCAAACACTAACCCCTTTAATATCGTGTTGGTTTAATCATGATAGAAATGCCATCGGTATTCTTTTCACTTATGTTCATTTAAATTAGACTTCAAGAAAGAAAAACAAAACACCTAGTCCAAAAGAATTGGACCCCTATTTAAGCATGTTTAAAGGGAATTAATCTTTATTTATGGATACACTAATATGCACATGATTATGCTAATACCTTTTCAAATTAGTGTAGTCATATATGACTCAAGAACAAGTTTTAACTTGGACTCTAACGGTTAAAGAAACGGTCTACTACTCCGCTGAACTACAACTACCCAAATCAATGCCTAGATCCAAGAAAAGGGAGAGAGCAGATAGAGTTATAAAAGAGATGGGGCTCCAAGATTCTATGAACACGTGAATAGGAGGCTGGGGTATCAAGGGACAGAAAGAAAGAAGCAAGAGAACCAAGAATTGAATGAAGATTAAGGGGGTTAATGTTGGGTTAATCTTCATCGGGTCAAGTCGGGTCAAATTACGGGTCAGAGCGGTTAATGTAACCAGGTCATGGATACGGGTTATGAATAGTATTATTTTAGTCATATGTTTATTATTAGTTTGTTGAGTCAAAGTAGTAAATTAGTGGGTTAGTGGTTCTTCTTTTCTTTAGGTGTAAGAGTTCATTTTCTTATTTAATGTAGTGTTTGATTATGAATGAATAGAACAAGAAAAAGTCCAAGCAGTAAATCATCTCTTATTGTGTGTTTGATTTGCGGCCTCAACCAACAGGGACTTAGTGGTGGCCAAAAGCGGTGCCTAAGCATTTGTCTAGAACTCTTAACACACCCTAAAATTCTCTTGCTTGATGAGCCTGTAAGTGGTCTTGATAGCGCGTCATCGTACTATGTCATGAGCCGGATTGTTAAGCTCACTCAGCAATACCAGATGACGGTTGTCACCACAATTCATCAACCTAGTAGTCAAGTTTTTGGGCTTTTTAACAATCTTTGTCTTTTATCTTTGGGGAAAACATTATACTTTGGTCCTACTGTTGCAGCAAATCAGGTATCTTGAAATTATAATCATAACAAATTACATATGGTAACAGTTAGATATTATAGAGCATGAAGTTAACTACTACTTTTGTTGCTACAAATCAGTTTTTTGCAGTAAATGGGTTTCCTTGCCCACTTCTTCAAAGTCCTGCTGATCACTACCTAATAACCATCAATACACATTTTGATGAGGTAGGATTTATTCTTCCTTAATGAGTGATATATTTGGGTTGTTCCCTTATTTTTACCAAATTTCTTCTTTTCGTACTAAAATTTAAAGTTCTTGTTAGAATTTTCTTCAACCTGTTCTTTTTCTCCCCCTCCTCTAATAGGACATTGATAGTGAGAACGTTCGTAACAAAGTAATTAATTTACTTGCTGAAGCCTACAAGTCATCTGAAGTATACAAGGATATTCAAAGAGAAATATGCATTTTGTGTGCAGAGGTACATGGTAGTCCTTGAGTTTTTCTTAATAAATATGAACTTTACATCAAACAAAGATGAATGTTTTTTTTATATTTGAAGGTGATCTAATAGAGGGAAAAGGAGGTCTACAAGCCCGTTTTGTTACACAGTGTATGGTGTTATCAGAAAGGTCATTTAAAAACATGTGTCATGATCCAGGATACTACTGGTTACGACTTGGCATATATATTGCATTGGGTTTCGCATTGGGTTCGCTCTTCTTCCAAATTGGTTTCGAATTTGACTCCATCAATGTATGTTTTACATAGAAATGTGCATGTGTATAATGACATCTTAAAATCTATATTTGTGCATAATTTCACCACAACAACCCCTCTTTGGGACAATAGTTAAGAGGCAATAAAAAAACTTGAAAGAAAACAATAAATAGGGACAGTTCAAACTTCAAAGTGGCTTGATCACATCTTCTGCGTACCCGATCGTATAGTAATGGATATACCACAATGTTATATTTGATAATCTATAATCAAACATCATATACAATAAGGATATAGAATATGAGTTAAAAAAATAAAAGAAAGAAAAATAAAAGAAAAGATGATGCTTTAATGAAAACTAACTTTAAGCTAAATGAGTGTATTTAATTAGAATATTTTGCTTGACGTACTATGAAAACATCAAATTCTAATTAGAATATGAACTTGTCACGTGTGGCTAATAATTCAAGTCTTGTGTTTGCTAGTCATCTTAAGGAAAATTATTGATAATGGTTTTCTATCAAACAGGCTAGGATTTCATTGATTTTGTTTGTTTCTTCATTCCTCACATTTCTAGCTACTGGTGGATTCCCCTCCTTCCTGGAAGAAATCAAGGTTTGTTGACACATTTTATGTATTGTTAGATAAATAAAATGTACTTAAGCTAAATTAATTCCTTTCTTACAACAATATATATTGTAATCACATTTATGTAGGTTTTTCAATGCGAAAGACTAAACGGACACTATGGGGTATGGTCGTACGTTATTAGTCATGCAATCTCTTCAACACCATACCTACTTCTCATCTCTTTCATCTCAGGAGCAATCGCTTACTTACTCATTGGACTCCAAAGTGATCCAGGACGATTCATATATTTTGAATTAGTCGTCTTAATTGCAATGTTATTTGGCGAATGCCCAATGATGATTGTAGCTGCCATTGTGCCAAATTTGTTCATGGGAATCATATCTGTTGCCGGAGTCCAAGGTTTGATGATACTAGCTGCAGGGTTCTTTCGGTAACCAAATGATCTACCTCATGTCTTTTGGAAATGCCCCATGTCACACCCCAACCTTGACGGCGGAATCGTCGAGGTGTGAGAGTTAAGATTGTTCACAGCCACATAACGCTATTAATAACCCAATATATATTAAACAAAATTTTCAATTGTACTACTACAATCATAAGTCTCAAAGAGATAAAAAAATACATAAATAAACATAACAAGTCTTTTTATTCCATTTATTTATCTAGGTCCAATTCTAGATATGAAAGCTTCAAGGAGTAGAAATCAAGCTTGAGTATTTCCTGAAACATGTTAAAAATAAAAGGGTCAACAATAATGTTGATGAGCATTCCATAGTTTTAGATACATAGAATATATAAAAGATGGCAATTCAAGTCATAAATTAGTGAATAAAGTGATTAGGGATGTTATGATCAATGCAACAATCAAACCTCGACAAAATTTTACAAGTCTCAAACGTTTACAAGATTATACGATCAGCTAAGTGTACTTGGATCAACCAAAGCAGGCTTGTCTTGCCCATAGATCTATGACTTCGCTGGGCTAGCAATAGTTAATGATTGTACATATAACGCCATAACATGGTAACCACGAAAGTTCAACTAACCACAACTTTACAAGATGAATTGCCATAGGTTTACAAGTCTCAAATAAGTTTACAAGTGCAATAGTATAAGTTAACATGTTTCACCCCAAAGTGTGAAAATATGAAAAAAGGGGGTATAGAAATACTCACATGGATATAGGCATCACAAGATGATATAAAAGATTAACGTAAGATCCAAAAGATAAATCCAAAGTATCCATTACAAGCACCTAAATATATAATTTACAAGATAAAAATTAAGGTTAACAATACGATTAACGTTCACAAGAATTAGGGTGTTAATATTTTTAAGGGTTTTTGCTAAGCAATAAGTTTATAATGTAGTCATTTACATTTTCATTCCATTAGAAGGAATTATATAGGTTTATATGATTAAGTATTTTAGAAATGAAATTAGATAATAATGATGTAATTAAATCCTAATAATTTTTCTAAGAATAGTATATAATTTCCCAAATTTTAGAGATTAATAAAGATAATATTATGCCCATTATTATTTTAAATGATTTTTAAAATTATTGTATCAAGTCCATAAGCATATAAATAATTATTTAATTATTTTTAAAAGAAAACATTTGTAATCAAGGTTTAAATTAACATTTTAAGATAACCATGATTTTAAAGGAATAACGTTTGAACCGAAACTAATTTATTAGTTGAGACCCACTTTTAATAGGATTTAACCAAAAATAATGTTTGTTAAAATGTTTTTAAAACAAGTTATTTAATTTTTTTTATTTTTTACTAGAAAAATCCAGAATATTATTTGGTGTTCATGGAAATTTTTAAGGTTTGCAAAAACTATTTTTATATTTTTTAAAAATTTTCTACAATTTGAGGGCTAAAAAGGCATGATTTTAAAAATTTTTAAAACTATTTTAAGGTTTGCAAAAACTATTTTTTTAAAAATTTTCTACTTAAAAATAATTTTAAGATAACCATGATTTTAAAGGAATAACGTTTGAACCGAAACTAATTTATTAGTTGAGACCCACTTTTAATAGGACTTAACCAAAAATAATGTTTGTTAAAATGTTTTTAAAACAAGTTATTTAATTTTTTTTATTTTTTACTAGAAAAATCCAGAATATTATTTGGTGTTCATGGAAATTTTTAAGGTTTGCAAAAACTATTTTTATATTTTTTAAAAATTTTCTACAATTTGAGGGCTAAAAAGGCCCAAAAAAATTGTTTGAGGGTGCCCGGGTTCGAACCCGGGACCTCAAGGTTAGCATGTGGATGGGGAACCAATGAACCAAGGCTCTAAGCCGCGGTTTATGTTGGTTCCATAATCATTTAAACACACTTAAAAACTTTCCCCAAAACCCGAAGAACCCTAGAATTAGCCGAACCAAATTGAGCATCAATTCGATGTTGATAGCGAATATATTCATGGGGCTTTTGTTTTCCATGATAAAAAGATTGTTTAGGTGAGTTCAATTACCCGTTTTGATTAGATATTGATGATACACACGACAATGTACACCTCGCAACCGAATGATGATCGACTGATGGTTAATTATTGATGATAACTCAATTAATCTTGTATGAAGCTTCGATTTGTGTACTGGACCAAAAGCCCCTTGCTAATTTTGGTCCAAATTGCTTGGACAGTGGCCCCTACTAAGTTGCAGGTTCACGACAATGATGAAGCTCATATTCGAAGATTGTGTTTGTTTTTGATGTAATTGAGTGTGGTGCTTGATTAACGAATGGTATAGTATCGTTTAGGTTAGTTTAATTAGCCTATAAAGAAGTGTTAATGCCCGAACGGCTAGTGGGTTGAAGATGTTTCGGTTATGTGATTGAATCGTGTTGGTAACCGTTTATTAAACGAATTAAAGTGCATTCAAGTTCGAAGCTGTAACAGGAAGGATTGGGGAATGGTTTTGGGTCTCGAAAACAATAAATTTTGCGGTTTTGAAGTGGCCGGAGCTCGGCCGGAGTTTGGCCGGAGCTCCGCCGGTTTTACGGGGAGAGAGAAAGAGAAAAAGATTTGATTTTTGAAAATTTACATAAATGGTCCCTTTTATTTTGATTTTATCATTTTATGTCTTAAACTTTGTTTTAAGGTTTATAAATTGACAAAACTAACCCTTGACTTTTAAAATAAGTTTTATATATTTTAAGTTTAATAATTTTTACAAATTATTATTATTATTAACAATATCATTATTATTGTTATTATTCTCAGTTATTGTTATTATCATTTTTATTATTATTATTATAGTTATTAAACAAATTATATACAATAAGAAAATAAGCATGAATGAACCATAAGGTTTTATAAGTAGCATAATTAGTCTCTACAAGGAAAATAAAGTTAACTTTTAGTTAGCGAAATATATGAGATGTTACAGTCTCCCCAACTTAAAAGAATTTCGTCCCGAAATTAAAAATGAACTTAGATGAACAAAGGAATTATAATGAAAGGTAAATGTACAACGGCCAGTGACAGACGTTTGATTACAGATGGAATCTTACAAGATTCTTAACATAATAAACGCGAGACATTTTGAGATGAAACGTTGGAAAACGATGACGAGTTACCGTGGTATGTTAGACTTATAAGCCATAATATAATTTCGTAGTAAGATGATGTCTAAAAAAATCAATAAAGGACCAACGATGATAAGAAAGGTTAACCGTTGGGATTTAAGAGTCCCAAACGTCACTATATGAAACGATCTTAACGCATACCTTGTAAATATGTATTTCTCCTTTGACCAACCATCGTTCTAAGAATAATATGATATGTGAAGATTTTGGAATGAGTTCAAAACGATGACTAGAAACATAGCTAATAGCAGAAAAATGAATCGATCATTAAAATTAACGATCGATATTTACCGACATACTACAGTATACGACCATTTGAGATAGATACAAGTCAATTTCTCGACCCGTTATCCCACATGAGTTAATATGCAATTAGCCAATCGGTCTATAATGACATCTAATATAAGAGGCATTTTGGTGAAAGAAAAGTTAAAAAGGAGATCCATAGGATCACGAATGTTAGGTCTTGTCATATGTGAAGGTAAGACACTTGGATACATACCAAGTTACGTCTTTTCCTTTATGCCAAACCCATGACTACAAGTTATGAAGGTTTATGAACCTCCACGTCACAATGTAAGTAATAACAAGTCTCGTTAGTCAAAACCAAGATAGAGTTTTAAAAATTTCCCAAGGTTAAGGGTTCAAAAGTGATTCAAGAAGTAACACAAACAATAAGACATGCATTTGTAACCATGTTTTGCAAGTTAACAAATTTCCAAATATAGATTGCATACGTAATTCATGAAGCCCATAAGTACAGTCGAGAACATTCGTATGAATAGAAAGACATAACCACAAGTTGAATATGTCTTTATTTAGTAGAAAGATTGTTTAAGAAGACTACCATCACACAATCATGTGTTGATGATATCTCAAAATGAAAGTTGATAAGTAGGGAATAAACGGTTCGATATAGCTAGATCAAATCAAAACATAAGGATAAAGGAAAAGAAATCAATTTAAGAATTTAAATGCTCCAAGCTTGGAATCAAAATCAACCTAGAGCGATCAGGTCTCCTTTCAAGTTCAGAGATCATGCTTTGGCTTGATAGGTCGAAACACTAACATTGTTTCACCCTAAAAGTTAGTACATGTTTCTCGTCACTTGATTACAAACTTGGTAAGTTGAAGATCAAGAAATGAGAATGGTCATCAAGGTGTGGTTTCCACTCCTAACTTGATGATGTCTTCTCAAGGTATGACCTCTAACTTACCAATCAAAAAGCTCGATCCCAACTCATTGTTGAGGATCCACAGAAATAAAACGAGGTAACTCACCATTAAGGTAAGGGACATCACTCCTATCTTAACGGTGAAGTTTTACAAAAACAAAATATAACAAGATGAACTTCTTCATCAAAATCCAGAATTCACTCCTACTTTGATGAAGTCGTCTCATTTGAACAACTACAATTCATAAAGATGATATTATCATCAAGATATGGAATTCACGCCTATCTTAATGATTGAATTTCATAATAGCAAGAAAACAATCGAAGATTGACATTTGTCACCAAAGTACGGGTTTCAATCCTATTTTGGTGAGATCATGTCATTTGTGAAATGCCATTCCAAAGAAAATAATTGAAGTCAATCCTCGGGATAAGGAAATCACCCCGATCCAGAGGATGAAATTTTATAAATCACAATTGGAAACCATTTACCGAAACAAATAGAGAATCATCAAAGTAAGGGAATCACCCCTGTTTTGATGAGTTAGAATCATTTAGGAGATACGAGTGTTCTTAGTCATAGGTTGACTTGCAAACTCTTGTATCTCCCACGGTACAAACGGTACAAAGTTTGACTTAACAACGAAAGGAAAAGAATATCAATTAGAAATCTGGAAAATTTCAAGTTACATCAATGTAACAAAGGAAAAAAAATCATGCTTACAAGCTTAAGATCAAAGTTCGAGATACCAGAATTTGTTATGATGGTGTTCAAATCTTGAATAATTTAAATCAGGAAGGCAAAATCAATGACAAGAATGATTCAACACCACGACAAGATGTGAACATTCGATTCACAATCGAAGGAAATACATGAACTCCTCAAGACATGAGGTCAACCATAACCTTATTGAAGACACGCGTACTTATAAGTGATCACTCATCTCCAGGGTTTTGAGTCAAGTAAATGGATTTAATGATCGAGTCAAATCACCATTTACATTTTGCCTAGACAAAGTATCCCGAGATGTAGGAACTCCACCTACAGCATTTCATGTTTTTAGTTATGGGACACATCCTTAAGAAGACTTGAGAACCATAAGTAACGGTTTGAATTTTTTTTTGAAGGCCATTCGGTTTAGATTCCCAATATCTTTGGATATTTTAAGAGTCATGCACACGTTGGTCAAAGTATAGAAATAGATACATGAAACGCCCTACGTGTAGCGATGTTTAAATGTAGGAGTTGAAATGTAGAATGGGTTCAATATTAACAGGAACATTATATATGTTGAAAATGAGGAAATATTGAAACTTTGGTGATAAACCATTTCAAGAAAATCAAGGATTTTTAAGATACAAAGAGGATGGTTCCATTTGGTAACGCATTACCCTTTGGAATCGTTGACACGTCAAGGTAAATTGACCCATTTGCCTTAGAGATTTGTGTATATTGACCATAGTTTATCACTCATCCTAGAAATCCCCAGGTAAGCATAACTGGTCTCGCAATGAGATTTATACGATATACTTGCCTTAGCCCGAAGGCCTTTTGCCAGGAAATCTAGAATACAGGTGTCTATGTGTCACACAAATTACTTTGGTTCATAGAATCAAAACCTTGATGGGATTTACATAGATTAGACATAGAGTCTAAGAAATTGAACCCACGAAGATAAGTGTAGATTCCACATGTCGTTGAGAATAAGTTTAGGAAGTTCATTTGTCGGGTGGAATCAAAGAGTTTAAGTTAAGTTTAGGGAGACAAATAACTAAGTTTTAAGCATTATAATAAGGCATCAAGTTGCACAAAAGGCATAGCATTATGTAGCATGCAAACAATAAGCAAGCACAAAAGTATAATGATCTTTCTATGAGGTTCATGCAACTATAGTCTAGGTCACCATTTCTAATAACCTAAATCCCTATAGTTATAGGCTCTGATACCAGTCTGTCACACCCCAACCTTGACGGCGGAATCGTCGAGGTGTGAGAGTTAAGATTGTTCACAGCCACATAACGCTATTAATAACCCAATATATATTAAACAAAATTTCCAATTGTATTACTACAATCATAAGTCTCAAAGAGATAAAAAATACATAAATAAACATAACAAGTCTTTTTATTCCATTTATTTATCTAGGTCCAATTCTAGATATGAAAGCTTCAAGGAGTAGAAATCAAGCTTGAGTATTTCCTAAAACATGTTAAAAATAAAAAGGTCAACAATAATGTTGGTGAGCATTCCATAGTTTTAGATACATAGAATATATAAAAGATGGCAATTCAAGTCATAAATTAGTGAATAAAGTGATTAAGGATGTTATGATCAATGCAACAATCAAACCTCGACAAAATTTTACAAGTCTCAAACGTTTACAAGATTATACGATCAGCTAAGTGTACTTGGATCAACCAAAGCAGGCTTGTCTTGCCCATAGATCTATGACTTCGCTGGACTAGCAATAGTTAATGATTGTACATATAACGTCATAACATGGTAACCACGAAAGTTCAACTAACCACAATTTTACAAGATGAATTGCCATAGGTTTACAAGTCTCAAATAAGTTTACAAGTGCAATAGTATAAGTTAACATGTTTCACCCCAAAGTGTGAAAATATGAAAAAAGAGGGTATAGAAATACTCACATGGATATAGGCATCACAAGATGATATAAAAGATTAACGTAAGATCCAAAAGATAAATCCAAAGTATCCATTACAAGCACCTAAATATATAATTTACAAGATAAAGATTAAGGTTAACAATACGATTAACGTTCACAAGAATTAGGGTGTTAATATTTTAAGGGTTTTTGCTAAGCAATAAGTTTATAATGTAGTTATTTACATTTTCATTCCATTAGAAGGAATTATATAGGTTTATATGATTAAGTATTTTAGAAATGAAATTAGATAATAATGATGTAATTAAATCCTAATAATTTTTCTAAGAATAGTATATAATTTCTCAAATTTTAGAGATTAATAAAGATAATATTATGCCCATTATTATTTTAAATGATTTTTAAAATTATTGTATCAAGTCCATAAGCATATAAATAATTATTTAATTATTTTTAAAAGAAAACATTTGTAATCAAGGTTTAAATTAACATTTTAAGATAACCATGATTTTAAAGGAATAACGTTTGAACCGAAACTAATTTATTAGTTGAGACCCACTTTTAATAGGATTTAACCAAAAATAATGTTTGTTAAAATGTTTTTAAAACAAGTTATTTAATTTTTTTTTATTTTTTTACTAGAAAAATCCAGAATATTATTTGGTGTTCATGGAAATTTTTAAGGTTTGCAAAAACTATTTTTATATTTTTTAAAAATTTTCTACAATTTGAGGGCTAAAAAGGCCCAAAAAAATTGTTTGAGGGCGCCCGGGTTCAAACCCGGGACCTCAAGTTAGCATGTGGATAGGGAACCAATGAACCAAGGCTCTAAGCCGCGGTTTATGTTGGTTCCATAATCATTTAAACACACTTAAAAACTTTCCCCAAAACCCGAAGAACCCTAGAATTAGCCGAACCAAATTGAGCATCAATTCGATGTTGATAGCGAATATATTCATGGGGCTTTTGTTTTCCATGATAAAAAGATTGTTTAGGTGAGTTCAATTACCCGTTTTGATTAGATATTGATGATACACACGACAATGAACACCTCGCAACCGAATGATGATCGACTGATGGTTAATTATTGATGATAACTCAATTAATCTTGTATGAAGCTTCGATTTGTGTACTGGACCAAAAGCCCCTTGCTAATTTTGGTCCAAATTGCTTGGACAGTGGCCCCTACTAAGTTGCAGGTTCACGACAATGATGAAGATCATATTCGAAGATTGTGTTTGTTTTTTATGTAATTGAGTGTGGTGCTCGATTAACGAATGGTATAGTATCGTTTAGGTTAGTTTAATTAGCCTATAAAGAAGTGTTAATGCCCGAACGGCTAGTGGGTTGAAGATGTTTCGGTTATGTGATTGAATCGTGTTGGTATCCGTTTATTAAACGAAATTAAAGTGCATTCAAGTTCGAAGCTGTAACAGGAAGGATTGGGGAATGGTTTTGGGTCTCGAAAACAATAAATTTTGCGGTTTTGAAGTGGCCGGAGCTCGGCCGGAGTTTGGCCGGAGCTCCGCCGGTTTTACGGGGAGAGAGAAAGAGAAAAAGATTTGATTTTTGAAAATTTACATAAATGGTCCCTTTTATTTTGATTTTATCATTTTATGTCTTAAACTTTGTTTTAAGGTTTATAAATTGACAAAACTAACCCTTGACTTTTAAAATAAAGTTTTATACATTTTATGTTTAATAATTTTTACAAATTATTATTATTATTAACAATATCATTATTATTGTTATTATTCTCAGTTATTGTTATTATCATTTTTATTATTATTATTATAGTTATTAAACAATTATATATAATAAGAAAATAAGCATGAATGAACTATAAGGTTTTATAAGTAGCATAATTAGTCTCTACAAGGAAAATAAAGTTAACTTTTAGTTAGCGAAATATACGAGATGTTACACCCCATGTACTATATTTCATTTCATAGGTATGCATTGGAAGGCCTTTACAAAAACGAGTTTGAAGGGCTTAGGTTCCCAGCATACTCAGGAGGTCCTCCTACCATCGATGGTGAAATGCTAGTGACGAGTGTATTGCATGTCGAGATGGGATACTCCAAATGGGTTGATCTTGGAATCTTGTTCAGTATGGTGGTTACATATCAAGTATTGTTCTTCTGTATCATTAAGACAAAAAGAGAAGGCAAGGCTTATTATTAGAGATTTCATGTCAAGCTATACCTTCAAGAACTAGAATAAAATTGTATCAAATGTCTCATTTGTCTTTACTATTCAATTATATGATCTATAAAAGCCTAAGCCAGATGTACAGAGGCGTGGAAAAATGTGACTTTTATAGTTTTATACTTTATGTCAGTAAGTTGTAACATATTGCTCATGCACTCAGTTAGATGGAAAATGAATAAGCTAATGCATTATATATCACCACACAGTTGGAACTTAGGTTAACAATGATTTACCATCACATATACACAAGATACGACAAACTATTCTTACAAACATTTGACAACTTGGTCTATAGTAAAATATAACATGTGATGCGAATGAAACGTACAAGACCGTCTTATTGACACCCTAACCTCCCTTTAGTAAAATATAACTTGGTCTAGAGCCCACATGGTAATTAGGTTTCTTATGATCTTCATATATTATTAAAAAAGCTATTTAAGAATAATTAATCTAGTCTTTCATTGTATTTCATGGTATAAAAGGTTTAAATTCTAGTTATTGTCTTCCCTGCACAACATGCAAAATATAAAAATTTAGTTATTGCCGTCACTACCGCCATTGCTACCAGATCCCACCTTGGTTTTATGTTTTGTTTCTTCTATATTTCCTATTTTTCATTGAATTAAGTTTCGTCATTGGCTGCTGATTCAAGCCAGCCATTTAACAATACTTAACATAAGTTAATAGTTTAATTATATTTTCTAATCGGTTCATGTTCAACCACTAGCTCTTTTGATCTTTGGCTTATGTCTAATGATTTGCTAAACAACAATGAAAGCTTTTAAATTACTATTGGTTCTTGATTATTAACGTCTAAGGTCGAGAGATTTGTGTGATTCGGATGATTCGATCTTGACAAGAGGAAAAAGGTTAAAGCATAAATGCATAAAATAAATACAAACATAAAAGAAATTCAATTAAGGCTTGGAATGTTTCGGTTTTTGAACTAAGACTAATCCAAAGTAGTCAAGACTTCTTTTGAGTTAGGGAATCATGCTTTGTCTTAATGGGTTGGAATACTCTCGCCGACAAGTCGGGTAACAATATTCTCCCTTCCGGTTATTACATGTCCCTTGTCAATCAAAATCTCGAGACTTTGGTGAGATTGAAAATCAAAGAATGGAACTAGTCACCAAGATGTGGATATCACTCCTAACTTGGTGGTGTCGTTCCCTAAACGTGGTTGGTACTTACCCATCAAAGTAAGGAGTTTAATCCTAACTCGTTGGTAAGGGTCCACAAGAGTGAGATAGGTGAAATTGCCATCAAGGTAAGTAAATCACTCCTATCTTAATGGTTTAATTTCATAAAAACAATAATGGCGGATTGAAAGTCATCACCAAATTAAGGGATTCACTCTTATTTCGGTAAGGTCATTTCATCTGTAAAATACGAGTGTCTTCGTATCGTCATTGCATGATTACACCTTAGGAAATGTGTATTTGTTTCTAGCAGAGAATAAAATGAGGAGCAAGATTTGGTAGATTTGAGGATTTCTTTTTCTTTTTATTTTTTTGGCACAAACATAAGATAATCAAACTAATTATTAGCATTACTAACGTGAGTTCTTAGTTATAGTCAAGGTTAAAACATGGAAGTTTTCCTAATTCCCTATAACTATGGCTCCAATACCAATCTGTCACACCCCAACCGATGGCGGAAACATGGGAGCGCGAGAAGTGATAGATTGTTCAAAGACATCACAGAACTAAAGTGATAATCAATTAAGATTAAATTTCATTTCCACTAATCAATATAACGTTACAATGCTTCAAATAAACATACAAAAATTTTGAGAAATACAAGTCTAAAACAAGCATAACAAAATGATAGTTTGGTGTGTTTCTAAGTCCACCTAATTGAATTTCTTGATAAAGCTTCAAGCATTTCCTGCAACATGTATAAAATATTGGTTAACATATGAATATGTTGGTGAGCATACAATTTGAATACATGGTATAATAGTGAATAAATCTCAACTCAACATGAGTAAAGTATACTAAAGTTTGTACATTGCTAGCATGCAAAGCCAATAATCAAACCAAAAGTGTCCACTAACGTAATCTTAGCATCAAAAGTGAGCAAGACCATAAAGATTGATAACTTAACATAGACACATCATAACCAGGCGGACGTGCTAGTCCTATAGCACTATACATGTTAAGGGAGGTTTAGATTGCTTGCAAGATAATGTTACTAGAATGTATTCACAAATAGTATAACAAGTAAGCATGTTTGTATGAATTGAGTTTTAGAATGATTTTGATTGAATGAATAATTGAGTGTATTTGATAATTGATACATGTTGCAACCCAAATAGTGTTAAATCGAAAAGGGTAAAGTATGAATCATGGTTTGGCGATTAGAATCCTCAAGAATATATGATTGAGTTTAAAGGATTCACCAAAGTCACCCTAAAGGTAAATGAAAGTGTATAAGTTTAGGGTTCAAAGTTCGAGATTTTAGCAATTGGAAAGTATACGAAAATTACAAATATGAGAGTATATACTACTTAGACACTTATTTGGACACCATATATGTGTGTATTCTTTATGACTATTAGTCACTTATTGGAAGCCCAAAATAAAGAATTATAACATTAGTATAAATCTATCTTAACACATAATATTCAACCATAGTTGATTGATATTATGATTTGGTTTTGACTAAGTATTATGTAGATATAAATATAAGTCATGCATTAGGGGTACGGTAATTCACAAACCTCAAGTGTTATGTATTAGAAGTAGGGATATCCACAAACCTCAAGATTGTCACCATTGCACAAATTCTTCACATAAAGGTGATTCGGATGGTCATGAGTATATAAATAAAAGTATTAAAGTAAATTAACTAGTTTGACTAAGTGTTCAAGTAGGGTATGGTGGATAAATTAGTTGTATAACCAAGGTTCAACATCACCATTTCATATCATAACACAAGCCTTTCAACATTGGTTGGAGGCTTTGTTTGGTTTCATCCACTTCTCGATTTATAGATCACTTAGTGTTTTGTAAAGATAAAAGAATGGAGTGTAAAAGCCTTAAAATTTTATAATATAATTTTAACACAAGCCTTCCAACATTAAAGTTGTTGGTGACTTGGTTTAGTATGTAAAAGCTTTAAAAATAAGACAAGAAAACATATATGAAAAATTCAAGTATAATATTTCAAACTTGGACCTCAAAAATGGGGATTTACCATACTTGTGTCACCTTGGTGACTAAGTGGTTATATCCTAAAGGTTATTTCAAGTGGTAAAAGATAAATACGAAAGTAAAAAGAAAGTATAAATAAATAATAAATAATAAATAAAACTCATAAATTGTTCTATTTCTTGCGAAAGATAAAGTTGGTGGATGGAATGAGAGAGTTTAAGAGAGAGTTTAGAGTGATGAAAGTGACTAGAGGAGGATTTGGGTTAGTATTTATAAATGAAAATTATGGTTGGACATTAATGAAAGTAGTTGGGGAGATGAGTGGAGGGAAAATACAAATTTTTAATTTTAACCCCTTAACTTATTTTATTTATTAATTTACATCATAATTAATAATTAAGAATGAGTATTTTAATACATGAATCATAAAAATAAAACTTATAAATAATTTTCTGAAAAAATATATAAGTCCCGATAAGTTGTTCGGTTTTGCATTGAAATGCGCATTTGTAATTGTTTAAGCGTTGCACAAATATATAATCAACAAGAATTATATAAAAAGATATTTTCATTAGGATCAAGTCTTAAGATTACAAGAAGTGAATAAGAAGTAATATTACATTTAAAAAAATAAATGTAAAAATACGGAACGTTACATATTTCTCCCTTGGCTATGAGAATAATAGTGGTGGAATATATACTGTATAAAAATCAACCTACAAGAGTAATACTAAAAGCCTCTTCTTTTTTAATTAATTAAAAAATATAACTCATAAGTCATAAATCTACACCGACAACCGCTATAGGACTAGAACCATAAACCAATTGGGTAGAAACATCTTTAATAAATTAACACCTTGATACGACTACGCTAGTAGCATGCTTGGGTTGATACGATTACATCTCACTATTTTCAGCACATAAAATAAGTATAAGTGTAAGACAAGTATGTTCCTGTCCTAAGGAACATCACAGGCATGGAAAAGTAGTGCCTAGAGGCAAGAAGCCGCTTAACACGTCATGCAACAAGGGTAGCTTAGGCGAGGAGTGGCTATGGTGAAAGCCACAACCTGCATTCTTTAGGGCTCCAATCATGGGAATGATTGTAAGTAGGACACCCATTAACGCACTAGTTGATACTAGAGCAAGATATAACTTTGTGTCAATGAATGAAGTTATAAGACCCGACTTCAATACAATGGACCAAGAAGGGTGGATTAAAGTTGTGTACGAAAGCATTAAGCCAATTAATAGGATTGTACGGGGAGGTAAGGCTATAATTGGAGATCGGAAAGACAAGTTTAATCTATATATGGTTCCCATGGACAAATACATGCTAGTTTGTGCTCCACATGGATTCTTTTCCAATGTATCAGCATTTCCCATTTTTTACCATACATTATGCATCATAGATGGTGATCGAGCTTGTATGATCAAGATATAGTCAAGAACCAAGCATCAAGGTATAATGATGTTAGCAATGAAACTTGAACTTTGCCCTAAAAAAAGAAAATATCATTAAATGTGTGCTGAGTGGCAGATCATGATAGGAGTGAACACACAACTTAGCAACACAGATGACATAATCTGTTTAGGTGGGAAAGAATGTCATAACTTGCCTAAATTCAAATCTTAACCTTAGATTCTAGAACTTCCCATTCATTCATGAAGCATAAATGGGCTAAAAGAATTCTCTTGAACATGTTATGAGGATCTAGTCGAATAAAGCTATGGAAATAACATGGATCCATCATGACCAATCTAGAAAATTATAAGGAACAGTCTTGACATGATAACATAGATTCACTTATATAGATCATCAATAGAATATTCAAGATGTAGAAAAATCATGACCCTCTATTAGTATAAATAGGAGAAAGGATAGCGCATGTGCACCATCCCACATATAATACACAAAATTCACATTTGTAAAGTACTCACACGTTTGTTTAGTTGGTTTCTAACATCATCATCAATTATAAGTCTTCGCTAGTTGTACTCCAGTCGAAGATACTTGCTCATCGGTGCAACTAGAACAATTATAACTTATTCGATAAGTAGTAAGTTACTATTTGTTGGTTAATCAGTCAGTTTATGAACATCAATTGTATTTCACCATCACTTGTTAATCTCTTTAATCAATATCAATTATTGATGAGCAACATATAATCATTCATTTATGTTTGAAGCATTGGTTCTAAACTAATTTGCCTAACATGGCTTGTTATCAAAGATTCCAATGACATGTATAACATGGATTAGTGTTAGATAGATATGTTTCATAATTTTGATCTACTTCTTTTTTCAACAATTATATACATATGAAATAGCAACTAAAGCTACATTGAATTGAGAGAACTTGAATTTTTCCCATAACTTTCTTAGGTTTAGATTGCCACTAATGTCATGTATCACTTCTAATTTTTTTATCTTTTTCATTTCCATTTTAAGTTCTTACAATATAATATTGTACGCTTTAATCCAATTAGTTCTCTGCTAATTTCATTTTTTTAATAAGTTTTATTCACTAACTTTTTATAGAAAACGAAATGCGATTTTGATATAAATTCTTTTTCAAAATGGAGTCATATTTAAAATAGAGTATTTTTCGTGTCTTAGGCTATAAGGGTTGTTGAAACCGTTTAGGTACATGGTGAACCACGTCGAATATGTGTAAACAATATTGAGTGTAGTAGTCTTTACGACACTGATGCTTTAGGGTTCTACATGGAAGTGATTGCTCTCATGTTATGTTTTAAATCTGTATTTTAATATTTGGAATCGTGTTGAGACCTCGGCGCAATGCGTGTATTGCGCGAGAATGGATGCCTAGTTGTATTATTTAAGTCACTAAATAACATATTTAAATTATATATACCTTTTAACTAAATACTTCACATACAATAATGGTAGCTTAATACATCAATTTACTCACATTTTTTATAATTTGGTACATGATCAATGGTATAGAAAGAACAACTGACAAAAGAATAGAAAGCATCCTTAGCACCTTGGTAAAAATCATTAAAATTAAGACAAACATGGATATTTGATGCAATGGCATTCTATTTCCTAAAGGTATATCTTGACATGAAATCTCTAATGATAGGCCTCACCATCTCTTTTGTCTTAATGATACACAAGAACATTATCCTATATAAAACCACCATACCAAACAAGACACCAAGGTCAATCCATTTAGAGTATCCCATTTCTACGTGCAATACACTCTTCAGTAACATTTCACCATCAACGGTAGGAGGACCACCTGGGTATGCGGGGAATATAAGCCCTTCAAACTCATTTTTGTACAATCCTTCCAATGCATACCTATGGAATGATATATAGTACATAGGATATTTCCAAAAGATATGAGGTAGATGGTTTGGTAACCGAAAGAATCCCGCTCCTAGTATCATTAAGCCTTGGACTCCAGCACCACATATGATGCCCATGAGCAAATTTGGCACAACTGCAGCCACAATCATCATCTGACATTCAACCAATAACATTGCCATTAAGACCACTAATTCAAAATATATGAATGGTCCAAGTTCTCTTTGGAGTCCAATGAACGAGTAAGCTATTGCTCCTGGGATTAGAGAAATGAGAAGTAGGTATGGCGTCGAAGAGATTGCATGACTGATAACATATGATCCAACCCCATAGTGTCCATTTAATCTTTCGCATTGGAATACCTTCATGTATTTATTACAATATATACTGTTGTTAATTAAAAAGGAACTCAACGCAAGTATATTTTGTTTATGCAAAAACATAAGATGTTTGAACAAACCTTAGTTTCTTCAACAAAGGAGGGGAACCCACCAACGGCTAAAATGGTTAGGAATGAAGAAACAAACAATATCATTGAAACCCTAGCCTGTGTGATTTAAAAACCATTCCAATGATTAGCAACACCAGTGTTAATATATTAGCCATGCATGTCAAAATTTAATCTTCTTTAGCTTTTTCCTACGGAGAGAAAACAACAAAAATTGCAAACAATTGCCCTAATGCATGATACATTTTTAAAAATACTTAAAAATACATCTATCTATATCTATATTTATATATAATAAAATAAGGCTTAATATAACACATGATAGCATTTTAGCACCTGTTTTCCTGCTTCTCTCTTGTTAATTATAAAAATCGTAAAAATAAATATAACATTTTTCCTACTAAAATATCCTAAAATAAATATACTTGAATATATATTTCTTTTGTTTTCATTATTTATTCTTTTATTTTTTATGATTAATTACTTACATTGTGTTTTAAATGATTTTTTAACAATAGAAGTGTTTAAATATTATTATAATAGTATAATTTATAACCATTTTAATGTAAATGATTAAAAGAGTAACGGGTCGAGTTGACCCTCGTTCATTATCATAATCCTTTACTAAGTGACTAAATAGACTAAATTATATAGTTGCTTAAATAAATGCATATATCTCCTCCAACAAAGCGTGAATACACCTTCCTAATCTAATAAAATTTGACAAGTGGTTCTTTACAATTTATAAACTTAATTAACTCAAAACTACATTTATACCCTCTTTAGTCAATGTTTATGTTTATTTTTTATTTTATATCTGGAACATTCATCATTAAAAACATTTTTCAAAGCTTGAGCTTGAGTTTTCTGGTTTTTTTCTCGGATTGATAGGTTTATTGATATTAGGCATTTTTAGTTTTATTTTTCCCCTCTCTTTCTCCTAATTAATGATAATCTATAGAAATTAATAAAAGAAGATTTCTTTTGTTAGTTTTCATATTCTTAAACCATCTTTTTGATACTTGTTATTTTTCTAAACATTCTCACTTTATTTTATTTCCAAAAGGGTATTAAAATAATTTAAACACTCAAATAGTTTCTCTCTCTTTATAAAAATTAATTTGGTCAATTGATATATTTTTCTCTCTCATTTATATTTTTTTAAAATCAAACTATGGTTTTTAAAAATAAATTTTATCAAGAAAATTAATATTTATATATTTTTAAAACATTGAACCTTTTGAAACAAAATATTTTAAATCAATCTTTTTTTAAAATAATTATAAAAATATGGAATTTTTTAAAAGTAGTTGTATTAAAACAACCAGAATAATTAGAAACTTGAGTTTTTAGTAAAAAAAAATTTTATAAACAATAAATTTTTATAATAAAATCTAAAACAAATATTTATAAATTGAAACTATTTAGATAAGAGATTTAAAAATAGTATAATTGTTTTATCTTTTGAACAAATACGTATATATAATTTTATACATATCATATATTAAAATATCGTACTGTAACTTTTTTTGTTTATTACTAACTGTAATCTGTTTAACTAGACAATCTATTTATTTATATATATATCTGTCTATAACATATCTATTGTTTATTATTTGAAATAACTATTTATATGCAATTATAATCATTTATCTTCAAACATAGTTTTATAATTTATAATTTTTATTACTAATTATTTATTATTTTATTTATTCAACCTGTGTAGTACACGGGATACTAACCTAGTAGTATATGTGGTAATTATATATTATTTAAAACTTTTTAAGTTTAAAAATAGATATTGTAAAATTTAAAACACTTGATATTATAATGAAAAGTATACTTTAAATATATATGATAAAAATCTTTTTAATACGAAGTATTTTAATACCATTTTTTTCTAAGTTTCGTAAGATAATTATTTTTCAAAATAAAATTTTAAAAAAAGACCAAAATGTTTAAGAAGACAATTAAAAAAACACAATCTTATAAGATGATATTATTGTTGTTTTTACTTGAACTGCTTATATATTTCTAATTCAATTATATCCTATTTACAAATATCATTTATAATTTTTAAATGTTTTATTACAAATTATCTTGTATATTATTTAATTAACCGTATATTACACGGGATACTATACTAGTTACTTATAATACATTATATCACAAAAAATATACCATTGTTGTCTCTAATTATATCAGTGTTGAACATATTATGAAGATACGTATTGTTTTTAACAATACACCTGGCCGGTTAAAACTTGTAAAATTTAACAAAATATTTTTATTTTATATATTTGTATTATAATTAAAATATATATATATATATATATATATATATATATAATATATATATATATATATATATATATATTATATATATATATAATTCGATGCTGTTATTAATATAATAAATATGTTGAAGATATTTTCTGTGATGTGATTTATTAAAGTAGTTTGTCTTTTAAATTATATTTATTAAAATACTATAATGCATGAAACCATCATAAAAATATGACATAAATAAAAACACATGAAAAGAAAAAGAAAAAGGATATATATGAAGTGGAGCCTCTCTTTGAAATTTGTAATGGTCGGTGTGTTATTTCGACTTTTCGATATGATCATTTCCTCATTTTCCCAGTCGTTTTCTTGCGATAGGTACATTGCATGGTGACCAAATAACTTGTGTTGAATGATTTGTAACACAACAATTGTACGACTAGGTGGTTTTACCATACCGCTTTGGTTAATTATAAGTGGTTTTGCTAATGTTCTTTAAATCTAGATAAGTGGAGTTTGGACCCGTTTTCAATAAAATACCACCTTAAATGGGAGTTATTGAAAATTAGTCCAAAGTGCTACTAGCAACCATAGTTACGACTTACCTGATTCATAATAGAATTAACAAAACCACTTAGAAGTCGATCGAGGTGACCTCATACTCGTACATGATTTTTAAACTTTTTTAAGGTCGTTATACACTTGGATGGTTTAATGCAAAACTTACACTGATGGAGTCAAATTCCAAACCGATTTCATAGAAGAGTGTTCCTAATGCAAAACCCAGTGCAATATATATGCCAAGTCGCAACCAGTAGTATCCTAGATCACGATACATGTTTTTGAATGATCTTTCTGATAACACCCGACACTGTGTAATGAAACTGGCTTGCAGACCTCCTTTGCCCTCTATTAGATCACCTTTCTTCAAAGATCAAATAAATTTCATCGATATCATTTATGTAAGTAAAGTTTGGATTTATGAAAAACGAGTATATATTATCGATTATGTACCTTTGCACTTATAGTAGCTATTTCTCTTTGAATATCCTTGTATACTTCAGATGACTTGTAGGCTTCAGCAAGTACATGAATTACTTCATCAGGAATGTTTCCACTATCAGTGTCCTATTAGTGGGAAAATAAGAACAGTTGAGAAAAATCTAACAAGAACCTTCAATTTTTGTATAAAAATAAGAATTTGAAAAAAAATAAGAAACTAGCAATGTATTTTTTTTAAATATTACCAATACGTTTTAGATGCAATGATTGTACGCACATGAGAGTAGAATTTTATAGTTACACATATTCAAGTGGGAACAATGAGTGACCTTCTAGGAAATTTTCAACAGGGTAACAAAAAACCAAACCATACTTAAGCTACTCATGAGAGAGCGAATAATATTGGTTTGTATAAAAGGCATGATATTATTAGCGTTTAGATTGAAGGCGTGATGTTGTACGCATTTATGGTAAAAATTGAAGCATTGAACAAAATGCTTCATGTGCAAGGTCCTACCTCATCAAAATCTGTATTGATAGTCATTAGGTAATGATCTGCAGGACTTTGTAGTTCTGGACAAGGAAAACCATTCACTGCAAAAAACTGATGGTAGCAACAAAAGTACTAGTAGTTATGTACATGCTTTATGATATCTAACTATTACTGTATGTTATTTGCTATGATCATAATATCAAGATATTTAACCTGATTTGCTGCAAAAGTAGGACCAAAGTATAATGTTTCCCCCAAAGACAGAAGACAAAGATTGTTAAAAAGCCCAAAAACTTGACTACTAGGTTGATGGATCGCAGTGACAACCGTCATCTGGTATTGTTGAGTGAGCTTAACAATCCGGCTCATGACATAGTACGATGACGCGCTGTCAAGTCCACTAACAGGCTCATCGAGCAAGAGAAATTTGGGGTGTGTTAAGAGTTCTAAACATATGCTCAAGCGCCGCTTTTGGCCACCACTGAGTCCTTTGATCCCCCAGCCTCCTATTCTTGTGTTCATAGAATGTTGCAGCCCCATCTCCCTTATAGTTTTATCGGCTCTCTCCTCTTCTTGGATTTTGGCATCGACTTGGGTAGCTGCAGTTCAGCTGAGTAGTAGACCGTTTCTTTAACCGTTAAAGTCCATGTTAAAACTTGTTCTTGAGTCATATATGCCTACACAAATTTGGAAAGGTATCAGCATGATCATGTGCATATTAGTGTAGCTAGCTAGCCAAACTAACTTAATTCTAAGAATATTATTCTTCGATCTAATCCATAACATATATCCAACTTTAAAACATTTTACACTAACTTAAGTATATGATATATCCAATGCTTAAATATAAAATTGTTTAGTTTTTTATCATGTTGATCATACCATGGTGCCATATGCAAGTCTTGATTTGTGTCCGTTGATTAAAACTTGCCCCGTTTGCCTTGTGTTTGACGCCAATCGCCCTGTGTTCTCACAGTTAACATGTAAAACTATTGTTAGGTATAAATTGGATTGACACTAGCTATATCTGAACATGTTTACATACCAGCCAATGCATCGAGGAGAGTAGACTTGCCGCAACCAGAAGGACCCATAATCGCAACAATCTCCCCTGGTTTCGCATAACCATTGGCATCCGTAAGCACATGTTTATACCCATTAGAGCTCGAAACAGCTACTCCAAGCTTCTCCCACGTCAAAAAGGCTCCGACGACGCCTCTTTTATTCGTCACACCACACTCAGACGACTCAACAATCGGGATGCAACATCCTTCATGTTCATCTGCAGGTTGTGGACATATTCCATTGTGTTTTCTAAAACTACCCATGCTAGCAGATTGAGATGTTATAATTAGATCAAGAGCTATATGAGGAATTAGATAGCGGACGTGTTGGTTTGTTTAGAATGATGTACATATATAATAACACCAAAGGAACTGAAGTATCATACCTACCAATAATAAATATTGGTAGTTTATTTGTGGATACAATTTGTCTAATTAAATCTTGTTTGCTAAGGTCCACCTTGACCAGATCGACTGACGTTGTAATGGGTTATGTTATGGGTGTCAGCTTTTTGGTTTACGTAAATCTTGGTTAGTATAGCGGACTTAATAAATTACAAACTTGTATTTAAACCTATAACTTGATAGAAGTAGGTGGCCGGGTTAGAAAATAATCCAACTTCAAACGAGCTTGTTATGATGCTGGTAAAATATGGATAACAGGAATGTAATAGTCCTAACGTGTTAGATATTTTAGTGTAATATTCATCAAATAAGTCAGGACGATGCAAAGTATGCGTGTGTTGAACTTATTTATGATATGGTTTATTTGAACCTCGTTGATTCTTAAAGGCTAAGCCATTAAGCAATGAATGTTTCAAAGAGATAACAAAGTTCGGGGGTAACGGTGGATCCAAGTGGCGACAGCTATTGGCTAGATTCAAAGGGCAAAGCATCTGGTTGATATCAAGCTTTCTGACTCTTTAATAACAATTATTTCATTGAAAATGCATAAAAAATTATTTTATTGAAATTTCACATGTCAAAATTCGGATTAAAATTGCTTTATTTTTATGCATTTTGTATTTAAAAATAATAATTTCCACCAATTGCAATTTCTGGTCCTTTCCTCCGAGTATGATATCGCCATTTTGGTCCTTTTCTGGTTCTTGAAATATTAGAGAATCGTACTTTCTTCTTGTCAGATTTTTGAGTTTTATCTGATTGGTTAATTCGGATTGAACCATCGAAACACTCCTCAAGATTATCTGAATTTTGAAATTACAAATCCCTACATGACATTGTGACAAATGCCAAAATCAAATGTGGTTGGCTAGACTTTCGTTGGTAAATTTCACTCATATAACCCTCCCAACTTTAACTTTTAGTGGTTTTGATTGCAATCCTTTTAAATATTTAATATACGAAGATTTGGATAACGTACGTAAGTCATCAATTCACATGTTGATATAGTAATTAGCTTAAGTTGTGACAAATTGACAAGAAGCACATTCTTACAAATATATAAAACATAAGCGGGTTAACATTATTAGTGAATATATTACCGACAGAATAATGAGAACCTAACGTGATAAGCAAAACATTTTTGTGTGTACTTTTTTAAATTGACGCTTACCGAACAAGATTATTGTTCACGAACGCTTACCGAACGAGATTATTGTTCACGAACGCTTACCGAGCGAGATTATTGTTCACGAACGCTTACCGAACGAGATTACTTATTCATTGTTCGTTAATTAAGAAAATGACCATGTTCATGAATTGTTCACAAACACTTACCGAACGTAAAGGAACACAAACAAAAGCAAACGAACACAACAACTGTTTATGAACATGACGAACACAAAAAGCTCATTAATACAAACGAATACAAATGATTATAGATTTATTTTAAACTAAAATTTGTATTTTTATTACAAACATTACACAAAATCAATAAAAAAAATAAATAGGTATTTAACATAAATATAAAAAAATTACTTGATATAATACTCATAAAAATAACTAACACAAAAATTAAGTATATAAGCGAACACAACATATTATCGAACGTTCACGAATGAACATTAACGAACAAAAACGAACACATTATCGAACGTTCACGAACATTAATGAACAAATGCGGCTTGTGTTCACGAAAATAACTAAATGAACAGAATTTTCTTGTTTGTGTTCATTAATTTACTAAATGAAAGAAAATAAACGAACTTTCAAATGATCGATTCACGAACTATTCACTGAACATTTAATTCGTTTCAACCCGTATAGAACTAATAATAAATTAGATGTGACAGAACAAAAAGTTTATCCGGTAAAGAGGGTGTGGTTAGGTATGGGAAGAGGACAGAACTGCATAAATATTAATGTTTAGTGTACGCAATTTGCTATCTTTTATTTTGTGTAATATATATTTAATTTATATAACTTTTTATTTTATATTTTATTTTTAAAATATTATATTTAATTATATCATATTATTTTAACTCATGAAATATAATAAGTTTACACTTGTTTATATCATTATTACTTCTTTTTTTTAGATTTGTAACACTACCGCAAATGTATGGTAGAGGGAAATGGGATCAGTATATATGTCACTTTTCCACTGAAGGTGGAGAATATAAGCAAGTAAGCTTCTACACTTCTTAGAAGTATTCGATATTTGACTTAGTTCTTATTTTATATAAAGTTTGATGAGCATTTGAATCGCTTCAAAATTTATCATACACAGCCTTACATTTTAATTTGTAGATGATGTTTGTCACGACTTGCACCTATAATAACTTAATGTAATAAAACAATGATATTACCGGTTGATTTAATATTCAAAATCAAAACAAGAAAAACATATATATTGTCTACAGAAATATCTCAACATGCTTTTGAATTTCAAAGGACAAGCATCCTCGAGTAAGCTTTTATAGTGGTATTAAGTATAGTATTTTTTAATCAAACATAAAATCCTCACTCAAATATATCCTACCATTCAAAAAGAAAATTATTACATCTATAGAATCTCAATTAAAGTTGAAGATTGCGTTTTATTTAAACTACAGTGGGAACCCGCGTGTTGTTACGGGGTTCTTTGGTCTACGCCTCGGAAAGGATGATAACGTGCCGATCAAAGGTTTTAAACATAGGAGTGAAGTCGCATCACATGGTAGCCACCGGTTATATAAAAGCATAGGTTGTTAAATGTGTGCCTAAACAACGTAAGGGCTTTACACAACTTTAAACTGCATATGGGAAATGATCACCGTCATCATTCTTCTTTCAATACATGCCGCAAAACATAAAAAGGAAACATACTAAACAATAAATAAATATATACACATATGAGTTTATCCTTAAAAGAAACTTTAAAAGCAATATTATCAACTATTTAAACTTGCTAATTATACTTGATATCCTTAAAAAAAAAAGTTAAATGGTCCGTGCATGTTGCATCTGTTCTTTCTTCTACTTAATTATTAGCTTCACAATTGCAGTCCATTTTCTTTTTGACCCACATACCTCACACAAAAGCTCTCATAAGTGGTTTGCATATCCGAGTTATGAAACCAAAAAACACGAGTTGATTTGATCAGGAGTTAATCCTTATTACATTATAAATTAAATGACATGATTATCAAATTTATCTTGATTAGATGTAGATTAGCAAATGGTTCAAAGGATTCAAATAAATAACACATTAACAAGGTTAATGTTGAGCTTCTCTCCTGAGTCAAGTTCTTGGTTAATTAGTTTTAAGTTTTTTGTGATTTTTTTTTTGGGTTTTGCTATGAGAAAGGTTACTCAACATACATGTGCCACACGGACTCAAAGGACATGTAGCACTTGTGCTATTAAATTACATAAACACCCCCGGTTACTGTAGTAACCGATCAAAGAGATTTATATATACTAGATTTGAGACCATGTGTTTCCGCGGGTCTCTTTGGATTTGTTTTTTGGTATAGAATTATGGTCCACGCGTTGTTATGGGTAACAAAAATTCTGTTAAAATTTGCGACAACCAAAACTTATAAAATCACAATAATCAAATTAAACAAAACAGAAAAACTTATTCATTACATGATAGTACTATGTGCCTAGCGACTTGTACGTGTTGGAGGTTGGCAGCTACCTTATACCGACTTTATACCGTCCACGTGTTGTGACACTTTATAGCGACTTGTACCGACATGCATTTGTACCCTAAAACATTTGATTTTGAGATGCTTAAAGTCATGTTTTTAAACTTTAAAACTTATTGAAGTCTTTATATTTAAATTTTATACATATTATATAGAGTAAATTACCATTTGCATCCCTGACGTTTGTTCATGTTAACCACTTGCATCCCCACGGTTTCAAAAGTGTCATCCGGCCCCTGACGTTTATCTTCATTTGAGGCTATACGTTTCATTTTTATCTCCATTTGAGTTCAAATGAGTAAAACTTTAATGTTGCTATTAAAATTATTATTAAAATGATGAAACTACCCTTAATATTAAAACACACATAAAAAACCTTATGAATCCCATCCATCATCATCTTCTTCAAATTACCACCACCACAACCACCCCCATCACCACCACCACAACAGCCCTGTCACCACCGCCACAACCACAACAGCCCTGTCACCATCGCCACAACCTGATTTTATGGTGATGAAGGCGGTCTCCGCGAAGTCCCTGCGGGTCATCGGCGGTAACATCTAATACGGTAATATCAATTTAGGCGGTAACCTGTCTCCACCGTTGTTCACATTCGCCGGAAATCTCGCCGGCTCAATCATCGCCACGGGGGCGACGGAGTACGTCGGAGAAGGGGTGCTAGAGCTGGTGTTCGCACCACCACCACCATCGCTCCGGTGACTCCACTTTACAGATCTAAGAAAAGACTTGAAATTACTAGAAAAGAATCACCACAGGGGCAACGGAGTACGTCGGAGAAGGAGTGCCGTAGCTGGTGTTCGCACCACCACCACCGTCGCTCTGGCGACTCCGCTTTACAGATCTGAGAAGGCAACTCTGCTCCGACGACTCCGCTTTACAATCTTGCCGCCCCATCCCTACCACCATAGCTGTCAATAGCCACCACAACAACTCCTATCAACACCACCACAATCATCACTAGAAAAGACTTGAATTACATATCTAAGAAGTAATGGAGGCTTAAAACGATGGTAATAGTATTGTAGCAGGTCTGGTTGATGGTGGGTGACAGCTGTGATGGTGGTGAGGGGAGGTTGTGGTGGAGTTAGATTGTGATGCTCATGGTGTTGATGGATGATTTCAACAATGACCAGTGGGTGGTGGTGGTGGGTGGTGGTGGATGTAAAGAAAAGAGGAAGAAGATGGTTTGGGTGGTGGCATCAATGGGTGGTGGATGGTGGTGTCGATAGGTGTGGGTGAATGTAGTGAGAAGAAGAAAAAGAGAAAGATGCTGGTAGTTGTATCATTTGCAAGTTGATTGTGAAAGAAGAAGATATAGGTGGCTCACAATTTTATTTTTATTTTTAATTCTTAGGAGCATTTTAGTCTTTTTATAAAAAAATTAACGGAAAAACTAACGGTGTTAGGCTTTTGGATACAAATGGATATAAAAATGAAACGTTAGGTGTCAGATGACAATTTTAAAACCATAGGGATGCAAGTGGTTAAAATGAACAAGCGTCAGGGATGCAAATGGTAATTTACTCTATTATATATTTTAAGTAAGAGCATTTATAACTCATTCTCATTCTTATCCATATAATTATACAAAAATTATTACTTTTTCTCTCTTATTTTCAATTAAATATTTTTTTATATTTTTACTATTATTTTTTTTGCTACACTCACGACCACTTAAAATATATTAAAAGAATTATAAGGGTTGTGAACGCTCTAAGTAATCATCGGAGATTAAATCCTTTATAAATTATTTATCAATTATAGTTTGTATATTTAATAAATCAAACTTTAGAAAAAACAAAACTTAAAGTTATAGCTACAAATCACACACACTTTATTCACTTTGAGCACCCCACAAGCCTACATACTGCTTTCTCTCTCTCAGGTGGTCTCTGTGTACCATTGGTTTGGCATCGTTGATTTCGATAGTGAGTGATGGTGCGGTTGTAGATCTTTGCTACGGTTGTACAAAATTCCAGCCATACAGCCATGGTGGAATTGTTTATAAATTAGATAACTTCAGTGGTATGGTTGTGAAACTCTGTTGCACTCCTGTAGAAACCGGCCAATTTGATTAATCTATAATAATAAAGCAAAATGGTTAAAAGCCGCATGTTAATATTCGGACTGCAAATGAACCGAACGAACACGAAAAAGAATAAGGCCTTGTTCCTGTTAGTTCATTAAAAAATAAACTTGTTCATGAATGAACTGTTCACGAACACTTGCTGAACGAGATTTTTTGTTCGTGTTCGTTCATTAAGAAAATGAACATGTTCATGAAATGTTCACAAACACTTACCGAACGCAAATGAGCACCAACAAAAACAAACAATTGTTCATGAACATAACGAACACAAAGAAACTTATCAACACAAATGTATACAAATGAGTATAGATTTATTTTAGAATAAAATTTACAGATTTACTTTAGAATAACATTTATATTTTTATTACAAACATTATATAAAATCAATTAAAAATGAATAAGTGTTTAACATAAATATTAAAAAATACTTGATATAATAGTCGTAAAAATAACCGACACAAAAATTAAAATTTTAACGAACACATTAACTAACATAAATGAACACATTAACGAACATAAACGAAAACAGTATCGAACGTTCACGAACGGACATTAACGAGCATAAACAAACACATTATCAAACATTCACGAACATAAATGAACAAACGTAGCTTGTGGTCATGTTCGTTCGTTTAACTAAACAAACAAAATTTTCTTGTTCGTGTTCGTTCATTTACTAAACGAACATAAACGAACTTCCCGTCGAACGGTTCACGAATCGTTCGTTGAATGTTTAATTCTTTTGCAGCCCTACATGTTATATTAAAACACTATCCACCTAACATTCATCTAGGATTTGTACACATGTTGTTACTAGGATGAAAGTTAACCATTAATGACACATTAAATGTTAATGATTATATATATATTTTTCAACTTATAAACAAATTTTTATAAATTACAAACATGCTTCTTTTTACTAAAACAAAAATATGAAACATGAAGTTTTTAATACGAAGAATTTTTAAAAATTACATTATTAAAAAATATAATAAAAATTTAGAGTGTTCAAAAAGAATTTTTAAAGCATATTATTATTGTTTTATTACCTAAAATAGTTAATTATATGTAATTTCAATCATATTTTATTTTAAAAAATAATTTGTAATTATAAATATTAATTAATAATATTAATTTGTTTATTTTTATTAATTTATATACTACACGAGTTTCTATCCACGTATATTATATATATATATATATATATATATACACACACGTGTGTGTATTCATTTGATTTCTCTAAAGATTTTTGTTGATGCTGAAAAATGAATTTTTGATATGATGATTTTCCCATTCACTCGCATACCAACCCCCATGAAATTTTATTTTTCTATGTATGTATACGATTTAGTCCTGACCAATCCCCATGAACTTTGGACAACGATGGTCCTGAAACTTTGATATCGATGCCAAAAAAATTCAAGATTTAAAATTTTACAAACTCATTGCTCAACAATAACTATTTAATAAACATGTTGTAAATTTTTTAACACATTTTAAGATTTCTTGTAAACTCAATAACTATTTATTCAATTAAGCACATTACTCATTTAACTCTTATAAACTCAATTGCTCAACAATAACTATTTAATAAAAAGTTAAGCTTATTAATCCATTGGCACAAACATTAAACAACCAGCCTAATAAATAATAAAAAATATCATAATTACAAATTTAAGACATTAGTAACAATTGAAGAGACTGATTACTTCGGTCTGCTTTTCTTAACAGTTTGATTGGCGGGTCAATTCACGCCCTCAACTGCCCAATTCCACTAAATTCCTTGATGTCAGAGCTCCTACCGTTAACCGTTCATTTTCCATAGTTACACACCCCTCTTTTAAACTTGATTCAAAATAACCTAAAATTCTCAATTTAGGTATTAGTTTTTATTATTATTCGTTAAATATTTTTCTTATTAAATTTAGGTATTAGTTTTTATTATTATTCGTTAAATTTTTTTTGTTGATTATTTGCTTGATTGTTTGAATGACAGCTTGAAACTCATTGGTTGAATATTTTGTAAATTATTTCATGATTATATAATATATTATTATGCTTTAGAAATCTTCTCTACATAACGTAGTAATGATATTGGTGATGAGAATTTGAACGCAAAAAATAGATGTTATATTGAAAACTGCTAGTTTAGGATGGTTCAAAAGAAAAATCAATATAGAACAACTGTAAAAATGTTGTATTTCTATTATCTATTTCTAATGATGAAAAACATGTTTTTATTATATATATGAAATTAAATTTGATTTTGTCTTGCTATCATGCAAACGACCTAAACCAAACCGTTTTTATGTGACCAACTCGACCTGAACCGAACAAAAAACATGTAATATTCAATAATAAACAATTGACCCCTAAAAATTTCCAACCCTTAAGAAAATTATTTCTAGATCCGTCACTAATTTCCATTCACATATTATGGGATTTTCTCTCAAAGCTATTGTATTTTAGACTCCATCAATGATATGCATCAAGCTGGGGTCAAGACTCCATCAATGATCATACAAAGACAGTTCCTCTAGCAAATGGTTTGAACAGTATAGTGGTCAATGCAACCCATGTGCGCTATGCATCTATCGGTCGATGCCCTTAATTAGGGGCCAATTTATTAACCAAAAAAGCATGGCCAATTTGATCAAGCAATAAAAGCATATGAAATAATCTTTTTACTACTTATTAGTAAGATGTTATTATCTTCTTTAATACCTTATAAAAGTAATGTTTGATACGATCGACTTTAAATATATCATTTAGTTTGCTTAACTTTTATCTATATTTGTCTAGAAACTCTAAGTTGTCTCCGTCATAATATGTGCAGAACATACTTTGCATTTTATCACTAACAATAACGAAAATTTTACTTTCATTTTATTTTATTCTGCTAGCTAAGTTGCTAACAATTCATACAAGTTAGTAGGCGATTCTCTCTACTTATTATTGGTTTGGTATTAATAGTGTCCCTGTATCTCATGTTAAGTTTATGTTGTGATTTAAGTTCTATATTAAACTTGTTGTTTTGTCAAATATTTCGTAATGATATTTTGTTTTCAGTAAGTTATATGTTACTTTTAACAGTATATTTACTTTTAAATATGACCTATTAAATTGTAGTACTTGCGAGCATTAGTAATTGCAAACAATTTAGAGAACTCATGAAAGAACACTCTTAGAGCATTAATTTATATCTAGTTTCTTATTTTTATTATTATAATTACGTTATAAATTATTTTTTTATCTCTACTTTCATTAAATAATATTTTTTATATATTTATAATTACATTTTCTCTCTCCTACACTCACAAGCATTTTTAAAAATATTAATAAATTTATAAAAGTTAAACAGTGAATCCTTAAATATACTAATAAATGGTAACATTTTCTTTTTACACAACCACTCAAAAGCATTTCATATAATATAAAAAACTCTACTCGTAAATTTTTAAGGAACGGGTTGTGGATGCTCTTATACGAGCAAATCACTAGTGTTCAACACTTTTAAAACCATATCGGACAATGAACAGGACCTCTTACTGGTCCGTTGGTCGGACCGGATTTAAAAACTATATGAAATTATAATTATTTTAATGAATATACATAGAAATTACATAAAAAACTAAAAATATATAGAAAAAAACTGTTCAACCGGTCCGACCCCCGATTCAACGCCAAACCAATTTTAAGCACCGAACTGGATTGGAGTCTGATTTCCGGTCCAACCAGTCCTTCCGGCAGGTCGGTCCGTTACTGAAAAAACAATGCTAGTGTTACTAGATTTTTAGATGATGTACATTTAGATGTTATTAAATTCCAACAGGTTAGTATGGCAAGACGGAAATTTTGAACCAGCTAGGGCTGCTGCTTCTTTTCATTTATGGAGAATTTGTTTTGAAGCATCTGTGGTTTTCAATAAAGCACTGTACGTGTAGGTGATCATTTATTTTAATCAAAGTCAATGAAACGACTAGGATACATCGTTATCTTACATTTGATTTCATGATGGATCTATTAAATATGTGCTTATTAAAAGGAAATACACTAAACAATTATATCACATATCCGTTTAAATAAGATTTTCACATCCCATACTATGATTATGTTGGTGATTTAACTTTATTAATATCAATTTAATATGATTGAAGTTACTTAAGATTAAATTAGAGATTAAGTTGAACATGGATACGAGCTAGAAAGTTTGGAGTTTACACACGATCAAAACCACTTTAATTTTAGCCACTAAGAACCTTTAAGATTTTAGAGGTGAAACCCTAAACGTCGAGTGGCTCCGGAGTGTAACGCTCCATGACAGGATTCAAGGTAGAATTAAAGAACTAATAAAATTTGCTTAAGGGTTGCTTTGGATTTGCTTGGTTGATAAAAATGCATGAGATCAAGATTAGGAAAAAATAATAAAATTGTATTAGAAAGAAATAATAAAATTGTAGGATTATTAGTGACAATTGGGTCCATCAACAACAAATGCCCAACAATATTAGTGGTAAGGACTCGACAATAGGTGTGATCTGCAGCAATTAAGTTGTTAGTACTAAAGAATATCTACTGATATAAATATCAATTACTCTCAAGTATAATAATCATCAATTTTACTCAACCACAAGCAATTACGTTGTTTCAATTCTACACATTCACTTCAAAACAAGAACTAACAGAAAATTCATTCTCATTTTTGAAACTTTTTGTGGCTAATTGATTTTGTATATATACACAAAATATTTAAATTTGGAAATCAAAACAAGCAAGTTATCTAAGTCATATGAAATCCAAAATTTTATTGATTGTGCGTAATATTTGAAAATGTAATAAATTTTAAAAATAGATCCCTACTCTAATAAAATAGTATCTAAGAGTGACACATTTCAATACCATATTCATTATCATCAATTTTTTCTCGTTTTTCTCTCATATTTAATAATCACATTAACTACTAATAATATTATTTAATTTTTTTAGATTAAAATAGGTTTTTAATAAAATAAAAAAGAGATCTTTTTACTAATTTTATTTCTAAGGAAATAATTTTTCATAAAATTAAAAAAATTAGAACATCAACTTGTTTAAAAATATAAAATATTTTATAATATTTTATAGTTAGTGTATTTAAATAGTTAAATTTGTATAAACAAATACAATTAAAATAGAGTTATAATAAGAAAGTTTTTAAGCATGACATTTTCTAAAACGTTTGTTTTGAAATAGAATTTTTATTTTATTTATCTTATTTTAAAATACCGATTTATAATTAATATTTTTTTATTTTATTTAATATTTTTTATTCAAACCGTGTAATACATAAGTTTATTAAAACTAGTTTATAATAAATTTATTAATATTAGTATTTAGGAAAGTAATAATATTACAAGGAAGAATGAGTTTCACCAACGGATTCTTTACCAACTTATCACTTCCTCAAATCACTAATGAAAACAATCAAATCCCAAAACCACATGAAGGAGAGGTTAATGCTAACGGATTATTGGGCATCACCAGTTTTTTTATGATAATTAGCCCTTGATAATCCGTCGGTGAAGTTAAGTATTGTTGAATTCCCGCGCAAGTATTTCAATGGATAATCAGTGTGACAGAACACGTGACAGTTATTCATTGGTGATTTTGTTTATATAATCTATCTATACTTATTAATAAAACAATAATTTTAATGACACGTGTTATTCTTTTAAGTCTATATTTTTTTTTAATTCCCGCCTAAATATGTATCTGTTTTTAGTGTTAATTAAATTCATTTGACTAAAAATCAACTTCTGATACAAGATATATTTTAGTGAAATTTGGAAATTTATCCCTAAGTTACAGCATATTTTTTTTAAATTAAATAATACCTGATATTTCTTCTTTTAAAAATAATTCATCAACAAAAACAGTTGAAATCATTTATGATTTTCTTTATCTATGGAAGCGATTATTTGATTGGGTGTTTCTATCATATGCTCGTTTTATATTTGAATTTTGACAAGAGTTAAAAGGATTTTTTCATCGACTCATCTCCAATTTGAAGGAATTCATAAGTATCTTTTTTGGAAATAAAATCATACCTGATTTTTAAAATATTTCTCAACCATCCCAACTTTACAACCCTCATATTTGAATATTGTCATATTATTATTATATTTTATTGGAATTTGTTTGATATGTGTGTAAATTGTTTTGATGTATCTGAGAGTAATATTGAAAATTGCACTTTTATTCAATGATTGACTTTGACACCTTCAATCAAAATGATTTTTTTTTATATTTTAAATAAGACATTTCATGTTAGTAGTGTGTTTTTTAATGACAATAAACAAGAGGAAAGGATAATCGTTATCCAAAGTTTGTTTTGTTTTTAAACAGGGATCATGGTCAGTTTCATGTTGCATTATCTAGAGTTAAAAGTAAAAAAAATTAAATATATTAATATTAGATAATGATGAAAAAATCACCAACAAAACATCAAATGTTATATATAAATAAATTTTCGGATGTTTATAAATTTGAAATATTATTTCTTATGTTCAATTTAATTTATTTATTAATTAAAATTATTATTTATAAGTTATTACAATCCATATTATACACTATTTAAAAGTATATATATTAATAGAGAAAACTTACTAATTTTATGTGTAGCTAATGTTAAAATATACATAAAAGTTGATGTACAAAGTATTATTAATAACTTCATAGCTTATGAATATTTTTAAACAATAACAATATTTTTAGATTGAATCCATGTCTTAAACGGGTCTTTAGCATAGTTAGTAATATATTATGTTGGAGCTTACAATTATTGTCGTCATCTTTTAAACATATATGTGTTTGTAAGCAAGTTGGGTTTTGTACGCCAATTTTAAAAAAATTTAGCCACAGAAGACTTTGAAATACTACGATTAAAAGCATATAATAAAACACCCATCATTAATCCAATTGTAAAAGAAAATTAATAAAAAAACAAGAAACTAAAGAAGAACTCTTGAATATGGCGCACAAATGAATCAAGAAAACTTCCATCTAACAAGCTCTTTTATGTGTCAAGATGTAGCGAACTAGCGATGAAGTACGCAAGAACACTTTGATTTTTTTTCACTCACTAAAGTATTCTATGAATTGTATAACGTACACACTATAAAACTTAAAAGTACAAACAACAAAGTAGGCTTGACAAGTTAGGATGTATTCCTCCTTCCAAGACAAAATAGTTGTTAAAACTTATTAAATCATAAGAATATTTTAGTTATATAATATCTTAAAGAGTAAATTACCATTTGCATCTCTAACGATTGTTCATTTTAACTATTTGCATCCTTATGGTTTCAAAATTGTCATCCGACTCCTAACGTTTCATTTTTATTTTCATTTGAGTCCAACACACTAACGACGTTAAATTTTTCAGTTAAGTTTAATGAAATGACAAAAATACTCTTATTTAATACCCCTCATCCACACCCCATCCTTTTCATATTCTCTTTATGTCTCTCTCTCTTCTCCCTCTTTATGTCCACCACCACTACCACCGCAACCACCGCGGTTGCGGCACCACCACCGTCGGCGCACCGCCACTGTCGCCGCACCACCACTGCACCTCAACGACCAGTAGAACCACGACCACCCCTATCCCTTTTCTTCTCTTTTTTTCTTTGTGTATGTGTGTGATCGGTAGACCACAACCACCAAGATGTGAAATTATTGTTCTAGAGAAGCAGATCTAGTGGTGGTAGGGTGAAACACGGTGGCGGCCAAGGGTGTTTTGGCAAAAATCGCAGATTAAGTAGTGATTATCGGCTATGGTGGTGGAGATAGGGGTTTTGGTGGTGGTGATGGGTGGTTGTAATGGGGGCTACAATGGTGGTGATGAGTGGCTACGGTGGTGGTGGTGATGGGGTTGCAGTGGTGGTGATGGGTGGTTACAGTTGTGGTGATGGGTGGTTGAGGTTGTGGTGATGGGTGGTTGCAGTTATGGTGATAGGTGGTTGCGGTTGTGGTGATGGGGGGCTGTAATAGTGCTGATGGGGCTGTGGAGGTGGTGATAGGGACTACGGTGGTGGTGATGGTGATAGGTGGCTGCGGTTGTGGTGATAAGGGTTGTGGTAGTGGTGATGGGGCTGCAGTGGTGGTGATGATAGGGTTGTAGTGGTGGTGATGGGGGGCTGTGGTGGTGGTGATGGGGGGCTGCGGTGGTGGTGGTGATGAAGGCTGCGATGGTAATGGTGATGGTGATGGTGATGGGTGGCTGCGGTGGTGGTGATGGGGCTGGGGAGGTGGTAATGGGGCTGTAGCGGTGATGATAGGGTTGCGGTGGTGGTGATGGGGCTGCAGTGGTGGTGATGATAGGGGCTACGATGATGGTGTTAGGGGGGCTGCGGTGGTGGTAATGAGGGGCTGCGGTGGTGGTGGTGATGGGGGTTACGGTGGTGATGGTGATGGTGATGGGTGGCTGCGGTGGTGGTAATGGGGCTGGGGAGGTGGTGATGTGGCTGCGGTGATGGTGATAGGGTTACGGTGATGGTGGTGGTGATGGGGTTGCGGTGGTGGTGATGGGGTTGCGGTGGTGGTGATGGGGTTGCGGTGGTGGTGATGGGGTTGCGGTGGTGGTGATGGGGCTACGGTGGTGGTGATGAGGTTTGTGAAAGTGATGATGGTTAGTTGTCATGGTGGTGATGAATGGTAGTTTAGTCTTTTTAACAATAATTTTAACAAGAAAACTAATAGTGTTAGTCATTTGTACTCAAATGGAAATAAAAATAAAACAACATATACTCAAATGAAGATAACATGAAAAGTTGGGAGTCGGATAACAATTTTGAAACCATAGGAATGCAAATAGTTAAAATGAACAAACATCAGGGATGGAAATGGTAATTTACTCTATCTTAAAATTAAATTTTATTATTCTTAAATCTTCATTATTTGTTATAAATTCTTAAATTTTAATTATTTCTTATTTCACTAACAGGTATTTAGTTGATAATGACATATAAATCTTGATAGATATTGTTGGTTTATAACAGGTTGGCTTTAATCAACCCGTGTAATATATAGTTTATGTCCTAACTATATTAGTACAGGTCTAATTAAAGATCACATGTTGGATGTTACATAACCATGGGGAAACTAAACTAGGTCTAATCACACTAATAAATATAAGAAACTAAATAATAGGTTTTTGAAAATTACACTAAACCACGTGAGATATGGTGTAACGTATTAAACTTTTAGTTTTACTTTATGATAGTTTTTTTTGTTTCTATTAAAGGAAATTCGTTAATAATTCCTTTACGTGATAGATTTCCTGATTCATATTCAGGGGCGGACCTACATACATTAGGCTACCCCTCAACTTTTAACGCGTAGTATAAAAAAATTACGTTTTTATGTAAAAAAATTCACGGTTTTACGTTACCCCTAAGAAAATATTACGTTACCCCTGAGAATTTTTTACGTTACCCCTAAAATATTTTAAACTCAAAACTTTATAGAAATTTTTAAATTTGATAAAATTAGTCTAATATTATATATAAATATTAACTTTTATAAAAATATTAAAAAATTTAAGTGTCCAATTAACATTAAAAGCCCAATTCAATTTAAAACCCAAATAATTTTAAAAAGCCCAATTTATTATAAAACCAAACTAGTTTTAAAAAGCCCAATTACTTTATAACTCAAAAACCCATTTAATATAAAAATTACAATAATCGGCCCACCCCCCACCCCCAAAATCAACAATTCTCAGTAATCACCCCTCTCACCCCCAAATCGACAAACAACAGCCATCGCCCCCCCCCCCTCCAGGCTCCACCCCCAATCGAACATGTTGCAATGTTGCGGCTGCCCTTCTGTAGTCTGCTCCATATCGACCGGCTGCCCTTCTGCCGTTCTGCGCCACACCGACCGGCGACCGATTGCAGCTTGTTTGTTGCTTCTGATTGCAACTTGTTTGATTGTTCAAATCGAAGGTAATCATTCACTTTGAAGCTCAAATCGAACCTACTGCTATTTTGATTGTTCAAACTTTGAAGCTTTATAGGTTATTTGATTTAATGTTTAGGTTTTATTGATAATTAGAGATTTGTATTGTATTTGATTTATTTGCAAGATTTCTAGAGTAGAAAATTGAAATTTAAATTATTGTGTTATTGAATTGTGTTTGATTTAAGATTGAATTGTATTATTTCTAGAGTAGAAGATTGATTATTGTGTTATTTTCTACAAATTAGGGATTTGAAAGATGAAAAAATAAATTCTTATAGGCAATTTTTTTAAAAGAAAATTTCAAGAGGAAGATATTGGTTCTAACAATGATGATAATATTGGATCAAAAACTCCTTTGAGTTCAATTCCCTCGGTTTCAATTCCTTCGGATTCAATTCCTTCGATCCCAAATGGATTCGATTTGAATGATCTTCCGTCTGACCCTTTTGATAGGCCTCATATTGCTAGTTATCATCCTACTCAAATGGATGGCATAAGAAGACACTATCTTGTTAAAAAGGCTTTTCAACCACGAAATCATAAATTTCCATTCAAAGAGGTTTGATGCTATGTTGGAAAAAGTGATTTGTTTTTGTTAAAAAAATCATATTAAGGTGTTGGATGATGATGGAAAGTTATGGTAACCCAAGAAACCAAAAGAATGTCATTACTAATCGACATCATTTTGAGGTTGAGATTTTTAATACGTTTTTGAAAATGCAAAATTCAAGAATTGGAAAATCGGTTTAATGAGGTATCAACTACATTGGTAGAAAATATGTCGGGTTTAAATCCTTGTAATGGATTTTCAAAGTTTGACATATCTAAGATAGTAGTTTTTTCTGAGATGTATTCGGTTGATTTTAATATGAATAAAATAAGATGTATTTTGGGTGAGCTTAAAGTGTTTTATCATTCGGTAAAAGAAGATGGTAGCTTTACAAACTTGAATGGAATGTGTCATCTTGCTCGGCTAATGGTGGAAACCGGAAAAAATCTATCTTTTCCTTTGTTTTATCGGATATTGAAGTTAACATTGATTTTACCAGTTGCAACAGCAACGGTTGAAAGATGTTTTTCTAAACTGAAGCTTATCAAGACGGATTTACGAAATCGAATGGGGGAGAAATATTTGAACAATGCTCTAGTATGTGTGGTTGAAAGGAAAACGTTTGATGAAGTGACAAATGAGGATGTAAGCTTCGTTTTCAAGCTATGAAAAACCGAATATGTGAATTCTGAGATCAATTACGTATTTCATTAACTTTTTTATTATCATGTTTTTTATTTATTTATATTAATGTACGATAAAAAAAGTTAAATTACGTTATCCTTAAAATATATTTCTAGATTCGTTAATGTTAAAATTACAATGGTAGGTTTTTTTGTTAGTATCTATTAATGGAAGTTTGTCGGTACCTACTAAACGTTGGCGGCTTACGCAACTATTTAGCAAGTCCTTCACTTCACGGCGCCTTCTTTCTTATCTTTTTATTTTTATATAGCATTTTCAACTTCATATGCTATATTATTGAGCATATAAAAAATAAAAGAAGTTGAATAAATTCAATTTTAATAGTTTTTATCAATTTGAATTTGATTGGCAGTTTATTATCGAATTCAAATCGAATTTTGGATTTGTGATTTTTTATTTTATTGCATTAGAGATTCGAACTAAAATATACCTAGAATTTTACATATAATATACTTATATATTTTATATATACGAAATACTTGTTATATATAAACATTCTTGTTTTAACTTATATTTCATTTTATAAATTGTTGTTCCCAATTCTCTAATCAAGATTTCTTTTTTAGTTGTTTTTTATTACGAACTTGTATATTAAATAGATAAATATAAATTTAAGAATTTATTTAAAATCAAATGTAATGAGTTTAAAACCTTTTAATTAAAAATGAGAAGAAAAATAAACTAGTCATATATTTTGACGTCCGTTAAAGGTTTAGCAAAAAATGAGTTTGAAGCCCCCGTTTAATTAGGATGCAATGACTTTATTGCATTCACATCATCAACTTTGGAGCTACCTAGGAGCATCACTACGTCTAGTCTTATAGCCATAAACTCATTATATTTTAATTTGTAATTTGAAAAATTATTTGATTAATGTTTTAAATACTAGACTACTATCATTTTATTTTAAACTTTTATAATTAGAAAAGTTCAAATTGCATTTAAATTAATAGATAATAGTTTTGAAATTAAAAATCAAAATAAATTTTTTTAGGTGAATTCAAATTCTATTCGAATTTGACATTTATATTGGATATTGAATTCAAATTCGAATAATAACCTGAATTAAATTCAAATAAAACTTTAAAATGTTAAAATTCGAATTTATTAAGAACTTGAAATTCAATTCATTGAACACTAGTATAATCCATACGCATGTTGGTTGGTAAATAGGTGAAATTGATATTTGTATGAACAAATTAGTTTGATATTTTGTTCATGTATATAACATAGGTATATGCATCTACAAGTTGGAGTTAATTTAGAAAATATAAATCATTGACAAAAGAAATGATATACGTATATATGTGTATTCGCGTGTGTATTTGGTTTAGATTGTTCTAAATGTTCTTGTAAAATTTAACATTCTAAAGTGATCTTTGGTCAGTTCATCAATATAAAAGAAAATCGTATTAAAAATATTAAAGTTTTAACGTAACCACATATATTCCCATTTTTCAAATATAGAGATAATCACTTAGAACTCTTCGAATTCATCTTATGACTCTTCACAATTTGTTCTTCTTTTCGTATAATGTAAGCTATGAGTAAAGAGTAAGAAAAGAAATAACAAACATTAATGTGAAAATCATCAAAACCCAAAAGTTAGTAAAAATATATACAAAAAGATTGTTATATACGTAATTTAATAGTTTTAGTAAAAACAAATAAGGTAAAATAGTTTTTATATAAGTTAATTTTAGTTAAATGGGTAATAATATATGTAGTATTTCTGTCAAGGAAAGGATGACTATAGTAAGATTGAGATTTTCACTGGGATCGAATATAGTGATCGAGTCAAAGATTGTATGGCGGAATCAAACAATCAATAAACATTCAATGCAAAAAATACTCATAAATGTTTGTTTGTATTGATAAGGGTGATTGATTACAATAAATGCTAGGGTTTGAACATTAAACAGTAATAATACACCTTGAGAATGTAAGACACAAAATATTCTAATTGTCTATCAACAGTCACCTCATGTACAAGGTTTTCTATTCTATTTATAGGCTGACAAGATATTTTTTTACAAAATGACTAAACTACCCCTGATCTATACATCAAAACTAGTCTAAGTCTTCATCAACATTTCTTCTGTTCATCCGCATTGACAAATGCGGATGAGTTGGACCTGATCAACATTTCTTTTGTTATCCGCATTAGTAGTTTGGTCATCCATATTGGGTAATGCGGATGAAAAAATACTTATGCGCGTTTCTAGTCTGGGCATCCGCATTTGCAAATGCGAATGAGCAAAAATTGTCCGCATATCTTTTAGGCTATCCGCAATTATTAATGCGGAAGAACAACACTTGTCAGCATTTGTTCTATGTCATCCATATTTACAAATGTGGTTAGCCAACACTTGTTCTTCTCAGCAGATTCTTCATCCGCATTAGTTCTTGGACTTGTGGGATTTCCAGCAGGCTAACCATCAACTCACTAATTGAATTGGCATGTATAATCCTTTTAGGGTCCAACAAGATTGAGATTCTCACTGGGATCAAATATAGTGATCGAGTCAAAGATTGTATGGCGGAATCAAACAATCAATAAACATTCAATGCAAGAAATACTCATAAATGCTTGTTTGTATTGATAAGGGTGATTCATTAAAAGAAATGCTAGGGTTGGAGCATTAAACAATAATAATACACCTTGAGAATGTAAGACACAAAATATTCTAATTGTCTATCAACAGTCACCTCATGTACGAGGTTTTCTATTCTATTTATAGGGCGACAAGATGCCTTTTTACAAAATGACTAAACTACCCCTGACCTATACATCAGAACTAGTCTAAGTCTTCATCAGCATTTCTTCTATTCATCCGTATTGACAAACACGGATGAGTTGGACCTGATCAGCATTTCTTTTGTTATCTGCATTAGTAGTTTGGTCATCCACATTGGGTAATGCGGATGAACAAATACTTATGCGCATTTGTAGTCCGGGCATCCGCATTTGCAAATGCGGATGAACAAAACTTGTTCGCATATCTTTTAGGCTATCAACATTTATTAATACGGAAGAACAAACACTTGTTAGCATTTGTTCTATGTCTTCCACATTTACAAATGCGGTTAGCCAACACTTTTTCTTCTCAGCAGATTCTTCATCCGCATTAGTTCTTGGACTTGTTGTCACACCCCAACCTTGACGGCGGAAACATCGAGGTGTGAGAGTTAAGATCGTTCACAGCCACATAACGTACTAATAATTCTAAATATATTATTCATAAGCTCCAAATGTATTATTACAATTAAAAGTCTCAAACAAAGAAAACATCATGCATAAAAGTTAAATGTAACAAGCCCATCCATTTATTATTATCTAGGTCCAATCCTAGATGTGATAAGCTTCAAAGAGTAGTAATCAAGCTTGAGTATTTTTTGATACATGTTAAAAATAAAAATGTCAACAATAATGTTGGTGAGATTTTCATAGTTTGCAATACATAGATATATAAAAGATGACAATTCATGTTGTAAGTTAGAGAACAAGGTAAACTAGGGATTTAAGACAGAATGCACAATCAAACCTTGACAAAGTTTTACAAGTCTCAAATGTTTACAAGTATATACAATTAGCTAAGTGTACTTGGATTAACCAAACAGGCTTGTCAGGCCCACAGATCTATGACGTCGCCAGGCTAGCAATAGTTAATGATTGTACATATATTCGACATTACATGGTAGCTACAAAGTTTAACTAATCACAACATACAGGTGAAAAGCCATAAGTTTACAAGGATCAAACGTTTACAAGTGCAATGTTTATAAAGTAACATGTTTCACCCCAAAGTGTGAAAATATGAGAAAGGGGTATAGATATACTTACATTGATGTATAAATGTATAAATGATGGTTAATAAAAAATAATAAGTGTCCTTCCAACGTAAACCGTCACAAGGCACCATATAGCCATACTTACAAGGTTTTAACATCTAAGTAAATGAACGCAACGAATTAAAAGAAGACTAGGGTTTGGTGTTTAGAGGTTTTTATTATTTAAATTTAACGAAATGAAAATAATTGGTTAAGTTTGATTCAAAATTAAATATACTATTTAAGCATTCTAGTGTAAAGGAAAAAATAATAAAAGGAATCATTTTTAATAAAGTCTTGATCTTGATTAAATCTTGATAGTTTGTAAATAAATTTTCATTTTAACAATAACATACATTTGATGGTGGTTGTTCTAATAATAACTTAGTAATTTAACCATTATTTGAAATCCAATTTTTTTATAGGAACAAACTAATGATATGTTAATTTAGAGTACACACAAATAATTTTAAAATTTATTTAATTGTCTTACAAGTTATTAAAATTTATAAAATAATTTTTATAATTTTTAAGAATTTTCTGAGTTTATTTTAAAGGCCAAAAGCCTTAAAACAAAAATATGGGGTTCCCCGGATTCGAACCGGGGACCTCAGGTTTATGGGGCGTACACCTTACCAGCGATCTAAAGCCGTAGCCGCGTTACAGCTTTGTTTTAATAACTTAAAACCACCAATGCTGAATCACCCCCAAATCATATGAACCCTAGTTCTATATTGATTCAAATTGAACACTGATTCGAGTGTTTCAACTCGATTAACCTTAGGGCTTTTGATCCCTAAGCTTAATCGAGCACGACGATGTATTATACTTACATGCTTATAATCTAGATGATGTGCTTAAGCTCGTGTTCATCTCGGTTCACACGTGAAGAACAGGGAGGTCAAATTCGATCTTTCATTGAGTTTGTTATGCAATTGAGTGTTTAGAGAGGTTAAAGGGAGCGAATGGGATGATTCCCTTTGTTAAACAGATTCAATTTGTACGTTAGGGTGCCGAACAAACTTCAAGTTCCATTCAACTATTTCGGTTACCAATACGTATTTAATCGATAGTTTAACTCCAATTAAACACTGTATTAAGGTTAGGAATGATTATACGAACGTTTCCCATCGTTTAATTTGGTTAATCGACTCATTGTGTACGTTCAATGGTTATGAACCGATTTGATTGATGAACTCCACTTAATTCTCTTAAATGTCGCATGAAATGGTCCAAGTAGGTTGTGGGTTCGAGTTCGCGGTGCCTCTCCGAGTCGTTTGGTACCTTTTGGCAACGTTGAAAGCCTCTAAATTTGGGTGTTCGGTGGTCACCGGAGTATGGCTGCCGGTAACCAGAAAAACATGGGTGAAGGGAGGGTTGGTTTGGGTTTTAGAAATGTTACACTTTGCCCCTTGCAGTTTTTTTTGTTATTATTTTATGCACAAACCTTGTATTTGAAGTTTTTAAAATGGCAAACTAACCCCCTAACTTAATTAGTTTAAGTTTTTAAGCATTTCAAAGGTTAGTAATCTTATAAATTAATATTATTATTAATATTATTACTATTATTTTAGTTATTATTATTAGCCTTATTATTATTATTATTATTAATCTATTAGTAATATTATAATACTCAATTCAATAGATTAATTATTAGCTTTTAAATAAAAGGAAATACTTAATGAAATCAAAGAATCAAGCATAAATAACCCCCAAGTTTCATATTAGGCAAACATGGTCCTTGAAAGAATTAACAAAGCTAGTTTTAAATTAACCCAAAATTACAAGATGTTACAGTCTCCCAAACTTAAAAGAATTTCGTCCCGAATTAAAAATAAACTAACGAACAAATGTGGGTACATCTTTTTCATATGCACCTCACGTTCCCAAGTGAACTTAGCTCCACGTGTGTTTTCCCAACGGACTTTGACGGTCGGTGTGGTAGTTTTTCGGGTTTTCTTCAGGGTTCGGTCCATAATCTCAACAGGCTTCTCAACAAAATGCAATGATTCATCTATTTGAATTTCCTCGAGAGGAACATGCAAATTTTCATCAGCCAGGCATTTCCTCAGGTTCTAGACATGGAAGACAGGATGAACCCAGCTAAGTTCAGAGGTAGTTCCAGTTTGTAAGCCACTTTCCCAATCCTTTTTAGAATCTTGAAAGGTCCTACAAAGCGTGGGGCTAACTTACCCTTCTTCCCAAAACATACAACACCCTTCCATGGAGAGACCTTAAGAAGAACCATGTCGTCGACTTGAAACTCCAATGGTTTGCGTCTTTTATCGGCATAACTCTTTTGACGGCTTCTAGCCACCTTAAGGTTATTTCGAATTTTGGAAACTTTGTCGGTCGTTTCTTGAATAAGTTCAGGACCAGTGATGAGATTTTCCCCAATGTCAGTCCAACAGATCGAGAACGACATTTACGACCATACAAAGCCTCGAATGGTGCCATTTTGATACTTGAGTGATACTTATTGTTATATGAAAATTCCGCGAGCGGTAAATGCGTATCCCAATCACCACCAAAGTCAAGGACACATAGACGAAGCAAATCCTCGAGGGTTTGGATTGTTCGTTCGGTTTGACCATCGGTTTGAGGATGATAAGCCGTACTTAAATCCAATTGAGTACCCAAGAGTTCTTGCATCGAAGACCAAAAGTGTGAAGTGAAACGAGCATCTCGATCGGAATAATGTGCAACGGCACGCCATGACGACTCACAATTTCATCAATGTAGATGCGAGCCAGCCTTGAAACTTTGTATGTATCTCGTATGGGTATGAAATGTGCCGTCTTGGTCAAACGGTCAACAATGACCCATATGCTATCATGACCACGAGGAGTACGAGGTAACTTGGTTATGAAATCCATGGATATATGTTCCCATTTCCACATAGGGATTTCAGGTTGCTCAAGTAACCCACTTGGGTCGTTGATGCTCGGCTTTGACTCTTGCACACATGAGACACTTGGAAACATAAGACGCGATATTTTTCTTCATTCCAGGCCACTAATATTAACCACGTAGGTCCATGTACATCTTATCGGAGCCAGGATGAATGGAATCTCGGGTTTGATGAGCTTCGTTCATAATGAAGTGCCGAAGGTTATCACGATTCGGAATCCAAAGTTGATTCAAGAAGTACCACATGCGATTCGGTTTTGTTTCCGGTGTGACCGAACGTTAGACATCAAATCTTCATCTTTCCTTTCGTCGGCTAGTGCCGCTTGTTGAGCCTCGCGAATGCATAAATCAAGGTCACTATTGATCCTTATGTTTTGAAGCATGATAGTAGCCTCGTTGACATCCACATGAATCTCGGTATCAAATTCTCCTAGCGTATCAAACCATTGCCTTCGATCTCAAATTTCTTGGAGCGAGACAGTCTTGTTGTGGACCTTGCGACTCAGCGCGTCGGCTACAACATTCGCCTTTCCAAGGTGATAGCGAATGTCACAGTTGTAGTCGCTAATCAAAGCAATCCATCGTCTTTGTCTCATGCTGAGATCCTTTTGGTTGAACACGTGTTGGAGACTCTTGACGTGCTTGTCGTGGTACACGTAAAATTTCCCAATTACAACTAAAGCTAGTGGCAAGAAGGTATCGAACACAGGGAGTTTGTGGAATATGTGAATACTAAAGTTTTGCAGATTAACTAATTATTAACAACTAATAAAATTAAAGATCAAAGATTGTTTGTTGATTTGGTTTTAGATTTAGAATAATTAAACTAATTTGCTGAATTGAAATAAAGTTGTGTTTTTCAAATTAAGAAAGCAATGACCATCCCTGGATCCGTTTCCCTTGAACCTATATGCCAAAAGTCTCACTAGAAAGAGTTACATAGACATAACTCGTATTTGAACAAATGTTGTGATAAAAGGGAACAAGTACTACTCGGATTATAACAATGCGAGGTTGTTTCCCGATGACCAATTACTCAATTATCCAACCCAATTCCTGCCCGCAATATCCCGATTGTTAGCAACACCAAGAACGTGCAATCAAGAAGAGAAATTGAAAGATTAAATAACTACTACAACCAAATGTTCAAACACCATAACAATTCATAAGCATACCAAATTGTTATTCTAGAAATTATAAGACAAAAACATAAATAGTTCAAAGGAAACTTCACCAAGGATGACCATTAAAGGTTTAGCCAAGCATCGCCAAATGGTTCATCATAATCTTCAATCTATTGTTCATATGAATCAAAGATGATAACACAATGATTAGGAATGTTCTTGAACCTTGTTCCAGCCCCCAAAATCGCCTCTGGAGTGCCTAGAACCGTTCTCCCTTCAAAAATCATCAAAAGTCTTGCAATAACCACCCATTTATGGTGGAAGTTACATTTTTCGTGCAGGGGCCACCGTACCATACGGTCCCACCGTATGATACGGTGGAGTACAAAATCCAACGGTGAGAACAGACTGTAATACGGTGACAATTTGGTGTGAAGTCCACCGTATGATACGGCCCAACCGTATCATACGGTCCAACTTATATATTTTTTTTTCAAGTTTTGTTCTTTGCTTCTTTCATACCCCACTTCGTTGCAATCCGCTCCAAAGTTCGTATTTCCTCGTTTCTAGCTCCTTAATGCACCTGCAATCATAACCACCGTAGTCACCCAATTCCAAGCAATATCGTAGATAAATGTGGATAAGTTAACGACTTTAGCACTATAAAAGGGTGTTCGTTGAACCACCCATCACATCCCCACACTTACCAATTGCTTGTCCCAAGCAATCCATTACAAGACAATTCACAAATAAGCGATCATGTTGAAATCAAGTTTAATGTGCAATCCTCGTACTAACCCATCCTTAACACCCCAAATCAACACACCCCTCACAATAATCTCTCCTCTCGGTATCAAGTAAGCTCTAGCAGAGATAAGCTAGACACACTAAAGGCAAACGGATGGTCGTGCAACCATAGGCTTGTACCTAAATCAATCCTCCTTCTATCCTGAACACAAGTATAAATCAAAGGGACTTAACGGTTGTAACTTGGCTAAGTGTGAAGGTAGGGAATGGAGTATTTATTAGTAGTGCAAACTTTACCCGGTCTTTTTATTACAAACAACCAAACACTCACAACTAAACACCACTATATAAAAACACATCACATAACTTCACTTGGTTTTTCTTTTCTTTTTCTCTTGTTTTTTTTTTTTTCATGACTTTTCAAATACATAAGCATGTTAGAACAGACAAAACGCACACTATAACAATATTATTATCACAATTCTCAACATAAAGACGGGACAAGTTGGGTAAAATTTAGGAGCTAGTTTAAGGTTATCAATCAAATAGGCTTTAAGGCTCAAAAATGGGCAACTAAATGTCCAAACCCCCGCCCCTCTCACTACCATGCTCATATAAATAATGTATGAGGTCCACCCCCCAAAAACCCATACTCGCACTCACATGATGAGGCTACCTAATGTCCTTATCATTTCTACACCCATGTCCTATCAAATATTCAAATTGTATTCAAGCACAGTTCTAGTACACTCCCATCCGTTGCCACTCTCTCAAAGAAAGGATTTATTTGCTTACAAGTGTGGCTTCAACTCTCACCAAGAATAAGAAACGAATAAAAAAGTTGCCGGTGTGTCTAATGGGGTTACAAATCAAGATGTTCCAATTTTTGCAAACATTGCACTTGACCTCAAAAAATTTTAAAAAGTTCCACAATTTTCCCCCATCCCCACACTTGGGATGCATTGTCCCAATGCATGGTTTTGGAAGAAATGATCGCAAATTTTAACCACAAGACCAAAGTCTTAACACTCAAACCACAAATTTCTTTTTGTATTTTTTAGATTTTTTTTTTAGATTTTTAGATTTTATAAAACACACCACTTTCAAACCCAAACCCAGTCACAAACATCAGTCAACATAACACCACCCATCCTCCCAATCCCAAACATAAAGACAATAAGAAAAGAAACTCTACAACTATGTACAAGAAAACGACCTGATCAGTAATAGCGTGGTTGGGGCGGCCCAAAGACCGATGTCATCAAGTCGTTCCACTCTTCAAAACCAAACGCGCCACTATCACTTCCACCTTGGTCCGGAGCTTGTTGTTGTTGTTGGATTGGGTCGATCCATTGGGAATGATGCAGTGGTGGAGTGGGGTAAGAGATACTTCCGTCATAAGGTGGCAAAGAGCTATAGTCCACCGGTTGTGGATTAGTTACCACCGGCCTCCCTGCATGCCAATCATCATTCATACGTCGATTCTGATCATCTATGAAACGGTTGTTAATCTCCACCTCTTGAGAATAGGCATGCGCCCGGTTCCACGTCTCTTGCCTGTCAAACCCCGCTTTCATATTCCTCTCTAAACTCATGCTCATCATAGTTTGATGATCAAACATCGAACGCTCCGATCCCGACCATGAATCAAAAACAGATGCGGGGTGGCGTTGGTTCTCAATTATTTGCTGCATTGTCCCCCCGTAGGCCCAACCGTCAACATAAGCCCGCTCTGCAAAATCATAATAACCACTGCCATGTACTCCACTTGAACTCCCCTGCCCAACATTCATGTGTCCCCCCGTGGGCTGCTCCTCATAATCCTCATCGTCACTCGGAAGTTGCTCTTCATCATCACTCTCCGGCTCATCCGCTTCACCAGGCATAAGTGCCCGGGCATCTCTTTTCAAAACCCTCCATCTTTGTCCTCCACTTTTCAATTTGTGATACCTGTCTGATTCAGAATATACCCAACCGATTCCCATTGCAGCCAACTCAAACGACTTGTATTTCTTTTTCCTATTCGATATATCATCCTCAGCAATCGCCCCTTGCTGCTTGAGTAACCCGGTAATAATCCTACAGTAGGGAATAATGGATCTATCAGGCGAGTTCCTACACATCCAAACATGGTTGAGAATCAGATAGCGGATGGAGAACTTAGGAGCCCCATGCATGAGAGCATACAGAATTGGAATCTCCGGAAATCTAACTTGTTCCTTATCAGCCCGCCTTGGCAACACATTCCAAATACAAATAGCCAAAAGCAATTTCGGCTCAATCTTCAAGTTCTTTCGATATAAAGTGCCATAATAAGTGCCCGGAAGGAATAGGGATTCCAACATGTCCGTCCACCGAGGATGCTTTTCCGGTGCAATAAGCAAATCATGAATGCTTGGGTTCTTATAATCCTTGGCCAGTAAACTGTCGTATTTGGCCAACCTCCTCAACGTGTCATAAGACATCTCAACATCAATACCATTAACCGTCCCAATCAATTTCATTTGAGATGGTTTATCATATCTTCCGCACCTTAAAGTAGCCATCCATTCCTCGATCTCATCAAGAAACAAATATTTATTCTCTTGGTCATAGCAATGTAGTGCGGCTTCCCAACCTAGTGCCTTAAACCGATTAAACACACCAAACGGACCAAATTCCCGTTCTTTCACATCCCTCTCGCAAATGAATGCTCCAGCTCTATCTTGTAATTTCCTGATTTGGTCATGGAACAAAGTTGGTTGCCATTCACTGGGTTGCTCGTTTAGGCCCCCAGCTTTCCACTTCGGCTTAAGAGCTGGGTCCAAACGAGGTGCTTCTTGTTGCTGCTCCATTTCCTCATCTGAATCATCGTCCTGCCCAATGTACTTTCTCCTCTTGTATTGTTGCGCTACTTGCTTTCCTTTTCCTTTAGCAGCAGCAGCGCTTGAACCCGCAGCTTCACCGGTCCGTCCCATGTTCCTGCACAGTACATAACCAAAAACAACCACAAGACATTGAACAATCAGTCACATATGCTACAACTTCCCCACACTTGCTTGTTATTATGGTAATGAGTGATTTTGTGAACAAAATATCATCTTTGATTTGACAAAATTTGGGCATGATGCCTCTACAATTTCAATATTGCCACAAGTTCACAAACACATCAAAATCAAGTTTCCACTACCATATTCTATCAACTATTACCCAAACAACCATCCAAACATCCTACATTATCATAACAAGCAAGTGTAATATCAAGTAAGAACAAGAACCTTCATATCTCACAATGTAGCATCAAAGTTTGGAAAATAATGCACATACCTTTTACCTTGAATGGTTATAAACACGAAAATAGAGAAATCTTCAAAAAAACCCCCAAATAATGAAATTCTAGGGTTTCGGTTCGAGCCCTAAAACGTGTTTTCCTTGTAGTTTCCTCCCTAAAATCAGAATCCTTGCGAAATTCTAGTCAAAATTGACTCAAAAATCGTTGGATTTGGTTAATAATTAAAGGTTTTATGAAGAGTTAAAGTTGTGTTGTTATGGAGTGTTGAAAGTTGTTGAAAGAAATAATGAGAAGAAGAAGAAGGAGGAGAAGAAGAAAAGAAAGAGAGGGAAGAGAATGAGTGGTTGGGGTTAAAAGAATTTTTTTTTTTTTTTTTTTTTTTTTTTTATAACTGCCGACATTTCACCCCCCAGACTTCACCGTATCATACGGTGAGAGCCGTATGATACGGCACACTCAGACACAAAAAAAATCCACCGTATGGCAGTAGCCTTCTGCCGTCAGCTTTTTACACCCACCGTATCATACGGTGGTGACCGTATGATACGGTCAACTCTGAAATTTTTTTTTTTTTTTTTTTTTACACACAAATTACTCTACCCCCTCAAAAATCCCGTGTTGTCCTCAACACAATGCTAGAACGTAATCGCGACCCTAACGTCCCCACACTTGTTTCGAACACGGGTTTCGAACAAAACGAAACTATACATGCAAACCGAAACAAAACAAAAACAATTAACTATGTACACTACCAAACCTGGGCCTCTCAAAGTTGCACATCTTCTACCGGGCGCAAAGTATAGCCCGCCTTCTCAACCTCCAAAGCATTAATATCGTTTCCATCTAAGTACGGCTTCAAGCGATGTCCATTAACCGTTAGTGTCTTGTTGGTCTTTTCATCCTCAATTTCAATCTCACCATATTGTCCAATTCTCCGAATAACATATGGACCCATCCATTTACTCTTTAACTTTCCCGCAAACAACTTCAAGCGTGAATTATACAACCACACCTTTTGGCCCAATGCAAATGTCTTACCCCTCAACTTGGCATCATGAACCTTCTTAGTCTTATCTTTGTAAGCCGATGCGCAATCATAGGCTTCATTTATGATTTCTTCGATTTCGTTTAGTTGCAACTTTCTCGTCTTTCCCGCTTCTTCGTAATTCGTGTTCACTGTTGTGAGTGCCCAAAGTGCTCGATGCGTCAATTCCATTGGCAAGTGACATCCCTTACCATACACCATCCGGTAAGGTGTTGTACCAATTGGGGTTTTGTAGGCCGTTCGGTAAGCCCACAATGCATCATCCAATTTTCCCGACCAATCTTTTCTATCAACTCGAACCGTCTTCATGAGAATTTCTTTAATTTGACGGTTGGACACTTCAACTTGTCCACTTGTTTGGGGATGGTACGGAGTGGCAATTCGGTGATTCACCCCATATCTCTTCAACAACTTCCCAAAATTGAAATTCTTAAAATGTGATCCACCGTCACTAATGATCACTCTAGGGATACCAAATCGGGCAAAGATATTGGATTGAACAAACTTGCAAACAACCGAATGATCATTAGTTCTTGTAGCAATCGCTTCGATCCACTTTGACACATAATCTACCGCCACCAAGATGTATAAAACCCATTAGAATTGGGAAAGGACCCATGAAATCGATGCCTCAAACATCAAATATTTCCACAACTAAGATTGGTTGTAAAGGCATTTCATCCCTCTTTGATATGCTTCCCATTTTTTGACAATTTAAGCAATTTCGGGCAAACTCACAAGCATCTTTGAAAATGGTGGGCCAATAAAACCCACATGATAGAACCCGATAACCAGTTTTGTGTCCACTAAAATGTCCCCCACACGCGGATGAATGAGCATGTGTAAGAATATCTTTAACCTCCGATTCGGGCACACATCTTCTAATCACTTGATCGGACCCAATCTTGAATAGATCCGGTTCATCCCATATGTATTGCTTCACTTGGACCATAAATTGTTGTCTTCTTTTCTAGTCCAATGATCCGGAATCGTGCCCATAGCCAAATAGTTAGCATAATGAGCATACCACGGTGCATGACCCGGAGAAATCGCCATCAATTGTTCATCGGGAAATCTTTCATTTATCTCCCCAAAATCATCATTTTTATCCACCGGAATTCGAGACAAATGATCCGCCACTACGTTTTCACTTCCTTTCTTGTCCCGGATCTCCAAATCAAACTCTTGTAATAAAAGGATCCATCTAATCAGGCGTGGTTTGGCATCTTTCTTCTCCATCAAATAACGAACCGCACTATGATCCGAATATACCACCACCTTGCTCCCCCAAATATACGAACGAAACTTATCCAAAGCATACACCACCGCTAATAATTCTTTTTCGGTTGTAGTGTAATTGAGTTGCGCCTCGGATAAAGTTTTGCTCGCATAATATATTACCACCGGCTTCTTGTCAACTCTTTGACCCAAGACCGCTCCAATCGTTGTGTCGCTTGCATCGCACATAATTTCAAATGGCTTCGACCAATCCGGCGGTTGCAAAATAGGAGCCTTCACCAAGTGTTCCTTCAAAACATTGAAAGCTTGCAAACATTCATTAGTAAAATCAAATGGAACATCCTTCAACAATAAATTACATAAAGGCTTTGTAATGACACTAAAACCTTTAATAAACCGTCTATAGAAACCGGCATGCCCCAAAAATGATCTTACCCCTTTAACATTTTTCGGTGGTGGCAATGATGAAATAACCCGAATTTTTGCCTTGTCCACCTCCATCCCTCTTTCCGAAATAACATGTCCCAACACAATTCCCTCTTGCACCATGAAATGGCTTTTCTCCCAACTTAGCACCAAATTTTTCTCAACACATCTTTTTAAAACTTTTTGTAATTCTTTGAGACAAGAATCAAAACTAGTGCCAAAAATTGAAAAATCATCCATAAACACTTCTAGCGACTCTCCAACCATGTCCGAGAAAATACTCATCATACATCGTTGGAAAGTAGCCGGTGCATTGCACAAGCCAAATGGCATCCGCCTAAAGGCAAAGGTACCATATGGACAAGTGAAGATAGTCTTGTGTTGGTCATCCGGGTGAATTGCAATTTGATTATAACCCGAATACCCATCTAAAAAACAATAGTATTTTTGACCCGAAAGTTTTTCAATAATTTGGTCAATAAAAGGAAGTGGGAAATGATCCTTAGAAGTGGCGGCATTCAATTTGCGGTAGTCAATGCACACTCGCCACCCGGTAACGGGTCGAGTTGCAATTTGTTCACCACTTTCATCCTTGACTACTTGAATGCCGGACTTCTTAGGTACCACTTGAGTAGGACTTACCCAGAGCTATCCGAAATCGGATAGATTATTCCCGCATCTAACCATTTAATTACCTCCTTTTTTACTACCCCCCTTAGATTCGGATTTAATCTTCTTTGAGCTTCTCTTGTGGGCTTTGCATCTTCATTGGTGATAATCTTGTGCATGACAATTGATGGACTAATTCCTTTGAGGTCGGCAATCGTCCACCCAATAGCCCCTTTGTTTTCCTTCAACACTTCTAACAAAGCTTTTTCTTGCGCCATCTCTAGATTAGAGGCAATAATGACCGGTAATGTGTCATCATCCCCTAAAAATGCATACTTCAAATGGCTTGGTAATTCTTTGAGTTCCAATTTTGGTGGCACTTCCAAAGATGGCTTTGTTCCCGAGTCAATCTCTACCGGTAAGCTTTCAAATTGATGAGTCCATGGCGGCCTTCCTTCCTTCAACGCCATTGCATCTTGTTGAATTTCTTCATCTCTAATTGCACAAGCATGTACCTGTTCAGAAAAATCACCAACACAAATATCCATACCATTCTCCTCAAACTCATGTGGGTTGCATCCATCGACCAAATCTGCCATAAAACACTCCTCAACACCAATAGCATTAGCATTGTTAGTAAAAACATTCAAATGCATTTTTCTATTTCCAAATGTCATATCAACTGTACCAAATCTACAATCGATAATAGCATGTGCGGTGCTCAAAAATGGCCTACCCAAAATACATTTTGTTGCAATTTAGGATCCGGTGATGCATAATCCAAAACTAAAAAGTCAACCGGGTAATAAAATTCATCAATTTTAACAATCACATTTTGAACCATTCCCCGAGGTAACTTATGAGACAAATCGGCTAGAACAACCGTTGTCTCCACCCTTGCCAATGGACCAAAATCGTATTGGTCATATAAACCTCCCGGTAAAATGCTAACCCCGGCCCCAAGATCCAATAACGCCTTTGCCATTTGAAAATTTCCAACTTGTATATTTATCAATGGTGTTCCCGGATCTTGAAGTTTAGGAGGAAGCTCCCCATTTAAAACCGCACTCACTCGACTTGTTACATCTACCCGCTTAGGCATCTTTTTCTTTTGTTGTCTCTTTTGAGTACACAATTCTTTTAAAAACTTTGCATATGCGGGTATTTGTTTTATTGCATCAAGTAATGGAAGATTGATTTTAACTTGTTTAAACATGTCCTAAATTTCTTCTTTTTGGGGACCTCTTGATGAAATAAAATTTTTCTTACCGGGATCAAGTAACGCCGATGGAAATGGGACTTGATCCGGTTCATTTTGACTTTGTTCATTTTTATGTAAATCCGGTTTTTTAACATTTGACTCTTTAGCTAAAACCGGTGACGCATCATCGTCATCACTTTCATTACCCGTGATATCCTCAACTACCCCATCAACCAAACCCGGTGACAAAGTGGCTTTAAATTCTTTACCACTTCGTAAGACACTAACTTGATGAACATTAACATTGTTACCTCTTGATGTACCATGAGACGGATTTACCTTGGTGTCACTAGGAAGTTGACCCTTACTTTTCTTCAATTCCGCCACATCGGTTGCCAATTGACCCATTTGAGTTGTTAATGCTTGAATACTCTTGTCACGTACCTCATCCTTTTGAATCCGGGCTTCATCAAGTTGATTCCTCTTTTGTATGTCTTGTTGCATAGCTTTGAGCATATCCATGACTTCATTCCCACTTGATGAACTTTGACCCGTTCCACCTTGACCCGTTGGTTGATATTGTTTTTGATACCCTTGGCTATTTCCCCCTCTATAAGCTCCTTGGTTATTTTGGTATTGTTGACGAGGGACATAATTGCCTTGAGCACTTCCTTGAAAATTTGGATTCGATTGAGTAGCCGATTTCCATAACGGAAGTTTGGATGATTCCTCAACCCGGGTGATATGTATTGGAGTTCATGTCATTGTTTCTACCACCCCTACTCCTTGAATGGCATTCACTTCTTCATGTTGTTGTTCTTCTAGTCCCACCACACACACTTCCGCTACATGACCAATTTCTTGACAATTTGTGCACACATTATACATTTGATTTGTTGTTTGCACATTACCACTTTCCACTCCATGAACTTGTTGTCTTGTAGTCGGATGTCTTGCTCTCCTTGATGATTGAGCCTTCCTCTTTGAAGTTATTGACATTTGCTCTAAAAACGCCCAATCATCATATTCATAATTGGTCCCAAATGTGCCATTAGATATAGACATCAAATCACGAGCATCTTCCGAGCTTAACCCCTCATGAAACGCATTCATCAATTCCCAAAGCTCAATGCCATGGTGAGGACAATTTTTTATCATCATGTTGAACCTTTCAAACGCCTCATGAAACAATTCTCCCATTTGTTGTTGGAAGCTCCTCAAACTTCTCCGTGCATCACTAGTCTTTTGAGCCGTGAAAAATTCTTCCAAAAATCTATGTTGCATATCGGCCCAAGTGTAAATTGATGCGGAAGGAAAAGTATAAAACCACTTCTTCGCCTTGTCTTCTAATGAAAATTGGAATAAGACTAGTTTGACATCATCCGACGAAAACCCCTGACTACCAAGAGTGTTGCATATTGAATCATAAGCCTCCAAGTGAAAATATGGTTCTTCGGTTGCCAATCCCTTGAATTTCGGTAAACTTTGAAGTGAATTGGTGCGGACTTCAAACGTTCTCCCATCACGTTGTTGAGGAATAACTACCGTGAAGGATTTGTAGTGATCACCGGTCGAAAATGAGCTTCAATTCCTCTAACTGGACCACGCAATTGTCTTCTTGGAACTCCCATATATGGTGGACCTTGATTAAATGGTACTTGTGGCCTTTGTTGTGCAAACATTCTCGGTTGAAATCCTTGAGGTGGTGGCATCGGTTGCCTATTTAACGGTTGCGGTTGCGGAAATGGTTGTTGTGGTGGTGGTCTCACATTCTCTACCACTGGCATAATTGGTCTCGCTTGTGTATTAGGAACTCCACCTTGAACCTCTTGTTGGACACCAAAGCCTTCATTGTCTCCATAATAATATCCTTCATCGTTATACCCACTAAACTCATCTGCATAACCCTCTTCATAACTGCCCCTTCTAATACTTGAAATTTGCCCACGTGGCACATTTGGATATTGAACGCCCGATGGATTCGAAGGTTGACCCGCTGATGGGAAAAATGAGAAAATGGTGGAAATGTACCATATGGGTTAACCGGAGGATTTGGTCCACTTTGAGTTATGATTGGTGGTTGTGTGGTATGAGCTGGTGTACTTGGTAGGTTAGGAATTGGTATAGTAGTGTTTGTGAAGGTTGTGTAATGGAAGGTGTAATATGTCGGAAGGTTGACCCGTTGAGGATGGTGGTTGGTTTTCTTGCATTATGTTTCTTGGTCTAATTGGTGAATTTGGTGAATCAATTATTTTGTTTTCTCTTAGCAAAACTCGGTTCTGCCGCAATGTTCTCTCAATCTCCGGATCAAACAATAGTGGTGATGACCTGTTAGAGCCTCTAGTACGCATGCACCTGAAGTACCTGCACACTAGACACAACCAGTGTAAACCCGAAAATAACAAACAAAACTATTAATAAACACACGTTGCGCACTACTCCCCGGCAACGGCGCCAAAAATTTGACGTGCTTGTCGTGGTACACGTAAAATTTCCCAATTACAACTAAAGCTAGTGGCAAGAAGGTATCGAACACAGGGAGTTTGTGGAATATGTGAATACTAAAGTTTTGCAGATTAACTAATTATTAAACAACTAATAAAATTAAAGATCAAAGATTGTTTGTTGATTTGGTTTTAGATTTAGAATAATTAAACTAATTTGCTGAATTGAAATAAAGTTGTGTTTTTCAAATTAAGAAAGCAATGACCATCCCTGGATCCGTTTCCCTTGAACCTATATGCCAAAAGTCTCACTAGAAAGAGTTACATAGACATAACTCGTATTTGAACAAATGTTGTGATAAAAGGGAACAAAGTACTCGGATTATAACAATGCGAGGTTGTTTCCCGATGACCAATTACTCAATTATCCAACCCAATTCCTGCCCGCAATATCCCGATTGTTAGCAACACCAAGAACGTGCAATCAAGAAGAGAAATTGAAAGATTAAATAACTACTACAACCAATGTTCAAACACCATAACAATTCATAAGCATACCAAATTGTTATTCTAGAAATTATAAGACAAAAACATAAATAGTTCAAAGGAAACTTCACCAAGGATGACCATTAAAGGTTTAGCCAAGCATCGCCAAATGGTTCATCATAATCTTCAATCTATTGTTCATATGAATCAAAGATGATAACACAATGATTAGGAATGTTCTTGAACCTTGTTCCAGCCCCCAAAATCGCCTCTGGAGTGCCTAGAACCGTTCTCCCTTCAAAAATCATCAAAAGTCTTGCAATAACCACCCATTTATGGTGGAAGTTACATTTTTCGTGCAGGGGCCACCGTACCATACGGTCCCACCGTATGATACGGTGGAGTACAAAATCCAACGGTGAGAACAGACTGTAATACGGTGACAATTTGGTGTGAAGTCCACCGTATGATACGGCCCAACCGTATCATACGGTCCAACTTATATATTTTTTTTTCAAGTTTTGTTCTTTGCTTCTTTCATACCCCACTTCGTTGCAATCCGCTCCAAAGTTCGTATTTCCTCGTTTCTAGCTCCTTAATGCACCTGCAATCATAACCACCGTAGTCACCCAATTCCAAGCAATATCGTAGATAAATGTGGATAAGTTAACGACTTTAGCACTATAAAAGGGTGTTCGTTGAACCACCCATCAACTCTTATGATCGGTGTAGACTATGCATTGCGTCCTAAAGATAGTGTCGCCAGATCTTCAATGCAAAAACTACGGCACCAAGTTCAAGATCATGAGTTTGTAGTTCACTTCATGAACCTTCAATTGCCTCGATGCATATGCTATGACTTTGCCTCGTTGCATGAGAACACAACCAAGACCTTGATTAGAAATATCGCAATACACGGTAAAGTCATCGTTCCCATCGGGAAGTGTGAGAATAGGAGCGTTACACAACTTGCGTTTCAATGCCTCGAAAGCCTCTTCTTGCTCAGGTCCCCATTCAAAGAGTCGATTCTTTTGAGTTAGCGCTGTTAATGGTTTAGCAATCTTCGAGAAATTCGCTATGAACCTACGGTAATATCCCGCTAAGCCCAGAAAAGAACGAACCTCGGTTGGGGTTGTGGGAACACACCAATTCTTCACGGCTTCAATTTTAGCAGGATCAACATGAATTCCTTGGTTATTCACCACATGCCCTAAGAATTGAACCTCTTCTAACCAGAATTCACACTTGGAAAACTTGGCGTATAATTGCTCCTTCTTCAAAAGTCCAAGAACTTGTCGCAAGTGCGTCTCGTGATCGATTTTCGTCTTGGAATAAATAAGAATGTCATCGGTGAACACGATCATGAACTTATCCAAATACGGTTTACATACTCGATTCATGAGATCCATGAACACGGCAGGTGCATTGGTCAAACCAAAAGGCATAACCATGAACCCGTAGTGTCCATATCGAGTACAAAAAGCGGTCTTTGGAATGTCATCATCGTGAACACGTAGTTGATGATACCCAGAACGTAGATCGATCTTTGAGAATTGAGTTGCTCCTTGAAGTTGGTCGAAGAGATCATCAATTCGAGGGAGAGGGTATCGGTTTTTGATAGTAAGCTTGTTGAGTTCTCGTAATCGATGCACATACGAATGAACCATCCTTCTTCTTCACAAACAGTACAGGTGCACCCCACGGTGATGAACTAGGGCGAATGAAACCTTATCGGTCAACTCTTGCAGTTGACTAGCTAGTTCTTGCATTTCAGACGGTGCAAGACGATAAGGTGATTTAGCCACAGGTTTGCACCAGGGATTAAGTCAATCTTGAACTCAACTTCTCGCACAGAAGGTAATCCCTTAAGATCCTCGGGAAAAACCTTGGGAAAGTCCCGCACGATAGGAATGTCTTTCAACTCCATACCCTTGGCTTTCGTATTAACTACATATGCCATGAAAGCCATGTAGTTTTTACTTAAGCACTTGCAGGCCTTGATGCAAGACATGAGTTTGAGTCCTTGGGATGATTTCTCCCCAAAGACTTTCAAAGTATCACCAGTCAGTAAAGGAATTCGGATAGACTTCTCAAAGCATAGAATTTCCGCATGATGTTTGGCTAGCCAATCCATGCCAATGATAACATCAAAGCTTCCCAATTGCATAGGAATAAGGTCGACAAAGAACTCGTGTTCGTTAAGGCTTAAGGTGCAGTCACGTATTACGACGTCAATGATGATAGATTTTCCATCGGCGATCTCGACAGTGAAGATTCTTTCCAGATTAACACGCGATTTAGAAAGTATAGGCTCGAATTCCAAGGACACGAAAATCATATCCGTACCCGAATCAAACAATACATATGCATAATGATTATTTACACGATACATACCTGTTTGGTAATAACCAATTATTGGTATGATGAACACAAAGATGGGAATTTTTTATAAGACAAGAAACGATTAAAAGAATTTAAATGACATACCATTCACCACATTGTTGTTGGCTTGGGCTAGATTGGCGTTGATGTTGAAAGCCCTTCCACGAGCCGATGGCACGGTTCCCGCATTGCGAGGACATTGCGGATGAATATGATTGGGCTCACCACAGTTATAGAAGGTTCATTGGTAAGCATCGCAGTGTTTTTGGCGCACGGAGACAAGTAGTCACCAAGTGCCCATACTTTCCACATAATGAGCAGACTCGGCATGGAATGTTGCTTGCATGATGGTACTTGCACTTGTTACACATAGGATGTGGACCAACATAAGCTTTAGCCATGGGAACTTGATTTGCAACCACCATTTTTTTTTAGGGCATTTTGGGGCGTCATAGCGTAGTTGCGTGTCGGGGTGAACTTACACTTCTTGTTTTGGGAAGATGACTCAGCCTTTACCTCCTTTGTTGTCTCAGGTGTCACCTTTGCAGTAGACTTGGAACCCTTTGCCGATATAGTGCCAGCTCTTATATGACTCGGTGAGCTGTGCAGTGATAGTAATCGCCTCCTCCAAAGTTGTGGGCCTACTACCCACCACGACATCTTGAATTTGAGGTGGCACCCCCTTGATAATTTCTCAATGTTATGGGGCACAGTGTCCACCATGTGTGGTAGGAGCATGCTCAACTCATGATGTCGGGTGGAATAGGCCAAGTGATTCCCACCATCTTGTTTGAGGTTCCAAAACTCCTCCTCTAGCTTTTGAAACTCGCTCCTTGGGCAGAACTTTTGGATCATGATATCCTTAAATTCTTCCCAGGGCAACACCATTGCAACCTCAGTTCCACGGTTTCTCTATCACTATTCCACCATGTTAGTGCCCGTTGTTGAAGAACACTTATGGCATAGCGAACCTTGAACTCATCGGGCACTCGCTAACAATGAACGTGTTCTCCATACTTTCAAACCACTCGAGAAGTCTAGTGGCTCCTTCTTTTCCACTAAAACTAGTGGTTTGCACGAGTTACAGTGTTTGAAATGCAGGTGCGAGTGTTCCCTTGTTGATTGTTGCTATTCTCTCCATGAGCACCATTATTGTTCCTATTGGTGTTGTTGTTGCTAGTAGCCATTAGGGTGCTATTAAGTTCAGAAACCATGGTCGGGATGACGGCAACCATTGCTGGGCAATCATGGCGGCTAGCTTACGGTTGGAACTTCCATGCTTTCCATGGTGACGAGACATGCTAGATATACAAAAATGAGTTAGTTACAGGAATGAGGATAACAAAGATAGTAGATTAACAAAGACAATCTAAGAGTTGTAAGGCACACGAAATGATTCCATTTGGTAACGCATTACCATTTGGAAATGTTGACACGTCAAGTGACTTGACCCAATTACCTTAGAAACTTGTGTATATTGACCATAGTTATCACTCATCCCAGAAATTCCCAGGTAAGCATGAGTAGTCCGTAGGATTTATGCGAAATGCTTGCCTTAGCCCGAAGAACTTTTGCCAGGAAATCCAGGATACAGGTGTCTATGTGTCATACAATATTTCTTAGGTTCATGGAATCAAAGCCTTGATGAGATTTATATAGATTAGACATAACGTCTAAAGATCCAAGTCATAAGCATAAGCATAAGATTCCACGTGTCGTCGAGAATAAGATTAAGAGATTTCATGTTCGTGGAGAGTCAAGAATCAAAGATAAGTTTAGGGAGACAAGTAACTGTTGGAGCATATATAGTCATATATAGTGTGTCCGTCGCTTGTCGAATAGTCTAGGCTTAATGTTATACACCTGATATGTTGTAAACACATGAAACTAGGTCATTCGCAGGAGCATATGCAAATGAGACTCAGTCGTACGACTGAGCCATGCTAATGGACCAGTCGTGCAACTGAGAGATGAGATTGGGACATTCGTAAGACTGAACCATAAGAATGGTCTAGTCGTACGATTGAACCATGCACATGGTCCAGTCGTACGATTGAACCATGCACATGGTCCAGTCGTACGATTGAACCATACGCATGGTCCACTCGCACGAATGGGCCCAGTCGCATCTAATATGGGCCAAGGCCTATATATACCAGTTTCAATGTGTAGAGAGATTAAGGGTTTTGAGAGGAAGTCTGCCCGGAGCCTAGGGCTGCCGGATGAGAAGGGAGATCATGCTCGATCTTCCCCTTGCCAAGAGTCTTGATTCATATGTTGTAACGAGCCTGTAATCGTTAGGTTTTATCAATGAAACCATTCAATTATAGTTCGTATTATTGTTTGACTTTTGGTTTGTGCTGTTGTTTATCCTTCCGTCAAGAACATGCTCGGATGTTTACCGATCCAACCAACTTCACAATTGGTATCAGAGCCGGTTACTGCTGGAATAATCTAACAATCATTCTAGCAACCCGAGCTCTTGATTTCTGGATCAAATTTCAAATCTTGACGTTAAATCCACTTCGTGTTCTTCGTGTTTTGCTCAGATCTGGTTATGTGTGTAGTTTTTGTGTTAAAATCAAACTTGAAACCATGTTCCAATCACCCTTGCGAATCTTATGATGTCTATGTTGGTTCGTTTCATGTAAAATTCGTAAGATTAGGGTTTTGGGCAGCCCTAGCGGCTGCAGATCTGAAAATCTACGTGCAGACCCGTTAATGCGACTGGGCCATGCGAATGAAACATTCGTACGACTAGACCGTGCTAATGCGCCATTCGTGCAACTGGGCCAGTCGTATGTTCAATCGTGCGACTGGACCAGTCGTATGTTCAATCGCACGAATGAGCCATCCGCATTGACTCATCCGTATTTGTTCCAGACCAAAAAAAAGAGAGTCTGGAACAGCTTCTTGCATAGATATGAGGATGAGAAAAGCATATTCACCCTGAGGTTCTTTTGTCAAATAAGTTTGATGTATACCCCATTATTCGTCGGACTTCTAGAATAGGTGAATGTTTTTGTAACACGAAAGAGAGAAGAGAAGATGTCAGCAGTCAGTGCTGATTTTGTGGGGTAGTCAGGAGCATCTGACTACTTATGGGCCTATCATGTTATATTTATCCGCACAGAGAGGATTCCCATTCTTAGGGGGAATCCATGTATAGAGAAAGTGAAGACGCAATCAGAAAGTGATGATGTGAGCAGGTTTCTGATGATGAATCTATGTGCATGCTGATTTGTTTGATATTGTCAGCAGTGGATTGAAACCTTCAACCTTTTGCCCAATACACCGTGTGAAGACGCCAGCAGAGCACAATGTCTATATATTGGGATATGCTGAATGTGAGGGGGAATTTTTGCAAGTGTTGATGTTAATCAGGTTAGCCTGTGTGAAGATTGAAGCAATAGAAAACTGTTCATGTCATTATCTGGAAAAATCAGTCATATGGGGAATCTTGCTGCTATGATGGTGTTCTGCAAAGTAAACGAAAGCTATTGTGCCTAAATTCATTTTCAGGGATATGGTAGCAACCTGAAGGATCGAAAACGTTGGCTAATATGGTTTTCATTTGATTCTATTGGCAACCAGAGCAAAGATTGATTGAAGATTGTAAGAGGTGCTATCTACTATTCGCAAGCAACGTCCAAGGAGGAATTTGTTGGAATATATAGTCATATATAGTGTGTCTGTCGCTTGTCGAATAGTCTAGGCTTAATGTTATACACCTGATATGTTGTAAACACATGAAACTGGGTCATTCGCAGGAGCATATGCGAATGAGACTCAGTCGTACGACTGAGCCATGCTAATGGACCAGTCGTGCGACTGAGATATGCGATTGGGGTATTCGTAAGACTAAACCATAAGAATGGTCCAGTCGTACGATTGAACCATGCACATGGTCCAGTTGTACGATTGAACCATACGCATGGTCCACTCGCACGAATGGGCCTAGTCGCATCTAATATGGGCCGAGGCCTATATATACCAGTTTCAATGTGTAGAGAGATTAATGGTTTTGAGAGGAAGCCTGGCCGGAGCCTAGGGCTGCCGGATGAGAGGGGAGATCATGTTCGATCTTCCCCTTGCCAAGAGTCTTGATTCTTATGTTGTAACGAGCCTGTAATCGTTAGGTTTTATAAATGAAACCATTCAATTATAGTTCGTATTATTGTTTGACTTTTGGTTTGTGCTGTTGTTTATCCTTCCGTCAAGAACATGCTCGATGTTTACCGATCCAACCGACTTCACAGTAACAATGTTTCGGCAATCCTATGCTAAGGCATCAAATTGCACATAGGAGGGCATAGCGTTATATAGCATGTAAACTATATAATTTACAAGATTGAAATATAATTATATAGGGTTCATGCATACTATAGTCTAGGTCACCATTTCTAATAACCTAGATCGCTACAGTTATGGGCTCTGATACCAATCTATCACACCCCAACCTTGACGGCGGAAACGTCGAGGTGTGAGGGTTAAGATCGTTCACAGCCACATAACGCTACTAATAATCCCAAATATATTATTCATAATTTCCGAATGTATTATTACAATTAAAAGTCTCAAACGAAGAAAACATCATGCATAAAAGTTAAATGTAACAAGCCCATCCATTTATTTTTATCTAGGTCCAATCCTAGATGTGATAAGCTTCAAAGAGTAGTAATCAAGCTTGTGTATTTCCTAAAACATGTTAAAAATAAAAATGTCAACAATAATATTGGTGAGATTTCCATAGTTTGCAATACATAGATATATAAAAGATGACAATTCATGTTGTAAGTTAGAGAACAAGGTAAACTAGGGATTTAAGACAGAATGCACAATCAAACCTTGACAAAGTTTTACAAGTCTCAAACGTTTACAAGTATATACATTAGCTAAGTGTACTTGGATTAACCAAACAGGTTTGTCAGGCCCATAGATCTATGACGTCGCCAGGCTAGCAATAGTTAATGATTGTACATATATTCGACATTACATGGTAGCTACAAAGTTTAACTAATCACAACATACAAGTGAAAAGCCATAAATTTACAAGGATCAAACGTTTACAAGTGCAATGTTTATAAAGTAACATGTTTCACCCCAAAGTGTGAAAATATGAAAAAGAGGTATAGATATACTTACATTGATGTATAAATGATGGTTAATAAGAAAATAATAAGTGTCGTTCCAACGTAAACCGTCACAAGGCACCAATATAGCCATACTTACAAGGTTTTAATATCTAAGTAAATCAACCCAACGAATTAAAAGAAGACTAGGGTTTGGTGTTTAGAGGTTTTTATTATTTAAATTTAACGAAATGAAAATAATTGGTTAAGTTTGATTCAAAATTAAATATACTATTTAAGCATTCTAGTGTAAAGGAAAAAAATAATAAAAAGAATCATTTTTAATAAAGTCTTGATCTTGATTAAATCTTAATAGTTTGTAAATAAATTTTCATTTTAATAATAACATACATTTGATGGTGGTTGTTCTAATAATAACTTAGTAATTTAAACCATTATTTGAAATCCAATTTTTTTATAGGAACAAACTAATTGATATGTTAATTTAGAGTACACACAAATAATTTTTAAAATTTATTTAATTGTCTTACAAGTTAATTAAAATTTATAAAATAATTTTTATAATCTTTAGGAATTTTCTGAGTTTATTTTAAAGGCCAAAAATCCTTAAAACAAAATATGGGGTTCCTCGGATTCGAACCGAGGACCTCAGGTTTATGGGGCGTACACCTTACCAGCGATCTAAGGCCGTAGCCGGGTTAAAGCTTTGTTTTAATAACTTTAAACCACCAAATGCTGAATCACTCCCAAATCATATGAACCCTAGTTCTATATTGATTCAAATTGAACACTGATTCGAGTGTTTCAACTCGATTAACCTTAGGGCTTTTGATCCCTAAGCTTAATCGAGCACGACGATGTATTATACATACCTGCTTATAATCTAGATGATGTGCTTAAGCTCGTGTTCATCTCGGTTCACACGCGAAGAACATGGAGGTCAAATTCGATCTTTCGTTGAGTTTGTTCTGCAATTTAGTGTTTAGAGTGGTTAAAGGGAGCGAATGGGATGATTCCCTTTGTTAAATAGATTCAATTTGTACGTTAGGGTGCCAAACAAACTTCAATTTCCATTCAACTATTTTGGTTACCAATACGTATTTAATCGATAGTTTAACTCCAATTAAACACTGTATTAAGGTTGGGAATGATTATACAAATGTTTCCCATCGTTTAATTTGGTTAATCGACTCATTGTGTACACTTAACGGTTATGAACCGATTTGATTGATGAACTCCACTTAATTCTCTTAAATGTCGCATGAAATGGTCCAAATAGGATGTGGGTTCGAGTTCGCAATGCCTCTCCGAGTCGTTTGGTACCTTTTGGCAACATTGAAAGCCTCTAAATTTGGGTGTTCGGTGGTCACCGGAGTTTGGCCGGAGAATGGCTGCCGGTGACTGGAAAAACGTGGGTGAAGGGAGGGTTGGTTTGGGTTTTAAAATGTTACACTTTGCCCCTTGTAATTTCTTCTGTTATTATTTTATGCATAAACCTTGTATTTGAAGTTTTAAAAATGGCAAACTAACCCCCCTAACTTAATTAGTTTAAGTTTTTAAGCATTTTAAAGGTTAGTAATCTTATAAATTAATATTATTATTAATATTATTACTATTATTTTAGTTATTATTATTAGCATTATTATTATTATTAATCTATTAGTAATATTATAATACTCAATTCAATAGATTAATTATTAGCTTTTAAATAAAAGGAAATACTTAATGAAATCAATGAATCAAGCATAAATAATCCCGAAGTTTCATATTAGGCAAACATGGTCCTTGAAAGAATTAACAAAGCTAGTTTTAAATTAACCCAAAATACAAGATGTTATGCTTGTGGGATTTCCAGCAGACTAACCATCAACTCACCAATTGAATTAGCATGTATTATCCTTTCAGGGTCCAACAATACTCCCCCTAAGGATTATACAGCCAATGTTCTTCAATGGTTTGGTGGTTGTTGAGGTTGTGAGGATTGTGTTGGGTCTTATGGAGGCACTTGAGGTTCTGCTTGTGATGGACCCAAAATGGCTTTTATCATGTTGACAAAGTCATTTGCATCTGACATATTCTCTCTGTTTAGCACATGTATCTTAATCTGACTCATAGTGTAGATGGCTTCTAATGGTAGTTTCTTAAGATAAACTGGTTCTCATAATCAGTTGAGCTCCATCCACATCAACCTCTAGCTTCATAATGTTTCCCAGTTGAAAATGAGTCTTTTTCTTCTTTCTTTTCTCTCTTTTGGAAATGATCTGCTCATATGCCATTTTCAGTATTTTAATACACTTCAAGAAGAAATGCATGTCTTGTTCACCCAGTTTGTTTAATATTTCTCTGAAATGTCTGGTGTAGATGTAGTGGATGTATGATTCATCTAGTAGCCTCACCTCATAGCCACTGAATAGTCTAATTTTAGCACCTTCCTTTCCTCTCCATTTTCTCTCAATTACCAGCTCATAAGTCTTTTCATCATAATAAACATTGGAGATTGGTATGGAGGAATGAGTGCCAGACACTATCTTTCTCTTCAATAACTCAATTGGTTTCACTTTAAGCTCTGGAAACACAACTTCCTCTGCTTGTTTAGTCCTTTTCTTTTCAAGGGGGTTAATGAAGGATCTATCTTTCCTCATACCTATAGCCTTTAGAGATTTAAAGTTGTCAGTTCTTTTGAACATTCTGAGTATCTCTTCAAACTCATACCCCCTGAACATAGCCTTATGATTTATCAGTTCCAAGTTGGCTAGTTCCTTCAAGTCATGAATCTTTAGGGCATGTACAAGAGCAGAGTACTCTGTAAAGAATTGAACCATCCCTAAATCCTTTTGACCATGAACATATTCCAGTCACTGTCATACTTCCAAGCAATGATTTTTTGATCAGTCTTGCCCTTGGAGTAGACACACCTTTGATCATCTTTGCAGTGGTCAGACCTTCTTGAAGTTTCAATTGTGAAGGCTATGCAAACCACTTAGGATATCTGTGTAGTACAGGTGCCAAAGAGTCATGATCTCTATGGGTGAGCTGCATATCTTGAGCTGACACTCTGGTTCTAGGCTTCTTACTGATAATTTCCTCTTCTAGTTTCTTAAGCCTTTCTTTCTTCTTATTGTTTAACCTAAGGATGGCAACCCTTAGTGGATCATTCTTCATATTTCTAAGTTTTCTCTTTGTGAACCCTTGACTAGAGAGATAATCCTTTATTTCCCTATCAGACATGTTGTAGGGATCAGGATATAATGACTAAGGAGTATATGTTTGCTTCTTCATGGATGATACTTTGGGCACAATAGCTTTGGGAGAAAGAGTCTTCTCATACTTAGTCTCAACTGTGGGGTCCAACAGCTTGTTCAATTTCTCTTCTTCTGCCTTCATTCTCTCATAGGTCATACTAAATACTTTATCTGGATCATATCCATGATTAATCAAGAACATGGCTTTCACCATTAGATCATCAGTCTGTGCCTTTTCACCATTTCTTCAACTGATTTTCCTCCTTCATTGGGCTCTCAACTGCTATTGGTTCATCAACCACATAGCCACCCTCAATTTCTCCTTCCTCAAGGTCTATAAAATCAGCTTTCTTTTTTAGTTGAGCCTCAGCCTGTTCATGTTCTTCTAAAAATTCAGCAATAACTGCAGACTTCTAAGATCATCCTTTTTACTTTTCTTGCTTGGCTCTTTTTCTACCATAGGTCTTTTTCCCTTTGCCTTTTCTGTTAAGTACTTTCTCTTTTTGGTATATATTTGCATTGATGGACTAGAAGAGGTTTCAGGCTATTTAGCTTCTTGAGGCAATTTTTCAGCCTTTGGTTGTTCTTATTCATGGATGGAAACAACAGTTTCTTCTTTCTCTTGTTGCTCTTCACATAATCTTTTAGTCAGCTCCTTTTGTTCTTCAGTGAGTGACACAGCAGGCACTAGTTGCATGCTCAATTCCTTCTCAAGAGGGACAGGAGATTGAGGAATAACAACTATGGGTTCAGCAACAGTCCTCTGTTCAACTATGAAGTCCCATAAATCATCATCAATAATAAATTCTTCAGCGTGAAGCTATCTAGAGCTTTAATCATGTCACTGAATTCATCCTCTTCAGTGTGAACATCAGCTGATTTCTCTGAGTAAACGACCACTTTCAAGCTAGAATCATCATGCTTTGTCTTGCTTGTTTCTTCTCCCTTTTTAGTTTTAGTAAATTTCATCCTTTTAGCATGAGGAGAGTCATCACCACTCTCTCCTGATGAACTCTCAGAAGTAGTTTCTTTCTCACTATCCCCAGTTCTTTTCTCATCATCTTTTCTTACTTCTGCTTCAGCTTCCTTTTTAATTTCAACCAACATTTCCAGCTCATATACTCTTTTGTTTAAGCTTTCATTCTGGTTCTGCGAGTTGATAATGATCTCATCCTGTTCTTCAATCAATTCTTCTTGCTCTTCCATAGCAATTGTTTGAATGGCTAAAGTGTTCACATGACCACTTATTTCCTCTCTAGATTGTTGAAGAGCAGCTTTTAACTTTTCAATTTCCTTATCTTTTTCTTTCTTTCCTGCATCATATCTTTCTTTTATCTCTTTTAACTCATTCTCCTTCTCATCAAGCTCCAAAAATCTGTCTTGAATGATGCTAGATCTTTTGGTGAGTAATCTTTCCATCTTTGCTACCTTTTGCATAAGTTCTAAAATTAGCTCATCCTTTTCATCTTGTTTGTGGACACCAGATTCTGCATAGCTTTCTGAAGGAGCAGCCTCAAAAGTGACTTTCTTTATAGGCATTGGGCTTGGGTGATCCTCCTTATCAGATGATGATTTGGATTTCTCTGAGGAGCTGGTAGAATCACCAAACTCAACAGGCTCGGTAGTAATGGGAGATGGTTGAGCAGATAAAATGGGTGAATGATGGATTGGAGATATATGTGTGGAAGTGATGGGTTGTGTTTGAGGTGATGGGATTGGTGATCTTTGGGGCGATGGTATTGGTAAGGGTACAAAAGGTGATGCCATATCATGAACATGAGGTTCAATGTGAAGATCACCCCCTACATCTACATGGGGTGACACTGACCTATGCCATTCATCTCTTTCTTCAACATGCTCATCAGCAGTTTGCTGATCATGAGCACCTGGTTCTTGAATTTGCTCATTAGCTGGAGCCTCCTATTCTTCAACTTGTTCTTCAAGATTGATATGTTGAAGCATCTAGGGTAAAAGAGGAGAGTGAGCTCCACTGTAGAAGTTCTTTGGATCTCTCTTTTTGATATATTAGGACTTGGCATCATAATTAGGGATGTCCAAAACAGGTCCTTCAGGTACTATATCAGGGAATGCTTCATTAATGAGGCATTGTATGAACCTTGGGTACATCAGGAAAATGTATCTTCTTCCTTCCTGAATGTTGGATACTAGACCATTGAACACATAGGCAGACATGTTAAATGGCCTATTGGTGCATAAAGCACATATTGCTGATGAAGTGATCACAAGAATATCATTCCATCCTGTCTTCCTTTTGGACAAACAATGTTGATAAAGGTGAATCAGAAACCTCCATTGTAAGTCCACTAGTTCCTTCACTATCTGCTTTCCTTCATATCCTCCTTCATAACCAATGTTAGCAAAGAAGGTAGTGATTTCTTCATCTTCAAGCTTAGTAGGTGTGTTTGCATCATCACCAAACTATAGACACCATGTCACAGTTTGTTCAGTGATGGTCAGAGAATGGTCATCATCAATTCTTCCAGATAGAGTCTTCTCACCATCAACATCTGTCACTACAGCAGTACTCCAGAAAGACCTTATGAATCTCTCATAAATAACAGGTCTAACTGTGATGGCATGTGCTACTCTTGTAGTAGAAATGAATCTGATCATATCTCTAAGACCTTCTACCTCAGGTACATTAGGGTCAAGATAACCACTAATATTATGGAGCTTGCTCCAGGTAAGATTAGCCATGTACCCTGCATTAGAGGAATATGAGTTAGATGGATGAAAATATATGTTATACATTATGCAAGATTCATCAGTTTGACTTTTGATGGTCAAAGATGAATGTTTGAAGGTACTGTTCTATAGGAATCACTTCAAATTGTAATGTTATCAATAATAATCATTGTTATTTTGTTTTTCATGTTTGAAGAGATGAATTTTTGATGTTGTTAACCTTTAATCAGATTTTGTTTCAAGATTTGATTTCAACATTTCCAATTTCATCATACTCTGTTCATACGATGAACATGACTTTGAAGTTTCCTTGTTGAGTGGTATTCTTCTTAATTTGCATGTTCATTAAAGTTGAAAATGATCATCCTTTCTTAGAATAAATCTGATTTTAAGTGTTCTTTATTAACCTAGGATTCTAAGTTCATTATCAGTCCAAATGTCCGACATTTTAGGTTACAAAATGTTAAAAATTTCACCTTTTGTTCGATACTCATGCGTCCAGACTGTTTTACACTTAGAATTTTAATGCTCATTCGCCTGGAAGGTCCCATGCGCCCAAATTTGGACTTAAGTTTTCTAAGTGGTTTTTAAGGGGTAATATGGGGAGATAGGCCTGGTTATGATGGGATGGCTTATGTTTGATATGTGTTATGTATGTATGATGTTGCCTGTATGGTGATGGTGTATGTTTATGACTATGTATATGTTCCTTATTATGTATGTATGTCTTCCCTTGGCTTTGCAATGAATGTTAATGAATGTAATGAAAGTATTATGTAACGTAAAGTGGAAGATAATGAAAAGAGGAACGTAATGAATGAATGCATGCATGAATAAATGAATGAACGAACGAAAGGCTTGCAAGCACATGTATGAGGTGAGCGACTCTGTGTCGCAACAGACTCGAAAGAGATCCATGTCGCGTACCCCGGTACTGTGTCAGTCTTCGGACATGAGTTGGGGGTTTGGTTACAGGCCCCAACACAGTATTAGTCTTCAGACATGAGTCGGGGGTATTGCATGAGACAGGATGCAGATCGCGTACTCCGGTACTGTGTCAGTATTCGGACATGAGTCGGGGGTTTGTGACCAGGCCCCGACACAGTATCAATCTTCGGACATGAGTTGGGAGTATTGCATATGACGAAAGTGACGGATGATGAGATCCGTGTCACGTATCCCGGTATTGTGTCAGTCTTTGGACATGAGTCGGGGGTTTGTTTATCAGGCCCCGACACAGTATCAGTCTTTGGACATGAGTCGGGGATATTACATGAGACGAGATAATGAGGTTAGCGACTTTGTGTTGCAACAGAATCTGATAGAGTTCAATCCCTGTGATTGACTCATATGGGATCTTTGTTGCGTATCTCGGTGTTGTGTTAGTCTTCGGACATAAGTCGGGGGTTTGTGAGCAGGCCCCGGCACAGCATCAGCTTTCGAGCATGAGTCGGGGATATTGCACGAGACAAGATTAGAGTAATAAAGAGTAATGAGCAAAGTTATGAATGAACGTAAATGAATTATCGTAATAATATACTAAACAGGATCCTTGTCATTCGACCTCAATAATCGTGGCTGAGTGCCACGAAGAGGGTAATGTCTGACCGGATCTAGAAAGAGAAGTGAACGATAATGTAATACGTTGAATGAACGAAGCTAATGAACGTAATCACGAAGATAATAATGATATTATCTGTATGTACGTATGATGCATGATCACGAACGATTGTAAAGTATAGTATGATTTGAAATAAAGTAAAGAATGGTTTTAACAAAGAAAAGTATGTTTTATTATAAAACTAGAACTCACTCAGCGTCGCTGACTTTTGTGTGCATGATAGTTGGCAGGTACATGTTGATGCTGCGGAGTTGCAGGCATGGATGCATAAGCTACTGGGAGCATTTGAGGCTAGCATCCGTATTTTGACATGTCTTTGTATTTTGAGATGAAAACAAATATTGTAAATGAATGAAATGACATGTTTTTGGTTATTAATGAAAGTTTTAAATTCCGCTGCAAAATAAATGTACATTTTATATTGTTTTAAGTGAAATGAATGACCAGTTGTGAGGTGCCCGGGAACGGGGCCTTACAAGTTGGTATCAGAGCAAAAGTTTAAGTGAATTGGGTAAATATTTTGAAAAAAAAAACCTAATCTTAAACTGAGAATGAGACTAAAAGAAAAAAGGATGTCAGTCCTAGTAGCTACGTGCCTGCAGGTAAAGGTTTTATGTAAACGTTTACAGTAAGTTAACGTTACCCGGCATTATGTGCGCATGTTATGTGGCTTGTGTGCTTCTGTGTAGATTTAGATACTGATGTAGTCAGGATAGGAAAGGCTTGGGATATGAAGAGTAAAGTAAGTGGCTAATCACAACTGGCCACTGTAATTAGGGACTTACTATACTTGACATAAACTGAGTTATTACCTTGAATGACCGCATTAGTGTTTGAATCTTATAGTGTGTTAGAAGATGGCTAGTGGTAGATCTTCGAAAGATTCACGAGGAGGAGGTGGCGGTGGATGTGGTGCTGAACCACGGGTCACAAGAGAAAGGTCTAGGGCTGAAAGAGTAGTTCATGAAGAACCCGAGACTCCTCATCAGGAGGGCGGTGATGAGAATGCTAATCAGAGGGCCTCGATGAGAGAGGCAGTCATGGAGGAAGTGCATCAGGTCATGCAGACGATCCTATCGTCTGTGGTGACCGAAGTTATAAAGGCTGTTAGAGATGAGGAGAGACAGGAAAGGGGTAGACCTTTGGGTGAAAGGAGACGACCCGAGAGTGAAACGGTTTTCTTCGATGACGAAAAGGAAGAAGAGGAAGAGCCTGCACCGGAGGTGGCACGAGGCTGTAATTATGGGGCGTTTCAACGATGCAAGCCCCCAACTTTTGATGGAAACGGCCCTGCTGCTACTGCTCACCGATGGGTGAGAGAGATGGAAGCGGTATTGAATATCAGTGAGTGCCGGGAGGATCAGAAAGTAAAGTTTGTTGCCTATTCTTTTGTGGACTCGGCTTTGTGCTGGTGGGACAATATAGTCCAAGCCAAGGGTGGTAGAGCTATTGGAAGGATGAGATGGCCGGAGTTGAAGAGGCTGGTGATTGAGGAGCTCTGTCCTCACTGAGAGATGGACAAGGTTAAGAGGGAGTTCCTGCAACTGGAGGCGGGAACCCTGACACATCAACAGTACACCACGAAGTTCAACGAGATGGCACGTCTGGTGCCGGATCAGGTGACACCTCTTTCGCGAAAGATCAAGAGTTATATTCAGGGCTTGCCGGTGGACATTTGTAGGCACATGATCGTTGCCCGACCGAGCACATTTAGGTCGGTCGTTGACCTGGCGGGAAGGTTGTATGACGAGCGGGGGGCGATGGCGATGACAAACAAAGGGGAGGAGCGAGCCTATGGTAAGAAGGGGAAAGGAAGTCGAGACAATGATGGTGGATTTGTGTATGGAGGTACGGCGTCGAGGAACGATGATCGGAAGAGAATAGAAACAAAAGGAGAGATATGCAACAAGGAGAGATATGCAACAAGTGTGGCAGAGGCCATGAGGGGGAGTGCAAGTGGGGACTGAATGTTTGTTTTCAGTGTGGAAAGGAGGGCCACAGAGCGAGGGACTGTCAAATGGCTAAATGCTACGACTGTGGCAAGACAGGACACATGAGCAGAGACTGCAAGAAGTCGAGGATAGGAAGCTCCGGTACGAGGAAGGAGAACAAAGGGTGAAGGCTAGAGCCTTTGCTATGACTGGGAGGAGGCTAGGTCAGACTCCGAGGTAACGTCAGGTACGTTCTTGCAAGTTTAGATTTATGTATCTATGCTTTACTTGTGACGCTAGTAGTAGTTTTGTTGTCGCTATTTTCTGTGATGTTGCACGTTAGGGGTAGGAAGATCGATGAGCCCTTCGATGTAAGAATTTTTATTAGTAAGTCTACCAGGTTGCCTAATGCCCTAGAGGATTGCGCGATAGAATTAAGAGAGAGCACTTGTTCCTGCTAGGCTGTTCAAGACAGACATAGGTAGGTAGACATGCATCTCCGGGTGAGTTGATCAGTAATCTATGACTCAAACCCCAAGTGTTGCAAGAAGATGGATTGCTCAACCATGCATAACCAAAGTTCAGTGGCAAAGCACCTGAACAGGGCAGAAGCGCCCAAATAGTACCCATGCGCCCAGACTGTTTTACACTTAGAATTTTAATGCTCATTCACCTGGAAGGTCCCATGCGCCCAAATTTGGACTTAAGGTTTCTAAGTGGTTTTTAAGGGGTAATATGGGGAGATAGGCCTGGTTATGATGGGATGGCTTATGTTTGATATGTGTTATGTATGTATGATGTTGCCTGTATGGTGATGGTGTATGTTTATGATTATGTATATGTTCCTTATTATGTATGTATGTCTTCCCTTGGCTTTGCAATGAACGTTAATGAATGTAATGAAAGTATTATGCAACGTAAAGTGGAAGATAATGAAAAGAGGAACGTAATGAATGAATGCATGCATGAATAAATGAATGAACGAACGAAAGGCTTGCAAGCACATGTATGAGGTGAGCGACTCTGTGTCGCAACAGACTCGAAAGAGATCCATGTCGCGTACCCCGGTACTGTGTCAGTCTTCGGACATGAGTTGGGGGTTTGGTTACAGGCCCCAACACAGTATTAGTCTTCAGACATGAGTCGGGGGTATTGCATGAGACAGGATGCAGATCGCGTACTCCGGTACTGTGTCAGTATTCGGACATGAGTCGGGGGTTTGTGACCAGGCCCCGACACAGTATCAATCTTCGGACATGAGTTGGGAGTATTGCATATGACGAAAGTGACGGATGATGAGATCCGTGTCACGTATCCCGGTATTGTGTCAGTCTTCGGACATGAGTCGGGGGTTGTTTATCAGGCCCCGGCACAGTATCAGTCTTCGGACATGAGTCGGGGATATTACATGAGACGAGATAATGAGGTGAGCGATTTTGTGTTGCAACAGACTCGGATAGAGTTCAATCCTTGTGATTGACTCATATGGGATCTTTGTCGTGTATCCCGGTGCTGTGTTAGTCTTCGGACATGAGTCGGGGGTTTGTGAGCAGGCCCCAGCACAGCATCAGCTTTCGAGCATGAGTCGGGGATATTGCACAAGACAAGATTCGAGTAATAAAGAGTAATGAGCAAAGTGATGAATGAACGTAAATGAATTATCGTAATAATGTCCTAAACAGGATCCTTGTCATTCGACCTCAGTAATCATGGCTGAGTGCCACGAAGAGGGTAAAGTCTGACCGGATCTAGAAAAAGAAGTGAACGATAATGTAATACGTTGAATGAACGAAGTTAATGAACGTAATGACAAAGATAATAATGATATTATCTGTATGTACGTATGATGCATGATCACGAACGATTGTAAAGTATAGTATGATTTGAAATAAAGTAAAGAACGGTTTTAACAAAAAAAAGTATGTTTAATTATAAAACTAGAACTCACTCAGCGTCGCTGACTATTGTATGTATGATAGTTGGCAGGTACATGTTGATGCTAAGGAGTTGCAGGCATGGATGCATAAGCTACTGGGAGCATTTGAGGCTGGCATCCGTATATTGACATGTCTTTGTATTTTGAGATGAAAGAAAATGTTGTAAATGAATGAAATGACATGTTTTTGGTTATTAATGAAAGTTTTAAATTCCGCTACAAAATAAATGTACATTTTATATTGTTTTAAGTGAAATGAATGACCAACTGTGATGTGCCCGGGAACGGGGCCTTACATTGCCTTTTGACTAGTGACTATGATATGCCATAGCTCACATCCTTATCTATTACAAAAAGGATATAGTACATGAAGTAGAAAGTTACAGACTCAAGACCTCAATGTACAGTTACCAAAAGCATGGACCTTTCACCAACTCATGCAAGTTGGTGACTTTACTGAGATACAGCGGAAAGGTGTCCAGCTTTATGGAAAGTACATCAGATAAAGCATGTTACTAAAAGTCTTCGGAAGAAATTTGTCTTCAAGAGTTGAGGCTTTGGAAGATTTTGTCTCTGAAGCTTCCGAAGCTTCATCTTTAGCTTCGGAAGATATTGGTCTTGGCTTCGGAAGATTTTACACTTAGAGTATTTTCTGTTGTAAGTGTAAAACTTCCTAAGCATTCTTGTTCAATGCACTTGTGCAGCATGCAGGATAGACTTTGGATGTTTGGGTTGCATCAGTCTCTTCATATATTCTTTACAAACTCCCCCTAGGCTGATGCTACCAAAACACTTAGTAGACTTCAGATATTAACAGTCCTCATTAGGATGATCACCATTCCTTTCTTCATGAGGTGATCAGGATCTTTCAGACTGTCAAAATGTCTTCTCATGTCAAAGAGATCATGCAGAGGCAACTGAAACATGTCTTGCCATGTGTAGATGTCTTTGGTGCCTTGTTCTCTAATGACATGCCATCTTTCCGGATTTGTGTTGTAGGTCCAGGACAAGATGGGTCTTCCTGATGCTAAAGGAGCTACTGGCCTAGGAGATAATGGAGCATCCTCTGGCTGCACATCCTCAGGATGTTCTGACTCATCCTGAGGTTCAGAAAAGGATGCAGTCTTCTTCTTCTTTGGCTTTGGTTTAGAAGCCATCCTTTTCTTTCTCTTTACACCTTTTAACTGAGAAGACTAGCCTGCAGTACCAAATTGATCTTCATTGTCTTTCTTAGTTGGGTCTCCTACTCTCATAGGTTCAGATTGAGAGTGTGATTGACCCTGCTACGGATCAAAAGATGAAGCTTGCTAAGATTCAACAGGAGGTCCAGGTTGTGATGTCTCTGGTTGTTCAACCTTAACCTCCACTTCAGGTGGGGCTTGACTTGGAGGGTAGTGTAAGTCAACCAGCTCTCCACTTTTGATCTTCTGCTTGATCACCCTGATATGCTCATCCATAGTGGATAGAGACATGGGACCAAGTCTCCTTCCGAAGAATCCATACAGCTTCAAGAAGCTCATCATCCTCTGCCTGTCAGCAGACTTCTTCATGCTCTTATGGATGATGGCTCTTGATTTAGCAGCTTCTTCCCTTACCTTTCTTTTAGTTGTCTTTCTTTCCTTGACTATCTCAAGTTTAAGTTGTTTGAGATACTCAAACTCAACATAGTCATAGGACAGGGGAAGAAGTGCTTCTGCTTGATAGAGGCCTGTGGCACTCAGGTAGTTAATCATCTTGATCCTATCTTCTTCTTTATCTATATGAGGTTCTTGTTGAACCACATCCTCTTGTGCAGGACTTTCTTGAACTGGGGAGAGGGTAGGCACATGCTTGTATAATCTTTTCTTTCTTTTTTCTTCGTTGATTTGTACTAGCAGTTCTACATCTTCTGCCTCCTTCTTCTCCCTTGACCTTTCCAGGTCAACCACTTCATTCAACTTTTCTAAGGGGAGAGAGATGACACTATCTATGTCATAGTTCCTTGTCTGCAGATAGTTTATCCTGACTGCCCTTAACTTATTATTCTGAGTATTTGGTCTGGGGGCAGCCCTGATAGCAGACTCCATGAGTCTTGAAGACTTAGCAGAGGAACTTTCTCCCCCTAGCTTCCTTTTCCTCTCTCTTTATCCTCCTCCTCAATCTCCTCAGATATCATCTTTCTTTTCCCTTTGTCACTAAAAGACCTTTGTGACTCAGGGTGGAGAGAGCTTTGGCCTTCATTTCTTGATGCAGCTTCTAAGCTCTGGCCAAAGAGAGGTTGAAAATCACCTTCACCAGCAGGTGTCTCAAAAAGGGCATTGATCTCTGCAACAGTTGTTGGTGATAAGATTGGGCTCTCAGGTTCTGTCAATGGGCCTTCATCAAGGTTTCCCCTATGAAGCTAATCTTAGGGTCTGCCTCAACATCCAGTTGACCGATGACATTGCCTGATTCCCACAGTCTTCTTCTAAGGCTGAACTCTGTAGTGATCCGGTCTTGGATTCTTTTGGCCAACTTGTCAGCTTGTCTTGATTTGCTTGGATTGACAAGTGGCATGTTGACTAAATCGAGACTGTCATAATAGTTCAGGGTCTGAAAATTGAAGATCTCTTGCTGCCCTTGAACTTTCATGATGATTAGGGCTTTTCTGTTGCTGTCATACCTCCATCCAATGAAGTTGATGGAGATGACATGGTCCTTGGTATCCCTTCCTCAAACAGACTCTGTATTAGAGAGTCTATTGAGTCCATATCAATATGACTTGAGGAAGTTGTTGAGTAGGCACAATTGCAAGTGAGGATGGTGAGTCCTCAATATCCATACACCCTAAGGAACTCCCAGGTTCTGTGGCAATGATGACTTTCTCCCCATTTTTGGTAGCATCACCCGCTTGCATAGGTGAGCTAGGAGTTAGGTCAACCACCTCCACAGGTTCTTGTCTTCCTGGTTGAGGTCCTCTTAAAGGTCTCCCAGCTAGTTGTCCTTTAAGATATGAAATCTCAAGTTGCTAATCATTGACCCTGTTCAGCAAGGTAGTCACTTGAGATTCAAGGTCACTAACCTTGGAGACTAAATAGGTACATGTTGTAGACAGTTGTTGCACCTTTAGTCTTAGATTCCCCTCATCTTCATCAGAAGAGTCATTAGGGGATGAGATGACTGGACCAAAGTCCTTAGTCTCACCACCAACTTCAGGTTCTTAGCTGCTGGATTTCCTCTACTCACTGGCAATCTCAGTTGAGATGTCAGTGGGCTGAGTTGCCATGGTTGAGGTCATAATAATGTAATCACTTTCTAAAGTGAGAGCCTCTTCCATATGGACATACTGAACATGTTCAGAAGTGTCCACCTCAATTGTAGGTGACTGATGTGGGCTAGAAGGAGGAGACTCAGGAGCACTCATCCCTCTTTGAGTAGGGGAAAAGAAGAGAGAATCATGGTACTCACTGAAACCTAAATCTTCATCAGTATAGAAGTCAAGGGTGGGGATAGGTTGATTGAGATCTAAAGGCTGGGGATGGTAACTATCCCCTGAAGGTTGATCACCTGAGTGTTGAGACTCAGAGTGATGGCTTAAGGTAGTTTGGGAGAGGTGGCTAATGAGCTCATCAGGCTGAGCATGAGAAACCTTAGCACTGATCCTTGAAGAGATGGGAGTGGTCTGCTCCTCAGGAGAAGTGGGAGCTCTAGTTTTCACTTCCTCCTATATGGGTGAGTGTATGGGACCTCCACAGATTGAATAGTCTGAGCAGGGATTTGTTTGGATTTTCTTTGGTAAGTGAGGGTGATTTGAGCTGTTTAGGTGGTTGGGATGTAGAAGGTGTGGGTTCAATACTAGCTGGTGCTGCTAGGTTGTCACCTTGAGCAATGAGCTCTAACATTTTTGGGACTAGGGCTGTTTCTACCCCTGAGAAGCCAACAGTAGGCTTTCTTAGTATTTTAAAGATGTCGGGCTTCATCTGTCCTAGTTTAAGAATGTTACATGTTCGCCTTAACTGTGAGCCCGTTCACAGTTAAGAATGTACTGGACATATCTAGGAAACATGTAATATTCTAAGGAGTCTAAGTTGGCAAGTAAATTAGTATAAACAAATTAAGAATACATGAACTTGACCCCCTGAATCATTCCATGGATAATGAAGGAGAGATCTTCAAGAATCTAGTCCCATCCGCCATGCTTGTTGGATAAGTTGTGGATAACCACATGGAGCAGGAATCTCCACTGGGATGAGACCTTCCCTTTCCAGAAGGTCTTTACAGAGAAGTCTCCCTTATACCCCATCTGCTCAAAGGAATGATTGACAACTTCCTTTGGGAAGAACACCTCACTTTCTTCATCACCCAGCTGAAGATGCATGTGATCATGGCCGGAGTGATGAAGGCTGTTCTCCATGCACTTTGGCAGACAGTGCCTTCTCCCCATCCATAACGACCTCTTGGCAGGTCTTCCAAAATTCGAGCAGATGATCCTCATACAGTGGAGGATCAATGGTTAGGGAGGTAAGATAGTTGGACAAAGCTAAGAAGCGAAAAACCTCTGAGAAATGAGGATCTTTCTTAGAGCTTAACAGATCAACCTGGTTGTGTTGCCTGTGTAGCTGCATGGTAAAGTTTAGGTTATTTCTGTGAGCAGGGTTGGCCATTGTGAGGTAGCTTAGGGATGAAGAGAGAAAGAAGAAAGAAATTTCAGAGAGAAATTTTGGGGTTTTAGGTTTGGAGGAAAAAACACATGAAAAGAGGGGAAATCGTTGGGTTTATACGTGGAAAAAGATTTCAGATAAAGTTTAATGAAAGAGGATAAACTTTCAAATCCGGATGTCGATCCCACCTCTAAAAAAGTAGTTTACTTTTTCTCAAAAAGTAGTTTTCTTGGAAGTCAAAAAACTTCCGAAGGTAAATTATCTTCGGAAGTTTTAATGAAAAAGCTTCCGAAACTAAAATGACTTCGGAAGAATTTCCTGAGAGTTTTGAAAATTTTGCTTCGGAAGAGAAAATAAGATTTGAAAGCTTTGTACACAAAAGAACGAAGCTTCCGAGAGTTAATTTTGCTTCGGAGGAAAAAGGTCCTTAAAAACATATAAGCGTCTGAAGCAAGTGTTTAAGCTTCGAAGATATTTCAGAAATCTCTTCTGAAGGTAAAATTTCTTAGACAGTTATTTGTTTTGAAGGTATGATTTTCTTTCGAAGGTAAATACATATCTTCCGAAGGATCAAAATTTTCAAAAATCTAAGGAAAGTCTTCAAAAAGATTTTCATCAAAGAAAACAAGAGCTTATAAAGTGATGACTAGACAACTTAGGACATACATATTTTAAGAAATAATATAATTAGTTTTAAGAAAAATCTATTCAAAGTTGATCATCCTAAGAGCTGATATTAGATATTTAAATCTCTGTTCATCAAAAGCCTTTGTAAATAGATCAGCATATTGTTCATCTGTGTGAACTTTGACTAGTTAAATTAACCCCTTTTCATAATTATCTCTTATTAATGATACCTGATATTGATGTGTTTGTTCCTTGAGTGATGCACAGGATTTTCTGTGATTGAGATGGCACTATTATTGTCTATGTGAATGGGAGTCTCCTAGAAGTTTAACCTATAGTCCAGCATCTGATTCTGAATCCAAAGCACTTGAGCACAGCAGCTTGCAACAGCAATGTATTCAGCTTCAGCAGTTGATGCAGAGACACAAGATTATTTCTTGCATTACCATGAGACCACCTTCCACCAAGAAACTAACATTCCCCAAATGTAGACTTTGTAGTCATGTTGCAACCACCATAATCACTATCTGTATATGCATACAGATTGAAGTTAGGATTCTTAGGATACCACAGACCAAGTGTTGAAGCACCTTTGAGGTATCTTAGAATCCTCTTGACAGTGATGAGGTGAGACATCTTAGGGTTGGCTTGATATCTTGCACAAATACATGTAGCAAACATGATATCAGGCCTGCTAGCTGTAAGATACATAAGAGACCCAATCATAGCCCTGTAAAGGTGTTCATCCACACACTCCCCCTCAAGATTAGGTCCAAGGGAGTGGTTTCTTGCTATGGGTGTCTTTGCAATCTTACAATCAGTCATGTTGAACCTCTTGAGTATGTCCTGAACATACTTTGACTGACTAATGAAGATGTCATCTTCAACTTGCTTCACTTGTATTCCCAGAAAGAAATTGAGTTCCCCCATGGAATTCATTTCAAATCTGTCCTTCATTAGCTTCTCAAAGTCTTTGCAGAGCTTTGGATTAGTTGAACCAAAGATGATGTCATCTACATACACTTGAACTAGCAGTATGTCATTTCCCTATCCTTTGATTAGATAGTTCCATCTATAGTACCTCTCTTGTATCCATTTTTGTAAAGATACTCAGATAGTGTCTCATACCACTTCCTGGGTGCCTCATGCAGCCCATGAAGAGCTTTGTCAACCTTGCAGACATAATCAGGATGACCAAGATCTACAAAACCAAGTGGTTGTTTGACATATACCTTTCCATCAATCACTCCATAAAGAAAAGCACACTTCACATCAAGTTGAAAGACCTTGAAGTTCTTGGATGCAGCAAATTCCAGGAATATCCTAACAGCTTCCAGTCTTGCTACATGAGCAAAGACATCGTGTAGTCAATCCCTTCTTCTTGTGTGTACACTTGAACAACTAGTCTAGCTTTGTTCTTGATGATAATGCCTCTATCATCCTTCTTATTCCTAAACACCCATTTGGTACCAATGGTAGTCTTCCATGAGGAAGAGGACAAAGGTTCCAAACTTTCTGCCCTTTGAATTGAAGCAGCTCATGTTGCATAGCTTCAACCCAACTTCCATCCTTTAGAGCCTCATCAACTTTCTTGGCTCTTTCTGGGACAAGAAACAAGAGTGAAGACAAACATTTGCTTCATGGGTTTGTTCTCTTGTTCTTACCCTTGTGACAACATCTCCAATGATGTTTGTGGTAGGGTGAGACTTGTGGATCTTTAACTGAGGGATCACAACAAGTTGTTGAGAGAGATCTAAATTAGAGAAATTTAGATCCGACATAGATGTTTCACCCACCACATCAGCACACTTATCAAGAGAAACTTGATCCAGTGAGTGTGTGACATCATTGATGTTGTTATCAATGGAGTGGTTATCAGCATCAAGAAATTCCTGATCATTATCACCACCTCCATTGGTTTCTTCTACATGGGAGGCATCTTTATCTTGTTGTGGAGTCTCTGAGCTAGAATTAGAAGGCACCCCAGATGTATCTGTTGAAGTTATCATTGTAGTGCTGATGAAACCTCATTTGCAGAAGTAGTTCCAACTTAAGCTAAAGATGTGTTACTTAAAGATCTTATCAGCTCAAATCTTGGATCGGGATCACCTATGTTTAAATTTTCTGCAGATCCTGAAACAGTCTCACAAGATTTGTTAAAATAGTTGGTAACTAAATCAAGATCAAACAGTCAATCAGGACCAGAACCGGCTACACAAGGTGTGTGTTCATTGAAAGTCACATTGGCTGACTCCTCAACAATTCTAGTTCTGAGATTGTATACTCTATAAGCCTTAGCTTGGGAAGAGTATCCAATAAAGTTTCCATCATCTGATTTCTTAGCAAACTTGGCAATTTGATCTTTGGTATTCAAGATGGTGCAAGGACATCCAAATGACCTGAGAAAACCAATGAAAGGTTTCCTTTTATGCCAAATTTCATAAGGAGTCTTACCATGAGTCTTAACTACTATAACTTTGTTCTGCACATAGCAGGCAGTGTTGATTGCCTCTGCCCAGAAGGTGATGGGCAGCTTAGAGTCAGACAACATGGTTCTTGCAGCTTCAATCAGTGTCCTGTTTCTCCTCTCAGCAACACCATTTTGCTGAGGAGTCCTGGGAGCACTGTATTGTCTTGTAATACCTTTCTCATCATAAAATGTATCAAGGATTTGGTTTTTGAATTCAGTTCCCTGATTACATCTTATGATTTTGACCATGTGATCAGATTGATTCTCAATCTTCAAGATGAAACTCTTTAGAATCTCAGGAGTCTCATTCTTAGTTCTAAGGAAGAAGACCCAAGTGAATCTTGTAAAGTCATATGTGATCACCAAATAGTAATAGGTCCTTCTTAGACTCATTACACTGGTGGGGCCAAAGAAATGCATATGTAACAAGTGTTGGGGTGTAGTGATGGAGTTCCTTTCCTTAGGCTTGTGAGATACCTTATGTTGCTTCCCTTTCAGGCATGCAACACAATGGTCATCACTTGTAAACTCTTTCTTTGGCATTCCAGTTACCAAATCATTCTTAATAAGTTTATTCATGTTTTTAAAGTTTACATGGCACATTCTTTTATGCCATAGGAAAGACTCATCACTATTGGCTTTAGACAGAAAGCATGATACTTCTCCAGAAGGAGATGTTTCTTGCAAATCTATCTTGTACATGTTCCCTTTCCTGGGGGCTCTAGGCAGGATATGCTCATGAGGAATAATCACCTCGGGCTTGAGAACAATGCACTCATGCTCAGTAAAGAGCATGTTATGACTCTAATCACAAAATTGGGATACACTTAGAAGATTGTACCCAAGCTCCTTGACAAAGTTTACCTTTTCAATGCTGAGCTTACCATTTGTGACCTTGCCCCTTCCAGAAATGTAACCACCTTCATCTCCTCCAAAAGCAACTGGTCCTCCGTCAATCCTTTCAACGTTCTGGAGTAGTGACCTATTGCCTGTCATGTGCCTGGAACAGCCACTGTCAATGATCCAGACATTTTTGTTTGTCTTGAGTTGTCCATGCACAAAGAAAATGATTAGTTACATCTGGAAACCCAAGCCTTACTTGTCTTGGGCTCACAAAGTGAAACAGAAGGTAATGCAACAGTAATAAATCCTATGATTGTGCTAAGAGGATCTTGAGCTGTTGTTGATGAAGAATTTTCAGTCACTTGGTCTTTCTTAGACTTTCACACCACCATTGGAGTCTTGGACTTGACCTTCAATACTTTGAAAGCTTTTGATACTTTGGAAGTTTTGATAACTAATCCTTCGAAAAATTCTGCAGACACTGCAGCAGGCTTCATGCTTCGGAAGTATTCCTTTCTTCCGAGACCAACTTTTCTTCCAAAGACAATTTTCCACTTGCCTTCTTCTTAGATTTGGAGCTTCCGAAGGAAACAGACTTTCCTTCCGAAGCTTGAAACTTCTTGGAACTCTTGGAAGTCCTTGGTTTGGTCATATGAAGAGTACCCTTAGGATTGTATGGACAATCCTTAGCAAGATGAGTAGTACTCTCAAACATAACACACTCCATTTTCTTCTTCCCAAGAGCCTTCTGTTGGACATAAGACTGACTTGGTCACATCCCTTCTCCACCTTCATCTTTGCAGATGCTGAAACAGTCGTTTTGGGCTTGGAACTGTTATTGGAGTTTGATGGTCCAGGCTATGCAGCAGTGGTACACAGCAGATCAGTCTTCTTCTTGGTCTGAAATGATTTGAACAAGAACCAGAACTCCTAGTAGAAGAGTTTAGGTTGATGTTTTCAGTCTTTTCTACTTCAAAACCTGCAGAGATAAAAACTTGCTTCTGCTTGGAGTCAAAAGTAGCCTTTATCTCTTGAGCCTTCCTTGCTTTTCTTTTGCTCTTCCTGATCAAGTTCTTTCTCATTGACTTGGTCATCACAGTCTTCTTCTTCTCCTTAGAAGGATAGTGGCCCTTCTTAGAATCCTCCTCTTCACTCTACTCAGAGTAATTCTTCACTATCAGTTCCTCATCCTCTTCACTCAAAGGATCTATGAGAGGAAGCTCATCTTCAAAAGTTCCACACCTAGGAGATCTTACTTACAAGATTGTGTGTGGAGGAGCTATCTCATTGATCCTAGTCCCTGTTTGTTTTGATAGCACACCTTGTTGTGCAGGGATAAGGATATCATGTTCTTGAAGGTCTCTTCTTCAAGAACACATTTGTCGGCCATGGCTTTGCTGATCACAAGCTCAGCCTAGCACTCAGTAAGCTTGGTTATGAGATCCTTGATTTGAGTCCTAAAATCTGTGTGCTCATATTTTAGAACTGAAATAGTTTTCTCTAAGTCCTCTATCTTCAGTATATACTCATTTTCAGACTTTCTAAAATCAGCTTTTAAAATGTTTTAAGGACTCAAGATCAGATATCATCTCCAAGTTATAGGACCTGTATCTATTTGTAACATCTCGTATTTTCATTAACTAAAAGTTACTTCGTTACTCTTACAAGGGTTATTATTGTTAATTTTGAATCTCATGTGTTGTTTGTGCTTATTCATTATTGTCTTTAGGTTAAAATAAATATTAAATAAAAATAATAATGTTAATATTAAAAAAAAGTAATAATAATAATATTTATAATCATAATATTTGTATTAATAATTGAATAATAATAACTATAATAATGTTACTAATGATAATAAAAATAAATGGTATAGTTATTAAATTTAACAATGTTTAAAACTTTAAGTAGTTAAAGATTAGGGGGTCTTAATGTCAATTTATAAACTTGATATTGAAGTTTCTGCTTAAAAATAAAAAGAAACTTAATGTTGAGGGACCAAATGTGTAATTAATCAAAACCCTTTTCTCTCTCCCCGATTTTCCGGCCGCCGGCCGGCGAAGCTCCGGCGCGGTGCCGGCAACAACCAAAAGCCATTAAAACGCATAAAAATGAACCCCAAAACGCTCCTAACCGGTTCGTGGAGTCGATTCGAACTAAATTGTGTTAAAACATCGGTTACAAACCTTAAACGATCGTATAACCGATACCTTTAATTCCATAGCCGTTCGGGCATTAAATCTCTAATAATAATCCAATTAAATGAACCTACACAATCATCTACCTTTTCCTAATAGATTACAACAGTCAATTCCACCTGAAACACACACAATCATTGAGTTCGATCACCACAAACACCGAGACCTGCAACCAACTGGTTCATCATCTTCCGAGCTTCAATTGTTGAAATTGACATAGGGCTTTGAGTCAAGACCAACTCTCGTAGCTTTCCACAAGTTTAATTTGATTATCGTTGAGGTTTGCCTATCCATCAAGACTCCCACGTCCGCAACGTTTCTTCGGGTGTTCAAACACCAATTCAATAACAATTCGGGTAATTAACACCATCTGTATACTCGATTTCACATGGGTAATCAAAGCCCTATGATTGATTTCATTATCAATATCAATTCGATGTTTGATTGGAATCAAATCGATTCTAGGGTTCTTATGAAATTGGGGGTTTTGCTTATATGGGTTTTTAATGTTTTAAAACCAAGATCTACCGCGGCTGGATACCTTGGTCACTGGTTAAACACTCTCATCACCACTTAGAGGTCCCGGGTTCGAACCCGGGCACCCTCAAACATTTTTTAAGGCTTTTCAGCCCTTAAATAAATTATAGAAAATTTTTAATAAATATAAAAAGGGTTTTTGTAAACTCTAAATATTTTTCAAAGACATCAAATTATTTTCTATAATTTTTCTAAAGTTAATTAATTATTTTTTTATATAAAGAATTTTAACAAAGGATGTTCTTGGTTAATTTCTATTAAAATGGACTTTGAATGATAAATTAATAAAATATTATTGGTCCAAATATTACTATTAAGTTATTATCGTTAAAATCTTGATTATTTCAAATATTTATTCAAGTTTATATTTAAACTTCACTAGCTATTATCGATGATTTAATGTTATTTTTCTTTTTATAAAAATTTACACAAATGGTATATTTCTTTGTACATTTTTTTGACGACTACAAAGATCCCCAAACTCCACTCGAAATTTTAACTCTCGTTAAATCAATAATTCAATTATTAAACTTAAATCTTGTAATTACATATGTTTAGGTGCCTTGTGACGTTCATCTTGGAACGACGTTTGCTATTCTTAAATAATCTCCATTGTATACATATTATCACGTGAGTTTTCCTTGCCCCTTTTTACATTTTTCACACTGTTTTGGGGTGAAACATGATACTTATACATCTTACACTTATAAACGTTTGAGACTTGTAAAACACATGCAATTCATATTTTTGTCATGGTTATTTGTATGTTGTAAGTGATTATATGAGATACATAGTTTGTTTACAATCTTAACTATTGCTAGCCTGGCGACGTCTTAGATCTTTGGGCCTGACAAGCCTATTTGGTGCTAAAGCCGAGGTATTGCCGGCTCCTGATGACGTATGCTTGTTCATCATGGGAACCAAATACACTTAGCCAATCTTTTATACTTGTAATCAAGTCGAGGTTTGGTTGTGACGATATGTGTTCTATAACCTTACTTGCTTATGACCTATGACATGAATTGCTACTTGTAACTTTATCATATTATGTATAAAAACCTTGGAAACTCACCAACTATTTATAGTTGACCCTTTTATTTTTATCATGTTTCAGGAAATCCCCAAGTTTAAAGTGGACTTTTGAAGCTTGGAAATAAAACTAGGACTTTGACCTAGTTAAATAAATAAATGTTATGCTACGTTTGTTTTATTTGGGATTATTTCATGTTTTGAGACTTATGTTTGTAATGACTTTTGAAACTTATAATTTTAATATTTACACTTAAATATAGCGTTATGTGGCTGTGAACAATCTTAACCCTCACATCTCGACGATTCCGCCGTCAAGGTTGGTGTGTGACACTATTGACTTTAGCAATGCATTCAGGAGTACAGAGATGTTCCAATACCTTGGCTTCATCATGATCTGCCATCAATGCTTGGTTAGGAGAAGCATCTTCCACCTAAAAGCTCCAGTCAAAGCCTCCTTCTTCAACAGCAACAGCAGGCTGCTGCTTTGACTTCTCATTCTGGAGAGCTTTGTTAGTGTAGTTGGATCTGGACTATGTTTGGCCACCACTTGTTTTAGGTGCCTTACACTCTCTGGCAAAGTAGCACATCAAGTTACAGTTGTAACACTTGACTTTGCCTTTGTCCAGGCCAAACTTTCCACTAGTTGCATTGCGTGGAAACTTCCTTCCAGTCCTCTTGTAGAACTTCTTGGCTCTGTGAGTGAGAAGAGCCATCTACTGGAATATTTCTATGTATTCTAGATCAATAGGATGAATACAGTCTAGGTCTTCAAGAGTGAAAAGAGAGTTGCCACAGCTTTCATCAGAAGACACAAAAGCTTAAGAAGAACTTGTCTCTTGGAATGGGCTTCCTTGAGTGTAGTTCTCCCTTGGTGTCTCTGGGAAGGTGATGAAAGGACCCTTTGGTGAGTTGTCAGGGTAGCATATGAGATGATGTTGGGGTTCTATGCTATCCCTTTCAACCACATGCATGGCTGAACCCATTTGATTGTTGGAGTTTCCAGATGAACCTTGCATGTTCATCTCCATCTGGTAGCCACTAAGAATCCCATATAACTCTGTCAGAGTAAGATTTTTGAGATTCTTAGTCCTCTTGATCACCACACAGTAGTGTGTCCACTGCCTAGGAAGTGAGAACATGAACTTACTTACAATGTCCCTGTTCTCAAGAGGAACTCCTCCAGCCACAAGGATATCCACTATCTCAAAATACCTGAAGTATTGCTGAGTCATGGTTTCACTTGTTTTGAAGGTGAATTTTCAAACTGCTGCTTCAGGAGATCCTTCTTGTTCTCCTTAGCTTTAGAGGAACCCTCATACATTAGTTTCAGTGCATCCCACAACTGTTTAGCTATTTTGCACTTCTTGAAACCTCTGTATATAGAGTTTGGAAGAGCAGTCTGAAGGGCTGTCATGGCTTTTCTATCAACCTCTACTCTCTTCCTGTCTTTATCAGAGTAGTTTGCCACAGCCTTGGGGATCATATCAGCACCAGTAGCAGAGGGGGTGCTAGGTATGTAAGGTCCATTCTTAACAGACTCCCACATTCTTGAGTCTAGAGACCTGATGAAACCTTCTATTCTCAGGCACCATGTATCAAAGTCATCAAGAGTGATCAGTGGGGACTTTTTCATGGTTCTAGTTTCCATATCAGTCTTGGAAACGGCTGCCATTTGAAAAGTTTAGTATTTGTGTGTGTGAGGGATCTTAAGATGGTGAGATCTTATATCAAGAGCCAAGAATGCTCTAATACCAAATGCAGGACCGATGAAGGGGGTTCACTTACAACACAACAACACAAAGAGGAGACTAACTAGAACTTAATCAAACAGTAAACTAGATTAACCACAATAAGACATTAAGAACACAAGTAATGTAAGAGACAGAACACAAGAGCACAAGTATATGGTTTGCAAGAATGTAGCATATTGCTTTCTCTATGTTCTATTATAAGTGTTACAAAGCATAAAGGAAAGATACAAGAACATGAGATACTTATACTACATCCTACAGCCGGCTATATTATGAAAGCCAGCTGGATACAATTGACTAGATACAAACAAAATCAATTGTAGAGTCAAAAGGCAGATTGCCTTTTGACTAGTGACTATGACATGCCATAGCTCACATCCTTATCTATTACAAAAAGGATAAAGTACATGAAGTAGAAAGTTACAGACTCAAGACCTCAATATACAGTTACCAAAAGCATAGACCTTTTCACAAACTCATGCAAGTTGGTGACTTTACAAAGATACAGCGGAAAGGTGTCCAGCTTGATGGAAAAGTACATCAGATAAAGCATGTTAGGGGTGTTCAAAAATATCCAACTTTCTTACAACTTTCTTACAACTTTCTTAACCAGGTTACTTAAGTTATGAGATCTCATTTTCACTAATCCTCATTGGTAGGGGTGTTCAAAAATATCCAAATCCGAAACCAAATCCGAAATATCTAAAAATCCAAAATTCGGATATTCGAAATTTCGGATTCGGATTCAGATAGTGATTTTGAGAATTTTTGGATATTTTAGATATCCGAAATATCCAAAATATTTTTATAAAATTTTAAAAAAGATTAATATTTTAGATATTTTGGATATTTTAATAAATACTTTGAATATATAAAATAAAGTTCAATAAAATTTATTATATTTGTATAAACTGTATTAAATAATACAACTTTTTTTTGAAATTCGGATATCTTAATGGATATCCGAATCCGAAATTTCGGATATCCAAAATTTCGGATATCCAAAATTTCGGATTCGAATTCGGATAGTGAAATCCACTATCCAAAATTTTTGGATATCCGAAAATGAACACCCCTACTCATTGCGATTCTTTTACTTTGATCCTTTTCATACTGATCCACATTGAGATTCTTTTCACTTCACTTTGGAAGGTGATCCATGATTGGATTCTTTTTTTCATTCACATAGAATGTATTGTTTTTGTAGATTCATCCAAGTTGGATGTGTTCCTCATTGGGAATCTTTTGGATCAGTACATCTGCACTATGTGCTTGTTCATCAGGTCTTTGCTCAGCAAAACAGAGATGAATCTTGATGTAGGTGAAACAGATTCATAAAGTATCATGTCCTGGTATGTTTAGGTTACTACACATACATGCACTTAGATAAACCAATACATACCAGTACTTTGAGATGAGATTTTCACCATTGAATAAGACTTTAATTCATCACTGCATGTATCTTCTCTTCCAAGTTGAGCCTACTAACACATCTGATAAGTCATTACAGTCTTTCAAATTTTGAAATTAAGCACAATGAATGATATAACGACTGTAATTATATCATTTCCCATTATATTCTTTTCTTCATTAAAATTGACTTCTTTTTGTGATTTTCTGATGTTTTATTTTTTGAATTGTTTTTGATATTTTGATTGGTGTTACTCAAGATTAATCATGCCAATTGATTGAACTAGAAATTCAAACATGCTAGGTTCAATTGCCTTGGTAAATAAATCAGCCAATTGATTTTTAGTGGGTACTTGAATCAATTTGATTAACCCCTTTTCAGCATAGTCTCTCAAAAAGTGATATCTAATTTCAATGTGTTTTGTTTTTTAGTGCTGAACAGGATTATTTGTAATGAAAATAGTTGTAGTGTTTTCAATGTGAATTGGTGTATGCAAGAAGTTAAAACCATAATCAAGCATCTAGTTTTGAATCCTATGGACTTGAGAGCAACAAGCTGATGCTGCAATATACTCAGCTTCTGTCGTTGAAACAGATACGTTTGTCTGCTTCTTGCACTACCAGGAGACCAGTCTGGGACCAAGAAATTGACAACCTCCAGAAGTGGATTCCTATTGAAGTTGCATCCTTCATAATCACTGTCAGTGAATGCATAGAGATTGAAGTCTCCTTCCTTTGGATACCATAACCTAAGAGCTAGTTTGCCCTTCAGATATCTGAATATCCTCTTGACAACATTCACGTGAGATTCCTTAGGATTATCTTGATATCTGGCACACACACAAACACCAAACATAATGTCAGGCCTACTAGTTGTTAGATACATAAGTGAACCGATCATAGATCAATAGTGAGACTGATCCACTGATTTGCCTTCTGGATCAGGTCCAATCTTCACTTTACTATCCACAGGAGTTCTAAAAGACTGATAGTCAGCAAAGTGAAATTTCTTCAACATTGTTTCCATATATTTTGATTGATTGATGAAAATTCCATTTGCTATTTATTGGACTTGCATCTCTAGAAAGAAAGTGAGTTCCCCCACTGCACTCATTTGAAATTTTGAATGCATAAGGTCTTCAAAGTCTTTACAAAGTTGCTTGTTTATTGAGCCAAATATAATATCATCCCCATAAATCTGGACTAGCAACATATCTCTTCCTCTTCTCTTTCTAAAGAGAGTTTGATCAATTTTTCCTCTTTCATATCCATGTTCAAGAAGGAAAGATGATAGAGTCTCATACCACTTTCTTGGAGCTTGATGAATACCATACAGTGCTTTGTCAAGCTTGTACACCCTGTGAGGGAAATCTGGATCTTCAAAGCCAGGTGAAGGACTCTGTTGATACATATATGTACCTAGATTCTGATCTCAATGTAATATGTCTTGAATATCTTGCACTTATGTAATATTGGGTACTTAATGAAATGAGAATAAGTGTTTGTGATTTGTCTTGTTTAATATTTCATTAATGAGTTGTTTAACGCATATTGACTTGAGTATATAGGTTTGTGATTGTTTGAATTGATATACATAATGTTATAATAATGAATACATTCAAACTTGGTTAAGTGAAGTTCTCATACGTCTGACTGGACCATACGCCCCAACAGTGGTCATGCGTCCGAATGGCCATGCGACTAAGTGTCCATGCGCCTAAATAGTCCATACGCTTGAACAACTTCATGCGAATGACTTAGTCACACGACTGAGTGGATCAACTGCATGGCTCAATCGCACGAATGAACCATGCAAATGGTTTAGTCGCCCGAATGAGCAACCCTAACCTATAAATACCACCTAATTCGTGGAAAAACATAAGCATTCAATCCACTTCGACTCCAGGTGTACCCTAGCCGTCCAGAAGCCTCTAAGTTCGTACTCCAAGTTCATAGAACGATGTAGATCGATTCCTAATCGATTCTTGACGTTAGATTCAATACATTATTGTGTCTACGTGCGTTCTCACTGATTGGATCGCCAATCAAATAGGATTCCGCACTATTTGGTTTGGTTTAACATGTTAATCAGTTGGTGTTTCATTCAAATACCAGATCCTCACAAGTGGTATCAGAGCTTTGGCTCTTGATTACGTGTTGATTCAATAGTTTTGATACAAAATTGTGTTTTTCATCAAAAAACGCAACCCTTTTGTGTCTAATGGAGTCTTAGACGTTTCCTTGCCTAAAAGTTTAGTTTTTCCTGCATACGGCGATTAGGGTTTGTGAAAATTCGAGTTTTTACAGCCAAAACACGTTTAACCTATGAATTATCAAACTTCAGCAAGTTTAGTCGCACGATTGGCTCAATCGCACGACTAAGTTCTTTCGCATTCTCCAACCGCACGATTGGACTCATTCGTACCCTCATTTGTACGACTGAGAACCTCATTCGGACTGTTCAACCGCATCAGTTCATTCGGATGACTGACTCTTCTGTATTTGTTCAGTCGCACGATTGAACCATTTGCATTTGTTCAATCGCCCGAATAAGCCCAATCGCATACCTTCATTCGCATACATCAGCAGTTTGTTAAACAGTAAAGTTAAGTGAAATGGAGGACCAATTTTCAACATACACAGCAAGTAGAGATACACGTATTCAGAATCTACTTCTATTGGAGAACGAAGTGGGAATTCACAATAAACCCCCGAAGCTTATCACGTTAGACGACTACCCACAATGGAAGCAACGTTTCGAAATATACTTAAATGGAGTAGATACTAATTTGTGGGAGGCAATAAAGTCGGGGTATAGCATGCCAGTAGGAGCAGATGGAGTCAAACTTACTCTAAGTGGCATGTCGGATGCACAGAAAGTAAAACACAACACTGAGAAGAAAGTCTACGCTTTGCTTACTTAGTCTATTCCGAAGGACATCTTCCATCAGTATTCAGAGTATACTCAAGCAAAGAAATTATGGGATGCGTTGGAGAAGAGGTATGATGGAAATTCCTCACTCAAGGCCATTAAGGCAAAAGCTTTGAAGAAGGAGTTCGACAACTTCTCTTCAATGGGAAAGGAAGGCCTGATGATGTGATCGACAGATTCTACCACTTGATGAGTGAGATGCACACTTATGGAGTAACTACGTCGATGGAGGATAAGGTATCCAACTTTGCAGATGGACTACCGGAAAAATGGGCTTCTTTCGTTTCAAATCTCAGATAGAATGGGATGCTCTCGAAGTTAGATATAAATGACTTCATTCTGAAACTGAGAGAAGAGGAGCTTTGGATGAAGTACAGAGCCCAAAAGGCCAATTACGATCAGAATCCTGCACTCTACAATGCAACTCCTCCGGCCAAGACATCTGGAGCACCACTGCAGACTGCTTTCGTCTCAAGCGCAGCAATTCCAGCACAACCGTCAACTTTAGGGTCCGAAACATCAGGGTCATCGGGCACCCAGTATATTATACCTGAAGCTAATGCAGTAAAACTGAAAACCGATAACTTCGGTAATGTGACTGTTGAGGTGGCCAAAGAACACATGGACCTCTTAGCTACTGTAGTCCACTCCTATGATGGGCTAGTTGCTGGAAAGATAGAAAATTGTCATCTGGTAGATGAGGATTATGAACAGGTGGACGAAATGGAGTTGGAACGAATGGACATAATGTGGGCTTTGGCAAGTGCTATCCGACGAGCTAAAAAGTTTGTCAAAAAGACCGGACAGAACTTAGTTGCTACCAAAGATACAACCTTTGGCTTTGACAAATCAAAGGTAACTTGTTTCAATTGTGGTGAGAAGGGTCACTTTAAGCGGGAGTGTATAAAGCCAAAGAAGACTGGGAATGGCAATCCCTTCTCATCCTTTAATAGTCAGGACAAGGCCACATCTAGCAGTTCTACTTCATCAAGCAAGGACCCCAAAGCCTTGACTGCTAATAAGGATGAAGGACAGGACTGGAGCTTCCGGTTCGTCTCACCGGGAGAGTCCAACATAGCTAATGTGGAGGACAATGATGACGATTCTGCTAGTGAGGGAGATATAGAAATAAAGCTCGCGATGTCAAATTCTGAAGACACTGCAAATGTGGTCAACCACCTACCTGAAGAAGGAAAATCTGCATCAACGTCAAAATCACCAGAACTAGAGACAACAGATTCTGCACTCATGGTTGATTCCTCTTCAACATCTCAGGTAAGTACTACTGACCAGTTGTTTAATAATCATGCTTGTTTAGATTGCAATAAATTTAGAGAAAGTATAGATTTGAAATTTGCTAGGTTATTAGATAATAATGATATCTTAGTAAAGGATCTGGAACTATGCACTGAGACTAATAGAGTGTTAAAACAAAACGAGCACAGTTATAAGGAAAAGATAGACCTATTGAATAAACAGCTTGGGGAAATAGAGGTAGTTGCCATTAACCAAGCAAATGACATTAGGTACTATCTGAACTCCCTAGAGGACACTAAGAAGTAGAAGCAGTTTTAGAAGTAGAAGTTAACTCCTTAAAACAAAAACTGCACAGTTGGACTAGCTCATCTCACATTGTCCAACACTTAGTGAGAGAGAGAAACAATGGGGAGGGATTGGGATACAAAGTGGTTCCACCACCACTTGAGACCTTGATGAACACCAAAAGTAAACCGATTAACAATAATCCCATCAAGGATCACGTGGTGTCCACTCCTCTTGTTAGTGATCCAGATTCCGTAAGTAAATCAAATGAATCTGACGCTAAACAAAAGGAGGCCACGTCAAAGGCAAAAGGAAAGATGCCTTGTGTTAACCTAGAAATTGAGTTTGAAAGGGTTAATTTAAAGTCAGGGTCAAACAAAGTAAAATCAGTACCCAAAAGGACTATAAAACCTAATCAATCACAAGCATCATATCAAAGTCTAGGTAAACAAGAAATAAAAGATGTAAAACCAGGTAAAGCAATTAAGTTTGTAAAACCCGATCATAGATCTAACAAAAAGTGTCTCAATCTAAACACAATAAGGTCGACCGTGTGACATCTACATCTCCACCAAAACATATAAACCGTAAAGTTGAAAGCAGATCCTGCTATAATTGTGGAGAGTATGGTCACATAGCGTCTCATTGTCCTTATTACCAGACACCGAGGAAAGTAGAACTTTCTACACCTACACCTAGCCTGTATAAGAGGATCTCAGTGACGCCTCCTAAAAGGGCTAGTGAACCCAAAGTTCAATCCATCAGCCAGTTGTCTGTTTATCACAAACAGGCCCTACACAAAGCTGGCCTATGGAAAGAAAAGTCTGCCTCAGTGTCTGAAAATGAGAACAAATAGAAATCTAGGCTTCCCTCAACCTCAAATGGTCAATGGGTTGAATTTATGATGTGTGATGCCTCAGGGAAACCCAAGCCAGTGAAGGCTTGGGTTCCTAACATAAACTAATATTTTCATTGAATGTGCAGGGTGTTCGCTATAGTGCTGAGACTAACACGTGGATTGTAGATAGCTAAGCATCCAGGCACATGACAGGGAACAGACCTCTCTTATCAAACATCAGACAAATCAAAGGAGGGCATGTTTCATTTGCTGGAAACAAAGGCGGGTACATCACAGCCCAAAGGGGAAGTGGGAAATGAGAAAGTTAAGTTTGATAAGGTAAACTACGTCCAACAATTACAAAATAATTTACTTTCAGTTTCTCAAATATGTGATAAAAGATTCAAAGTAGTCTTTGACAACAAGAAGTGCTACATTCTGAAGAAGGACTACGTGATCCCGGAGGACCAGATCCTAATGTCAGCTTCAAGATATAATGATCTTTATGTTTTGGATCTCTCAAAGGCCTCCACAACGGATCGTGAAGTCCAATGCTTCTTGTCCAAAGCTACTAAGAAGGACTCCATCTCCTGGCATAGGAGAATGGGACACATAAATCCAAGGAAAATGATTCACTTGATCCAGAATGATCTTGTAAGAGGAGTAAATGTCAAAAACTTCCAACTCCCGGATTTCTGTGTTGCGTGCAAAAAGGGCAAACAGACGAAGAAGTCTCATAAGGAAAAGAAAGCTCATTCTATAGAACTTCCTCTTGAGCTCCTTCACATGGAACTGTTTGGTCCAGTCAGTACAAGAAGCATCGCAGGCGACTTGTATTGTTATGTAGTTACTGATGACTACTCAAGATTATCTTGGGTAATGTTTCTAAAATCCAAATCATCAACATTTGAATCCTTCAAGGAATTGGTAACTACACTGGAATCCCTATACAAGCTGAAGGTACGACAGGTGCACTCAAACAACGGAACCGAGTTCAAGAATCAGTGGATGGAGGCCTATTGCAAGCAAAAAGGAATTATGCATCAATTCACCTCTGCCTACACTCCTCAGAGGAATGGGGTTGCTGAACGGAAGAATCACAGCTTGATAGAGACGGCTCGTGCTATGCTGGCAGACTCGAAACTGCCTATTCAATTTTGGAATGAAGCAGTGGCAAATGCGTGTTACATGCTTAATCGAGTTCTGGTAGTGAAACGCCATGAAAAAACGTGCTACGAGTTACTACAACGACGTAAACCTAACTTAGAGTATCTCGAGCTATTTGGCGCTCTATGCACCCTGCTGAAGAAGACTCAGGAGGGAAAATTCAGTGAGAAGGTTGATGAAGGGATTATTCTAGGGTACAACATACCAAACAAGAGAGTTTACAACAACTCAACGGGTCAAGTAGAGGTATGGTGTAACGTTGATGTTCAGAGATACATCACATCACCTGCTGGAAAAGGGCCTGCTTACTTCTTCGACTATGATGGATTCTTCAAGTCCTTCAACATACCTCTTTCTGCTTCAAAAGAGGAGTTTGAAAACAAGATGATGTATGATAATTTGAACACACCTTCTCAAGATTCAACACCATCCAGTTCACAAGTCAATCATCTACCAACTCAAGGGGAGCACTTGATGTGAGTGACTCTTCTTCTGATGAAGAAATTGTGGAAAATGATCAAAACAACCAGGATGTACAGGTTCCGCCTACCACAAGTCCACAAGCATCTGATAGTGATGCATCTGAGCATTCGAAACCTCAAACTCCTATTGCCTCAGATCCAGAACCAAATGTTTACAATCTTGATTCTGAGGTAGTTGTTCCAACAACTCCCGGCTCACGTCTAAATGTCTATCATCCTTTGGATAATGTTATAGGAGATGTGAGATCAGGGGTTCAGACAAGAAATCAGCTGTACTCAGCTGATTATGCCTCTGTGATGGAAAAGGGATACCTTCACGATGGTGCCTACCGCTGCTTTGTGTCTCAGGTTGAGCCAAAGTATGTTAGTGAAGCACTGAATGATGATGCTTGGGTGAGTGCCATGCAAGAAGAACTTCTTCAGTTTAAGAAGTTAGGTGTATGGACTCTAGTGGATAGACCTAAAGGTGCTAAATTCATTAGCACCAAATGGGTCTTGAAATGCAAGAAAGATGATCAGGGAGTGATCATCAGAAACAAAGCTCGGCTTGTTGTTTAGGGTTTTCGACAAGTTGAGGGTATCGACTACAATGAAGTGTTTGCACCAGTGGCACAGATGGAAGCAATCCGCATCTTCCTTGCCTATGAATCTTATATGAAAATCAAAGTTTATCAACTAGATGTGAAGAGTGCATTCCTTCATGGTGAGATTCGAGAGATAGTGTATGTCAGTCAACCCGAGGGATTTGAGGATCCATATCACCGAGACAGAGTTTACAAACTCGACAAGGCACTATATGGGCTTCATCAAGCTCCGAGGGCCTGGTATGAGAAACTCTCGACTCATCTTGTGAAACACGGTTTTCGCAGGGGAGTCATTGACTGTACACTGTTTATAAAAGAAAAAGATGGAGATTTACTGCTAGTACAGATCTATGTCGATGACATAATCTTCGGTTCCAAGAACAAAGAATTATACAAAGAGTTTGAAGCAGTAATGAAGGCGGAGTTTGAGATGAGTGCAATGGAAGAGATGAAGTTCTTTCTTGGGTTACAGGTGATCAGACACCAAATGGGATTTTCCTACATCAGACAAAGTATGTAGGTGACATTCTCAGTCGGTTTGACATGAAGAATGCTTCTACAGCTGGCACTCCACTTGCTACAAACCATGATGTAGCACCCAACGAGAATGGTGATCTGGTAGATGCCACCATCTACCAAGGGATGATTGGATCTCTCATGTATCTCACTGCCTCACGACCTAATATCATGTATGCTACATGTCTATGTTCACGATATCAGGCAAAACCTAAAGTGAACCATCTGATTGGGGTCAAACGGATTTTTCGTTATCTAAAGGGTACACCCACACTTGGATTGTGGTATCCTCATGATGATGACTTTGAACTTACAGCGTATAGCGACTCGGATTACGGCGGCTGCAAGATGAACTACAAGTCTACATCAGCAGGGTGTCAGTTCTTTGGGAGAAGATTAGTAACCTGGCAGTATAAAAAGCAGACCTCGGTTGCATTGTCACCTGTGAAGCTGAATACGTTGCTGCTGCAAGCTGCTGTTCTCAAATCATATGGATTCAACAGCAAATGCGGGACTACGGTTTGAATTCTCTTCTACTCCTATCTTTGTTGATTCTGCTGCAATTGCAGTCACTAAAAACCCGATCCAACATCCTAAGACCAAACACATCGGTATTAAATATCACTTTATACGTGACTGTTTTGAAAAGAACTTAATCGATGTGGTAAAAATAAATACAGGTTTTCAACGCGCTGACCTCTATACAAAGGCTTTGACAAACCATGTTTTTTTATATTTGTTAGAGGTCAACGGAGTTAAAAAGAAAGTGAGGTCATTCCTGAAGATGACCATGTATAGTCCGATGCGTCGTGTCTAGTTCTTTTTATTTTTTAATTTCTATTGTTTTATTCTATTTGCTTAATGTTAAGTAGTTTATTAAAATTGGCTTATTTCCTTGCCTATTAAAATCCTAAAATGCAAATCTATTATGGTTTTATAATTTTAGGGGGAGAATAGGTTTAGGCAGCAATAAAAAAACGAAGGAGAAGGAGAGGCAAGCTGATAAATGAGAAATATCTTAAGTGATCGTTGGAAACTGTGGAGCTTTGTGAAGAAGTAGAGAAAAATAAGATCGTATGTGTGATACTGATTCAATCTTTGGAATATGATAGTACACAGGAACAAACCATTTGGGACTTTAAAAATCAAAACTGAAAAGGATGCAACGCTCAAGTATAAGTCTGTGTAGTCTGAGCAATATAAAAGGAAATATGATAGATAAGCTAGCTACTACCAAGGTAACACAAAGAAAGTAGACCTAGAGGTTGCTAGACCACAAACGATATGTCGGTAGATTCAACACATTAGATGACTAGACTTTTTGGTGATCTCAAGATTAAACTAAAATGTTTGACTAGCTGTGGGTAACACCTTATCCCTGATTAACACAATCAACAAGATTTCAATAAGGGGTGACGAGCAAAATAAATGCCACAAATGTGTGCGTAAGACCAAAGCATGAGCAAAAGCACATGAAAATGCAAATGCTATCAAACTGATAACCTATGTTGTTGGTGATATTTGTGCAAAAAGAATTAAAATGTTCAAACAGAAGATAGGTTATGTGCCTCTCTGCTGTGCAGTGGCACTGACCTGAGGATAAGCATAATCTATATATTCTAGAACTCATTGTTGTTTGCCTGCTCTCTGCTGTGCGGTGGCACTGACCTGAGGATTGGCTTCTCTTTGAAAGTTCTAAGAATAGTCTCTTCTTGAACACTACCCTGAGACCGCTCAAAAATCTCCTGAGGAATGTTGATTACCATATAAGTGTGGGATCCACAAATGCTTGTTGAAATAAACAAACCTTAAACTATCACCAATCTGTGATAAAAGTCTGTGTATGGATTTAAGAGGACAAGTATACTAACAATCATTATGGCTACAATCTTGAAAGTTCAAATCAGTGTGGGGACCTAAGAGTACTAGTATGATTTTCTAAATTTGCTAAATGACTCCAGATGAAAAACAAGAATAGAGCATCAAAGTTTTTTCTAACGTGTCCTAAATGATTTGAGTATCCTGTATGATTCCAAATTGAATTGGTCCATGTATGGTTGAAATGATTGAAGCAGCTCTCTCAGCAAAATTATGTTAACCCTTACAAAAACACAAAACATGTCTTAGTTTTTTTTAAGTTTTTAGTATTATTTCTTTTATTAATGTACAAAGTCAGTTTATTTCAATTGTTGAGCATCGGACTATGTCATGGAAGTTGATAAGGGACCTTATCATCTAAAAGGTCATGTCTGAGATGAAAAAATGTTTAAAAGGATCACGTCTGAGGTGATCAAAGGTTTTTCAAGGTAAAATGATCATGTTTGAGATGATCAAATGCTCATAACGTTTATTCATAAGTTAAAAGAAGTGTAGAATGTAAAATGGTCTTAAAGTCAAAAACCATGAGTATGACTCATTCGCACGACTGGACCATGAGCATGGACCAGTCGTACGATTGAAGGATACGAATGTGCCCAATCGCATGATTAACCCACACGTATGGAACATACATGCGATTGGACCATCAGTACGACTCAATCACATGATTGGTCACCTAAAATGGGCAAACCGCATGAATGAAGGTGACCGAATGACACAGTCGCACGACTGACCTCTAGTCGCATGACTGAAGATGACCGACTGTGCCAGTCGCACAAACAACTTGTGTGACTGGGCTCAGTCGCATGACTGAAGGGAACCCTAGTATAAATAAAGGGGCATTCGGTCGCAGTCACTCATCACCCCAAAATCGCCCTAACTCGCACGACACGTCGTTACCCTGCCAAAATTTCGTTTAAGCCTACAATATCACTGATTCTTGTGTACTGACGTTTTTCACTAACTTTACAGGTATAATGCGGCTCAATACAATCATATTTCATTCAAATTCACTCCAAAATCGACAATTTCGGCCCAAACCAAGAACCGAGACTTGTTTGACTAAATACCCTAATTAATCTAAGCCAACAACTGAAATTAATGTTATTAGGTGTTAAGTATAATGATTGCGAGTCCAATGAACCAAAACACGACGTCTGATCATAAGAATTGATCAAAACTTGAATTTGAATTGAACAACAGTCTATCATGCGAATGGACAGGTAGATGAACTTCGTTTGCAGGACTGAGTAGTGCGAATGGCTAAACCGCACGACTGGACCATGCGTATGAGGTCAGTCGCCCGACTGATGTACATGAATGAGTTTACATACGTATGAACTCAGTCACATGACAAGTCGTACGTATGAGTTAATTCGCACGACTATATCTTAGTCGCACTACTCATTCGCACGACTAGAACTCAGTCGCACAATCTCGTTCGCATGACAGAACAGAACGAATTTCAAGTCTAAGTGATTCAAGATATCCTTCTTCAACGGATACTAACGTTTATATTCATTATGTAACAGATGACGAGTCGGTGGACTATGAGCACTAAGCACAATATTTGTGCTCATCTGGACCTGACTTCCAAGAATGCTTCAGACTTTTCTGGCATTATCTCGTTCCTGAGGAGATCGAGGATCTCTCATGCCATATCTACTCCATGTACTCCATATCGCTCTATTTAGCAGGCCTTCTGGGAAGGCGCAGTTTTTGATAGATCCTCAGAGCCTCATTGCATCAGGAGTTCTATTTTTGGAGTGGCCATTGAGATCACTGAGGATGATCTCAGGAAGGTGCTGCAGTTTGGGACGATGTTGAATGTCCCACTAGACTACACCCCCTTACTGTCCGAGGATGTTTCTTAAGAGCTAAGTACTCTGGGGACATCAATGCAGGAGTGCTCAACAAGAGCAACATGTGTCCCCAGTTCAAGTACCTAGCACATGTGCTGCTGAAGTGCATATCATCTCGGAAGGGAGGATTTGATGACCTGTCAGATCAGATCCAGAACGCGTATGCAGCGTTGGTGTTGAACCATCCGTTCAGCTTCTCCAAGATGATCTTCACCTACTTGGTGGAGAACATTGAAGGGAAGGGAAGGATGGCTTCTGCATGTACCCTCGATCATGCAGCTGATTATTGACCAGAAGCTCCCTTCCTTGCCAAAGGAGAAGGAGGATCCTATGATCCTCGAGGTGATGGACGACACTACTTTGGGTCGTATGAAGGTCTACAGGGGAAAGCAGGTTAAGCCCCCTGTGAGGAGATTGTCGGGCATCTGGCCCGGAGGATTACGTGGCGTCGGCTAGGCGTAAATGGCTTCACGTTGACAGTGACTCTGAGGTAGAGCAGCTACAACTTCCGGAGGATGACTCCAATGATGATGATAGCGGGGATGCTGGAGATGCAGGGCTCACTCAACCAAGGGGTCCCACTGCTGATATAGCATCTCCAGCATTTGCCCCCACTTGAGATGGAGCTGAGACTGCTGGATTCCACCAGGATTTCATATCTGGTGAGGAGGAGTCAGATGAGGAGCCGTTGACTCGGACTGTGGGTAGTAAATTCGTTGCCACAGAACGAGGGCTCCGGGTAATTGGTGAACGTCCCGGCGGGTCGGGGAGGCTGACACTGATCCAACATATGCTCCCGATCAGCCAAGCCGTGTTCTAGGGGGAGCATCCTCCTTGACAGGATCGAGGAAGAAGAGGATGGCTCAGCCCCACGGCAAGAGACGACTCACTTTCATCACTACCACCACCACCACTACTTCTACCACCACTACTCCACCCCCTACCACCATCACAACTACTACCACTACCATACCACCCACTATCACCACCACACCTCCACCCTCCACTACTACAGCCACACCTCCACCAGTTATTCCACCCCCAATCTACACCACAGCCACCACCACCACCACTAGCCACCATGTTGTACCACCATTATTCCCCTCCTACACATCAAGATCACCTCTGCCTCCCAGTGGGGTAGAGGAACAGCTCTCAGCACTTAACCGTATGGTGCTGAGGCTGTTGGTGGTAGACGAAGAGAAGACTGCTCAGCTGCGACAGCTAGTAGACCTTACTGCTGCCCAAGCTCTACAGATATCTCAGCAGGCACAATAGATGGATGCTCAACGTGCAGAGATGTCCTAACTCCGGGAGCAGCATGTCCTATCAACGAAAAGGATTGAGGATTTGGAGACCACTAACAAGACCATCATGCTACGTCTAAAGGGATCCAAGGAAGAGCCCCTTAAGATCAAGGAAGGGGATGGGGATGAGAGTGAGGATAAGGATGAGGATGACGATGTTGATGATGATACTGATGTTGCTGGTGATGCTGGAGATAATGTTGGTGATGATGATGATGATGATGACTCATCTGCTGTGGGTGCCACATCTGCCAGTGAAAGGAGGACTAAAAGAGCACAAGATCAAGGTGCCTCCACATCTGCCCCGTCAGAAGAAGAGCCGATGATCCAGGACAAGAGTAATGCTTAGATGTTCTTTTTTTGTTATTTAAAATCATATGTATTTGGATCATGTATCAAATTAATGTAATGAATGTTTATATTTAATGTAAATGTTTCTGTCTTGATTATTAACTAATGACTGCTGTGTTGAATGTCTAAATCAAGCAGATCCAAACTTTCAAAGAAATGAATATCATATTGCTCCCCTCCAACAGGTCAAGACTCAACTCACATTGATTCTTGATCTGCAGGGTATTGTTAGGAGATCGGTGATGTATACTCCTAAAGAAGGAGAAAACATTCACAATCTCACTGATGAGCAACTAGCTGAAATGTTCAAGTTGAATGCTGAAGAGATTGTGAAAGATGCTCCGACTATGCATGTAGAGAGTGACGATGAGCTTCAGGATGTCGATGAGATAAAGATAGAAGATGTCACTGCTCAACACTATCCATAGTACACTGACAATGAGGGAACTGTCATTCCTAATCTGGGAGAAACTTTTGTCAGTGACACTTTTGAGACTCTGGACAGGATGGAGCAAGAGTCCGGAAAGGATAAAGAGAAGGCCCAAGCCACAGATGCTAAAGTGAACATCAAAAAGGTAGAATGGGCAGCATGTTTTGAGGAGATAAGAGCCCAACGCAACGCTTCAACGTCAACTGCCTACAACAAACTGTATAAGGTCAAGAAACATCAAAAGGTGGCAGGCAGGATCATAGCATGGGCACATTTTGAGGACCTCAACATTTACGCGTTAAACGTGAGAAGAGAATTGAGTACTTCAGGTTCCCACACGACCTGAAGACTCTTCCAGGTTTTGAGCTTAACCAGTTAGCAAAATTAAAATTGCTATATGCTGACCCTCGTAAGATGTCAGGCTGGTTTGAAGCAGCTCTAAAGAGGGAGTACCACACCAGATGAGTCAACTTCAAACCTCAACAACCAACGAGATACATCAGAAGATCTGAAGTTGACGCCATAACTAGCAAACCAAAGTAGTGTTGAAGTGGAGTCCACCACGTACAATGTCAAAGATCCCACTACGTGAGATGCCACAGGACTTCACTCCACACTTCAAATGGTGGTACTACGATTGGAGAACGGGAGAGGCCGTGATAGTCTTGAACAGGAATGGTACAATGGAAACCATTAGGGTGTTTGACCCGATGTGGCTCACTAACTTGTCAGCAAAAGATGTTTATACATTATACAAGTGGCCACTGTTCTACGACTCACAAGATATTATACAAGCTTTGCAGTTCCAGAAAGTGATACGACTCTGTTTTGCCTTCCAGATAAATACAGGAGTCACCAAAGAAGCTAAGTACAAGAAATTTGAGGAAATTATGAAAGATATTAGACAATAGATAGATCTAGGTCCAAAGGGGAGTTTGTTGATACGTATATGTACCTAGATTCTGATCTTAATGTAATATGTCTTGAATATCTTGCACTTATGTAATATTGGATACTTAATGAAATGAGAATAAGTGTTTGTGATTTGTCTTGTTTAATATTTCATTAATGAGTTGTTTAACGCATATTGGCATGATTATATAGATTTCTGATTGTTTGAATTGATATACATAATGTTATAATAACGAATACATTCAAACTTGGTTAAGTGAAGTTATCATGCGTCCGACTGGACCATACGCCCCAATAGTGGTCATGCGTCTGAATGGCCATGCGACTGAGTGTCCATGTGCCTAAATAGTCCATACGCCTGAACAACTTCATGCGACTGACTTAGTCGCACGACTGAACACTCAGACGTGCGAATTGATCAACCGCATGGCTCAATCGCACGAATGAACCATGCAAATGGTTCAGTCGCCCGAATGAGCAACCCTAACCTATATATACCACCTAATTCGTGGAAAAACGTAAGCATTCAATCCACTTCGACTCCAGGCATACCCTAGCCGTCCAGAAGCCTCTAAGTTCGTACTCCAAGTTCATAGAACGTTGTAGATCGATTCCTAATCGACTATTGACGTTAGATTCAATACATTATTGTGTCTACGTGCGTTCTCACTGATTGGATCGCCAATCAAATAGGATTCCGCACTATTTGGTTTGGTTTAACACGTTAATCAGTTGGTGTTTCGTTCAAATACCAGATCCTCACAGACTCACATAGACTTCATCAGCAATCTTTACATACAATAAAGCACACCTCACATCCATTTGATAAACAGTAAACTTCATGGATACTGAATATGCAAGAAAGATTCTTATTGCTTCTAATCTAGCAACATGAGCAAACACTTCATCATAATCAATTCATTCTTCTTGTGTGTAGCCCTGTGCCACTAGTCTTGCTTTATTTTCGATGTTATCCCTCTATCATCAGTTTTGTTTCTTTATAGCCATCTAGTGCCAATAGGGTATTATCCTTCGGGAAAGTCTACCAGTTGCCATACTTCTTGCTTCTTTAATTGTAGCAATTCTTCCTGCATTGCTTCAATCCAGCTATTGTCTTGAAGAGCCTCTTTGATATTTTTGGGTACTGTATGACAAAGAAAGCATGAGAACAAATAGATGTTTGCAATACTTGACTTGCTTCTTGTCACCCGTTCATTAAGTTCACCAATAATGCTTTCCACTGGATGATTCTTGTGTATTCTGATGGTTGGAATTGAGTCACCAGCAATTGTTACATCAAGATTGGAGACATTCGGATCATTATGGTGAGAGGCACGTTCATCTTGTACTGTTGGGGAGTTATGAAGATAATCAGATTCTATTTCAGTGACTGCTTCAGCATCAGCAGCACTTTGATTGTTTCCATAATTAGACGTTCTTTATGTTTCAATTGGAGGAGTAGCTTGCTTTTGATAAATGTTCTCAGTTGACAGATCTTCTGAATATGATGGCAACAAACTGGGACCAGCTTCAGTTGAAACACTTTGATTTTGAGATAGTTGTCTAATAGGATCAGCGTGGAGTGGAACATTTTCATACATTTGCTCATTAGAGGTAGGAGGAATCAATGGAAAGTCATCTCTTCTTTCTACACCCGAAGAAGGTTCAGCTGAATGTAGGTTTCCTTCAGACAAGTGAAATTGATCAAATGATTTTGTAAATGAGTCAATATCAAACAACCAGTCAGGACCATTTGTAGATTTGGGAAATGAGTGTTCCTTGAATTGTACATTTTTTATTCATCAATAATGTTTAATCTAGGATTAAACACTCTATAAGCCTTTGAAACAAAAGAATAACCTACAAAGAATCCTTCATCAGACTTGGATGAAAATTTTCCCAAATAGTCTTGGGTGTTTAATATTGAGACAGGACTACCAAATGACTTAAAAAATCCATAAATGGTTTTTTTGTGAAATAACAGTTCATATGGAGTCATGTTACTTTCTTTTACAATCAGAGTTCAATTTTGCACAAAGCACGATGTGTTAATTGCCTCTGCCCAAAAGGTAATAGGTAGTTTAGCATCGGCTAGCATTATTCTTGCTGCTTCAATTAGTGTTCTATTTCTTCTTTCAGCTACCCCATTTTGTTGAGGAGTTCTAGCTGCACTGAATTGATGAGCAATGTCTTTGGTTGCACAAAATGAACTCATGTCTTCGTTTTTAAACTCAGGTCCATTCACTTCTTATTATTTTGATCTTATGATCAAGTTGGTTTTCAGTTTTTGTGATAAAGTCTTTTATTATTTGAGATGCCTTATTTTTATGAAGTAAGAAAAAAAACCCATGTAAATCTTGAAAAGTCATCAATGATCACCAAACAATACTGTTTCTTTCCAATACTCATAACATGAGTTGGTCCAAATAGATCCTTATGAAGTAGCTTCAATGGAGTATTGTTTGTGTTCACCAGCTTTGATTTATGAGAAGATTTATGTTGTTTTCCTTTGAGGCAAGCTGAACAGTGATCAACAAAATAAAATTCTTTTTGGGGAAGACCAATGACATGGTTTCCTTTGACCAATCTATTCATGTTTTTAAAGTTTGTGTGCTCCAAATATCTGTGCCAAAGTTGAGACTCATCAAATGATGCTTTTGACAAAAGACATGTTTCTTCTTTGGTGTTGTAGAATTCAGGTTTAAAACATAGGTGTTATTCTTCCTTGGAGTCTTTAGGACAACCCATTCTTCTAAGATCTGAAATCCTGGTTTTAGAATGTAGCAATGAGTGTCGGTAAAGTGAGTTGAATATTTCTTATCGCAGATCCGAGACACGCTAAGAAGATTGAAGTTAGTTGTTTAAAGTAGTTCACTCTATCAAAGCTCAGCATCCCATTTGCCATTGATCCTTCACCAGTAATTCTTCCACCTTGTGAATATCCTTCGAATGCCACAGTAGTTCGTTGTATTTGCTTGAAATCATGAAGGAAAGAACAATCTCCAGTCATGTGTCAGGAACACCCATTGTCCACTACAATAGGCTATTAGACCTATATGGATGACCCTGCAAGTGCACAAGAACTAATTAGAATATAGAACCCAAGCCATAATGGTCTTGGGTTTCTCGTTCCTATCCATGATAGTGACCTTTTGATACATTCCTCTAAATTGTGATCTATTTAGAGTTGACCTGGGAGATTGCTTGTGATATTTTGATTGAGTCATCTCATCAACATCAACTGAAGAGTCAGAGGAGTAATAAAATCTTTGGTCTCTATTCTTTTGAATAAATTTGACTGGTTTTGATTGTCAAACATCATTTTAGGTTTGGGAAGATCAAACCTTTGCTTAATGATGTGATGTTTGTTTCTTTGAATCTTCCATAATTCTTTTGTGTTACTCCTATCATTATTTGATCTAGACATACTAGATTGATTGTTATGAAACTAACTCCTGATATTGGGTTTCACAGATGATGTTGTTGAGATGGGTTTGTTCTGAACAATTCTCAATCCCTTCTGATTGAAGTAACAATCAGATGTTTTGTGATTGTTTGTATCATAGACTGAACAATATTTGTTAAAATAGTAGTTTTAGTGGAATGGTTGTTCATGTCCCAGATAGAGCAGTATTGACTGAAAAAACACTCTTCTATGTTGTGATTAAACATGTCACATATGTCACAATACATATGTTTGTTTCTTGAATCTGATTTTGTTTTAGCAGACTTAGTTGATTTTCCTATTTTCAACTAAATCATATTCTTTTGCTTAGGGGAGGAATCAAAATCAGCCCTTTTTGTAGTTTTCTTCGCAACACTACTTTTGTTAACTATTTTGGGTTGTTTTTGTTTCTTTAACCCTTTCTTTACTTCTTGCTCAAACTGATCAACATGCTCCTTGTTGATATGTCAAAACCGACTCCTTGTCTTAATTTCGAAGATTGGGGTCCAACTGAATTTTAGTTGTTGAAATCATTGAGCTTTTTTGTTTCTTTTACAGTGAAACCTTGTCTGATTTGATTGAATTTTTTTGGAGATTTAATCTCCTTATCAGAACTGCTTTCAGCAGAAGGTTTCACTATCTTCACAATTTCTTCTTACCTTGGAAACAGCAGGTATAAATTTCATAAAGGGAACAATTGCCTTGATTGGGCTTGTTGGTTTGATGACACTCAATGTCTTGTCTGAACACTCCTTGATTTTAATTGAGTGTTCTAATCTGATTTTATCCTCATTTGATTCGATGTAAACATTTGGTTTGTTTTGAGGATTTGTGACATGTTTTACTATTATTTTGGTTCAATAGTGTTAGGTTCAATTTTCTCATTGAGTGTAACATAGTCAGGCATGACAGTGTAGTTATCATTGTATGGTGGAGGACAAGAGTTATACCCGATCCTAGACATGTCTTTGGGATCCTTTTGAGAATCAAGCATCTCTTGCAGCTTGATTGAAGATAATTGAAACTTTTCTAGTTTCACTTCAGTAAGTGTTTGTTCAGCTTTAGATTGAGCTAACTTTTTAGTCAGTTGCTCATTCTCAGCTGCAAGAATGTACTTTTCACCATGCAATTTTTCAATGTCAGAGATGAGAGATTTTATTTTGATTTTAAAGCATTTTATTTCTCTCTTGAGCATCTCTGACTTTATCTTTTCTTTTTTTATTTTGTCTGTCAATTTATGATTGTGCTATCTATAACCTTGTAGTTCAGTAATGCATTTATCACTACAAAGGTTAGATTTTACCTCAGGTAGCATGGGAGATGGACCATCATTGATATGAGCCATGAGTGTATGATTTTGGAATTGAGCCTTTACTTCCTCTGCATACAGGCTCCATTCACATACTCCATCTTGCTTGATAACAAAAGCATTTGCAGATGACTGACTGCTTCCATGAGCTTGACTGGTCACTGAGGTTGAGTCTGGTATGGTTGATGTTGTTGTTGATGATAATACTACTTTTGATGATTGTTGGAGTGAAAGCTTGAGTTTGGTTGTGAAGATGACTGGCTCTGAGAATTCCTTTGAAAGTTGTTGTTTCTTTTGGGAGCATTACATTCTCTAGAGAAATAGTCAGTCATGCCATAGTTAAAGCACTTCACTTTGGAATTGTCATACCCAAGCTTGGTGTTTTCATTAAGGCTGAGCTTTCTTCCTTTTCTGAAAAACTTCTTTGCCCTCATAGCAATCATGGCCATTTGCCACTGCAAATCCATTTCTTCTACATCATTTGGGTCCATTTCTTTCATGTCTTCCTGGATCAGATGTGCAGAAGTGGGTCTTCATCCCAAATAAGCTTCAAAGCTAGCACCAAAGGCATTATAGGTTGCCTTTTCTTCTTTAGATCTTGTATCATCAGGAGTGGTTAAAGGAGTTGCTGAGAATCCTGATGATTGGGATGATGTGATGGCCTGTTGGTTGTGCTGCAATGAATCTTGTAGTCTTGACTTGATCCCTGGAGGAAAGAAAATCATCCTCCTCAATAATGAATGCATTTTCCACAGAATGTGACTCTGATAGAAACTTATATGCTTCAATCACTCTAGGTCCTCCTAGGTTTCTAATTCTTTCATCAAGCTTCAGTGCTTTTATCTTGGCTATCATTATATCCAGGGTAGTACTCTCAAGAGCAAGAGTATTTTTCAGCATGGTCATATTTTGTTTCCAGTTTTCTGGAAGACTATGTAGCATTTTCTTGTTTGACTCTTTGACTTTATAAGTGACTCCCATGATCTCTAAGTCATTCACCAGCTACACAAATCTATACAGTTGTTTAGAGATGGACCCCCTTTGGAGTGATGAAAGGTTTCATACTGATTAACAAGTTTATCCTTGTTAATCTCAGCAACTTCACTGCTTCCCTCACACATAATCAACAGTGCATCCCATACTGCTTTAGAAGTACCATACTTTTCCAAACTTTTCAGCACATCCATCTTGAGTGCTTGAGTGAGTATAAAGTAAGCTTTGAGATCAATCTTAATCTTCTTGTAGTCATTATCATCAAGAGTCACAATAGGTATTCTTGATGTTTTGTAGATGGCAACTTGATCTGCAGATAGTGTAACAGGAATGTGTAGCCCTTTGCATATTGAGATCCAATAGTCTGGATCTACACCTATGATGTAATTCATGAATCTGATTTTCCATTGCTTAAACTAAGATTTATGTTTAAGCATGGGTGGTTTTGGAGTGTGACCGAGTTCTGAAAAATTATGTGAATCCATTTTAACAAGATGTTTTTAACTTGTTTGAATGTAGATTAGATAAGTTTTAAGTTTAATTAGTCCAACTGGTATAAATCGTCCAAAACAGGTTCAAAGAATCAGATCTGTTGATGTTTCTGAGTTTCTGTTGCAACTTTTTTTTATATTAACTGTTCACGGCTTCGAATGTGAAGACTGCTGCTTTGTTCTTGAAGGTGAGAAGGTATGAACAGTAACTGTTGAAGAGTATTTTTTGTGTTTACTAAGTAGAGGTGATAGAACACTCTATTAGCAACTCAATCACCAGATCAATCAAGTTCTGTTCAGATCTTGGGTATATCTGAAAAAGAACGGAGAGCCAAAGCTCTGATACCAATTGACTGGATAGTGAGATTGAGATTCTCACTGAGGTCGAATATAGTGATCGAGTCAAAGATTGTATGGCGAAATCAAACAATCAATAAACATTCAATGCAAGAAATACTCATAAATGCTTGTTTGTATTGATAAGGGTGATTGATTACAATAAATGCTAGGGTTTGAGCATTAAACAATAATAATACACATTGAGAATGTAAGACACAAAATATTCTAATTGTCTATCAACAGTCACCTCATGTACGAGGTTTTCTATTCTATTTATAGGCTGACAAGATGTCTTTTTACAAAATGACTAAACTACCCCTGACCTATACATCAGAACTAGTCTAAGTCTTCATTAGCATTTCTTCTGTTCATCCGCATTGACAAATGTGGATGAGTTGGACTTGATCAGCATTTCTTTTGTTATCCGCATTAGTAGTTTGGTCATCCGCATTGGGTAATGCGGATGAACAAATACTTATGTGCATTTGTAGTCTGGGCATCCGCATTTGCAAATGCGGATGAACAAAACTTGTCCGCGTATCTTTTAGGCTATCCGCATTTGTTAATGCGAAAGAACAAACACTTGTCAGCATTTGTTCTATGTCTTCCGCATTTACAAATGCGGTTAGCCAACACTTGTTCTTCTCAACAGATTCTTCATTCGCATTAGTTCTTGGACTTGTGGGATTTCCAGCAGACTAACCATCAACTCACCATCAACTCACCAATTGAATTGGCATGTATGATCCTTTCAGGGTCCAACAAAGGAGATCGATATATGTAATTAAAACGTTACATTGACTAAATATGTAATTAATAAAATTTTTGGGAGGATATATGTAATTGCCAATATCACTTTCTGACACTACGTACTCGTTCCTACGCATATAAATGTGCTCAAGCTACGTCATTGTTCTGATGTAAAGATTTACTCACATGTGATCATTGCCTAATGGCTATTCTTGTATTTTTGAATTTTAGTTGATACATATAACTCTTACATATATCATTTACACATATTCATATTTTTCATATCATTCTTTATCAGTTTTCTCTTGTATCTAACCCTAAACACTTTAGACAATGTCTTCATCATCTTATCCGTTTTCTCTTGTATCTAACCCTAAACACTTTAGACAATGTATTCATCATCTTATCAATTTTCTCTTGTATTATTTTAACCCTAAACACTTTAGACAATGTTTTCATCATCTCGCTAGCTAAGAGGTTGTGTGTAACATATATGTACGAACCAATGTCATTTCATCATAAAGTTCAAATTATGCGTCGTTTTTCTAAGAGTTCAAAATGTGCATAATCATTAGTTGTTGTCAATAATTACTCGAGATGCATTATATCATTTTCAAGATGCTACAAGTTCAAGGGCACCTTAAAAAACAAGAAATTTTGTAAACAAAAGTGGTGAAGCTTGCCATGATCCTTTCATGCAAGATTACTTGGAGAAAGATCCAAAATTTGAGATGAGTTGTTTACGAGAAGGTTCCAAATGGGAAGAAGAAGAAAACTATTCATATGAATAGTAATGACATGGACAAACACTTTTCATAATTTCAATTATCCTAAGATGTAGGATGTTATATCTAATATGAGTTTTACTAGTTAAATAAGTGTACATCTATAATACATCAACTAACATATATACGTAGTTGTGACTCGCGTGAATAATGAGTACTTGAATATGTCTGACACCCAACAACATACAACTTTTGTAAGTTGTATATGAATTTCATAAAACGATAGGTAACATTGATTGTATGCATTGTTTGGAGGTATGGTCCAATAACATAACAAGTTAATATATGAGAGATGATCATGAGTATCTAACGATTACACTCGAAGCAGTAGCTTTGTAATATTACACTGGTCAGGTTATAGTTCGACTTTTATTACGGTAATATATCCTTCTAGAATTATAATTAATCTATAATGTATGTTTGCATTATATATAATATGATTTTAAAAGCCAGAGATGCAATGATAAGTATTGTTCACAAAGTCGTATCCAACCGATCAAGAAGGAAATGAAGATAATGCCAATAAACCCACAACTTTCAGTCATAATTCGGGGAACAAATTGCAAACACCTACATACTTAACTTAGATAATTAGCTATATATTTTTGACACTTCTAATTTAGACTTGTAATTTATTTTAATATGAAAAGTTATTATGTTTACAAGTTCTATATCTTTATAATTAATTTTGTATTTTTTATTAGTTATTATTTATTTTAGTTATTTTGTTAATGAGAATGATTGACCACATGGTTTAGGGACGGTTAAAAATACAGTGAGAAGGGATGGAAAACTCAATGTGAAGGTGATCAGAGTTAGGCATGATTGGTGAATTTCGTGAAATAATTTAAACTTTGATCGAATGGTTATTTTAGCTTAAAAAATATTATTAGTAATGTATAATTTGTAGGTGTGCCATCTAAATTTTTATAGAAACAAATTGCAACTGACCTAATTTCTATCGTCTAGAGCCCCAATTTCAATCTAGTGATTTTTCACCAATTTTTTTCGCGATTGTTATTTATATAATTTATTTTCTATGTGGAAAAGGTGTGAATATTTGATATGATATATATTTAGAAAGTCAGTTTCGTAATTAGACCATAAACTTGTATATTTAGATTCACCTTATTATAAGACATTTGATGCAACGGTTTAATGTTTTAATAATATTAAACTTTGCCTCTTTGTCCCTAAATAGTTGTCACAAATCGGTTGCTAAACGTATGGCCATAACCTGGTGTTTGAGACAAGACTATCCATTGCTAAAATTTGAGTCAAATTATTAACTTGTTGAAAAGCTGTCAAGAATTTGAATAATTAGTAAAGGGTTTTTGTGACTACAATTTCGATTGCAAAATTCATTATACTATTGAAGATGACCGACCAACTATTGACATCCCCAACCATGACATCATCGATAAAAACTGAGCAACCAGCCATATGTTAGAAATACAAAGGTGATTCTCAAACGACCGGCAGTGATGTAAGAAATGAAATATTAACGAGCCGCATTGCAACACTGGTTGGTGTAAGATGCTTTGCACCGCTTTGGTCTTTACTTACATTGGATTACTTTTAAGTAATGTTTTTAAAACCGGATCGGACGTTAAATCGGACGTCATACTGATTCACTGTTTGAACCAGTCGGACCGAATGAACCGGATTTATGAACCAGACTAGTGTATAATTAGCTTTAACTTTTCAAGATCTAAAAACTTGAGTTTTGAAAGCATGACACTAATTTAACAACTTGAAAAAAGACATATAATTTGAACTATATATGTTCAAAACCATTAAATGTTTTTTTAAACCAAATAATTTAATGGTATACACGGTTAGTAAATATAATATTATTATCAAAATCATTAACCATTACTTTGCTTTAAAAATAGAATTAATTACTTTTTAGTTATTTTTCAGTTTCACTACTATCAAGAATATGAAATGGGTATGTCAAAAGTTTTTATCATATTTTCTAGTCTTTTCTATTTCCCGGATCATCTTCTCCACCTTGTATCCTTCACATCTCATTTGAACAAAAATATCATCTCTTGTTGTCTTCTTTACCGTCTCCTTCACCATCTCATTTGAGCAAGAAAGATCTGCCCCTATTTGAAAAAGTCATCATTGAAATTGAGAGAATCTCCGATATTTATCCTTGTTGCAGCGGTTTCGGCATCCATGCAGCAGATCCGACGTTCTTGAGAAGAACTGACCCTTTTCCGACATGTATTGTCAGATCTGAGCCAACTGGCCACCGAATCCTCGGTTCAACCACCAAATCGCTTCTGACCGGCCGGTTTTTGAGATACAAAACGAACTATTGCAGATCGGACCGCGTGCAACATCGAATCCCAGTTGGTCCGGCTGGTCCGATCCGAGTGTGAAAACATTGCTTCTAAGAAAACAATATAGCGTGTCCTTTATTAATCTACCTTCTTTTAATTTTCACAGCTTTGTTTTTTCTATATACGAAATTTAAAAAGTTGTCTCGTTTATTTTAGCTCTATATTTAACATATTTACTTTGTTACAAACTCACTAAATAATAATTATATTTAATTATAATTGCAATCAAATATAACTATTTATGTAAAACATACATAAAAAATATTATTTTACACAAATTTTTCCCCAAATGTTTTACATATATGATATATGCTCATATTGCCACTGCAAAAGAAAAGATTTATTAACAAAAGAGTTGGTAAGTAGTGCTATTAAAAAGAAAGTTCACACTCGTATTTTAGGTAGTGTTTGATATGTATTAATGAGTGGCGGAATGGAATAAAAGATGAAGGGTCGATGAATAAAGATCTGTTTGATTGGTGAAAGTAATAGAATAAATCATTACATAATTAATTTCATTTCTTAAAATGGTGTTCAGAGAAAATATTATTGTGTATTTATTTTAGGATCTTTTTACACAAGGAAAGAACACTAACATAAATAGAGAATAAAAGAACCTAAACAAGATAACTAAAAAACTAGTGACAGCCTGTGAGATCTTCTAATTAGGAGACAATATTAGGAAGCCGACCATTACTCCTTTGACTTGTGTTTTTTTCCTTTTAATATTTTTACATTCCCCCTCAAGTTGCGTAGTAGGATCTCCAATACCCAACTTGGTTAGAACTGATGTAAACGCTTTAGTCGCAACAGCCTTTGTTAGAATGTCTGCTAGTTGATCTTCTGACCTGACGAACGGGAGTTCGATGGTACCGTCTTCAATCTTTTCTTTAATGAAGTGACGATCTATTTCAACGTGTTTGGTTCTGTCATGCTGTACCGGGTTTTCTGAGATTTTAATGGTAGCTTTGTTGTCATATCTTAACTGAGTTAGACCTTTAAATGGAGCACCAATTTCTTTCATTATCTTCCTTAACCATAGGATCTCAGTGATCCCTTTAACAATACCCCTAAACTCAGATTCTGCATTTGATAAAGACACCACCTTTTGCTTCTTACTCCTCCATGTTACCAAGTAACCTCCAAGGAGAGTGAAGTAACCGGAGGTTGATCGTTTGTCATTTGGATTTCCTCCCTAGTCGGCATCTGTAAAAACTTCAGCCTCTAGGTGGTCGTTTCTCTTAAACATGATTCCTTCCTCTGCTGTGCCCTTTAGATATCGGATAATCCTCATAACCGCCTCCGTATGATCTTCTTGAGGGTGTGAATGAATTGACTTACAACTCCTACTACGTACGAAATGTATGGTCGAGTGTGGGCCAAGTAGATTAGCCTTCCCACTAACCTTTAGTACCTTTCTTTATTTGCTAGTTTGGCTCCTTCACCATTCTCAGTTTATGGTTCACAATCATGGGAGTATCATTGGGCTTACAATCCACCATGCCCACTTCAACAAGAAGGTCCAAGATATATTTTCGTTGAGAGATAAAAATCCCTTCTCTTAACCGAAGCACTTCAATCCCTAGGAAATATTTCAATCCTCGAGGTCTTTCATTTCAAACTTGGTGAAGAGATTCTTCTGGAAGGAGTTAATTTCTTCTTCATCACTTCCTGTTATGATCATGTCATCGACATAAATTATAAGACATGTAACAAGAGTTCCCCTCCTCTTGTAGAACAAGGTATGGTCGGTATTACTCTGTTTGTATCCATAACGTTTCATAGACATAGTAAACTTCTCGAACCACGCGCGCGGCGATTGTTTGAGCCCATACAATGCCTTTTTCAGCCTACAGACTTCATTTCCTTTAAAATCATTTGAGAACCCCGGGGGAGGGTCCATATAAAGCCTCCATTTCTAAATTCATTGCCTCTCTCCATTTGGTTGTTTCCTCGGCTTCTTGACTGTGGTAGGAATCTTTTCTGAAAGAAGTGTGGCTGAAAAGGCTTTTGCAACTTGTGCCACCCTCCCTATATCAGTCTTTACTAGATATTTGGAGGTACGAGAGGTGTGCTCCGAGGAATACTGGTTAGGAGGGACTCCCCTATATCTTCTAGGAGGAAGGACAGGAGTGTTTTGTTGTTCTTCATGTTCCACATGCGAGCTTTCTAACCTGTCATGATTAGTAACATTTGTGGAATTATCGTGATGTTGTGAGTCGTTTACCGCATTGTTTGTCATATCTGAATTGGCTCTTCAGCTTTAACTTCTTCAACTTCATGTTGGACACCGTCCTTAGGAGAGTCGTTGGTTGTGTGAGATAACTCGTCTTCCTCTTCAGCATTGGCTGAAGCAGGTTCGCTGGCGCCATCTACCGGCTCTGTCGGAACATCCGTCGAGCAACTATGATGTAACAACCAATCAAACCAATCGAGTGACTCACTTATTTTCTCCCCCTGAGCACTAGATTGATGGTCGAAAAAATAGTTAGATTCGATGAAGTCAAGGTCCATGGTTACATGAACCCGACGAGTGACGGGATTGTAGCAACGATAGCCCTTTTGATGGACACCGTACCCAACAAAAACACATTTTTCAGCACAGGCACTAGGTTTGTTCCGTTTAGTTTTTGGAGTGTGAATGAACACCGAGCATCCAAAGACACGTGGAGGTAGGGTTATTGTGGATGGAACTTTTACTTGGGTGGCTAGGACATCCAATGGGGTTTTATGTCCTAGGATTTGAGTTGGAAGACGATTAAAAGGTATGCCGATGAGGCAACAACTTCTGGCCAATAGGACAAAGGAACATAAGATTCAATTATAATTGCATGTGTTTTTTCGAGTAATGTGCGATTTTTTCATTCTGAGGTACCGTTCTATTGTAGAGTATTGGGACAAGTAGTTTGATGAATGAGACCATTTTCTTGGGAGAAGTTTTTCATCGGTTTGTTCACAAATTCAGTCCCGTTATCAGAACGAAGGATCTGTATTTTTTTTTCAAATTGAGTTTGAACTATTTTATAGAACATAAAAAAGATTTCAGGAACCTCCGACTTATGTTTAATGAAGTATACCCAATTCATACGTGAAAAATCATCCATAAAAAGAACAAAATATCTGAACTGACTATTGGTGCTATTAGGGGTCGAACCCCAAACATCATAATGGATTAAAGAAAAAACATGCTCAACTCTAGTATCGTTTTTATTAAAGGAGACTCTATGACTTTTTGCAAGAATGAAAGTTTCACACTTCTCCTAAACGGAGTTATTCGAAAAAAGACAAGGAAACAAAAATTTAAGATAGCTAAAAGAGGGATGACCAAGATGTCGATGCCATAACCATAGTTGTCTTTCGGTTGTCCCATGAGCAAGCATGGCATGTCCCTTGTGAACCACCTCATCAACGTAGTAAAGGCCTCCTCGTTCAGTACCACGTCCAACAATCTCCTTCGTACGAATGTCCTGTAGAACACAAAAATCGAGATACATGAGCACGACACAATTAAGTTTCTTTGTAAGTTGGCTAATGGATAAAAGTTTGGAGGAAAGAGAGGGAATGTATAGACAATTGTTAATTTTCATTTTTCTGAAAAAATGATAGAACCTCCCCCTTTGACTTGAACCATTTTCCCACTAGTAGTCTCGATATGGGATTTAGATGGGGTGATATATTACAAAAATCTTTGTGATCATAAGACAGTATCTGTGGCCCCATAATCAAAGATCCAATTCTTTGAAGTTTTAGGCTGAGATATGGACTGAACATGGCATACTTTAGATTTTTTATTTCCATATCCTTTTTGATTAAATTCAGCAAATAAAGAAAGATTTGGAGGAAAAATCTTAGAGTTAAGAATGGGAGGTCTTGAGATGTAATTCTCAAACCCTTTACCTATCGAATTATCATTGATGATTGCAGCCACTCCCCCAAAACCGTCGTTGCTGCCTTTTTCGATCGGAGCCACTCCCCCTCCTACCACTGGCGTTCCTTTGCCATCAGCCCTCGAATTCTTTTGCTTCTGACCGTCTCCCCACCACTCTGGATAACCGACGAGTCTGAAACATTGGTCTTTCGTGTGTTTTCTTATTTGACAATGGGTGCAAAAACTTGTATTTGACTTCTTTATCTCTAGGTCGAAGCTTTGTTCTTTGTAACCAGTCTTTTGCAGCCAATCCCATCCTAATCTCTGTTGACTCATTATCGGATGGTCCGGATCTTAGAATATTCATTCTAGCAGCTTCCCTTCGTATGGTGGCGTAAGCCATTTCCACCGTTGGAAGAAGGTTTTTTTTTCAGAATATCCTTTTTACAGGTTCCATTTTATCTTCAGTGTTGTGAGTAATTGGTATAACCTTTGCTCTGGAGTCTTCTTATTATAGATCTGGAGTCTCCGGGTCTTTCATGGGGTTTGGATCTCTTCTATTAGTGGACATCCATATGCTTTGAAGTTTATTCCACAGATCTTCCAAAGTGTTAGATCCTTGTCTAAGGGAGTTGGCTCTTTTATGGAGGTCAAAGACTTGTAATGAATCGTTTCTGAACCCGTATGTATTTGCCAAACCATCCCATAAGGTTTTTGCAGTCAGATACTGTGAAACGTATTAACCAAGTTGGATTCGAGATTCTGGATAATCTAGGTGAAGACACACTCATCGTCTTGTTCCCAGCGTGAATAACCTATGTTGGTTTTGAGGGAGGCATGGGGTCGCCTGTAATGTGAGAGCTTCTTACCTGCCTCCAATGGCTTTCTTCATCAGGGTTGCCCATAAGGCATAGTTATCACCTCCGATTTTAATCCCTATGGATAGATTCTCAGAGTTTGTTGTTGTTTGCTGTGTTCCGAGACCATTTCTCAGAAGAGCAGCAATCTGCATCGTCAATTCATCAGGAATTTGGCTGACAGTTGTTTCTGTGTCAACCTTTTTGAAGTTTAGAATTTTCCAGGATCAAATCTGCTCTGATACCATCTTAAATTGGTGCTCAGAGAAAATACTGTTTTGTATTCATTTTAGGATCTTTTTACACAGGGAAGGAACACCAACATAAATAGAGAATAAAAGAGCCTAAACAAGGTAACTAAAAACTGGTGACAACTTGTGAGATCTTCTAATTAGGAGACAATAATGGGAAGCCGACAATTTCTCCTTTGACTTGTGTTTTTTCCTTTTAATATTTTAACATCATTCTCTCAAAATTAATTCCATCCACTCTCTTTTTTTTTCATTTCATCTCTTCTTTTATCATTAATCACCAACACAACCTACTCACCCGCCATAACAACCACCACCGACCACCAAGATTGTTGGTCACCGGCAACCACCACCAAGCACGACAACGACCACCACAACGGCCACCACGGCCGGCGGTCACCACCGCCCCGACAACACCATCGTCGGACACCACCACCACCGCCAGAAACCACTGAAGACCACCACTACCACCAAGAACCACCGTCGGCCTCAGGCATCGCCGGAAACTACTGTCGTCCGCTGCCGCCGCTGGAAACCACCCTCGGGCCACCACCAGCCACCACTACCGCTCGTCATCACCATCATAACTAATTTTACATTTTATTGTTTTGTTTTTTTTCATACCTAACAAACAACACAAAATAATGATTCATTTATTCTTAAAGGATAATCAAATAGGTTAATGAAATGTAACGATTCATTCTATTCTCTCTTCCATTCTATTCACTCATGCATTCCATTCTATTCACTCATGCATTCCATTCATTGGTTTATTATATTACGTCATACCAAACAGACCCAAAAAAATATGACAATGTGTGATAAACTAATTAGGTATGTGTGTTAATGTAAGTAAACATTTGGTAAATTTGCATAATTATCTACAATTATCAACATTAAACAGACATAGTAAATAAACATTGAGAAATTTAACTTCTTTTAGAATTATATATGCTAGGAATATGTTTATATGTCTTCCTAGTTTGTTGAGCACCACTCACTCTCAACCTTGATTCTCTTCTTCCATATTTTACACTCGTAACTTTTATCTAAATAAAATTTTTATAACAATAATGTTTAAATAAACAGTTTGATCTAATAAAACCAATAATGTATATCCTTTAACTTGATGTATACCATATCTTTCAAGATTCTATCATTGTTTTTCATGATAGAGTGTACCATAAGAAACAATTTCAACAATGCTTCAATATAGGTACATAATTTGTACTTCTATTAACGTAGATCATCCATGATGGTCACAAATTTACACTACTCCTTATCTTGGACAAACTATGTTGATAGAGATGTAATTACTCAAACCACATCTTATAACAAATATATAATATAACAATACTAATAAACAAACCGTCAAAAGATTATTGTAGATATGGTATCAAGTTTTATAATTAACAAAAAGCTCATATATTTTACCGAAGTCAATGTATAGGCTCTGGCTCGACTCATTTATAAGTTGGGTCGAGCTGGCTTACAACCAACTTGTTTATTTTTTAAATATTCTACACATATACGTATATATAATAACAAAAAATACTTTTTTATATTTTTTTCTATTTTAACTTGTTGAAACAATACTACAATATTAATATTTCTTGAATTATGGTCATTCTCTATATCATTGTACTTAAATTTGTTCATTAAAACATGTTAAAATAACTATATGTTTTATAGCATCTTAAATGATATAACATAAATCTAGCTTATAATTTATAGAAATCATAATTTAAGCTAAAATTCAAACGAGCCTACAATTAAGTCAACAAGCCAGCTAACAATCGAGCCATGAGCATAACCGACCTTGGCTCTGGCTCGACTTGTTTACAAACCAACTCGACCCATCTCAAACTCATTTAAATGTTATATCCGAGCTATTGGTTGAACAAGCTTCGAACGAGACACGAACGATAAGTTTTTTGAACAACTCTGGTGAGTCCAACAATGAACAAAAAAAAGTTAAGTTTAGCCTTTTGGTGAATTAATGACAACTTTGCATATACAGGGATCAAAACTGTTAACCAAGCCATAACTAAAGTCCTGAAACCGTAAACTTCAACACAACAGAGTAACTACCCAACGGGATCCGTTATCTCCGTTCACTCACGGTAAAACGTCATTCCCTAATCCGATCACCGGAGCTTTTGATTTTCCGATCACCGGAGAATCTCGCCGGAAAACATGGTGACAGATATCAACGATGAAGAAACCTCACAACCGCTAACTAACACCACCACCACCACCTCATCAAACCCTACGGCCAACAACCTCTCAATCCGGGCCAAACCCGACCCGGTTCTCTCCACATGCCGATGTTTCAGCTTCGTCACTGTTGTGGCTTCGGTTCTCTGCATTCTCGTTAATGTGATCTCTGCGATCAGATCGTTGGCGAATGGATTGGATGTATGATTGTATTCTGTTTATGTGCTTTATGTTTTTATAAGCGCTGATTGTGATGCATTTGTTGATAGAATCGGTGTGATGTTTGTAGATATTTGATGCTGTATTTCGGTGTTATGCGGTGGCGATTGCGGTGTTTGTGATTGTTGCGGAGACGGAGTGGTCGTTCATCACTAAGTTCTGGAAGGTTGTTCATCTTGATTTACATTCTAAACCCTAATGATATATGTTTTATGATGATCTAATCAGATAGGCAAGAATCTGAACTCCAAACCTAATAGAAAAACACGTATAATGTATGATATACACAGGAAACCTAGACTAGTGGAATCTAGATGTTCTACAGTCTAAGTTCCACTCGTCTTCTGTGGTTAATTTTGTTGACACCATCTCTGTAGCGCAAACTGTTTTCTATCTGATCATATTTTAGTTGGCGGTTATTGAGTTTTTTGGTAAAAGGATCTCATGGTTAAAACAAAAAGATGTTCTTACATGTGGTTTTGAGTGAATGATGTAGTGATTGAAGGGGATATAAAGAGGGATATAATCTCAGTTTGATGTGTTTTAGGTACTGGAGTATTGGGCTGGCAGGGGCATGCTGCAAATATTGTAAGTCCAGTTATACATGTACTTTGATGCATTCTTTGAAATCTTTATGTGGTGGTGTTTTCATTTCAGTGTTGCTGTAACTACAAGAGCTTATCCTGGTATGTATCGTGAGCGCCATGAGGTTCTTCTTCTCCGGGACATAGCCAGTTACATGCTTCTTGCTTGTGGTCTGATTTATGTTGTTTCAGTAAGTCGAATCAGCAGTATTGAAGAGAATTCTGATTTATGTTCATTTATTTGCTACTTAGGATGCTAGAACTCACCTGGAATTAACTAAATTTGTAGGGAGTGTTGTGCCTTGGTTTTCTCAAGCGTGCTCGCCAGAAGAAAGAAAATTCAACACAGCAAGCACTTAAAGATTTGCAGGTACGCTGTTCATGTTAATTACCAAGAAAAGATAATTAGTATGTTTGTCTTGAACATTAGTATAATTGGTCATCTGCTTATTGTTTCTCTTAATCGTGAAGTTGCAGTTTTGACCCATTCACCTATAAATGGAGTAATTTGGTTGTGTTTTTTAATTTCTAATGTGTTAAAATAGGTTAAGCAATAATGAATATGGGTCAAATGGGTTTATACTTAAAAGCATCTGTTGTGTAAAAATCTCCTTGGTTGGTTTATTAAAAAAGATAAGATTATTTTTGTAATAATATAGGTTTTCAATCATATTCGTCATATTAGATGCTTATAAACTCGTATAGTGGGTAAAAAAGTGGAGGTTGGGTCGAACCAACCCAACCTGACCCGTTCAGAATAAATACCCATTTTGACATCTTACCCTATCCACCCGACCCACCCATACCACCTCTACTCTTGTATATGCAATTTACTCGCATTAGATGATGATGTTTTCATGACATAAAACATGTATTTCTGATCTGAACATTTTAGGACCTTGAGCGCCGTAGAGCAGAACTTGAAGCACTGCTGATCATTGATACACCTTGATACAAATGTCAACCAGCACAAGTGCCTGGCTGCTAATATGCCACAACTATAATGAAGTAGAGTGAATGAAACCTTCTTCTTTCCTTGATGATAATTGCTAGGAGATGCTAATTCTTTGGTTCAATTGTATAAAAACTGGATTGTGTCTGTTGGTTTTCATTTTCGGATTACACTGGATGTAATTACCATTTTTTATGCTAGAATTTTTTTCTGCTAATTCATGTTCGCGTGAGTATAGTAATTTATACTTTTGGATGACCATTTATTTTCTATTAAGTTAATAGGATTTAATCACATCAAAAGTGGGTCACTAATTGTTTGTGAAAAAAGTTCCAATCACAGTAGTGAAAACCATAATAGTTTCTACATCTAGGAAGCCATGTTCCATCCTGGTGATATGTGCCCACCCCACTTAACACACACCCACTTACCCATGAACATCCACTACATTAAATCATGTTTAATTTTATTTTCTTTGTGTTTAGTAATATTAGGATAGTGGGTAGTTATTATTTGATCATAGGTTATAAGAAGTCTTCTTTGTTTAATAATTTGTTAGGAATGAAATTATTATGTTTTGAGTCTGATTTCTCTCTATTTTCTTCTAGTTATCTTTAATCTCCATTATACAATTATCCCGATTGCAAGTCTATGTTAGTCGGTCTGTACATAGCATGTTGCGACGTAGGTAAAACTCAAATGTTAGGTATTATGGTTCTTTTTGCCCCAGTTGATTAGTTCCATTCCTTGATTTTGTCTCTTTTGTTGTTTGTGATGGACTTTGGCAATTGTGAGATGGTTGGTATATGGTCACATCGTGTATCAACTGTAATTCTATTTGATTCTTATGGGTTTGTTTTGAATAACAAAGTCTTTGTGAACATTCAACTAACCTGTTTATAATTTAAAATTATAGAAAGATATATATCTTGAATATATAGGCACGTATGCACCAACAATGTTGTCTTTCACAGTGTACAGTTTACACAAATATTTATGAGTTGTGTAAACGTAGTTTTCATTATTAGTTACCTAATGTATGCTCCAGAAAGTCAATATGTACTCCACTGCACGTTCTTAAATTATTTCACTATATTGGTGAAACGTCATAGCAGGTCATTTATATTCTTACAAGTAAATGATCAGATCAGTACATACATATCACTAGTCTATCAACATTACATGAATTATTTGTTTTTCACATTTTGCACACATTTCATCAAATTACCTTTTCTTTGGACTTTTAGTTATCTATAACATTTGTAATTATAACCAAACAAAATATATAGCATCAATATTTTACCCTTTATCTATTAAGCATATTTATCCAAACAACTTCTTCGATACTATGTTACTTTTACTTGTACCATATCAATATGCATAAACCGCTTCTAGTTAACATATGCCTAACAAACAAACTACATGAAATATAGTGACGGATCCATAAATTTATTGTATGAATTCACTGTTTTTAGATGCTTCAATTTCATAAAAACAAACATAAAAGTTTTCAGGTCAGTTCGAGTCGGATCAGTAAATATAAAAAAGTCAAAACCTAAATTAGTTAGAGGTAAATACCAAACATACTTTTGTCTTCTTCAAATAAATATGTGGTATCATTATTTCAATCTTCAAATAATTCTCATGTAAGATATAGTTTGAAAAAATTAAGGTATAATTTGGTTTTCATTAATAATAGGAGTAAATTAAACTTGTCATCCTTTTAGTTTGCCCTTAATTTCCACATTCGTTATTAAACTAAGTTAAAAATAAAATGTTATCTTTATATTTTGTCAAATTTAAGTTCTTTTAACTAATATAAAGAACTTTTTTATTTGAGGTAAAACCTAATGAAAATAACTTGAAAGTACTTAAACTGAGAGAGAAAGCCATGACTGTCCTTTTTTGTTATTGCTCTAGTTAAGCAACGGAAAATGAAAATTAGGTAAATTCAAATAATGAAAAAGGAAAACTATTCAAATCTTCTTATCTCTCTTATCTTTTAATAAAAAAGTAACTAAAAATAAAACAAGACATCACCAAAATCTTTCTTATTAAAATTTATTTATTTCTTTTTTTATTAAATAATTAGGTTAGTATCACGTGTATTACACGAGTTTAATAAATAAAATAATAAATAGTTATTAATAAAAATTAATGAATTATAAAACGATCTATTGATATATTATATGATTAACATTACGTACGAGTGATAAAAGAACAATATCATATTTTAAACTTTTTTTAAATTTTTTGTTTGTTTCAAAAAGATTGATTTTTAAACAAATTGTTTCAGAACAAATCATTTTAAAAAGGTGCCACTTTTAATCATTTATTTATTATAGCTTCGAAACTTAATTTTTTGTTTCATAAAAATTTTCGTTTTAAAAGCTACGGTTTTAAAATATATCGTGTTTTTTAAAAGTTTGAAAATTTTTTGAAAAATTTTCTTATTTTATAAAATATGTTATATATCTTTACGAATTGCATTTGTAGAAAGATCTTTTAAAAAAAATTATATGTGTAATATAAAAAGAATAAATTTATATCATTTGTAATTAATGTGATATTTATTAGGGGAGAGAAGCGGGAAAAATATATTTTAGTAGTTAGGGGTGTTCAAAAAATCCAATATCCGAAACTATCCGAAATCCAATCCGTATCCGAATCCAAATAAATCGATCCGAATCCTTATTCGGATATTCGGATCGGATCTCATCCGAATCCGAATTCCTTATTCGGATTTCGGATTTCACAAATTTTTTATTCGGGTTATTCGGATATTCGAATAATCCGAATAAGACTTCAATTATATTTCTAGCCTAATACTCATTACTCAACTATTTATCATGTTTTCAACTCAATATACAAGAATATTTACACATTCTAGTAATAATCTTAAATAATTATGCAATAATTGACCGTTGTTCTAAATTAGAGATTCTAATCTTCGAGTTTCATAATTATCTATTATGTTTTAATTTTGAATTTGCATACAGGTCAATTTTTCTAGTTTTATATCTTTTATTGTTATTTCCAACTTATAAAATACTAAAAATAAAAATTAGAAAAAAAAAGAACAGAAAAAAAAATAGAAAAAAAATATTATTTGGTTTATTTGGATAAATTCGGATTATCGGGAGATATCCGAATCCGATCCGAATTGAATTCGGATAGATTCAGATCGGATAGAAAAATCCTTATTCGGATCGGATCGGATTTCGGATAGGGTCCTGAAATTTTCAAATCCGAATAATCCGATCTGAATAATCCGAATAATCCGTTATCCAATCCAATGAACACCCCTATTAGTAGCTTTAAAATTATGACAAGTGGTATATAAAACCTTCTTTTATTAGTATTGATAGATTACACTAATTACTAATAATATTATATAATTATTTAAATTAAAAATAGTTTTAAATAAATTACAAATAGATATTTTTTATTGTCATTTGTAGAGAAACACATTTTTTATAACATATGAAACTTTTCCAAAAAACAATTTTTTTTAATAAAATGACATATTTTATAATTAGTGTTTTAAAAAGTATAAAAATAACTAACATTGAGAGCTATGATAAGAAAATTTTAAAAAAATTTCACAAAAAGATAAATAAAGGGGACACCACCACATTTATTATCACTAAAAATTTCCTACTTCTCTCTCTTATTAAAGAAAATAAATGAATTACTAATAATATTATTTGATTCATTATAGATTACAAAATAATTAAAATCAAAAGTTATAATAAGGAATTTTTTTATTAATGATATTTTTTAAAACAATTTATTTTGAAATAAAATTTTAGTCATACGCAGTTTTAATCATATCTTATTTTAGAATATTATTTTATAAAATAAAATTTTATTATGTTTTATAATTTTATTTATTTAACCTGTAGTTATTAAAAATGAGTTCTATTTGATATAAGATATTTTTCTATAATAGTATTGTAATCTATAATATTTATACTATTATTTCTATTCTAATAAAAGAGTAACTAAAAATAATAACTAAAAGGGATACATATTCTTTGTTATTAAAATTTTCTTGCTTCTCTCTCATATTAAATGGTTACATTAATTACTAATAATATTCCTTATATTTTTTATATTAAAAATAGCTTTTTTAAATAAATTAAAAAAAAGATATTTTTTATTAGTGTTATATATAGAGAAACAATTTTTTTGAAAATAATATTTTTTTCAAAACATCAAACCCTTTTCAATATGAAATATTTTAAAATTGGTGTTATCAAAAATTAAAATTTTTATAAACCAATAATAATTAAAATTTGGAGTTATAATAAGGAAGATTTAAAAAATGACTTTTTTTAAAATGGTTATATTAGAACAAAATCTTTTTGACAAAAAAAAAAAAATGGTAAATAAAAGTTGAAAAGCTGATATCATTATTTTATTACTTATAATATTTACTTATACGTTATTTCAATCATATTTTATGTTAAAATATCATTTTATATTTAATAAATTTTTTATTCTATTTAATTTTTTTATTTATTCAACATGTGTAATACATGCATTTAATAAAGTTAGTCCATGCTAATAAAACAAAATAAAATTTTATCACATGTTACCTTCTCACATCTCATTGTCACATAACATTATTTTCTCACTAGCTTCTTGCCACATGTCCTAACATAAAAATTAATCATCTAATGATCATACTAAATGCTAAAAATACTATTATATTATTTTCAAATATTAAAACATATTTTATTAATGTATTTTTTAAAATAAAAAAATATAACTTTTATTCAAAGAATTTTTCTCATTTAAAAATGACATTTAAAAAAAGTTAAACTGGAATGTTTTAGAAGCATGTTTTTTAAAGAAGAAAATTTAAAAAATATGCATAACTTGAATAATTTCTTATTTAAAAATATTTTATAAATTTTTAAATATTAATTACTAACTATTAATTTGATAACTATCAGACACATGAATATTTTATAGCACATACACATTATCTTCAGCTAGGATTGTCCAAATATTTTCACCACATTAAATTTATAATTTTTGGTAACAATTTTAACTTAAAAAAAAATCCTTAATAAATGTTATTTTAATACTATATTAAATATATTTTAAAAAATAAATAAATAAGAACTCATTAAAAATATTTTATTTAATGAGACTTAATTTTGTGTAAATATAATTTAATCTGTAGTAGTCATTGTTAAAATTAATTTTTTTAAATGTGTATAAAGAGGTTTATGGAAATTTATGAATAATAAAATCTTTTATCTCTTATACTATTGTTTATAATTTAAATATGTTTGTTATACATAATAATTTTATCGATATATTATCTATAACATATATACAATCCATTATATAAATTTAATTTTTACCTATGTAATACAAGAGTATCTAACCTAGTATAATATAAACTAAACATATTCCTAATCATTTCCATTTAAAATGATAAAACACAATACCATGGACTTAAATGGTAGATAAATACTACAAATGGATCAAATCCATAAAATTCGAGTAAGATCAGGGACCGTTTCTGCAACTCTCTTCAAATATCAAAACGACACCGTATATGTGTATCTGTAGTATTGAAAGGCGGGCAAAATTTAAACTCACAGAAAAAGAAAAAAATTGCATACGCTTTTGTACCTTCAGTTCGAACATCGGGCATCTGATTTCTAACACTTGAATCTCTGGTTGAAAGTTCGTTCGATCGAGTAGTTTCTCGTACGATTAAGGTGAGATTTGGTTGTTACATTCAGTGATCTTTCATGTGGAAGTTTGTTTCGGTATGTGATTGTTTTTAGGGTTTATTCAGTTTGTGTTTCAGTGTAATTCGTTGATTTAGTTTGATTCTTTCGTTGTTGATTTGATCATGTGGTTGATTTACACCTGCGATGTAAGATTTGGGCCATATTTGAGCAGTATTTCAGTTTTAATGTTTAAATTTTGGTGTTAAATTGATGAATTTTTGACTTCAAATCTGATGTTAATTGTCAGATCAGTATATATATCTGTATTAAGTGTCGGATATACTTGAATCGGGATGTATGGATGTTAAGAGGTGTAGAGTTTGCCTAATTTTGGGGGCAAATTTGTTGTTTCATAATTTTATTTGATTATTAATAACGTCAACTTCTTGAAAACTGTTGGTGTGACATCTTAAGTCTTACATCGTGTGTTTGAGTTGGGAGAAATAAGGCCGTGAGCTCTTAGTAATTAGTGGAGAAAGCATACAGTTGGTCGGAATGAGGGAAGTTGGTGTGAAGGATTAGGAAATTTTGTAGAATTTAAGATAGTCAAACTATATGAAGTTAGTTTTAGTGGTGAATAGACATAAATCAATGAGGTTTAGTTTAGTGGTGAATAGACATGAATCAATGAGGTCATGATAGCTCAGCTATATGTGTGTTTATATGTGAGGTTGTGCTTTTTGTTTTGATGTTGTGACACTTTGATCGGTCTATGAAACAACACAGATGTGATTATGGTTCTGGTCACTGGATTCAAGATTAAATGAAATAAGCCCTTCTGTTGGTTGGATAAATTTGGTTGACTAATATGTGGTACTCTCTTCTGTTGTAATCAAACAGGAAACCTCGAGATTCACCACACACACAATGACAAATGCTAAAGAAAATGATGTTCCTGAAACACTTGAAGAAGTTAGAGCACATAATGAAAAACTCAAGGAAGAAGTTCATATCAAGACAGATTTATGCAATAACTTGAAAAAAGCTCAGGATGAACTGTTAACTAAGTTTCAAGAAGCAAAACTGCAATCTGAAAAAGAAGCACAAGAACTAAGTGCCAAATGTGAGGAGTTATCTACACTTGGTCAAATCCATGAAGACCTCAAATCAAGTTTCCAAGAAAAAGAATTGGCTTTCAAACACCTTAATTCTGCAATTGAAAAGCTTCGGTATGAATATCATGACAAACTTCAAAAGTGTGAGGGAGAAAACAAAGAACTCGTCTTGGCTTTGGAAGAAGCAAAAACAACTACAGATTCTTTGAAGTCAAAAGTTGATTCTAGTAACCTGGAGATTGAAGGTCTCAAAAGAGTTTTATTACTTAAAGATAGAAAACTTGTAGAAATTTCTGACAAATCACAGACAACAAAGGATCTGAATCAGAGAGATGACATGATAAGCAAGCTTGAGGAAAAACACAGAGATGTTCAAGATCAGTTGAAGTGGAAGAATGAACAGTTTCAACATCTTGAAGAAGCGCACAAAAAGCTTCAAAATGATTTTAAATCTAGTAAAACTGAATGGGAGAAAGAAAAATCATCATTGGTCCAGGAGATTTGCTCACTTCAAACAAATCTTGATTCTCAAACAAGAATATCTGAAAATCTTCAGACCCAACTGAGGATATGCAACCAAGCTTTGGCACATGAAGAAAGCAAAAGAAAACTTTTGGAAGTCGAGATTTCAGAATACAAATCACGTTTTGATGATATCTTTGCTGAGTGTCATGATGCAAAGTTGACAATTGAAAAAATGTCTCATAAAAGGGACGAAGAGGTTGCAGAATTAAGAGACAGTTTGACTGCAAAAGATTCATTATCCAAAGAGATGGGATATAAACTGGAGCATTTGGAACAAGAGAATAAGGATCTGATTGCATCTCTTAAAGAACTCCAAGAATCTCAGATTAGTAACTACGGAAATACAGGTTCATTGAAAAGGCTTCAAAAGAAATATAATAATTTGGAACAAGTACACAAGAAGTGCAGTGAGAAATTGAAAGGAGAAGTTGAGTTGAAATCTGATTTAGAAAAGTTAAGAAAAGAGATAGATGATTATTCAACGAAACTGAAAGATAAAAGTGAACAAGTTATGCAACTAAAAGAAGAGTTGAAATCTTGTCATTGCTCCCCTGAAGTTCAAAATGAAGAAATTTCTTCGGTGGTTCTTGTGTTGAAGACACACTTTTCAGAAATTTATACAAAACTGGAGCAAAAAAACACAGAAAATGAAGATATGATCCTACATCTAAAAGAGGAATTGGAGGCCAAGAACAATGCTATTTGTGAAGTAAACTTTAATCTCACTAAAAAATGTGAGGTTGTGGCATCATTGATGAAGAAAGTTGAGTTATTTGATAACATGAAACAGCATCAACTGGACATGGAAGAACTGCTTTCTCAATCATCCAGAAAGCAAGCTTTGTTGGAAGAAAAAACTTGTGCCCTCGAAAATTCTCAAAATCAAGATAGTACAGGTCGTTTTGAGGTTTTATCACAGAAAATAGTTGAACTGGAAAAAGAGAAACTGTTCGTTGAAAGGCGGAATATGCAGCTTGAAACGGAGAATCAAAGTCTTCTATGTAGAGTGAAAGAACAATATGAAAAAAATGTTGATTTGCAGGAACAAGTTGTTTTACTAGAAAGATTGGTTGCAGAAAGAACAGAAGCACAAAAAAAGGAAAAAGAAAAGCATTTAGAAATTGTTGAAGAGAAGGAAAGCAGCATAAAGAGCATTACAAAGGTTACTGAAGAGAAAAACCAGAAGATAGAAGAACTTGTGAAAGAGATGACGAATGCTTTAATGGTCTCTGAAGAAAAACAGAAACTGGAGGTCGAATTTTCTGGTTTAAGTGAGAAACTCAAAGTAAAAGAAGAGTCCTTGTTGAAGTCAATTCAACGAGCTGAAGAACTAGAAGAGTTGCTGCGGATCAACAGATTAGAAACCGAAAATATGATGGATGAGAAAACATGTTTGGTCAATCGAGTGGATAACCTTGAGGCTCAAAACCAAGTTTTATATAAAGCAAAACAGAAACTGGAGGATGAACTTTCTGCTTTATGTGAGAAAGTTGAGGTCAAAGATGAGTCCTTTTTAAAGTCAACTAAACGAGCAGAAGAATTAGAAGACTTGCTGCAGATCAGCAAATTAGATATGAAAAATCTGATAGATGAAAAAACATGTTTGGTGAATCAAGTGAGTTATCTTGAGGCTCAACACCAAGTCTTATATGAAGAAAAACAGAAACTGCAGGATGAATTTTCTGGTTTATGTGAGAAAGTCAAAGTCAAAGACGAGTCTTTGTTGAAGTCAACTCAACAAGCGAAAGAACTAGAACAATTGCTGCAGATCAACAAATTAGAAACCAAAAAACTGATGGATGAGAAAATGCGTTTGGTGAATCAAGTGAACAATCTTGAGGCTCAAAACAAAGTTCTATTTGAAGAAAAACATAAACTGGAAGTTGAATTTTCTAGTTTATGTGTGAAGGTCAAAGTCAAAGACGAGTCCTTGTTAAAGTCAACTCAACGAGCAGAAGAATTAGAAGACGTGCAGCGGATCAACAAATTAGAAATCGAAAATCTGATGGATGAAAAACGTGTTTGGTGAATCAAGTGAATAATCTTGAGGCTCAAAACCAAGTTCTATATGAAGAAAAACAGAAGCTGGAGGATGAATATTCTGATTATTGTAAAAAAGTCAAAGTCCAAGACGAGTCCTTGTTAAAGTTAGTTCAACGAGCACAAGAACTAGAGGACTTGCTGCAGATCAACAAATCAGAGGCCAAAAATCTGAAGGATGACAAAACGCGTTTGGTGAATCAAGTGAATGATCTTGAGGCTCAAAACCAAGGTTTACACGAAGATATTAAAAAGATATCATCACGCAAGGATGATTTGCTAATTCAAATGAAAACAGCATCCGAACAGATGGAAGAATATTTCAAGGATGTTGAATTGACAGCAATGCTGGAAAAGATGTTGCAGAAGTGCTAGAAGTTTAGAACACATAATACGGTAGAGTAATTGTTGGTAAAATTGTTCCAAGTGATATTTATCATCTCATCACATCAATTTAGTTATTAGATGTCATGACTAACTTTGTAATCTCATAGTTTTTTAGTAAACTAGAACACAGTCACAGCTTGTAATTGTTGGTAAAATTGTTTTAAGTTTATTCCTTCCACAATCCTATGTTGCATGCTTTACATACTTAGATATATATTTGAACATTCACAACTCATTTCCCATCTTTATTTATATAATTACACTAAAAATTACTACTTTTTCTTTATCTCTTTCAAATTTATCATTATTTTCTCTTTCCTCCACTCATAACCACTTAAAATATTTTAAAAAACATTATAGGGTTTTGAACAGTGTTTCTCTAAAAATACAGATTAATAGTAAATTTATCATATTTTTCATTTACAACCATTTATATAATATAGGAAATACATTCACATAAATACAAGGAACCGGTTATGAATGCTCTTATGAATACAATAGGAACATGTCACTCACTTTGTTTTCAACCCAGATCAATGTTCTTTTTTTTCATTTCATGTGTCCTCCACACATAGATGGTTAAATTTTTGTTTTCATGCTCTTCACGCAGTTTTTGGATCTGGACTAAAACAACAGGTTCTGAATCTTATATCCTCATCTTTCATAACCTGCAAAAATCGTTTTTAATACAGATTAATAGATCTCCATAGGTTATTTACATTTCAAAGGTCTCAAAAACCACAATCTTAATGAAAACAATGAGTCCTTTGAATACATGCCAAGATATAAAAGTTTTGACACTTTTGTTATTATTTTTAATAGCAAACTCACACACCCATTAAATACTACTAAAATCCACATTTTATCTACGTGTAACTTGTAGTGGAGGGATACTGTTTTCAAATACTAGTGTAACACTAAGCCAAAGTCCCTTTGATGACATCTTTCTTATTTGACACCTTTAAAAAGCCCCAATGATCTCTCACTTTTTCAGAATTGTATATCATTTCTTTTATTAGGTGCATTTCAGCTTGTAGATATCTTAGTTTAGATTTTTGTTTGATGCTTCTATTGATAGATTCGTTTGTGTGTGTTATGTGTTCTTAGTATGTGCAATGTTCTATCTTGTATGTTACTTTTGATCTTGAGTCGTGAGTCCTTTTAGGACTAGCCTTTCTATCACATGAGATAAGGTCAAGTTTGTATGCTTTCATCTAACCTCTCACAAACCCTACTATATGAGCAAGAATTTACCGGGTATATTTCGTATGTCATCAAATGTTGTGATGCATAGCAGAAGCACAAAAGATATAGTTATAACACTCTTTTAAGAAAAAGTTGATAAACTTATTACCTCACATACAATATAAAATCTAAAATTTGATGTGAATCGCTGAATCTTGGGTGACAAATAAATAGTTTAGAATGAGATCAAACTACTAGATAAATGTGTGAATTACCATAGTTGGCCTTCTAATCCAATGGCATGAGAGTGATGATACTTGAAATACGTAAGGTCTCATTATTCAAACCTCAATTCAAAAGGGTTTTTTATAATTGTTTCCTCCTTGATGGTATTTCTGAGCAAATCAGGCATTCTGTTTTAGAAATGTCCACTTAGATTTTGAAGGTAGTTTCAAACGTCGTTAAAAATGTATGAATTATCTTCATATGTTTTTACAAAGCAAAAGAAATCTTTTAAAATGACTAAATTTGGGGGAATTTATATATATATATATATATATATATATATATATATATATATATATATATATATATATATAATATATATATATATATATATATATATTATATATATATATATATACATACTAATTACTAACTTGGTTATGCATCGTAGGTTGTACCATGTGCTTAGTAGGTTGTATCTATCTTTTATTTTTTGAATCTTTAACTTTTTAATTTTAATCAAATACTTTTATATTTTTTACAATTTAGCCCCAATGTTTTTTACTTTCAACTTTGATTTCATACACTTAATATTTAATTTTTTTTCATTTACGTTTGGATCTAAATTTTGTGACTTAACACGTCGGAGCTGCATGAGTGGTTCAACATTTTTGCGTTTATAATTTTCCCATTAAATAGTTTTGTCACAACGCGTTGGTCCTAGCTCGACTTATTGTTTTAGATGTTTTATGTTTCGCCTGCGTGGTTTTACGTCTACTTATCGTTATTTCTTATTTATTTTTTAATACGAGTTTTTTTTCAGAATTGTGTGTCAATGATGCTACTTGGTATGGTTTAACATCCCCTGTTACAGCGCGGGGGCTTAAACTAGTTTTTTTTAATAAAAATAACCTCTTGACAAAGGAATTTCAGTCTCAAAGTTAACTAGCTTTTTCATTCATATCATGTGGACTTTGCAACTCTAACATGATCAAAAGTTATGCCTGTTTTTCTTTAACTTTTTTTAGCCAAATCCATGAGCTCTTGGATTAGTTTCATATTCCGTTAGACTTGTCATCTAAATTGTAATGAGACAATGATATGTTTGTTATCTTCTATCCTTATCTTGTACAATGAAAATTTATTTTCGTATCATGTTAACTTTTTATCTACATTGTGATTTAAGACAACTTTTGTACTTCTTTATCTTTAGTACAGGTATTTAAAGGTACATTATCCTCTATTTTTTTTTCCTTTTTGTAAAAGATATTCAGCACAAACTACTATTACATGTATTTAAGTTTGCTACGAACATACAATCTTGGAACCCCAAGTTGTAAGGATACAAAGTTGTAATATGTTTTTTTTAACAATTAAGACATATATGAATTTAATCAATCAGGTTTTTTCTTAGAAATTTAGCTCGTAGATGATACAAGCGTGTCATGGATCTAAAAAAAAGAAACGTTTATACTCAAACAATAAAAAGGGACTAGATGCCAAATATATGGTTTGAAGGTAATTTGAGTCGTTTTTTATTATAGATTTACGAATTACAGCATCAGGTAGTAAAAAAGCAAATTGCCCCCTGAATATACAAATTACAGCACCATATGATCCATAAACAACTGGTCTTCATTATTTAAGTATCAAATTTTGGATCATCTTCGACATCACTTGGAATAATTTTTCCAAAGGCATAATATCAAAAGCCACTATTTTCAGACTTTACAAGACAAAAGACTTATCTTGGGGAAGTTATCTTTCATTTACTACAGATAAGACGTTTGTTTTATAATTACATGTGACATCAACTACAAAAAGACGGCGATTCGTGGGTTCTGTTCTTATACTCCTTTCGGTAACCAAAATCCACACATCTGAGTTCAGTTATTCTGATGATCACCTATGAGCTTCTCCTGTGTCTTTTTCGTGCACAAAAAACCACAGGCCGCCTCTGCTTTCTTTTTGAACTCAAACCAATTTCTGCAACATTTTTGAAAACAGAAGGCGACGCCTTGTGATAGTTATTGTTAATATCACAGATGGAAAAGTCACTTGAATCGTCGTCTGAATCAGAATCTTCTACAACACATGTTTCAAACACATCATTGTCAGAATCTTCAACAACATGAGGCTCAAACAAATCGTCCTCCCTTGCTGACTTATCCTTCAGTTGTAACAAATTCATAGACTTGTTAACAGAAGTCACCATTGGACTTATCTCAATAGTTTCAGGAACTGTGGCCACTTGCTTGTCAACAAAGTCTTCTGTTTCATCAATTTTCTGTTTATACAAGTAAATATGTAAATCAATGCAAATTGTCAGTTATGCAACATGGAAATTGGAGAGTAGTTATATAGATGGTCTGATGGTCAAAGCCTATTAGAACGAAAATCATATGAATTAATTTGGGTTGTTTTTGTGGGAACGAAACAGTTGCTGGAAGACATTTGAATGTCAAACAAGTTTAGCTAGAAGGGATATGGGTTGATGGTCTGTTCAAGAATTTAGTAATTTACAGTAACAATAATCTTTATTTAAGACAATAAACACAGTAAAATATCATTAAAAAAATTAGACAAAAAAACTTCTTTTCGGTCAACCCAACCCGACCTAACCTGTTCATCTTGTACACAAAAACAACTTGTTTCAACCAAACCCATCTGAAATGTTACACAACTTAACCTGTTCATCTTGACATCACTATATTTGATGTATAAGTGTATAATAATCTTTTTTAATGAATTAAAAACAACTAAAACAAACATGAACTGCAGAAAGTCCAAGCAATTATGACACTTGTATTAAAGCAAATATAACTACTACCTTTGTTGGTGACATGTTGTCAATAGAAGGATCATACAAAACCATCTGCCCATGATTCTTCTGCTCTTTGTCACCAACCAATGATCCTCCTTTGATGTCACTATCTAAAAGATTGATGTCCATGTCTTCACTTCTCAAAGGTTTAACCATCAATGGTGTGACATCTCTTGATTTGTTGACACAAGTATCAGAAATGTTTTCACGACAAGTTTCCTTGGAAGTGCATGCATCATTAAGAATCTGTACATCACCTTCTTCTTCCTCTTCATCTTCATCCTTGAGCTCAAAAGATGATTTAGGTGATGAAAATTGCTGAGTATTGCTTTTGGTAAGTTCAAATATTAATCTTTTAATACGAGCACGTTTTAATGAAGCTTCGACAGGATGGAACCAATCTGTATCGATCTGAGAAGAAACATATTAGTTATTTGCCGTCATTCATAAAAAAGTAATTATGTGAAAACACAAATATTTTGAAATTTTAACTAAAAGGGATCTGTTTGTTATATTAGCTAGCTTAATGACCCAAAAACAGTTGTAAAAGCAGGTAATAGAGTACATTAATTAAAACAGGCATAACTTACAAAGTTGTTTAACGGATTGAAGCTATTGGAAGCCTGTTTCACAAAAAGTTCCATGTAATGGAGCATAAATAGCCCACAATCATATGAATTCTCCTGCTGGGGTACCTGAGTAAAATTAAAGGTACAAAGTTAAAAAAGCCAAACGTCTGTTTGCATCCAGAAAGAAAATAAAACCATACAACCAAAACTATATTGCTCTAAACTGACTCGATAATTGATGGGTAACCGTCCTCTAGGTCCAACCCAATGCCAGAAAGTCAAAGCATGAACAAGGTCCAGAACATTGAGAAAGCATGAGTAATATCCAAATGACCATGCCATACTATCTCAGCCTATTTATGTTCTTTGAAAAAAAACGTAAAGCATTCACTGCACACCCCAGAGTTGGTCATAAAGGAGATGAAAATTGGTAATTCTCTGAATCAAATATATTTGACAGCCTTCTGCCCTATATATAATACAAGAGAATAATCCTATTTTTGTTATGATTGCTATACAAAATCTATCCCAGAGTTTGGTCATAAAGGAGATGAAAATTGGTAATTCTCTGAATCAAATATTATTTGACAGCCTTCTGCCCTATATATAATACAAGAGAATAATCCTATTTTTGTTATGATTGCTATACAAAATCTATCCCAAAAATAATTATGTCTAGGGCCGGCTGGCCATATTGAATTTACACGCTAATATACCCCCGCAGTCGAAGCAGAAGGTTGTCGGATGTTCAGACTGGATCGGAAATCATCAAAAAGAATGCGCGGAAGCCCTTTGGTGAATATATCAGCAATTTGATATCTAGACGAAACATGAAGGACTCGAATCTGGCTGCGTTTCACTTTCTCTCGAACAAAGTGAATGTCCATCTCAATGTGCTTTGTGCGTTGATGTTGGACTGGGTTACCGGAGAAATAGATTGCACCAACATTGTCCCAGTAGACAATAGAGGCATGTGTTGGCGTGTGATGAAGTTCCAATAATAAGTTACGAAGCCAACATATTTCAGATACAACGTTAGCGACTCCCCGATATTCGGCTTCGGCACTTGAACGAGATAAGGTGGACTGTCGCTTTGAGGACCAAGAAAGTAAGTTGTCCCCTAAGTATACACAATATCCAGATGTGGAACGACGTGTGTCGAGGCACCCACCCCAGTCAGCGTCAGTATAAGCAATCATTGACTTCGTACCCGATTTTGTAATAGTAAGTCCGAAATCTAGTGTACCCCGAATGTATCATAGAATCCGCTTTAAAGCATGAAAGTGAGAAGTACAGGGGCTATGCATGTGGATGCAAATTTGCTGAACTACATAAGAAATATCGGGACGAGTGAATGCTAGATACTGGAGGGCACCTGCCAGTTGGCGGTAACTTGTTGCATTGTCTACCAGGTCCCCATCATTGGCACCTAATTTTGCGTTGGTATCAACGGGTGTGGCAACAGGATTGCATGAGGACATTTTGGCTCGCTCAAGTATCTCGGTAGCATATTTCTGTTGAGATAAAAATAGGGACTGATCCGTACGTGTAACAGAGATACCAAGAAAGTAGCTAAGAGGGCCTAAAGCCTTCATTGCAAACTCATTGGAAAGCAAATCCATGAGATGGTTATGTAGAGCCATAGTCGAGGTGGTGAGAATAATGTCATCAACGTAGAGTAGAATATAAGCCACATCATTACCCTTTCTGTAGATGAACAAAGAATGGTCACACTAACTGTGAGAGAAGCCAATGGATGTAACATAGTCAGCAAATCGTTGGTACCAAGCCCTTGAGGCTTGTTTCAAGCCATATAGAGAACGTTTGAGGAGACAAACGTGATCGGGATATCGTGAATCTCGAAACCCTGGTGGCTAGTGCATATACACTGTTTCATTTAAATACCCATGGAGGAAGGCATTCTTGACGTCTAGTTGGTGTATTGACCAAGAATGTGAGAGTGCAATACTGAGAACCGTACGTATGGTTGAAGGCTTTACCACAGGGCTGAAGGTTTCGCTTGTACCGCTCAAGTGAACCGTTAGAATTAGTTTTATGCCGAAAAATCCACATACAACGAATGATATTCATGGTCGGGTCTCGGGGAACTCATTTCCACGTCCTTTTATCAATAAGGGCCTCAAATTCGTCAAGCATGGCCTTTTTCCAATGAGGGCATCTTAAGGCTTTAGGTAATGTTTTTGGTATTGGGGAGATTTTAGAGTTGGTGGAGAGTCCAAAGTAAGTTTTGGATGACATGGCACCCGACATGGTATGGGTTGTCATGGTGCGAGAGGGAGGTTATGGGGGGATGAGTGATGATGTAGGGTGAGGGTCTGAAGCAGAAGGAGTAGAATGAGAAGTGGGCTGAACTAGGGGCTGTCCAGCGGGCTGCTCAGCAGGCTGAAAAATGGGCTGGTTGTGACGTATTTGAGGGCTGTGATTGGCCTGATGTGTGGACTGAGCTGGAGTTTCAGTAGGTGTGGCAGTTGGCTGATGTGTGGGCTGGTTGGATAGGGAGGTGGGCTGCGGTGATGTAGTGGCAGGGTTAGTGGGCATGGTTGTTTTGTGGCGGCGTTGGTAGGTGTTGCCAAAGCGAGAGGGAGAAGTAGGATGAGAGCAAGTATTAGGTTGAGAAGGGGGGTGGGGACAGGATACGTGCGTCCACATAGATGGGTGTGGATCGGAAGTTAGGAAATCATAGGATGGTTTGGGGTTAGATGTGTTGGAGAAGGGGAAGGTGGTCTCATCAAAGATGACATGGCGAGATAAGATGATTTTACGGGTGGACAAGTCGTAGCATTTGTACCCCCGATGATTGAATGGGTATCCAAGGAATACGCATGGGCTAGAACGGGATTGTAATTTGTTGATGGAGATAGATGGGGTTAGAGGATAGCAAAGACAACCGAATACTCGAAGATGAGAGTAATTAGGTTGTCGATGGTATAGAAGAGTGGTGGGAGTTAGGTTTTTGAGGAGTTTGCTAGGTAGAATATTTAGAAGGTATGTGGAAGTGGCTAGGGCATGATGCCACAAATGTGGAGGTACGAAAGAATGAGCCAGAAGTGTGTGGATTATATTATTTATAGAACGAATTTTTCTTTCGGCTTTTCCATTTTGAGGGGAAGTGTGAGGACGAGAAACGAAATTGGATACCGTTATTGTTAAAGAAATTGTGAAAAAAAGTATTGTTGTATTCTTTCCCGTTGTCACATTGAAATGTTTCTATATGGGCATTGAACTAAGTTTTGATGAGTGTATGAAAATTTTTAAATATTTCAAACACTTGAGATTTGTGAGTCATTGGGTATGTCCATAGAAAATTAGATTTGTCATCTAAGAAAAATACATAATAACGGTGTCCGTTTGAACTTGGGACGGGTGAGGTCCAAACATCAATATGAATTAAATCAAATGGCAGTAAAGTATGAGTAGTGGAATCATGAAAAGGTAATTTAATATGTTTTCCCAAAATACATGAAGAACAAAAACTAGAACATTTAGGTCTATCATAACTGAGAACAGAATGTAAAGAATTTAAAATAGACGAACGGATAAGCGTCAAATTCAATAGAAATATTGTTATCTTCTGTTAATTGACGAACGGATAAGAGATTTTTTATAAGATTTGGGGCATGGAAAACATTTGAACGTTTTAAGGGGGGAAGGGTGCGGAAAGGTTTTGTGTACCGACACCAACAATTGGAATTTTAGAACCATTGCCAACGATAATATTTGAGGAGAAACCATTATTAAAATAGGATGAGAAATTACCTCCGGAGTTTGTCATGTGAGATGTAGCTCCACTATCCACGTACCAATGTCGATCCGGTGGGTTCAATGTCATGGCTTGAAAAGCTTGATCAATGTCGGTTGGCATGTAACCGGTAGAATAGGCTGCATGGGCCTGATGTGGTCTGGAACCGAGAATGCCCAGGCCTGGTGTAGGAGAGGGTGATTGCCATGGGCGGTTTGGATCAGTAATGGGGTAAGGACATGGAGGAGTGGTCCAAGATGATGGAGGGTAAGGGGCTGTCCATTGGTTTTGCCACTGTTGCATGTTTCACGTTTGTGGCCTAGGAGAAAAAGACCAACCCGGGGTTGTTTGGTACTGGGTTCTGCCCTGTCCACGACCACGACCATGGTTTGGCTGATTGTTGTTCCGGTGAGGCTGAGATCGAGCATTACGATCCTGATTTGTATGTGATAGTGGTTGTTGTTTAGTTTGTGAATCAGCATAAGAGATATTGAGGGTTGTTTCGCTAGAAGGAGATGGGGTCTGGTTTGCTTTTCTTGTTTCTTCCAGGATAAGTTTCGATCTTGCTTCATAAAAATCTGGAAGAGGATCAGATTGTTGTATCATCATTGCTACACCATCATATAGTTCGTTTAGACCACTGATTAATTGGAGAACAAGTCTATGATTTGTCACGGGTGAACCAACATTAGCAAGTTGGTCAGAGATCATCTTCAAGGACTGACAATAGGCTGAAACGTTTGGAAAATTGTCAAGTTTGAGAGTAGAAAACTTGTTTTGAAGATAAATAGCCCGAGAATTCCGGTTATCCTGGAATATGTTCTAAGGGCTATCCAAGTAGAAGCGGCAGTAGAATCTGGCTTGAGTATGGTATGAAGTAGGTCATTCGAAATTGTGCCATAGATCCATTGTAGGACAATGGCATCAACTCGATTCCAAGTTTCCAGATTTGAGGTAAAAGGAGAAGGTTTGTCTTTATCGGTGGTGGCAGCAGGATTAGAGGTAGTAGCAGTGAGATGATCAGAATACTCGAATGCTCTGCAGTGGATTTTGAATAGTTCAGCCAAGGATACGTACTGTCCACTCTCCATCTCCAAAATGAAAGGAATGAAGTTGCGAATGTTGGTAACTATAATGGCAGGGTGAAGTTTATCCATCATGGTGCTGTTGGAGTTTGAAGAGGGGCTGAAAAATCGGTGAGTAGGGTTTGGGATGAAGGGTTGGTGGCGGCAGAAAGAGGGCAGAAGGTTTAGGTTATCAGATGGTGCTCTGATACCATAAAGGAGATGATAATTGGTAGTTCTCTGAATCAAATATTATTTGACAGCCTTCTGCCCTATATATAATACAAGAGAATAATCCTATTTCTGTTATGATTGCTATACAAAATCTATTCCAAAAATAACTATGTCTAGGGCCGGCTGGCCATATTGAATTTACACGCTAATAGGTCATGACCTTTATCCCGTGACAAATTGACGGTGTTTAAACAAGAAGCTCCAGACCCAACACTGTCACAGGCTTCTTGTTGCAAGAGTAGGCATTGACAGAAATTTATTTAACAATGCAATGCATGTGCACAGTGTGTTCAACTGAAGATGCATTTAAGCAAAGTTTTTTATTTTATTTTATAGACTACCTAGACATGTAAGATAGTTTTTTATATTGTCTAGAATGCAAACAAAATACCTCCAGCCGAATAAACCGCAAATTCATAAACTTTCTAAAGATATCTTCTGAGGCATCATCATTCCTCTCTTTCCACTCTTCCCACAAATAACTGTAATTAAACATATACTATTAAACAAAATCCACAAAAAACTAGAATAAAATATTGTTAGGGTTGACAAACTGATCATGTGTTACAAAATTTTTCATTAAACCATGCAGCAATATCTATGTAGCTTGCCTTCTGATACACTGTTCGAGACCTCTGTGGCTTCCTTTAATAGAGTCCATGTGCAAAATGCATGGCACTTTAAGTGAAAGCTCCAATTCATCATCTGTACGAGTGCTAGTTATATTAACAAAAGAGCCACATTCCACATGAAATGGAGTTCAGAATCAAATAAGAGGGATACCTGTGAAATTCACTACTTCACCGGGATGACATATAAGAATCAAACTCCAATGCAACCTGCCATATAACATGAAGTTCAACTAAAAGAGTAGAATCATGATAAAAAGTGGCAGGATTGACAAATCGGGCAATTTAGGTAAAGCGCTTGATTGAAACAACAAAAAATTAGTATGGGCTGAACGGACAGCGCCATGTGAAACGCAAGCACTTTTTTGTCTATCTTTAGTATCTTCTATACAAGATAGTTAATGTGCTCAATACAGTTAGAAAAAATGTATATTTCTACCACAACCTTAATTTTTAAATACTTGCATGCATTAGAAATCTGGGAGACTTTCAACCCATTCAAGCTATTAAAACCATTCTCCTTTTAACTTTATAATCTGATGCACTTGAGGAAAAAAAATCCCAAACCAACCCATTTATAAGTCAAAGGATCAAAGTGGCACCTCAGACAACGATAGCTGCTATACTTGAATGCTGGCTAAAATCTCACCTGAAGTTTACAGGAATAAAGATGTAATCCTTCTGAAAAATATTCACTTTCTTCGTCCATTTACGCACCCTTTGAAAAGCTTCCTTAAAGTCAAAAGATCGTGATTGATCATCAAAATCAGCCAGCTTTCTAAAGAAAAAGCTATTGAAAAAATGGACTCTCGCATCAGCAGGTTTGATCTTCAGATATCTGTCAATATAACTTTGTAATGTAAACTCCAAGGTCTAGTAATTACACATAAGTTAGAGGAGTCAATCTCAACTTATTACAGACACATTCGTGTTATATTTTACCTAACAGGTTAAATAGATAATCTTTATGAACCTTGTTGAAAATGTAACGGTCAAAGTGTGCTTAAATGCTTATAACATTTTAAAATTTGATTTATACAAAATAACTAATTATCATTATAATAAAAAAAGGCATCATAATAACAGTTCTAGTAACCATATTTAATACATTAATGTCTACTAAGCTTTAAGAAAATATCAAAAAATTTGTTTGGTCAACCCAACCTGCTGTCATCACTCATCAGTAATTTTAGATTTCCTGTTCCATCCCAAACATGTTTAGACCCCTTTTGCAACCAACCTAACCAATGCATTCTGCTACATATAATATCAATTTAAAGAAAAACACTCAACTCGATATAGAAGTCAACAATGGTATCATTGATAAACTTTTCTGGCTGTAGCAGCTGAAAGTCTCTCTTACAAATAGTTATAGAATCGCAATCCCCTTCCAGGTATGTAATATCTTCAGACAGCTCACATGAACTGTAGAAATTAAACAAAAGATTAACTCCCAGATACGTGTAAATAAAATATGTTGACTCTTCCACACATAAGCTTCCTTACAATAATTGTGTGCAGCCTAGATTATCTATAACTCATGAGCGACATGGTATAAAAACTCAAAAAATATTAATCATCGTTAACGCTATTCACATGGTATAAAGACTAGAAATATATATCCACCATTAATGCTTCACACCTACAGTCCAAAATAATCCACTATTCCTAGGTAGTAATGAATATGGTATACTTCAGTCTCTACAAAATAAAAACAAGAGCAGCATATAAAGGAGCAAATAACTTACTCAAGATCCACATCCCATTTTTCCTTATATTGCTCATCCAAAGATATAATAAGATCTTGCTTATTGCTCCAACAAGGGTCAGTAATAGTGAATTTCACCTCCAAAATGCCTGCAAGTTGATTTACAACTATATTTAAGGGTATATACAAGAGTAAGAAGTTAAAATTAAAACAACAAGTGCAAAGCAGTGAGGTAGCTGCATACAAGTGTTTTCCTGAGATGCAAGTAAAATCACATGCATAACAGAACATGCATAAAAATAAAAAAAAGCACCTGATTGTAACTGTTTATAGTATACAAGACACTTATTTAGATAAAAATTCATCAATCCCTACACTTACAGATTGCAATTATCTAAGAAAACATGATACGTTGAATATATACCATATGTAAGTATATATACTTCAGATATATGATATAAAATAGATGGCATGTTAAACTTTGAAAGCAACTAGACAAAACAGCTAGTTAGTGTATTCAAAGAGCACGTCTTTAGACCTGCAAGAGGTTAATAATCCATACACTATTATTTACATACCTCTCTGTTTTCCATCCCTTGTACAATACAGCTTACATAAGCATCTCACATGTTCCATAACCAAAAAGTTCTCTCAAATCACATTTGAACTCACGATATTAATCAAACTGGACGTAAATTCTATGTATGCGGAAGATACCCTACATGGATCCTGACTGTCTTAGATTTTACCCTACACTAATACAAACACTACGCATAAATAGAAGATTATTTAGGGTGTAATAAACTGAAATGACCTGTCTGTGTACTGTGTATACAACAGTCCATGAATATATACATAGAGAATCCAACAAGAAAACAGAATCAAACCAATTTCCCCAAATTAAACCCCTGACAGTCATCCTAATTACAAACCTTCCTAATCTCTAATAATCCAGCCACTAAAATATATATGAACTTCCTAAGAGCCACCAAAAAAAGAAAAAACAAACCCGACGCCTTGTAATATTTGCAAAGAGCCGAAAAGAGAGTTGGCTGGGCAAAAAACACTGAAGCTTTTATCTGTTGTTCCATAAAACATGGACGTCTATAGAAGTTGTGCAACAAAGAAAAAACTATGCAGTTCCTAAAAACGTCCTATAAAACGAGACACAATTGCACATGTTTATGGGAACTGAAATTAATAATACAAAAGGTTTACAAGGTCTATCCATTACTGTTATCTACCTTGCCGTATGTCCGTATCATATAATAACAATAGAGAAATGACTAATGAGATAAGGTCCGAACACTCAATATATAATGAACAGAGCCTATATAACTATTGAAATATACAAGTTCATAAGATAACAAGCTAATCATCCAAATACATGAAAATGTAAAAATGACAGTTCATGCTTCATAGCCCATAGGATGTGACAGAAACAGAAATAATGGTTTCCATTTTCCATGTCATATTGTCATGCGTGAAATACGATATTAAAAATAAAAGTAGTTGTGTAGCAATAATACCTGTTTGACACTAAAAGTATGTAATCAACTAATTACAAAGAAATTATAAGTAACCCACCCTAGAGGTCCCCTACATCAGTCCCACAGCTAAAATAACGAGAGGTAATCATGCAAACCACAGACAAAAAAAACATGGGGTCAGAAGTTGGTCCTTGGAATTCATTGGCTTCCTTAAGCAATTTGAATGACAATGGTAATTGTTAACAATTGTTGCATCACATCCGACAATGCACAAGCAGGAGAGTAAAGGGGATTATTTCATATATGGAGACTAGTTAACCATTGTAACACATGATTATGTATAGCAAGTACCATTGAACTATATGTTTTTCAATACATCAATATCTACTATCTAGAAGTCGTTATTAATTCATACCAAGAAATAAAAACAGCCATTTGTTATAAAAACACAAACAAATCAATATTTTACTCATTGAAATCTAAATTTAAGACGGTATGGAAACCTGATACCAACTATTACCTATAAGTGACTGTTTGTGTTACTCCCTTAAACTTACATAAAACAAATACCGCATCAAGATTACACATCTTGAAAGTTCTACATAAAAAAATAACTTAAGGAGGCAAACACCTGACTTTTGACTGCGCTCTGACTTGATAAGAAGGCAGACCTCAGCTCTTTTAAACTGAGAAAAATACCTTGGAATTAGATAGAAGTTCAACATATGTTGAACAAACTAAAAGAATCATAAAATCGAAACTTTTAACTCACAGGATCCAACCATTGTGACTTGATACTAATAAGATTCAGTGTCTTCCATTCAAAAGTTAGACAACCTGTGGCCCCTTCCTCTGAAACATCAAGCTTGATGGAACTGCAAGAAAAAGTCAGCTGTGCCTTCGAATAACAGCTTCTTCCATAAGTAACACACTCTGGGAAAACAACAACAATTGATTCCTGCGTATTCGCACACAAAGTCCAAACCCGTTAATTCCATACAGTATCACTGAGGCCTGGAGTCTAAGTTTCCTTGGTAAAAATTTGAGAAAACCTAAATATAATGTCATTTCTATCAATTAATAAAAGAAGACAAATGAGCATAAAAATCATAGATAAATATGAACAAATCCTAGTTAATATCTACTCCCACTTATCCTAATCTATGTTATCTCAAACTAATAGTTAATACTAAACATTTCCTAAAAACAAGATAAGAATAAGGTCCAATATATGGAAACCAAACCCCAACATATTTACAAATCTGCAATTTCATATAACTTGTCAATTAGAAATGTTGTCAGCAAATAATCTGTTCTCCAACATGAGAAAATACAGATTTGTGACTTCCAAATGATTGAGAGAATGATGATCCACGGATTTACATAACCTATAAGTTTGACAATGAAGTTTCATCTCATCTACACATAGAAAGGCAAATAGAACAAATTTTTTTCAAACTAAAATTGCCAAAACAATATCATTGTAAATGAAACTGGAATAAAATGTCGTCAACCCACATGTTTGGTAGGCGTGAAATGAAATTGTCATTCAATTTCTTTGTGTTGCATGTGGTATAGTTTTGAAATTAGAATGTAAATAAAAGCAATAGTTTGCGACACTTTCTTTGGTTCCTTTGTGATTTCTTGTTTGGTCTATGATTCAGAAAACTAATAATGATAATCATAAAAGTAAATTACATTTTCCGTACCTATTGTATGTCAAATAATACGAAATGTTTTACACAATAATAATAGTCCTGCTTTTGCTGTTTCGTACAGTTTAAATATCTATAACATCGAGCTATTAGCCCATCACGTGCCAAACATGTGTTAGAAATCTTGGTCATTTCATATTAATATTATAATCATTATTATCTAAACAAACTAAAGAGCAAAGAAAACTTTTGGAAAGAAGAAACTACTTCCATAAGAGAATGCAACCACGTATATATTAATAATCTGGTCAAACAAAATCTCTAAATCTGTTCCACCATAAACCTCTTTTCACCTTTTGTCCAAACAGAAGGACAAAGAAAACTTTTCGAAAGGAGAAACTACTTACACAGAGAGTGCAACAACGTTGTACTTATAGTCTGGTCAAACAATATCTCTAAATCAGTCCCATGAAAGTATTTAAAGTCTGGTCAAACAGAATCGCTAAATCTGTCCCACCATATACCTCTTCAACCTTTGTCCAAACTGACCCAGTATACTAGACTGACACACACAAACCTAGAGTCTAGACAGGTGCTGTGACCAATAATATTGGGAGAATATCCAGCTAACTACTACTAGTACAAGCACACAGAGTAAATGGAAATTGACCCAAACATAGTGACATAAGACCATAAGTCCCTTTCCAAATCTTTCATAATACAAGATGTTTAAAAAACTATAACCTAAAAGCTAACCATCAACTCATTCTTTAACATCATTAGCAGCATTTCAATCTTAAAATTTTCAACATCATCATGGGACTCTAATACAAAAACAACCATACCCCATAAATCCCATCCATAGCAAAGCTATTGGTAGCTTAGGGAAGAGTGGAATGTAGGCAGACTCTTGGTTTAAAAAAGCGTGAGGCGCTCCGAAGCATTTAGGTACCAAAATTCGAGGCGCCACGCCTCAAGCGCGAGGCGAGGGCTTCACGTATGCGAGGCGCTAAAACTAAAAATAATAATAATAAATTATATTATGCATGACACATTTCACTTCATAATCATAAACACAAAACATACTAATAATTTAAAGTTTAGAACATAATTAAACATCTTTAAAAAGATAAATAATTGTCTCAAATCATTAATTTCTATTAAGTCAGCAAAAGTCAACAGAAAGTTTTCACTCACAAGACAAGTCAGCAACGAAGGCTGCTCAGTGCTCGCTGCAATTGGAGCTGAATGTCGATGGATGCTGGAGTAGGACCTGAAGTGAAGGTCGATGGCTGCTGGAGAGACCTGATGTGAACGTCGTTGGTGATGGAGTAAGAACCGAAGGGCTGCAATTGGAGCTGAATGTGAATGACTGAACGTTGCTGGTGATGTGTGTGAATGGCGATGGGGCTAAGAACGATGATGAGTTAGGGTTTTAATCTAATTTTGTCTAATTTTGTTTAAGTAAAGAGATGGCCAGAAATTGATCTAAATAAAAAGCCTAATATACACTTAACCAGGCCTGTTTTAGACCCAACATACATGAAGCATCGCTTCAAGGCGCCTCACGCCTTCCTCCTGAAGCGCCGCTTCAGGGCGCTTCTTGTATAACCGGCGCCTCGGTGAAACGAAGCGCTATCCCAAACGCCTTTAGCGCCTCACGCTTTAATCAGCGCCTCAGAGCGCTTTTTTAAACACAGGGCAGACTATACCTCTATCCTAGAAGATAAAAAAAGGTTGCTTCCAGGGAGATCCCGGCTCTATTTAAATAAAGATGATAACAAGTATATGTTTTCTATTCATATATTTTCTTACAGCATAATTTTACTAGTAATCCAAACAGTTATATTCTTATCCTAATATAAGTAATAACAATGAGAAAAGAATATGAAATTATTTTCATAAATGGTAAACAAATTAATTAGGTTTCCTTAAAATTTGACTGTGTGGTTAGTAAAAAACTAATTAGCTCCACACTGCAATAATCAGATAATCAGTCTCAGTTTCTTAATCTACATCCTAAAACCCCCTGATATTCATTTATAGATAGCAGCGATGAGGGCGCTGAACACAAAGGCAAAACAAGCCATGAATCAAACATGAAAAAAATCAGCAAAATAAGCACATTTCTTCATCAACTTAAAGAATGAGTACAAGTTCACTTGCCTTGTCATGTGAAGTACTCTCATGCTCAAAAACTTGTTCCCCTGACAAACCTAAAATATATCAATCATCAAGTATTTAGAAACACATTATTCTCCAGATAAGATGCATGGTACATAATACATTGAAAGAAAATTCAAAAGTACAGAACCTTCAGTGTCCGCAAGATAATTAGAAGACATTGTAGATGAATTTTCAATGTCCTCATCTGAGATTATAGATACGAGTTCATTCTGCAACACACAACCAAATTGAACAAATGTTAGATTGCTCCAAATCTAGGTTACATTCCCTTTCACTGTTAATAAAATTAATTAGTAAACTCAAATGCTATATACATCAGCCAAATGAAGCCGTTGATTACAGTCTGAATCCTTCCTGTCAGTGGCAGCTTTGTGTGAAAATGAATAATCAGGACACTTGCTTTGAGATAAAGTATTTGAATTGTAGTTTGAAGAACTTGATTGTAAAGCAGCATCTGATCGATCAATCCTTTCACTCACTGCTTCATCAACACCATAAACATCTGATGTTTCATTCCGTAGTTTCTTTCCTCTAGATCCCATGCCTCCTGCAACTATGGGGATAAAAAAAGTAGATAGTTGAAGTTATCAAATTAAAAGAGAGAAAGAAGTAATTGACTGTAAAAAAAAGTCTGTTTTAACATACACTATACAAATAATTATGACTAATTTCAGACTTATCATCAAAACTATGCCAATTTCTTGTTCTATTTGGATTGTGAACCTAAATAATTCAGAACAAATTGTGCAATAACCATCTTCCACCACAACTTATAATTTAGTAAAAAACTTACTTTATCTGAATTGTAGTCTTCTTTACACATACACACACATATCAATTAAAAAGATAGGTAGTTAGTAATTCCTATAAATAATTGTTAAAAATAGTAGATTATAGATAACTGGTTTGAAAAGTGAATTGGTATTATCTTCAATCATCACCTCAACATGAATTATAAAATAACCAAAGCCAACAACTAAAAGTTCAAACACAGAAACACTAAATCATAGCACCATGGTATACTCCATTTCCATGCTACCAGATACACAGCAAGAGTTTCAAAGGTAAAACCTGGTGCCTTCACCTTTCATCCTCAAATTTGCACTATTTGTATCACTAGTTATGAAATCAAATGTAAACAATCGCAACAACTAGAACTTCATATCAATAACCCCAAACATCCAAACTGTAGAATCAACAATCCCGTGACTCCGTCAACATCAACATGCATTCAACAAACCGGTGCACCGTGTACGTGTGTGAACTAATAATCCAAATTCATAACTTAGGGTTTATGATACTCTCCCAATACGTACGTGATTGCAATACACTGTAATTGTCGGCACCAGCGTAATCACCGTAACGAGACTTGTCCTTCATCGATGATGCAGATGAAAACCTAGGGTTTTCCTCTGGAAATGAATCGTCGAACTCGAAATCTTTGAATTTGTCGTTGGAGTAAATCATGCCCATCGTAATTGTAACAAAAGGTTGGAACTAGGGTTTGATCATCGGGAGATTAAAGTTGAAAGGGTTTGGGAACACGGAGTACATGTAACGGCAACTTTGAAGGGCCACACGTAACCAATTAAAACCGGATGGGACGACAAACAAGGTAAGTCGATTTTATCTGTACCCGATTAACCCGTCCGACTCGAACTCACCCGTATCCAATGAAACCCGACCCGAACAACCCGTTATCGGAATAACCCGAAAACCGATTCTTATTCGGGTTGGATTTCGAATAAACTTTCAAACCTCAAAACCCCGAATAACCCGAACCGATTAACCCGATCAACCCATATTACAATTAAGTAAATTATATGTATACATTTGTTTAGATTGTCCAAATTAATCAAATTATTTGTATATAAATATATATTTAATCATATTTTATAAATTATAAGTAAACTAATTTAAGTCCATTAGTATTATAAGATTTCAAATGAAAAATCACTAAAACATACTAAATTGAGTCCATTGTTTGATACCCGAAACCCGACCCGAACAACCCGAAACCGATTAAACCGAACTTTATTCGGGTCGGGTTTCGGGTAGATTTTCAACGCTGAAAAACCCGAACAACCCGAAACCCGATTAACTTACCCGATCAACACCCCTACGACAAACTGTCAAACCGGTCGAACAAGTCTAACCGGATTTAAAAATGGAATGATATCATGACTATATGTGAAGTCGGCTGGATCGGTAAACATCCGGGCATGTTCTTGACGGAAGGATAAACAACCAAAACCAAAAGTCAAATCTATAACATGAACTATCAATAATTGGTTTCATTGATAAAACCTAACGATTACAAGCTCGTTACAACATAAGAATCAAGACTCTTGGCAAGGGGAGATCGAGCATGATCTTCCCTCTCATCCGGCAGCCCTAGGCTTCGGGCAGACTCCTCTCTAAAACCCGTAATCTCTCTACACATTGAAACTGGTATATATAGGCCTCAGCCCATATTAGATGCGATTGGGCACATTCGTGCGATTGGACCATGCGTATAGTTCAATCGTACGACTGGACCATGCGTATGGTTCAATCGTACGACTGGACCATACTTATGGTTCAGTCTTACGAATGTCCCAATCGCATCTCTCAGTCGCACGACAGGTCCATTAGCATGACTCAGTCGTACGACTGAGTCTCATTCGCATATGCTCCTACGAATGACCCAGTTTCATATGTTTACAACATATCAAGTGTATTACATTAAGCCTAGACTATTCGACAAGCGACGAACACACTATATATGACTATATATGCTCCAACAAATTCCCCCTTGGACGTTGCTTGCGAATAGTAGATAACACCTCTTACAATCTTCAGTCAATCTTTGCTCTGGTTTCCAATAGAATCAAACGAAAAACCATATTAGCCAACGTTGCCGATCCGCCAGGTTGCTACAGTATCCCTGAAAATGAATTTAGGCACAATAGCTTTCGTTTACTTTGCAGAACACCATCATAGCAGCAAGATTCCCCGTATGACTGATTTTTCCAGATAATGACGTGAACAGTTTTCCATTGCTTCAATCTTCACACAGGCTAACCTGATTAAAATTAACACCTGCAGAAATTCCCCCTCACATTCAGCATATCCCAATATATAAACGTTGTGCTCTCTTGGCGTCTTCATACGGTGTATTGGGCAAAAGGTAGAGGGTTCCAATCCACAGCTGACAATCTCAACCAATCAGCATGCACTCAGATTCATCATCAGAAACCTGCTCACATCATCACTTTCTGATTGCGTCTTCAATTTCTCTATACATGGATTTCCTCTAAGAATGAGAATCCTCTCTGTGCGGATAAATATAACTTGATTGGCCCATAAATAGTCAGATGCTCCTGACTACCCCACAAAATCAGCATCGACTACTGAGATATTCTCTTCTCTCTTTCGTGTTCCAACTACATTCACCTATTCTGGAAGTCCGACGAATAATGGGGTATACATCGAACTTATTTGACAAAAGAACCTCAGGGTGAATATGCTTTGCTCATCCTCAAATCTGTGCAAGAGGCAGTTCCAGACTTTTTTTTTGGTTTGGAACAAATGCGGATGAGTCAATGCGGATGGCTTATTCGTGCGATTAAACAATGCGGATGGTTCAATCGTGCAACTGAACTAATGCGGACGGCTCAGTCAGGCGAATGAACAAATGCGGTTGGACAATGCGAATAGATTTCTCAGTCGTACGAATGGAGGTACGGATGAGTCCAATCGTGCGTATGAGGGATGCGTATGGGTTCAGTCGGGCGATTGAGTCAATCGTGCGCTGAAGCTGCTGAAACTTGAAAATTTGTAGGTTTAAGGGATTTTGGACGCAAAAACTCGAATATTCACTAACCCTAATTGTCGTATGCCGGAAAAACTAAACTTTACAATCAGGAGACGTCTAAGACACCGTTTTACACAAAAAGATTGCGTTTTTAGTGGAAAAACACAATTTTTGTACCAAAACGATTGAATCACACGTAAATCAAGAGCCAAGGCTCTGATACCACTTGTTAGGATCGTGTATTGAACGAAATACTAATAGATTTACGTGTGTACCGAATCAAATAGTGCGGAATCCTATTTGATTGGCGATCCAATTAGTGAGAACGCACGTAGAAACAATTATGGATTAAATCTAAACGTTAAGAACGATTGGGAATCGATCTAGTGCAATCTATGAACTTGGAACAGGTTCTTAGAGGTCTCTAGACGGCTAGGATACGATTTAGTACTTAGGTATTCGAAGTGTTCAAAGCGTCACGTTTTTCCACGAATTAAGTGGTATTTATAGGTCAGGGTTTATCAATCGTGCGACTGGACCATTTGTATGGTTCAGTCGTGCGGTGGAGTCATGCGGTTGAGCCATTCGCACGACTAAGTGTTCAGTCGTGCGACTGAGCCAAGCTCATGTTACAATTGTGCGACTGATCCAGTCTCCTGGTTCAGTTGTGCGACTGGTTCATTAGCATGAAGTTGTTCATACGTATGGTCCATTAGCATGGGCCAATCGCATGTGAACTTCATATGATTAAGTTTGAATATGTTTCACAATCATTAATTAAATTAGTTATATTCAAACAACCACAAACCTATATAATTAGTTCAATAAACGTTATTACATACCAAGCAATGAAATATTCAACATTATAAGCACAACCACATATTGTATTTCATTAAGTACACATTCAATTACATATGTGTAAGACAATAAATACATTTTACATTAAGTTCAGAAACTAGGAACATATGTATCTATATCATATATATGTATATTAGATATACAATTATATATATAATTCAATATTAGTAATTTACATGTGTAGTTTATAGTTATAAAAACTCAACAATAATCTTATGTCAAACACTCTAATTATTAGTTTGAATCATTCGTTAAACTCGTTAAAATCCAAAAATCTAAAAAAGAAAACAAAAAAAAACAAAATCTGGTACAACCTGGTTCCAGTCTGACTGTTGAACCAGTTCGAACCGGCCGGTTCCTTGAAAACAAAACGATTTAAGGTGGATCGGACCAGTCCGACCTCTGAATCCCGGTCCGACTTGTTTGACTGGCCGGTCTGATCCTGAGTCTGAAAAAAGTGCTTTTCAGTGTTGTTTTTTATATATTTTGAACTTGACCCTTTGAGAGTTGCTTGGTTTTCCAAGTTAGCCCTTTAAAATTCATGGTGGGTTGTCAAGAAAAACGTGTTTAGATTTTAAGACCGTATGTAATGCTACAATTGGCATGGTACATTAACTTTTTACTCATTGTTTTATAAATATTTTTTACATACATCATTTATACCATATATTTTTCATACTCAACATGTTTTATACTTATTAAAATACTAGATTGTGTGACGAGGAAAAAAAATAAAGGCAGCAGTGGTAAAGAGACTAAGGCGCCACTGTAACATTTGCCTCAATCCATTCAATTTAATTTTTATAATTTATAAGATGAAAATTTTGTTATAATCTTATAAGATTTACATAAAGAATTATGAGGATTAAACCATTTAATTTCAAACGATTTAATTCTAGTTTTACAAACATTTATAGAGTTTATTTTTAATTATGAATTTAATTATAATTTAATAATAAATAATTAAATTGTAAAGCTTTCACAAAGATTTAAAAGGTTTATAAAGTCTTTATAAAATAAAATTGATTTACTAATTAAATATGGTTTTACAAATTTAAAGGTTTAAGTTGCAAATTTTAAAATTTAAATTAAAAGTGTTAGATCTAGGGTTAATAGATCTAGTCGATTTTGTATAGGCTTAGAACTTTAATCAATATTTGTAATGAACAATTGTAATTCATTATTATGATGTATGCATTATATATATATGTTAACCCATATGTGTATTGATCTGTGTATGATTACATGTACAAACATAATACTTGGTTAATTACTGAAATTGACTAAGTGTAAGAAACATCTACAGATGAATATTTTGTTCTTCCTTAGATATGTTTCTTACAAGTAACAAACGTCCGAAGATCATATGCGGATGAATAATCAGCTGGATTTCAAGTGAATTAGAGTTCAAGTGAAGACTCCTGCAGATGAGTAAGATAGATTCGGAAAAACAAGTATCTTCGGAAGAACACATAAGCTTCGGAAGTAAAAAGTACCTTCGAAAGAACAAGATTCATGCGGAAGAACAAAAATCTACGGAAGACTATATTCCTGCGGAGTCCAAACACTTGTGTTTAAATAATACAAGTGTTACAAGTCAACAATTCAACAAGACAGCTATGCGAATCCCAAGAGATCCGTGTTTCCTTACCTAAAACACACATGCCTATAAATATGGATCTTAGGTTTCACATCAAATGAGGGCTAGATGACACAAGAACACAAACAACCAAGCATCAATGCGGCAAACCAAACATCACATCAAATCACACAAACATAAACCCTAGCAGCCGTCATATCAACATCAATACATTCAAAGCAGTTATTATTCATTCATTATATATTCATCTCTAATCATTAATATGTTTTAATGAAATACGTTTGAATCAAATCTTTTTGTTTGATTATTAATTGTGTTCTTCTCATTATGTTCGTCTTAATCATTAATCATCATTGGTGATATTTAATTATTAAAAACAATTAAACAAGGTTAATGTTGATTCCGCAAACATTAACTTGACTCCATATTAACAGTGATAATTTCTTATTGCCATCTTTGGATTCACAGGTGGTATCAGAGCCAAGTGCTCATTGATCTAGATCGATTGATCTATCAGTGTTAATATCGTTTAATTGTTGGCTTGTTTCACTAGATTTGTCAGTCTTTGCTGATTAGATCTATTGTTTCTAAGCAAATCATTTTTGTGTGATTTAATTAAAACAATGAATTGTCTTTCAGCAAGTACTGTTACATTGCTTGATTAACTTGGGTCAATATTCAAATCAATTGAATAGTAGATCTTGGTTATTGATTGACATTCATATATTGTTCATATTTAATTGAACAAATACATTAACAAAATCTTTGATTTGATATTTAACAATCATTGAAAGGATTAACTGATTTGTGACCACACTTGCTTAATTATTACAAATTAAGTTTAGTCACTAATTAGTTCATTACGTAAAAGATACTTTGTAATAGTTAAAATCTTAGATCTTAACTAAACATGAGTAACTTTGGTGGATCATCATACCAACCTCCAAAGTTAGAAACAAAAGCGAACTTTAAATCCTAGAAAATCAAGTTCAGGAATCATTTTAATTATACAGATTCTGATTTATGGGTTTCAATAACTAAAGGTCCTTATATTCTACCCACTCTTGGGCCGGATTATAATGACAATAATCAACCCATAAATACAAAGGATCTGTATTCTGATGATGTTAAGAAGGTTAAAGTTGATATTAAAGCATACAACTTGCTTAGTATGGCTTTACCTGAAGAAATATTAATCAGGTGTGAGAATTACAAAACAACAAATTCCTTGTGGAAGATTCTTCATACACTTTGTGAAGGGAGTGATGAAATCAGAAGCATTAGGAAGGACACCCTTCGTTCACAATATGAAACCTTTTATCATATTAAGGGTGAATCAATTCCTCAACAACTCCATAAATTTATGCAACTTGTTACAGAGATGAATATCTTGAAGTTGAAATACACAAATGAGGAATTAAACAAGAAGATGATCCATACTTTAGCAGAAATTTGGAAGCAAACTATGTCCATGTTCAAAAACACCATTGATCTCAAAGCAATGGTTTAGATACACTGGTAGTTAAAGTTGAGGCTCTTGAAATGGATGAAAAATCAAGAAACAGGAGTGCGAGAACTCATGTGTCACCCTATCACTTTAAAGAAACAAAAAGTACTGGAAATGCCTTTATTTCCAACAATGATAGTGATAACTCTTGTACTTTGAGTGAAGATGAATAGGAAGTAAGTTTCTACGCATCAAAGCCTTCAAAGAAATCTTCTCAAAGTAAGTCAAGAAAAGATAAAGGAATGATATCAAACCGGATGGGACTACAAACTATCAAACAGGTCGATCAAGTCTGACCTGATTTAAAAACAAAATGATATCATAATATATATTAGATATACAATTATATATATAGTTTAATATTAATAATTCATGTCACACCCCGACCGACGACGGAATCATCGGGGCGGACGAATGGGAGATGATTGTTCATAACACATGGAACTAATTAAGCTGAAATAATATTTTAATTAAAGTTACACATTTGGTCCCTGAAGTTTACCATGTTAACATCTCATGCAAAAACCTTGTAATTTAAGTTTTAACACCTTTAACTTTGTACACAATACTTAATATTAAAATTTTTAATTTTATAAGGTCCTTTTTAACCTATTAAATTTTATAAAGAAGTTTACATTGTATTTATAACTCATAATTTAGAATAACCCTATAACTAAAATCCAACTATAAATGATTATTCCATTTATTTGTTTATAGAATTTTATATAAAAATTACAAATCTTGTTAAATATTAACTGTTAAATTATTAAGATGTTTAAGAATAATAATCTTTATGGATTTACTTATCTTTGTAATTCTCATAGAAATTTTTAAAGTTTAGTTTCCTTTTAGTTAGTTAACGTGAAATGATTAACGAAACTTTATAACTTTATGAAGAGAATTATTTATAAATCCATAAATTACAACAAGTTATTTGAATTAATAATAAATGAATAGTTTACAATAATAAATTGCACATTTAATATATAGTTGATCTATTAAGATCATTAAATAATTTACTAATGGAAACTAAAAATAAGTTTGGGTTTGGGTTTATAATTGGAAAAATAGCGGATGTTGCAGTCTCTCCTACTTTAAGAAATTTCGTCCCGAAATTTAATCACGAGGGGACTAATTTCAAGGACATGAGGAGACTTGAATTCGATTTCATGTTTGCACGTGAACTCTTGGAAGCGTTTAAATTCAACAAGTTTAGCTATGATGCTTTGTTATGTTTAAGTTTGTTAAGTTTCACAATTTATGATTTTATGTGCTTCTTGGCAAAGGGTACAAGATTAAATTAGAATTTCAATTTATAGACTTTACATTTCAAACAGTTCAAGATGATTAGGAAGATTTTGTCACGAGGAAAGCACTAAGTATTAGTGTGACATGAGACTCGGAGATAAGTTCAGGATACTTTTGGATGGAATATGGACTTTATAAGAGCTTCTCAAGCAAATAACTTTAACAGGGTTCTTAGATGATCGATTCTTACTTACTTATGCCTTTAAGATTTCAAAGTTTTATTGGCTTAAAGTTGATACGAGAATCATGTTTGTTATGATTAAGGATTCAATTTAGAATGAGAGCATCATTGTAATAGGTTTTCAGAGTGTGGTTTTGAGGGGAAGGCATTCAGAAAGATTATTAAGGATCGTTAAGAGAAATATGATAATGAGTTTTAAGATTCAAAAAGACAAGATCAATGATAAAAGGATTCAAAATAACAAGATGCTTCGAGTGTAATGTTTGGTTTACAAACCAAAACATTACGTTGACTTATCAAAGTATTAAGCCAACTACAACTGTAATGAAGACATGCGTACCTGTAAGTGAACACTCACCCCAAGGGTTCCCAGGTAAGGTAAACGGATCCATCGGTTGATCTGGATTTATATGAATACCTTGCCTAGACAGAACACCTCGAGATACAAACATCACCCTCTTCCAGCATTACATGTTTCAACTTATTGGACATAGACCTTGACGTGACTTGAAAACCACGAATAAAGATTCAAAAGCACATTTTGAAAACCATTTGATTCAGGCATGTAATGCCTTAGAATATGATTTAAGGTTCGTGTGTGCATTGATAAGATTCAAGGTATAAGCATAAGCACATAAGGCGTATAATCACATACTCAAGTATAAACACATACGGCACATAAAATCCTATCTAAGCATATAAAATACATGAGAGGACTCATGTGTAAAGGTACTTAGTTATAGTCTAGGTCATTCCATTTCTAATAACCTAAATCCCTATAACCATGGCTCTGATAACAATCTAACCGTAGGACCATGGGATTCGAACCCATGTCCAATCGAACCATTACACTCGAGTTTAATGGGGTTTCGAATCGAAATCAATGTTTCAATCGGTTCATAACCGATCAATGTATACCTTAAGTCGAATAATCAATTTAAACATATAAAACGTTCGGTTAATCATTGCCAAGCTTAATGCTTAGTTTAATTCAAGTTAATCATCCATTAAACACCTAATCATAACCGTGATGTTCGAAACAAAATCAAAACTCAACCGACACCTTAACGTACAAATCAGAGATATATAACAGAGGGCTAATGTTCTCTTCGATCCCTTTAAACTCACCACACACTCAATTGCTTGAAATTACCACAAAAAGATCGAGATTTGGACTCCTATTCACCGCGCAAAGGACCGAAACAAAACCGAGTATAAACACATCAATTCGGTTGAAATCAAGTAAGTATAAAGCATCATTATAATCGATTATACTTAGGGAACAAAAGCTCTAAGGTTAATCTGATTATAACATTCGAAATCAAGTTCAATTTTGGATCAAAATTGATCTAGGGTTCTTGGGAAATTAGGGATTTGTTTAAGGATTTCTTTTAAGAATTAAAAACCCAAATAAACCGCGGCTGAGAGTCTTGGTTCACTGGTTAAGACATTACACCCCATCCATGAGGTCCCCGGTTCGAACCCGGGCACCCTCATTCATTTTTTCAAAAGGTTTTTAGCCTTAATTAAGGTATAGTATATTTATATAAGTATAAAAAAGACTTTTATAAATTTTAAATATTTTTAGAGACATCAAATCATTTTCTATAATTTTTTCTAAATTTAAATAATTAAATACCCCAATTAATAAAATATTTTAACAAAGGTTATTCTTGGTTAAATTTTATTAAAATAGATTTTAAAAAGTAATTAATAAATTATTATTTTTGGTCTAAATGTTATCTTTGATTATCATCATTTAAATCACGTTATTACAAATGTTTATTCAAGTTTTATGTTTAAAACTTTAATAGTTATATGAATGGTTTGTCTTTTATTTTCTTTATATTAAATAGTACATTTCTTTATTATAAGATCTAATGTACATACAAAAATCCCCAAAATTCCACTTATGTTGATACATATATGTCCCTAGATCATGATATGAAATGTAATAGATCTTGTTTATCTGATTCTGGTATAATTTGATATATGAAATGATATTGTTTGTTTGTGATTTGTAATGACTAATATTTCATTAATGAGTTGATATTAAATTGGTTAATTAGGTTAGCGATTGTTTGAATGGTTACACATAATGTTTATTATTTAATACATTCAAACTTAACATAATGAAGTTCTCCTGCAAATGGCCCATGCGAATGGACCATAAGCATGAATAACTTCATACAAATGGCTCAGTCGTGCGGATGAATCAACCACATGGTTCAATCGCACGACTGAACCATACTAATGATTCAGTCGCACGATTGAATAATGCCAACCTATAAATACAACCTAATTCGTGAAAAATAAGAGCTTTTGAATTCTATTTTGACTCCAGACGTACCCTAGCCGTCCAGAAGCCTCTCAATTCGTTCTCCAAGTTCATAGAACACATTAGATCAATTCCCAATCGATTTCTAACGTTAGTTTCAATTCTTTATTGATTCTTCGTGTGTTCTCACTGATTGGATCGCCAATCAAATAGGATTCCGCACTATTTGATCTGGTTTACACGCTAATCTCCAGGTATTTCGTTCAAATACCAGGTCCTAACAAGTGGTATCAGAGCTATAGGCTCTTGATTACGTGTGATTCAATCAATATTGATAAAAAGCTTGTATTTTTGCACTAAAAACGTAATCTTTTGTGTCAAAAGTGATCTTGGACGTTCCTGCTCATCAAAGTTTGGTTTCTACGGACTTAGGCAATAGACCTTGCGAAAGTTCGAATTTTTACGGCTAAAACACGTTTAACCTAGAAATTTTCGCAAAACAGCAGCTTGAGTCGCACAAGTGAGCCATTCGCACGACTGGACCTTATTCGCATTGCTCAGACGCACGATTGGACATAGTCGCATCTCCATTCGTATGATTGAACCTTTCGGTCGTACTGTTCATACGCATCAGATTCATTCGCACGACTGAGCTAATCGCTTAGTTCAGCCGCACGATTGAACCAGTCGTAGAGTTCATACGCACGACTAGACCATTCGCACCTTTCAGTCGCCCCAGTGACAATTTGTTTTATTAGACTTAAGTTATTCGAAATGGAAGATCAAATGTCAGCCTTTACTGCTGGAAAGGACTCTAGGATACAAAACCTGCTGTTGCTTGAGAGTGAGGTAGGTAATCATAATAAACCACCAAAGCTCTTGACGTTAGATGAGTTTCCCCACTGGAAACAACATTTTGAGATCTACCTCAATGGAGTGGATCCGAATCTGTGGGAAGCCATCGAGATTGGATATAGTACACCGGTGGGAGCTGATGGAGTTAAGCTAACGTTAGGAGGGATGACGGACATGCAGAAAGTCAAATACAATGCAGAAAAAAGAGTTTATGCATTGATTACACAATCTATTCCTAAAGACATATTCCACCAGTACTTAGAAAATAAGCAGTCCAAGAAACTTTGGGATGAGCTAGAAAAGAGGTACGACGGGAATGCTTCGTTGAAGGCAATCAAGGCTAAGGAGTTAAAGAAGGAATTCGATAACTTCTCATCGATGGGAAACGAGATTTTGGACGATGTTATACATAGATTCTACCATCTGATGAGTGAACTGCATACACATGGGGTGGCTACTACCATGGAAGAGAAAGTTACTAATTTTGTAGACGGATTGCCTGAAAAGTGGACTTCATTCGTGTCTAATCTTAGACAGAATGGAATACTAGCAAAACTGGATATAAATGACTTCATTCTTAAGTTGCGAGAAGAGTCACTTAGGATGAAGTACAGAGCTCAGAAGTCTTTGTACAATCAAAATCCTGCTTTATACAATGCCACGCCTCAAGCTAAGACATCTGGAGCACCTCTCCAGACTGCATTTATGTCTAGCTCATCGGGTCCTTCACATGCACCTCCTTCAGGATCAGACAAGTCGGGACTTTCTTGTTCCCACTATATTGGATCCGCAGCAAGTGCTACTAAACTGAAGACCGAGAATCTCGGAAATGTGACTGTGGAAGTAGCTCGAGAACACATGGATCTTTTGGGTGCAATGGTCCATTCTTATGATGAACTTGTTGCTGGGAAGATTGGAAACTGCCATCTGGCAGACGAGGACTACGAGCAGGTGGACGAAATGGAGCTTGAGAGGATGGATATAATGTGGGCTTTAGCTAGTGTTGTCCGAAGGGCAAAGAAGTTTGTAAAACAAACCGGACAGAACTTGGTAGCTACTAATGATACCACATTTGGCTTTGACAAGAGCAAAGTGACCTGCTTCAACTGTGGAGAGAAGGGGCACTTCAAAAAAGAATGTGTCAAGCCTAAGAAGACGGGTAACGGGAACCCATTCTCGTCCTTTACTCGTCAAGACAAGCAAGCTACCAGTTCTACTTCATCAAGCAAGGATCCAAAAGCCTTGACTGCTCATGATGATGAAGGACAGGATTGGAGCTTTAGGTTTGTCTCACCAGGGGAATCAAACATTGCAAGTGTAGAAGATATTGACAGTGATTCCGCTAGTGAAGGAGATCTAGCAGTTGAGATAGCGATGTCACATAGTGAAGAAGCAACTGCAACCGAGGTCAGTTACCAGCCTAAAGAGGAGACTACCACGTCAGAGATAGAAAAGACAGAATCACCAGAACCAGAGGCATCTGATGCTGCGTTGATGGCTAACTCTACTGAATCAACTTAGGTAAGTACTACTGACCAAATGTTTGATAATCATGCTTGTTCTGATTGTGATACTTTTAGGAATAGCATAGATGAAAAATTTGCTAGGTTATTAGATCATAATGATAACTTAGTAAAAGATTTGCAACTGTGCACTGAGGCTAATAGGGTATTAAAACAAAATGAGTATAGTTATAAAGAAAAGATAGACCTTTTGACTAAACAGCTTAGGGAAACCGAAGTAGTTGCCTTTAACCAAGCTAATGACATTAGGTATTATCTAAACTCCCTAGAAGACACTAAGAAGCAAAAGGCAGTTCTAGAAGTAGAAGTAAATTCATTAAAACAGAAACTGCACAGTTGGACTAGTTCTTCACACATAGTCCAACACTTATGAGAGAAAGGAACAACGGGGAGGATTGGGTTATAAAGTGGTTCCACCACCACCTGAGACTTTGATGAACACTAAGACTAGACCAATAAATAGTAATCCCATCAAAGAGCATGTGGTGTCTACTCCTCTTGTTAGTGATCCAAATTCCTTATGTTCATCTATGGACTCTAGAAACAAACAAAAGGAGGCCACTTCAAAGGCAAAGGATAAATTGTCTAGTGTTAATCTGGAAAAGGAATTTGAAAAGGTTAACTTAAATTCAGGATCAAACAGAGTCAAATCAGAACCTAAAAGGACTTCTAAGGTTAATGTTGCACATACTTCAAGTCAAAAATCTATTAACCAAAAAGAAAAGGAGGTTACACAGGTGAAAACAGTTAACTTTGTTAAATCAGAGAAAACAACCAAAGAACCAGAGTCAAAACCTAAAGTGAGTTATGTTACTAAGTGTCACACATTTCTCCACAAAGAAAGTTTAATCATAAAGTTGATAGCAAGTCGTGCTACAACTGTGGTGAATATGGACATATTGCCTCCTATTGTCACTTCTATCAGACACCTAGGAAGAAGATTGAACTTCAGGTTTTAAAGCCTAGGTCTTCTAAGAGGATTTCTCTGACTCCCTCTAGAAGAACTAGTGAATCTAAAATTCAACCTGTAAGTCAGTCGACTATTTATCACAAACAGGCATTGCACAAATCTGGATTATGGAAGGAGAAGACATCCTCTGTGTCTGATAATAATGACAAGAAGGAACCTGAGCTACCCTCTTCCTCTAAGGGTCAATGGGTAGAATTTATAATGTGTGATGCCTCGGGGAAACCCAAGCCAGTAAAGGCTTGGGTTCCTAACCCAAACTAATCCTTTACTTTGCGTGTGCAGGGTGTTCGATACAGTGCTGAAACTAACACGTGGATAGTAGACAGCGGAGCATCCAGGCACATGACAGGAAACAGAGCTCTTTTATCAAACGTCAAACAAATAAAAGGAGGGCATGTTTCGTTTGCTGGAAACAAGGGTGGCTATATCACAGCCCAGGGAGAAGTAGGGAATCAGAAAGTTAAGTTTGATAAAGTGAACTACATTCAACAACTACAAAATAACTTACTTTCTGTTTCCCAAATATGTGATAAGGGATTTAAAGTCATCTTCGACAACAAGAAGTGTTACGTACTAAAGAAAGACTACGTGATCCCAGAGGACCAAGTTTTGATGACTGCTTCAAGATATAAAGATCTTTATGTTTTGGATCTGTCAACAACTTCTACAATTAATCATGTGGTACAGTGTTTTCTATCTAAAGCTACTGAAAAGGATTCCATCTCCTGGCATAGGAGAATGAGACATATTAGTCAAAGGAAGATGAATCACTTGATTCAGAAGGATCTGGTGAGAGGAGTTAATGTCAAGAACTTTCAGCTTCCTGACTTTTGTGTAGCTTGCAAGAAAGGCAAACAGACAAAGAAGTCTCATACGGAAAAGAAAGTTCATTCAATAGAACTTCCTCTTGAACTTCTTCACATGGATCTGTTTGGTCCAATTAGTACAAAGAGCATTGCAGGCGACTTGTACTGTTTTGTGGTCACTGATGACTACTCAAGAATCACTTGGGTAATGTTTCTGAAATCCAAATCAGAAACATTTGAATCATTCAAGGAGTTGGTAACCACACTGGAATCTCTCTACAAGCTGAAAGTTAGACAAGTACGCTCAGACAACGGAACGGAATTCAAGAACCAGTGGATGGAGGCATACTGCAAGGAAAAGGAAATGTGCATCAATTCACTTCTGCCTACACACCTCAGATGAATGGTGTTGTTGAGAGAAAGAACAGAAGCTTGATAGAGACCTCACGGACTATGCTGGCAGACTCGAAACTGCCTATCCAATTCTGGAATGAGGCAGTGGCGAATGCATGTTATACACTAAATCGAGTCCTGATAGTCAAGCGCCACGGAAAGACATGTTACGAGCTACTACAAAGACGCAAACCGAACTTGGAGTATCTCGAACCATTTGGCGCGCCGTGCACACTTCTGAAGAAGACACAAGAGGGTAAATTCAGCGAGAAGGCAGATGAAGGAATCTTTCTAGGATACAACATACCGAACAAGCAAGTTTACAACAACTCAACGGGTCTAGTAGAAGTGTGGTGTAATGTTGATGTTCAGCGATATACCACACCACCTACTGGCAAAGGACCCGCCTACTTTTTCGACTATGATGGATTCTTCAAGTCCTTCAACATCTCTCTCTCTCCCTCGGATGATGAGTTAGCTACACGAATGATGTATGATATCTTGAATACACCAACATCTAGCTCACAGGGAGAATCATCTACTCAGTCAGGGGGAGTAGTCGACGACAGTGCCTCCTCCTCTGAAGATGAAGCTGAAGAAGATAACCAGAATAGTCAGGAGGAATAGGTTCCAGTTCCTGAAAGTCCACAAGCATCTATCAGTGATGCACCTTCGACTTCAGAGCCTCAAACTCCAACTACCTCAGATGCAGAACCAAATGTTCATAATCTTGGCTCTGAGGTAGCTGTTCCTACCACTCCAGGATCATGACTAAACGTCTATCATCCCCTAAACAATGTCATTAGGGATGCCAGATTGGGATTGCAAACCCGAAATCAACTATACTCAGTTGATTACGCCTCAGTTATGGAAAATGGATATATTCATGATGGTGCTTATCGGTGTTTTGTCTCACAGTTTGAGCCAAAATACGCCAGTGATGCACTAAATGATGAGGTGTGGGTGAGTGCCATGCAAGAAGAACTTTTTCAGTTCAAGAAGTTAGGTGTATGGACTCCAGTTGATAGACCTAAAGGTGCTAAGGTCATTGGCACCAAATGGGTTTTAAAATACAAGAAAGATGACCAAGGGGTCATTATCAGGAACAAAGCTCTATTGGTAGTTCAAGGTTTTCGCCAAGTCGAGGGAATTGACTACAATGAGGTGTTTGCACCCATGGCAAGAATGGAAGCCATTCGTATCTTCCTTGCCTATGCATCGTACATGAAGATCAAAGTCTATCAATTAGATGTGAAGAGTGCATTCCTTCATGGGGAAATCAGAGAAACAGTCTATGTCAGTCAACCTGAGGGATTTGAAGATCCTTATCATCGAGATAGAGTCTACAAGCTCGACAAGGCTTTATACGGGCTTCATCAAGCTCCAAGAGCTTGGTATGAGAAACTCTCGACTCATCTTGTGAAACACGGCTTTCGCAAGGGAGTCATTGACTGCACGCTATTCATTAAAGAAAAAGATGGCGACCTACTGCTTGTACAGATCTATGTTGATGACATAATCTTCGGTTCAAAGAACGAAGAGTTATGCAAAGAGTTTGAAGCAGTTATGAAGAAAGAGTTTGAGATGAGTGCTATGGGGGAGATGAAGTTTTTTCTCAGGTTACAGGTGGATCAAACACCAAATGGGATCTTTCTACATCAGACCAAGTATGTAGGAGACATTCTCAGTCATTTTGACATGGAGAATGCATCTGCTGCTTGGACTCCACTGGCTACGAATCACGACATAGCACCTGTGAAAATGGAGATCTTGTAGATGCCACGATGTACCGAGGAATGATTGGATCCCTCATGTATCTCACTGCCTCAAGGCATGATATCATGTATGCTACATGTTTATGTTCTAGATATCAGGCTAAACCTAAGGTCAATCATCTGATCGGGGTCAAAAGGATTTTTCGCTATCTAAAGGGTACACCCACACTTGGTTGTGGTATCCTCATGATGATGATTTTGAGCTCACGGCGTATAGTGACTCAGATTACGGAGGCTGCAAGATGAACTACAAGTCTACATCCGCAGGGTGTCAATTCTTTGGGAGAAGACTAGTGACTTGGCAGTGTAAGAAACAGACATCGGTTGCATTGTCCACGTGTGAAGCCGAATATGTTGCTGCTGCAAGTTGCTGTTCACAAATCGTCTGGATTCAACATCAAATGCGGGATTACGGTTTAAAGTTCTCCTCTACTCCTATTTGTGTTGATAACTCTGCTGCATTTGCAGTAACTAAAAATCCGGTTCAACATCCTAAGACCAAACATATCGGTATTAAATACCATTTCATACGAGACTGTTTTGAAAAGAATTTAATTGATGTGTTAAAAATTAATACCGACTTTCAACGCGCTAACCTCTACACTAAAGCCTTTGATAAACCACGTTTTCAATATTTGCTAGAGGTCAACGGCGTTAAAAAGAAAAGTGATGTTATTCCTGATGATGATCATGTGTAGTCCGATGTAGGTTAGTTAATTTTTTTCCTTTTATTTTATTGGTTTATTTTTGTCTGTTTAATTTAAACTCATGTTATTTTGTTGGCTATTAAAATCCTAAAATAATTAAACAGTTATGATTTTAGTATTTTAGGGGGAGAATAAGTTAGCAAGTTAACATTAAAAAAAAGGTAGAAGGAATGGAAAGCTGATATAAGGAAGATCGTATATGTGATACCCATTCAAACCCTTTGGAATATGATAGTACACAGGAACAAATCAAGAGGGACCTTGAAATTTTAATTTAGAAAAGGTGCAAAAATTCAAAGTATAAGTCTGTGCTGTCTAAGCAATATAAAAGGGAAGATGATAGAAAAACTGGTAACTCTTGAGGTAACACAATGAGAGTAGACCTAGAGGTTGCTAGACCACAATTGATATGTCGGTAGATTCAACACAATAGATGATTAGACCTGATTGGTGATCTCAAGATCAAACTAAGTGGTTCAACTAACTGTGGGCTCCCGTCTTATCACTGGTTAACACAATCAACTATATTCCAATAAGGGGAAATGAGCATGTAAACGCTACAAATGTGTGCGGATGACCATAAATAGAGCAAAGCACGGAAAAATGAAATAAAAATGCTATCAAGCTAATGACTTATGTTATTGGTGCTTTTGGTGCAACATAAAATTAAGCTGCTCTAACAAGGAGATAGGTTGTGTGCCTCTCTACTGTGCGATGGCACTGACTTGAGGATAAGTATAACCTAGATATTCTAGAATTCATTGTTGTTTGCCGCCTCTCTGCTGTGCGATGGCACTGACCTGAGGACTGGCTTCTCTTTGACAGCTCTAAGAATAGTCTCTCCCTGTAATGATACCCATAGACCGCTCAAAAGCTCCCGAGGAATGTTGCTTACCATATAAGTGTGGGATCCACAAATGTTAGTTGAAATAATTAAACCTAAAACAATCACCAGTTTGGGTCAAAAGTCTGTGTATGGATTTAAATGGACAAACATATTGACAATCATTGTGACTGCAATTCTTGAAAGTTTGATTCAATGTGGTAATCTAAGAGCTTCAGTATGATTTCCTAAAGTTGCAAATGACTCTGGATGAACTCCAAGAATTGAGCATCAAACGATTTTGATAACAAGTCCAAACTGATTTGAACTGCCTGTATGATTCCAAAATAGAATTGGCCCAGGTATGGTCAATCTAAGTTAAAGCTGTCCATTCCGGAACCAAATCCAGTAGATTTCCATCTCAGGACTTATCTCTCACAAAAAGCAAAAACAAATTTTATTTTTTAGCTTAATTTTCTAATTTAGTCAGTTGTTTTAGTTTGTTTGTTTGTCGGATTACATCAGGAAAATCAGTAAGGGATCAACTCACTAACATGGTCATGTCTGAGATGACCACATATGTATTAAAAGTTAAATCAGTCACGTCTGAGGTGATAACAGGGTTGTCAAGTCAAAACGATCATGTCTAAGATGATCACTGCTCATAACGTAAATTTCTGCAATTAAAGGGATTTTAAAAGGTAAATATTCAAATTGGCAGAAAAGTTAATAAATATGACCTATTCGCACGAATGGACCATCCATATGGACCAATCATACGAATGGAAGCTATTCGTACGAATGGACAATGAATATGGACTACTCAACCGAATGGCCTATACGATTGGCCCAGTCGGATGAGTAAGGGCGAATGAGTGACTCAGTCGTACGACTGAGATTCAGTCGGACGACTGAAGAAGGACGATTGAACCAATCACACGACTGAGTCCCACTCGCACGACTGAAAGGTGCGTATGAGCTCAGTCGCACGATTGAATCTAGGGTTAATATAAATAGAAGGGGAGTCGGTCGCAGAGACTCACCACCTTCAAAATCACCCTGAATCGCACGAATTAACCCAACTCTGCAAAAATTTCAATTGATCGCTAAAACCCCCGTTTCTTGATTACTGACCATCGACATCGACTCTATAGGTAATTTACGGTATAGATGCACTCCCATAACTTTAAATTTGATGAAAAAACCGGTACATTCGGACTCGCAAAGTAACCGAGACTTAAGTGACTAAATAACCTACCTAAATGACTCAAACAAATGAAAGTAACGTTGTTAGGTGGTTTAAGAATGTATTGCGAGTCAAATGAACCAGATAACGATGTCTAAAACTCAAAAATAGTGAAAAAGTAATTTTGAATTGAACAGTGGGTACTTCATGCGAATAGACAGAGTGATGAACTTCAGTCGCACGACTGAAGGGCTCAAACTGCTTAAACGCATGACTGAACCATGCGTATGAAGCTCAGTCGCACGACTGGTGTAACCGCATGAGGGTATATACGTAGGAGCCCAGTCGCACACTCAGAGGTACGTATGGGATCAGTCGCACGACTGAGTCCCATTCGTACGGTTCAATCGCACGACTGAACCCCTTTCGCACGGTTCAATCGCACGACTGAACCCCTTTCGCACTGTTCATTCGTACGCCTGAACTCAGTCGCACAATCTCAATCGCATGACAGAAAGATTTTCTTCAAGCTTAAGGTTTTCATGACTTTCTTAGTCAATGGTACCAATGTCTACTATCTTTGTGTAACAGATGGCGAGTAGATGGATTATGAGCACAAAGCACAATATATGTGCTCATCTGGAATTAACATCTAGAAACGCTACTGATTTCTCTGGCATAATCTCATTTCTACTGAGATTGAGGATTGCACATGCCATATCTACTCCTTGCACTCCGTATCGATCCATTCAACAAGCCTTCTGGGAAGGTGCTACAGTTGATAGATCATCTGAGCCTCATTGCATCAGAAGTACCATATTTGGAGAGGCTATTACCATTTCAGAGGAGGATCTTAGGATTGTACTACAATTGGGGGATGACGCTGATTGTCCGACTCGATTAAACCCCCTCACTGTCAGAGGATGCTTTCTCAGAGCCAAATACTCCGGGGACATCAATTCTGGGGTACTCAACAAGAGTAACCTCTGTCCCTAGTTTAAATATCTTGCACACGTGCTGCTCAAGTGCATGGCTTCCAGAAAAGGTGGCTTTGATGAGTTGTTTGACCAGATGCAGAACGCGTACGTTGCGTTGGTGCTGAACCATCCGTTCAGCTTCTCCAAAATGATCTTCACCTATCTAGTGGAGAACATCGAGGGGAAAGGGAAGGAAGCCTTCTGTATGTACCCGAGGTTTATGCAGATGATCATAGATCAGAAGCTTCCCTCCCTGCCGAAGGAAAAGGAGGATGCGGTAGTCTTGGAGGTAATGGATGACACTACCCTGGGAAGGATGAAAGTGTATAGGGGAAAGCAAGTGAAGCCTCCTGTCAGGAGGTTGTTTGGTCATCTTGCCCGGGATGACTACGTGGTACTAGCAAAGAGAAAGTGGCGTCACGATGAGAGTGACTCTGATGTGTAACAAATAGCTCTACCCACTCATGACTCAGATGATGATGACAGTGGGGATGCTGCTATTCCACTCAGAGGCACTGTGTCTGATTCTGTACCTCCAGTGTCCGTCACTGCTGGAGAAGTAACCGAGTCAGCGGGATTTCATCAGGATTTTGTACTTGGCACGGAGGAGGAGGATGAATCGGATGAGGAGCCCCTTACGCGAACTGTGGGAAGGAAAGTTGTTCCCACAGAACATGGGTTAAGGGTGGTTGGTGAACACCCGAGAGACTCCGGAGATACTGATACTGACCCAAGCTATGCTCCGGGGTCCACAGGCAGGGTTGTAGGGGGAGCTTTCACCTCAACTGGAACAAGGAGGAAGAGAATGGCTAAACCCCATGGCCAGAAGAAGAAGAAGCGTCGGGTGACCTTCCTCACCACCACATCCACCACATCCGCCACAGCCACCACATCCACCACATCTACCACAGCCACCACATCCACCACAGCTACCACATCCACCACATCCACCACAGCCACCACATCCACCACATCTACCACAGCCACCACCATACCTCCCACCACATTACAGATTCCCTCCACCACCATATCCTTTACTCCCACATCACCTCCACCATTATACAGACCTATCTTCACTACAGCCACCTCCACCACCATGTCACACCAATCAATACCCTCAGCCCATCCCTCACACACTTACAATCTCCTCTACCTCCAATCGGGGTAGAGGAACAGTTGTCAGCGCTTAACAGAATGGTGATGCGCTTACTGGCTGTTGATGAGGAAAAGGCAGCTCAGATCCGCCAGCTTACTGACCTGACTGCTGCACAATCTCACCAAATTGCAGAGCAGGCTCGAGTAGTTGAGGAGCAGGCCCAGTAGTTGGCTGCTCAGAGCACCAAGATGGACCAACTCCAAGCTCAAAGTGTCACAGCAAGAAAGAAAATAGAGGAGCTGGAGAAGGCAAGGAAGATTATCCTGTTAAAACTAAAAGGATCTAAAGATGAGCCATTGAAGATCAGGGAAGGAGACAGAGATGATGATGATGAAGATAATGATGAGGATGATGAGAGTGATATTGAGGAGTATGAAGATACAGAAAGAGATAGGACAGAGGAGAAGGACGATGATGAAGAAGCAGAAGGAGGGGATGCACCTGCATCAGCCCCGGCTACAGGTCAAGAGAAAAGGACAAAGAACAGACAATATCAATCCGCTTCTACCTCTGCTCCTCCAAGTGATGAAACAATGATACAAGATAAAAGTAAATATTAAATGTTTATGTATTTATCTTCTTTTGTATTTGAATCCTGTAATTGAACACAATGTATTTAATGTTTATATTACTTTAATGCCTTTCTGTTTGATTAATTACTAATTATTTATGTGTGGAATATTTAAATCAAACAGATCAAAATTACCAAAGAGATGAGTTTGATGTTGCTCCCCTTCAGCAGGTTAAGTCTCAGCTAACAATGATTCTTGATCTGCAAGGGATTGTCAGGAGGTCAGTGAATTATACCCCTGAAGAAGGGGAGATAATTCATGATCTATCAAATGAGCAACTCGCAGAGCTTTTCGAGCTAAATCCAGATGAGATAGTAAAAGATGCTCCGACATGCGATTGGACTAGTGACGAAGAGCTCAACGATGTTGATGATGTAGAGATCGAAGATGTCACTGCCGAGGAGTACCCTCAGTATGCTGACAATGAGGGCAATGTAGTCCCCAATCTGGGTGAATCCCTTGTCAGCGATACTATTGAGGTGTTGAACTATATGGAGCAAGAAACAAAGAAAGCAGAAGACACAACCCAAGCCTCAAATGATGATGTCGACATTCGAAAGGCTGAGTGGATTGCATGTTTTGAAGAAGTTAGAGCCCAACGTACTACACCAAAGAAGGATTCCTACACCAAACTCTATAGAGTCAAGAAACATCACAAGGTGTCAGGAAGGATCATAGCATGGGCGTATTTTGAGGATCTTAACGTATATGCAGTTAAGAGAGAACAGGGCATAGAGTAGTTCAGATTCCCACATGATTAGAAGACTCTACCAGGTTTTAAGCTCAACCAGCTGGCCAAACTAAAGCTTTTGTATGCTGACCCGAGGAAGATGTCAGGTTGGTTTGAGGCTGCCCTAAAGAAGGAGTACCACACTAGATGGGTTAACTTCAGACCCTAACAGCCTACTAGGTATATAAGAAGGTCTGAGGTTGATGCCATTACTGGCAAGCCTAAGATAGTGTTGAAGTGGAATCCTCCGCGCACAATGTCAAGAATCCCACTCAGGGAAATGCCACAGGATTTCACTCCACATTTTAAGTGGTGGTACTACGATTGGAGAACAGCTGAAGCGGTCATAGTCCTAAACAAAGAGGGAAAAATGGATACTATCAGGGTATTCGACCCGATGTGGCTTACAAACTTGTCAGAAAGTGATGTCTATACGCTATACAAGTGGCCACTGTTCTATGATACGCAAGATATTGTACAAACCCTCCAGTTCCAGAACGTTATACGACTCTGCTTTGCGTTTGAGATTCACACGGGAGTCACAAAAGAGGAGAAGTACAAGAAATACAAGGAGGTTATGCAAAAAACAAGAGATTAGAGAGATCTAGGTCCAAGGGGGAGTTTGTTGATACATATATGTCCCTAGATCATGATATGAAATGTAATAGATCTTGTTTATCTGATTCTGGTATAATTTTATATATGAAATGATATTGTTTGTTTGTGATTTGTAATGACTAATATTTCATTAGTGAGTTGATATTAAATTGGTTAATTAGGTTAGCGATTGTTTGAATGGTTACACATAATGTTTATTAATTAATACATTCAAACTTAACATAATGAAGTTCTCCTGCAAATGGCCCATGCGAATGGACCATAAGCATGAATAACTTCATACGAATGGCTCAGTCGCACGACTGAACACTCAGTCATGCGGATGAATCAACCGCATGGTTCAATCGCACGACTGAACCATACTAATGATTCAACCGCATGGTTCAATCGCAAGCTTATACAACCTAATTCGTGAAAAATAAGAGCTTTTGAATTCTATTTTGACTCCAGACGTACCCTAGCCGTCCAGAAGCCTCTCAATTCGTTCTCCAAGTTCATAGAACACATTAGATCGATTCCCAATCGTTTTCTAACGTTAGTTTCAATTCTTTATTGATTCTTCATGTGTTCTTACTGATTGGATCGCCAATCAAATAGGATTCCGCACTATTTGATCTGGTTTACACGCTAATCTCCAGGTATTTCGTTCAAATACCAGGTCCTAACAACTTAAAACCCTAGACCTCCTTAAATCGTTAAATTTATTATTATTCAACTTAAATCTTGTAAATATATATATTATTAGGTACCTTTTGAAGGTTTGCGTTGGAACGTTATTATTATTTCTTATTAATCATCATTCTATACTTATTTGACAAGTGAGTTCTCCATGCCCCTTTTACTTTATTTCACACCTTTTGGGGTGAAACATGTTAACTTTATAAACTTACACTTGTAAACATCTTGATACTTATAAATGCACATGCAATTCATTTTTATCTTTTTGTCATGGTTATTTGTGTTATTGTAAGTCTTATATGAGATACATATTTTGTTTACAATCATTAACTATTGCTAGCCTAGTGACATCTTAGATCTTTAGGCCTGATAAGCCTATTTGGTGCTAAAGCCAATGTATTACCGGCTCCTGATGACGTATGCTTATTCATCATGGGAACCAAGTGCACTTAGCCAATCATATATGCTTGTAACCAAGTCGAGGTTTGGTTGTAACTGTATGTGTCTATAAGCTTGCTAACTCGTAACCATTGACATGAATTGCTACTTGTAAACCTTTAATATATATATATATATATGTATATATATGTATGTATGCGTGTGTTTAAACCATGAGAACTCACCAACTTTATAGTTTACATTTTATTTTAAACACGTTTCAGGTTTACTACTTGAAGATCTTCTTGTGCTCATATAGGACTTGGACCTAGTTTAATTGAAAATCTTATGTTATTGGTTGTATCTTGATTGTATAGTGATGATATAATTGTCTTGTTATGTTCAATGAATAATGACATTTAATATTATTTCAGCTTAATTAGTTCCATGTGTTATGAACAATCGTCTCCTATTCGTCCGCCCCGATGATTCCATCGTCAGTCGAGGTGTGACAATTTACATGTGTAGTTTATAGTTATAAAAACTCAACAATAATCTTATGTCAAACACTCTAATTATTAGTTTGAATCATTCATTAAACTCATTAAAATCCAAAAATCTAAAAAGAAAACAAAAAAACAAAATCCGGTACAACCTGGTTCCTAGTCTGACCGCTGAACCAGTTCGAACCGGTCGGTTCCTTGAAAACAAAACAATTTAAGGTGGATCGGACCGGTTCGACCTCTGAATCCCGGTCTGACTTGTTTGACTGGACAGTCCGATCCCGCGTCTAAAAACAATGCTTTTCAGTGTTGTTTTTTTCTATATTTTGAACTTGACCATCTGAGAGTTGATTGATTTTCTAAGTTAGCCCTTTAAGATTCATGGTGGGTTGTCAAGAAAGACAACGTTTAGATTTTAAGACCGTATGTAATACTACAATTGGCTTGGTACATGACCGTATGTAATGCTACAATTGGCATGGTACATTAACTTTTTACTCATTGTTTCATAAATATTTTTTACATACATCATTACCATACCATATATTTCTCATACTCAACCTGTTTTATACTTATTAAAATACTAGATTATACTTATTAAAATACTGGATTATGTGATGAGGAAAAAAATAAAGGTACCACTGGTAAAGAGACTAAGGCGCCACTGTAACATTTGCCTCAATCTATTCAATTTAATTGTTATAATTTATAAGATGAAATTTTGTTATAATCTTATAAGATTTTCGTAAAGAATTATGAGGATTAAACCATTTAATTTCAAAGGATTTAATTCCAAAGTTTTACAAACATTTATAGAGCTTCTTCTTAATTATGAGTTTAATTATAATGTTATAATAAATAATTAAGTTGTAAAGCTTTCATAAAGATTTAAAAGGTTTATAAAGATTTTATAAAATAAAATTGATTTACTAATTAAATATAGTTTTATAAATTTAAAGGTTTAAATTGCAAATTTTAAAACTTAAATTTAAAGGTTTTTACATCAAATGTTAACATGGTAAACTACAACGGGCAAAGTGTAACTTGCTTTTAAACAACCCAACCCCCACCGTTGATGCCTTCTTTCTCCGACCACCCTCTGGGCATACTTCGGTGAATCGCACACACCCAAAATAAATCAATTTGAAATCAAATAATCGTCCCTTATCATTCGCAAGCCTGTTTTGAAACCAAAGACTCGTTTCAATTGAGTTTATTCGACGGTTATGGTGGTGTCCTCAAAATCGAAACCGCATTCAAAACATTGATGCCAATCGACTCAAAACTGTAGAAATCAAACCTTTATAAGCAAGGGCAAACCCTCTAATCGATATTCCTATGCCATTTAAACTCCCAATTGCACTCATCAAATACACATACATCACAATCGATCACCACATCCATCACAATCGATCACCACATCCATTGTGACCTGTAATCTAGTCGAACCCACCTTTTATATATTTTTACCTCAAATTGACAAAGGGCTTTTGTTTCTCATAATCTAAAGAAGCTTAACCTACAATTAATTGGGTTATCATCAACCAAATCACCTCGAATCAACTCACCTTTATCGCGACATAGTTCCTTATTGTTTCCATCGATTTTACATCAATCTAGGTAATTAAACCCATCCACACACTCGGTTTCATGTTACAATTAAAAGCCCAAACTTTAATTCAACTATCATCATTGTTTGGGTGTTCAATTTGGACCAATACTAATCTAGGGTTCATGTAAAATTAGAGATTTTTATAATTAACAGTTTTAAAAATTCATTGGCGAATCTTAAACAGATTCAGGCCTCTAACACATTGGTTAACACCAAGTCCACACTCAGATGAGGTCCCGAGTTGACCCAAGGCACCCTCTCACCATTTTTAACTTATTATTTTAATAAAATTAAATCCCGAAAATTATTATAATTCTATTCATTTAAAATAAAAGTATTTTGTTAATTAAATTTATTTTAGTAAATTTCTAATTAATTTCTGAAAATTCTAACAATATATTTTTTAAAGGATTTGACGTTATAATTATAAAAATCATAAAAATCTATTTGAAGGTTATTATTTACCAAAATCAAACAAATAATATTACAATTTATATTTGAATAATTAATTAATTTTGATCAAGTTTCAATCAATTTATTACATTAGTTATTACTTTTTCATACTTTAATTCTCAATATTTATTTAATCAATTATTATAAACTATATATTTGAGTAATATTTAATTATCCATTTCACAAATTATTCATTGTCGTTTTCAATTTTAATCATTTAATAAATTAATTTTATTTTCATTTAAACCAATTAAAACCCTAATTCATCCCTAGTATTTAAATTACTATTATTTCTAACAAAAAGACATCAAACCTTAAGTTGGACCGTGTGGAACTTTTGTTGTCAAGTCTAGCATTCTATCATTCTCTAATTGATTACAATGATCAAAGTGAATATTCATTGCCCTTTTTATATATTTTATATTTTTGGAAAATCATGTGATTTAATATTCAATCATTGATATTTATTATTATTCTATTTCATTCTAAATTCAATTCAAGACATGATATGTTATTAGTTACAATTATGTGTTTATAGTTAAATAATCTTGATGATAACACAATCATTAATTCATGCAACCACGGTAAAAATGATAGATCTATTGGTTTGACAAACACACCCTATTTGTTTAGTCGTGTGGTAATTGGAACCGGAATCATTCATTCTATAAGGCTTTGTCTACAGACCAAGTCAAGTCAATCATTAGGATTGATTATGTTGGTTTGTCTTTTATGTTATACTATTGCATTATAAGTCTTGACATTAACATGTGAATTGAATTGTTATCAATCTATTTAATCAATCTATATATGTATTCAAACCTATGGTTACTCACCGGCTAAATCGTTAGCTGACTTATTAGAATCCTCCTCTTCACTCTTCTTAGAGGAATTCTTCACTATCACTTCTTCATACTCTTCACTCAAGGGGTCTATGAAAGAAAGCTCATCTTCACAAGTTTCACACCTAGGTGATCTTATAGACAAGATTGTGTGTGGAGGAGCCATCTCACTAGATCCCAGTCCCTGCTTATTTTGATAACACACCTTGGTATGCAGGGATGAGGATATCATGTTCTTGAAGGTCTCTTCTTCAAGAACACATTTTTCTGCCCTGGCTTTACTAATCATAAGCTCAACCTGGCATTCAGTCAACTTAGTTATGAGATCCTTGATCTGAATCCTATAATTGGTGTGCTCATGTTTTAGAACTGAAATAGTTTTCTCTAAGTCCTCTATCTTTAGCTTATCATCATTTTCAGCCTTTCTAAAATCAATTTTTAAAATGTTTAAGGACTCAAGATCAAATCTCATCTTAAGTTATAGGACCTGTATCTGTTGACTTTAGCAATACATTTAAGAGTACAGAAATGTTTCAATACCTTGGCTTCATCATAGTCAGCCATCAATGCTTGGTTTAGAGATGCATCTTCCACTTGAAAGCTCCAGTCAAAGCCTCATTCTTCAACAACAACCGCAGCTTGCTGCTTTGGCTTCTTATTCTGGATGGCTTTATCAGTGTAGTTTGGTCTGGACTATGCTTGGCCACTATTTGTTCTTGGTGCCTTGCATTCCCCGGCAAAGTGGCCCATCAAGTTACAGTTGTAACATTTGACTTTGATCTTATCCAGTCCAAACTTTCCACTGGTTGTATTGTTAGGAAACTTCCTTCCTGTCCACTTGTAGAACTTCTTGGCTCTGTGAGTGAGAAGAGCCATTTGCTGGTCTATCTCCATCTACTCCAGATCATCTGGATGGATACAGTCCAGGTCTTCAAGGGTGAAGAGAAAGCTGCCACAACTTTTATCAGAAGACACAAAAGCTTGAGAAGAACTTGTCTCTTGGAATGGGCTTCCTTGAGTATAGTTCTCCCTTGGTGTCTTAGGGAAGGTGATGAAAGGACTCTTTTGTGAGTTGTCAGGGTAGCATATGAGATGATGTTGGGGTTCTATGCTACCCCTTTCAATCACATGAAGGATTGAACCCATTTGATTGCTGGAGTTTCCAGATGAACCTTGCATGTTCATCTCCATCTGGTAACCACTAAGAATCCCATACAACTCTATCAAGGTGAGAGTCTTCAGGTTCTTAGTTCTCTTGATAACACCACAATAGCGTTTCCATCGCATAGGAAGAGAGGACATGAACTTCCTTACAATATCTCTGTTCTCAAAAGCTGCTCCACCATCCACTAGGATATCCACAATCTCAATATATCTAAAGTATTGTTGAGTCATGGTCTTACCTGTTTTAAAGGTGAAATTTTCAAACTGCTACTTCAGGAGATCCTTCTTGTTCTCGTTGGCTTCAGAGGAACCCTCATACATCAGTTTCAATGCATCCTATAGCTGCTTAGCTATTTTGCATTTCTTGAAACCTTAGTATACAGAGTTTGGAAGAGTAGTCTGAAAGGCTGTCATGGCCTTTTGATCAATCTCTCTCTTTCTATCTTCATCTGAGTAGTCAACGTGTAAGGCCCAGTTCCTGGGATGCTCACAGCTGGTCAGCCATCGCACATAAAACATACATTTAACATTAATAAAAACATTGCAGCAGAATTAATTTAAACTATTTCATATGTAAATAGTTGCTTTGCAAAATAATACAACATTCATAACTGTTACAAAACATCGCTTGTTTGTATTGCAAAGCAAAAACATTATCGTTATACAAAATGGATGCCATCCAAAAATAAGCCAAGTAACCACCCGTGCCATCCTCAGCAATCGTTACCTACCAACTAGAAAATATAGAAAAGTTAGCGTTGTTGAGTGAGTTCTAGTTTTATAAAATAATTTTTTTTGCTTCCGTTTAAAACCTTCCTTTACATTAGCATCATACGTACATATAGATAATAACATTATTATCTTTCATCATCATTCGTTAACTTTCTTACCGTTCATAACGCACATTCATCGTTACTTCTTTACATTCCATACCAACACTATGAACTTTATCCTACCGTCATGCATAAAGCAGGTACTGGGCCGAAGTCTATAAATAAACTCCTATACATTGCTCCCGGTGGACTAACCACAATACCGGGGTAAGCAATAAAGGTTCCATACAAATAGTCAATCACAAAGACAGACCCCGGTGTGCATCCTTCTGGGGTAGCTAACCCACACATCGTTGACTAACACCCTTCATTAGGTGTGAATCTCCATACAAGGCTTGCAAGACTTTCTTTACTTTCCTATTATTAATGCATGCATTCTTTCTTCCTTTACATTCCACTTATCATTATCATTAACTTCCGCTTTACGTTACATAATACTTCACGTTCATTTCATAATCATAACACGTAAATCACGGATTAATACATAATGAGAACGTAAGAAATCATATCATGCATAAGCATAACATCATCACACATCATCATACATAACATATACCATCACACATCATCATAACATCATGCATCATACATTCACATACATAAACATATGCACAAAAAGCATAAGTCATTATAAAACATAACTGATCCTCCATGGAACAGCGGGGGTTCGGGGGCGGCATCCCCTGACAGCAGGGTCCTAGGGGTAGCAGCCCCTAGTGGGGTCCAAGGGCAACATCCTTGGCTAGGGTCATGCTGCCATGTCAACATGATTTTTTTTTATTTTAACACTTTTATATAGCACCTTTCCTTATAGAAAAATTGATCTTCCCGTTAAAACCTCTTAAATTATTGGTCATTTAAAGCATTTATTTAGTATGCATTTCCAGCCCCAAACTAGTTTAAAACCTTTAAAATAGGAGATCTAGAACTCACCTAGACTCGATGAGTAGCTTCTCAGTCAAGCCTTCAAAGAAAGGGTCACACTACACAACCTGCAGATAACTTAACACTTAAAGGAGTTAATTTCTGCCTAATTTCGCTACCAGATAAGCAATTTCGCTACTAGTTTCACCAGTCGTTTTGCTGCTAGTTTTGCTAGCATCTTCGCTGGGAGTTTCGCTGGCATCTTTGCTGGCATCTTCGTTGGCATCTTCGCTGCTAGTTTCACTACCAGTTTCGCCCAACTTTCGTTGGATAACCTCGTCTGTGAAACTACCTACGAAACTGTAGTTTCGTAGGAAGACCCATAGTTTCACCGGACGAATACTAATTTCGCTCGATGAACACCCAGTTTCGCAAACGGGCTGAAAATTACGAACCACCCTATTTTTGACCCAAAATTTCAAACTTTTACATCCAAAACCTTGGTTTATCACCCAATAAGCTATATCTAAGCTTCTTACATGTTTCCTTACACAAAAACATGAGTTTTAGGCGAATTTTTGCCACTTTTAAAAACCCTAGCCCTAGAATTCGGGTTTACATCAAAAGGGACGACTAAATGATGTTCTTACCTAGATTCTTGGTGTTTTCTTGTTGTTTGGATGCCCATGAACACCAATCTTCAATCTCGTGATCAACCGAGCCTTAAATCTTCACCTCTTCTCCACTTTCTCTCTCTAGAAATTGAGTGTTGAGTTGTAAATGAGAGTTGCTCAAGCTGATCCATTTATATATATTAGGCGTTCTTGGGACATAAAACTCACCAAACACCCGCGAGGTTTACTCGGTCCATACTCCATGACCTGCTTATTTTCTTTAAATAGTCCCGACTAGGCCTATTATTATTAATTGGCTCGTTTTGACTTTATTTCGGGCGTTACAAGTCCACCCCCTTATTTAGGTTTCGTCCTTGAAACTTTTTAGTCGCTGAATAGATAAGGGTAATGCTGCCTCATCTCCTCCTCAACTTCCCAAGTGGAGTCAGATTCCTTCCTGTGCTTCCACTGTACACGCACCAAGGGAACCACCTTATTCCTTAGCCTTTTCTCTTGGCGATCGGTGATCGCCACTGGTTGCTCCACATAATTGAGCCGTTCATCCACCTCGATATCTTCGAGGGGCACCACCACCACCATATCTTCCTTGGCTAAGCATTTTCTTAAGTGAGATAATGGAATGTCGAATGAATTCCGCTTAACTCACTGGACAACTCCAACCTATAGGCCACCTCTCCTACTCGAGCAATAATTCGGAAAGGCCCTATGTATCTTGGGCTCAACTTGCCCTGCTTCCTAAACAGAATGATGCCCTTCCAAGGTGAGACTTTTAGCATAACTCTATCACCCACCTGGAACTCAATCAGTCTACATCTCTTGTCGGCATACGACTTCTTTCTATCTTTGGCTATCTTCATAAAGGCTTTGATCCTTTCTAGCTTCTCAGTTGTAGCCTCGACCACCTTGATGCTCCCCAACTCATTATGGCCAATGTCACCCCAACAAGCAGGTGTTCTACATCTCCTACTACCATATAACATCTCATAAGGAGGCATGCCAATATTGGCATGGTAGCTATTGTCATATGAGAACTTGGCTAACCAGTAAGTGGTCATGCCAACTTCCTCCAAAATCAATAACACATGCCTGAGGCATATCTTCCGGTGTTTGAATGGTCTTTTCTGGCTGACCATCTATTTGGGGATGATAAGCCATGCTGATATGCAACCTCATCCCCATAGCATCGTGAAATCTCTTCTAAAACTTGGATGTAAACCGAGTGTCATGATCTGACACAATAGACACCGGTACACCATGGCGACTAACAATCTCCTTGATGAATAGATCCACTAATCTTTTGGAAGAATACATCTCGCGGATCGGTAGGAAGTGAGCACTCTTTGTCAAACGGTCAACTATCACCCATATGGCATCATACCCTTTCACGGTACGCGACAACTTCATGATAAAGTCCATGGTGATATGCTCCCACTTCCACTCAGGTATGTCCAAAGGTTGGATCTTCCTGTATGGCTTTTGATGCTCGGCCTTCACTTATAAACAAGTAAGGCATTTACTCACATACTCTGCACATCGCGTTTCATAACTGGCCACCAATAATCTTTCTTCATGTCTTGATACATCTTTGTAGCACCAGGATGAATGTAGTATCGAGTCTTATGAGCTTCATCCATAATCTTCCCACGTAGATCCCCAAAACGAGGAATCCACATTCGTCCGAATCAGATTCTAACACCGAGTATGGTTTCACCCAATTCCATGACTAGACCTCTCATTCTTTTAGAATTAAGATGATCTTCTTTCAATGCCTCATCTTGAAACTCTTTGACTTGTTTCATCATGTCAGAGGTCATAACCAACTAATATGCCTTCACCCGAATCGACTTGGGTCTCTCCTTTCAGCTAAGGGCATCCGCCACCACGTTGGCTTTGCCCGGATGGTAATGGATCTCGCAAACATAATCCTTTATGAGCTCCAACCATCTCCTCTGCCTCATGTTCAAGTCCTTCTGCTCGAAGAAATACTTCAAACTCTTATGGTCCGTAAATATGGTGCACTTCGCCCCGTATAGGTAGTGCCTCCAAATCTTTAAAGTAAAGACCACGGCTGCTAGCTCCAAGTCATTAGTAGGATAATTAACCTCATGAACTTTTAACTAGACAGGATGCATAGGCTATAACCTTTTCTCTTTGCATCAACAGACATCCCAACCCCGAGTAGGAAGCATCTGAATAAACCACCAAATCTTCATTTCCATTGGGTAACGACAAGACATGAGCTTGAGTCAACCTCGCCTTTAACTCCTCAAATGCCTTCTCCTGAGCTTGACCCCATACAAACTTTACATCCTTACGGGTCAACTTAGTCAACAGAGAAGCTATCTTAGAGAAGTCTTGAATGAATCTTCTGTAATAGCCCGCCAAACCCAAGAAACTACGATTCTCGGATGGCGTCTTTGGAGACTTCCATTGCATCACCGCCTCCACCTTTGTCGGGTCCAACATAATCCCCTCGGGATTCACCACATGACCCAAGAACCGAACCTCGTGCAACTAGAATGCACACTTGGAGAACTTGGCATACAACTTCTCCCTTCTCAACGTCTCCAACACCTCTCGAATGTGACCGACATGCTCCTCCTCACTCTTTGAATAAATCAAGATATCATCGATAAACACAATCACTGATTTATCTAACATTGGCCGACACACTCAATTCATCAAGTCCATAAAAGCAGCTGGCGCGTTGGTCATACCAAAAGACATAACGAGAAACTTGTAATGTCCATAACACGTGCGAAAAGATGTTGTAGGAATATCTTGCTCCTTAACCTTCAGCTGATGGTAGCCAGATCAAAGGTCTATCCTCGAGAACCAACTGACACCTTGGAGTTGATCAAACAGGTCACCGATCCTTGGGAATGGATACCGATTCTTCACTATCAACTTGTTCAGCTCCTGGTAGTCCTTACACATCCTCATACTACCGTCCTTCTTCTTCACGAATAAGATCGGAGCACCCCAAGGAGAGATACTCATCCGAATGAACCCCTTATCAAGCAACTCCTGTAGTTGCTCCATCAGTTCCTTCATCTCGATTGGAGCCAACCGATACGGTACCTTAGCTACAAGCTGGGCACCGGGTATCAAGTCGATCTGAAACTCGATCTCACGATCCGGTGGCACACCTGGTAAGTCATCAAGAAACACGTCTGGAAAGTCGCACACCACTGGTACATCAGACAATTGTGGTGTTGGCGTATCCACATCCTTACGTATGCCAAGTAGGCACTACATCCACGCCTCATGCGCTTTCCCGCCATCACCATCGAAATCACTTTTGGAATTGTAGTGACCCGATCACCATAAACCGTCACCAAACTCCCGTTAGGCGCTGTCAACCGGATCATCTTCTTGCGACACATAAGTTCGCCTCGTAATCCGCCAACCAATCAATTCCTAGGACTACATCAAACCCGCCTAAGGTCATCACGAATGGTCTAACATGGAACTTATAACCTTCTAATTCAATGTCACAGCCTTCTATCATCTCAGAAATTCTTGTAGACTTACCTATGGTAGTTTCTACATCGAAGGGCTCGTCAATACGTCTACCCCTAATGGGCAGCTTAGCATAAAAGGCAGCAGAAATAAAACTCCTACTAGCACCGGAATCAAATAACACAGATGCAAGAGTTTGGTTTACTAGCAACGTACCTGACACCACATCGGGGTCCGTCCTAGCCTCCTCCCGAGTCATCGTGAAAGCTCGGGCGCTCGCCTTTTGCCCTTCCGTCCCAACAATATTCTTCTTTGCACCGAAACTCTCAGCTCTTGGCTTTTTGCAGTCCCTACTCATGTGACCCTCTCCACCACAGTTAAAACATCTGGCCACACAACAATCCTTTGTGTTAGGGATCGTGTACCGGACGGAGTACTAACTAATTTACGTGTATACCAACTCAAATAGTGCGGAATCCTATTTGATTGGCGGTCCAATCAGTGAGAAGGTAACCCGATTGATATAATAATAAACTAAACGTTAAGAATGAATAGGAATCGATTAAGAACGATCTATGAACTTGGACTGGCTTTTTTGGACGTTCTGGACGGCTAGGGTACGAGTAGGAGTCGAATTCTTCAAAGTGTTTCGTTTTTCCACGAATTAAGTGGTATTTATAGGTTGGTTAGTCAATCGTACTAGTGGACCATTAGCATGGTTCAGTCGTGCGACTAAAGCATGCGACTGAGTCAATCACAAGACTGAAGGTTCAGTCGTGCGACTAAGTCATCCATATGTCTCTGTCGTGCGACTAATCCAGTCTCCTGGTTCAGTCGTGCGACTGGTCCATTAACATGAAGTATTCATGCATATGGTCCATTTGCATGGCCCATTCGCACGAAAACTTCATACGACTAAGTTTGAATATGTTTCTCAATCATTACTTGACTAGGATCTATTCAAACTACCTCAAACCTATATAGTTGGTTCAATATCCATTAATAAATGATAATATTAAAACATACACTGAAACATTAAACATTAAGATCAACAACCACATATTATGTTTCATTCAACTCATTTGTTTCATTACATTTAGGACATGACAGACATATTAGATTAAGATCGTAAACTAGGTACATACGGATCAACAAACACCCCTTTGGACCTAGTTTCCTTCATTGTCTGGCATCCTTCATTAGCTCGTTATACTTCTGATGCCTCTCCTCGACTGTGACTCCAGCATGTATCTCGAATGCAAAGCAGAGTCTTATCACGTTCTGAAACTTGAGGGCCTGTACAATATCTTGCGGATCATAGAATAATGACCACCTGTATAAAGTATACACATCATTAGCTGACAGGTTGGTTAGCCACATTGCGTCAAATACCCGGATGGTTTCCATTTGGCGCTCTTTCTGTAATACTATGACCGCTTCTCCTGTTCGCCAGTCATAATACCACCACTTGAAGTGGGGAGTGAAGTCCTGTGGCATTTCCCTCATGGGGATCTTTGACATAGTGCGTGGAGGACTCCACTTTAACACCACTTTCGGTTTCCCAGTCCTTGGGTCCACCTCTGACCTTCGAATGTACATCGTAGGTTGTTGAGGCTTGAAATTAACCCATCGAGTGTCGTATTCTTTCTTCAACGCAGCTTCAAACCAGCCTGACATCTTCCTGGGGTCAGCATACAACAGGTTCAGGCGTGCCAACTGGTTGAGCTCAAAACCAGGGAGAGTCTTTAGATCATGTGGAAATCTAAAGTACTCGATTCCCTTCTCCCTCTTCACAGCATATACATTAAGATCCTCAAAGTAAGCCCACGCTATATCTTGCCAGACACCTTAAGATGCTTCTTTACTTTGTAGAGCTGGGCGTAGGCACTCGGCTTTGGCGCTTTGCGTTGGGCATGGATCTCTACAAAATAAGCCGCCCATTCAACCTTTTTGTTCTCAACATCGGTGTCTGAGGCTTGGGCTTGGCTTTCTGATTTCTTGGCCTCCTTCTCCGTCATATCCAGTTTAGTATACATATCACTGTCAAGAGTATCCCCAAAATTAGGAACCATATTTCCCTCTCGATCAGTATATTCCGAAGAGTGCTGTGCTGTGATGTCTTCAATGTCTATCTCATCAAAATCGTTGAGCTCGTCATCACTAGCAACATCGATAGTAGGGGCATCCTTAACCAATTCATCCGGGTTTAACCGGAACATTTCTGCGAGTTGCTCATCAGTGAGGTGTGAATAATTTCTCCTTCTTCGGGAGTAAGCTTACTGAACTCCTGACAATCCCTTGCATATCAAGTATCATTGTGAGTTGAGACTTGATCTGCTGAAAGGGAGCAACATCATATTCATCTCGCTGATATTGTGGATGTTTGTCCTGAATCATGTGTTCCTCTACTGTCAGGGCTGATGTCAAGGCACCCTGATCTTGATTCTTTTTGGTCCGCCTCTCAGTAGCTTCTTGGGCACCCGAAGCAAATAAATCTCCTCATTCGTCATCATCTCCTCCATCTTTGTGTCATCCTCATCCTCTTCATCATTATCCTCTTCATCATCTTCATCACCATCATCATCATCTTCTCTGATCTTCAGAGGCTCTTCTTTGGATCCTTTAAGCTTGAGCATGATAGATCTGTTAGATGACTCCAACTCTTCAATCTTCTTTGCTGATTCGGCTTTATGCTCTTTCAGTTAGCTCCATCAGTTGTCGTAGCTGAGCAGTTTTCTCGGCAGCTACAACTTCAGCACCATACGATTTAGTGCCGACAACTGTTCCGCTACCCCACTGGGAGGTAAAGGTGATCCAGTGGTGAATGTGGTATGGGATGAGGGACCAACTTGGTGGCTGGTGGTGGTAATGGTGGTGTGGCGAGTATGGGTGGAGGTAGATGAGTGGGTGGCGATGGGTATGCTGTAGTGGTGGTGGAAGTGGTGTAGATAGGTGGTGGAATGGCTGGGTGGTGATGGTGGGTGAAGTAGTAGTAGCGGTGGTGGGTGGAATGGTGGTAGTGGTGATGGGTGGAGTGGTAGTAGTGGTGGTGGGTGGAATGGTGGAAGTGGTGGCTATGGTGGTGATAGTGATGAATGTCATCCTCCTCCTCTTAGACTTCATCCCATGGGGCTGAGCCATCCTTTTTCTCCTCATACCCCTTGAGGAGGATGCTCCCCTGGGATGCTGCTGGGCTAATCAGGTGTGTAACTGGGATCTATAGAAGTCTCCCCAGACTTGCTAGGGCGTCCTCCAACCTCCCGAATACCTCGTTCAGTGGCAACCACCCTCCTGCCCACCATCCTGGTCAGTGGCTCCTCATCACTCTTCTCCTCATCAGGAGGGCAAAAATCCTGATGGAAACTGGCAGTGGTGGCATCTCCATGAGTGGGTGGAGGAGGTGTAACATATACAGTGGTGGCCTTAGAAGTAATGGGGCTAGAGTCTCCACTAGTGCCACGGTCATCATCATCGAAGTCATCAGATGTAAGAGCAATCTGCCCAACATTTGAGTCACTCTCCTCGTGGTGCCACTTACGCCTTGCAGGTGCCACGTAATCCTCCTGGGCCAGGTGCCCGTACAGTCTCCTCACAGGGGGTTTGACTTGCTTTCCCCTGTAGACCTTCATTCTCCCGAGAGTTGTGTCATCCATAATCTCGAGAGATACTGCATCGTGGCTCTCCTTGGGTAGCGAAGGAAGCTTCTCATCTATAATCATTTGTAAGAATCTTGGGTACATACAGAAGCCTTCCTTGCCTTTGGCCTCAAGGTTCTCGATCAGGTATGCAAATATCATGTTGGAGAAGCTGAAGGGGTGATTCAGCACTAGTGCCACGTAGGCATTCTGGATTTGGTTAGATAAGTCATCAAATCCACCCCTTCTTGATACAATGCATTTAAGGATGACATGTGCTAAGTACTTGAACTGGGGACACATGTTGCTTTTGTTTAGCACACCTGCATTGATGTCCCCAGAGTACTTCATCCTTAGAAAACATCCCCTCACAGTCAGCGGGTGTAACCTGGTTGGGTGAGCAACATCATCACTCGTGGTCCAGTACACGTCTAAGGTCTGCCGTTGTCACCTCTATCTCTTGCCCAAAGATGGTGCTTTGAATGCAGTAGGGCTCACTAGATCGGTCAACCGATGCACCCTCCCAGAAGGCTTGCTGTATAGACTTGTAGGGAGTGCATGGTGTAGATATCGCTCTGGGTATCCGTGATCTCTTTAGAAAAGCAATGATGCCAGAAAACTCGACAACTTTCCGAGTGGTGGCGTCCAAATGAGCACATATATTGTGCTTGGTGTTGATGGTCCACCGATCTGCCATAAATCTGTAACACAAGACACATATGTATTAGATCAGCACATAACAGAAAGCAATTCACTCTAAACTGTTTGAGATTAGTCTGGTTCAATCGTGCGATTGAACCATACGACTGAGTTCAGTCGGTGGACATATCATGCGATTGAGTTCAATTGGGCGACTGATTCGGTGACTGAGTCCAGTCGGGTGACTTAGCTTACGACTGGGTTCAGTCGGGCAACTGAGCACATACGCCTCGTTTAATCGGCCGACTGAGTCATTTACCCAGCTCAGTTGTGCGATTGAAGTTCATCAGGGTGACCAATCGCATGACAGACTGTCTGTTCGATTGAAATTCAAATTTTGAGCAAATCTTAAACTTAGACATCGTGGTTTGGCTCATTAGACTCGCAATCACCCTACATAGCACCTAATAACCTTGATTTCAACATTTTACTTAGTTTTATTAGTTTATTAATCCAACTAAGTCTCGGTTCTATGTTAGGGTCGAATTCAGTAATTTAGAGCACAAATCGACTGCGATTTGGGTAGATTGCACCGCATTGTACCTGTATAAACACCATCAATCGTCAGGATACAACAATTTGAAGTCAAGCAAGGTCAGAAGAAAATTTGGCAGAGTAACGACACTATAGGCGAATTTAGGGCGACTGGGGAGTGATGAGTATATGCGATCGACTGTAGCCCTATTTATACTGAATCTGGTTTCAATCGGGCGATTGGATGCATTCACTCTTTTCATTTGTGCGATTGGTTCGGTTGATCACATTTAGTTGGCCGACTGGGTTTTAGTCGGGTGACTGACTCATTCGGACAACTCTATTCAGGCGACTGGCTCAATCTTGTAAACCATTCGTATGAATGGTTCATACTCATGCTCCATTCGGTTGACTATTACATAAGTATGGTCCAATCGTACGACTGGTCCATACTCATGGTCCAGTCGTGCGAATGGATCATACTCATGATTTTGACTTTATAACCATTTGACATTTAACCCCTTTTAACTTTTGATTAACCATTTTGAGCATTCGATCATCTCAGACATGATCATTTTAACTTTGAAAACTGTTGATCACCTCAGTCGTGATCCTTTTAAACAAAACACATTTTGTCACCTCAGACGTGACCCATTTAATAGTTGAACACACGTTTGGTCACCTCAGACGTGATCCTTTTAATTGATTAAATCCCAGATTGAATTCCATGGCATATTCCGACGTTAAAAACTAAATTTATGAAAAATTTAGACACCTAAAATTAAAAGACAAAACTAAAATTGTTTTTGTGATTTTGTGTGAGGTGGAAATCCTAAGATAGAAATCTAACAGATTTACTTCTTGAACAGGCAATTTCAAGTTATTTTGACCATAAGTGGAATGATTCATTATGGAATCATACAGGTAATCAAATCATTCAGGACGTGTTACCAAAATCGTTTGATGCTAGATTCTTGTTTTCATCAAGAGTCATTAGCAAATTAAGGAAATCATACTAGTACTATAAGACGCACACATTGATTTAGACTTTCAAAAATTGCAGCCACGATGATTGTTAGTATACTTGTCCATTTAAATACATACATAGACTTTTGACACAGATTGGTGATACATTAGGTTAATTATTTCAACAAGCATTTATGGATCCCACGCTTATATGGTAATCAACATTCCTCAGGAGATTTTTGAGCGGTCTACGGGTATTTTGACAAGAATAAACTATTCTTAGAGCTTTCAAAGAGAAGCTAAGCCTCAGATCAGTGCCACCACATAATAGAGAGGCGACAAACAATAATGAATTCTAGAATATATAGGTTATGCTTATCCTCAGGTCAGTGCCACCGCACAGCAGAGAGGCGCACAACCTATCTTCTTGTTAGAACAATTTTATTCTTTTAGCACAGATCGCACAAACAACATAGGTAATTAGTTTGATTGCTTTTTGCAATTTTCATCATGTGCTTTGCTCATATTTTGGTCATATGCACACATTTGTGGCGTTTATTTGCTCGTCACCTCTTATTGGAACTCTGTTGATTGTGTTAACCAGGGATAAGATGATAACCCATAGCTTGTTGAACAACTTAGTTTGATCTTGAGATCACCAACGAGGTCTACTTATCTATTGTGTTGAATCTACCGACACATCATCTAATGGTCTAGCAACCTCTAGGTCTACTTTCTCCGTGTTACCTTAGTAGCAGCTAGTTTTACTATCATTTTTCCTTTTATATTGCTCAGTCTTCTCAGACTTATACTTTGAATTTCGCATCTAAATCAAATTAATCTTTTAAAGTCCCAAATTCTTTGTTCCTGTGTACTATCATTTTCCATAGTCGTTGAATCGATATCTCAGATACGATTTCATTTCTTTTAGCTTGCTTGTCCTCCTCCCTCGTTTTTTAATACTAACTTACCTATTCTCCCCCTAAAATTCTAAAACCGTAAACGATTTGCGTTTTTAGGATTTTAATAGGCGAAGCAATAAAATCAGTAAAATTCATTAAATAAAATAAAATCAAAGAAAATAAAATAAAAGAAAAATGGACTCGACGCATCGAACTAACATGTTCATCTTCTGGAATTACATCACTTTTCTTTTTGACGCCGTTGACCTCTAACAGATATAAAAACGTGGTTTATCAAAGGCTTTTGTGTAGAGGTCAGCACGTTGGAAATCCGTATTTATTTTAACAACATCGATTAGATTCTTTTCAAAACAATCACGTATAAAGTGATATTTAATTCCGATGTGTTTGGTCTTAGGATGTTGGACAGGATTTTTAGTAACAACTATTGCAGCAAAATTATCAACAAATATAGGGTTGTTCGAAAATTTCAAACTGTAGTCCCACATCTGCTGTTGAATCCAGATGATTTGAGAACAGCAGCTTGCCGCAGCAACATATTCAACTTCACAAGTTGACAACGCAACTGATGTCTGCTTCTTACACTACCACGTGACTAATCTTCTCCCTAAGAATTGACAACCTATTGAGGTGGATTTGTAGTTCATACTGCAACCGCCATAATCCGAATTACTGTACGCGGTAAGCTCAAAATCATCATCATGAGGATACCACAACCCTAGTGTTGGGGTACCCTTCAGATAATGAATACCTCTTGACCCTTATAATGGTAGCTTTTGGTTTCGCCTGATATCTTGAACAAAGACAAGTCACATACATGATATCAGGTCTTGAGGCAGTGAGGTACATGAGGGATCCAATCATTCCTCGGTACATGGTGGCATCAACCAGATCATCATTTTCGTTGGGTGCTACATCATGGTTTATAGCAAGAGGAGTCCCAGCTTGTTAGGATCTCAGCCCTTGGTTTAATCGATTGAACAGATATAGCAGCGGAATAGCTCAGAATTAGACAAATTCAACAAGAACAATTGATATAAAACGATAAAAGAATTTTGTTATAGAGAGAAATATCCGACAAAAAGAATATTGCATTAGGATTGTCGGCCTTAAAGGCACGATTACAGGTGAGTCATCTTTCCTTATAAAGAAAAGAATGACGTAGGCTGATGTCACTTGAAAGTGACATGTAACCGTTTTATAACTACTGATGTTTAACAACTACTGAAGATGTCAACAACTGACATCTTCTTACAAATGTTCCTAAGTGTTAAACATCTCATTTACAACTACTGAAAAACATAAAACTACTGAAACTACAACAACTGAAGAACAACCTCTTCAGTTGTTTACAAGTACTGAAAAGAAAAATAACAAACTACTGAAAGGAAAAGAAAACTACTGAAGAAGAAAAATCATCACAACAACTGAAGAGCCCTCTTCAGCTGTTGTCATCAGCTGTTAACATCAGCTGATATCTTCAGTACTTGAACATCAGACTTTGTCTTTCAGCTGTTGATCTTCAGTCTTTGTCTTCAGTACTTGTTGAAGTCTTCAGACTTTAGATCTTCAGCTGTTGTCTCAGTCTTTGTCTTCAGTACTTCAGACGTACTTCAGCAGTTGTATTCTTCAGACTTTGTAGAACAGCTGATCAGGTCTTCTTCAGCTGTTGTGATGTCTTGTGGGACTTAGAGGTTTCTCTGATCAGGCTGATTGGTTCTTTTGGTCCAACAAACTCCCCCTGACCAATGCAGCCAAACCTCTAAGTTATTGACGAGTCCCACTTATTTTGGCAGATAGATTGGTCTCTTAATCCTCTTGATCAGATGAGAAGTGACCCTTTTTCAGCACCGGCCTGGGAAGAAGTCTCTGATGATCTGTTTGGCATGATATGGTTGGGAGCTCTGTATTGGGGACTTGGACACGAGCTGTTGCCCCAACCATGAGATCTACTTCCCGTGTATCAGCCTATATGATTCCCTGGTGTAAGCCCTTAAAAAATGATTTGCTCATCCATTGTCAGCACCTCGGGCACACCATCAAATAATCCTTCTCGGCCATACACTTCAGATATGTACTTAGCCTGTTTCCATTTTTGAGCTCAACCGTTGTTATTTGTCTATAAGCAAACTCATCTGGATGAGTTCCTTCTAAGAGCAGGTTGAGCTCTTCTTGTTTGAAGTTTTCAAGTCGTTTGTAAACCAATCCCTTCTTTATAATTTTGTTCTCTAACATCTTTTGAGGTGGTTGTTTGGCTTCATAGGCTTTCTTGAACTCTTCAACAATTTCCAGGGGGACACTACAAGCACCACAGTGATGTCTTCGTCGACAACTCTCTTCACTTGGCCCTTGTATCTTGAAGGAATTTCTTTCTTGACAATCCGATGTGCCACCCTAGGATCAGGCCATATCCTTACTCTCCCTTTGGCATTGAAAGGTATTAGCAAGGGTGTACAATCTTAATATTTCTTTCTTCATGCTGATCATTGAAGAGGATGTAGCATATGCTTTGTCAATGCTTTTCAGCATTTCCTCATCATGTTTTTGCATCTGTTCCTCTTCAATCTTTATCATTACATCATGCATTTGAGAAGCAGGAGTGATGACATTGGTTTAGCCTTAGGCAAAGTAATGACTGCAGAGAGTGGCAGTCTGTCTTCATCCTCCTCTTCATCTTCATCAGGCCTCAGTACCTTTCTTTTCTTTTGGCTAGGTACATCACTGGCAATGGTTTTTTTAGGTAAAGGATTTGGTTTTGTGGGTTGGATGGTTGGTTTAGAGGGTAAAGGAGTGTTTTAGTGGGTTGTGGAGATAGTGATTTTGAGGATTGAGGTTCAGACTGTTTTAGCATTTTGGCTGTAAGGGGGCTTTGGTAAATTTTGTCAGTTCTTTTCGATTCCCAACCCCAGCTTCATTCAATACCTCAATCACTAGACCTTTGGAGTATTATTCAGACGAACAAATCTTGGTGGTTATTGCCAAGATGTTGTCCCTGGTCCAGGCCCTTATTTCCATTAGAGATCTTCCCGGTATTTAGCTATAAATCTGATCATTATTTCCAGCCTTTCTCTTTCTAAGGCATCATAGCTAGCCCATCTGAATTGATCTCCTCTGTTTCCATCCTTCTGATCTCGGAGTCTAGTTGTTTGATGTCAAAACCCTGCCTATACAACTGCTCAATGATTTTATCCATTGAACGGTTATGGTTGGCGTCAGCTTCTTTCACCATATCCTTCAGCTCCTTCTCCTTCTCAGACTCTCCTTTTCTCTTTTGATATGTGACATGAAAGTCTTTTTGACTTTCATTCACTTCAGCTCCCTTCACATTCTCCTTCTTCTTCTCATTTACAACCTCAGATTCTTTCGCCTTCTCTCCATCTATCCTCTTCCTTTTTCCTTTAACTAACTGACTCTCCCCCTTTTGGTTGCATTGGATGCAAGGGTTTGAGCAGTAGAAAGAGATTTAGTCACCACTCCTCCACCAAGGGTTGTATTATTGTAGGAAGCCTCTCATCAATGGCTTTGATCACTATATCTGTGATCATGGGAGTGATGAGAGGTAGGGAATTTTGAAGGGTAGCAACTGATTGATCAGGGTGGTTCTGTTCCTGAGAATCAGTGCCGAAAGCAGAGGCTGGTGGCTCGGAAGTATATACTGGCTCAGTGTGTAGGGGACCTTCAGAAGAAGGTGCCATCTGTGGGTGTATTGTGGTGGCAGATGGACTTGCATCCTGAGACATCTTGGCCAGCAGCTCTTTGAGTCTGCTAACCTCATCCTCTAGAATGGTGTTTTGAGCAACTACATCAAGAAGAAGCTCAGGTCATCATCAGTTGTGACTGAATCACCTGACCTCCTGACAAAGTCAGAATGAACATGCCTTGAGTGTAGATCAATTGTAGCATGTGCCCCTTGTTCTCGGTTCTGGGGACTTCCAGCCTCAGGACTATGTCCTTCATCAGCTGTTGCCACTGGTGAGGACTTAGAGATGTTACCAACTGCATCCTGGTCATTTGCTGAGTCAGGAGCAGTGGCAGCCTCACCAGAAGTTCGCACCTCCTTATCTACACTAGAAGATGGAACATGATAACCCTGTGCTGTGGGTTGACAGAAGCATCGTGATCCTCCCCCTCAGGTGTTGAGTTATCCCAGTAGTAATTGGTGTCTGGGTGGGGGGTGAGGAATGCAACTGCGTCAGCACTTTTGCAACAATGATAGTAGGGCTTTGAGGGGCGGTTGCATCAGGAGAGGGTGTGGAAGCAGTGTGCACCGGGACAGGTGGTGCTCTTCAATGGTAATCCCCTCAAGTGAGGAGGATCCCAGCATTGTGGCTTCCCTTTGAGTGGTTGCTTCAGGTTCCTTTTGAGAGGAAACCTGAGCGGCTTCAGTTGGTGGAGTCACAGTCTCTACTGGGGGTTATTTCCAGCAGAGATAACCTGCGTTGGTGCAGCAGGAGCATCCACAGGGGACTCAATTCCCTGAGTAGCTTTCTTAGGCTTCTTCTTTGTGGGTTTGGAGGGGACTTTGGATGTGGAGGTGGAGGCTGTGGGTTCCAGCTGCGTGGGTTTGCGCAGCTTGGCAGCCTGTTTGAGAGTTTGGTCAGTGTTGTGTCGGGAGTATACCTCCGGCAATACAGCCAAAGCAGGGACTCCCAGACCAACTAGTCCCTCAGCAGAAAGCTGATTCTCTATTATGGCCATTATAACCGAGGATATAGTATCCAACGGTTAGAAAGTGGTTTTGTGGCCATATCCTTGAGTTCAAGAAAAATTATTTCAGAAAAGTTTAGTGGTTCTTGTTCAAGGATAGAGAACAATACCTGTTGCCATCTGGAAGACAGTTGATCCAAGAGGAAGTCTTCGGAGCCAGGCAAACATTTCCATATGAAATAATAATCGTTCAGCATCTGGAAAATGTTTCTTCAGGATTGTTGAAGCACTAAGATCACCCTGATATCCATGTTGTCCAAAGGAAAGATCAAGTTGGCGCTTAGGATATCCAACAGGGTAGGCAGCATCATCTAACAGTAATATTTGGCGGATGGTAGCAGTAGAGATGACACCTTATGCGAGTTGATAGATGAAAGGATAGATTCTCCATTAACGGTCGCATTCATCCAGAACTGACGTAGCGAATCGGCATAAATGATTGGATTTAAAAGGAAAGCCGTTTTTAGTGGGGATTGGACCATAAGATCTATAGCATTTTCAAATTTGGTCCAGAAGGGCGATTTTGTAGGTACGCGACACAGTTGTGTCGAGGTTTGAGTTGCATGGTCGCCATTAATGAAGGTGAAAGGTTTTCAGAGCTTTTGAAAAGTTAGGTCGTGAAAGAATGAAAAACTCTGAAAGAGGGATCAGGTATATATAGGGTACGGGTTATGAAACGACTGTGGTATTGGAGTGGTCAGCAGTTTAGAAACAACTGAAGACATGGTGTTAACTATCAGACGTTGAAACAACTGAAGTCTCTGATTTAGGCATCAGTAGTTTTAAAAACTACTGAAGACAAGTTGGACTTCAGATGTTGAAACAACTGAGGACTTGGTATTAGTCATCAGTAGTTGTGAAACTACTGAAGACCGTGGTTTTGCCATCAGTTGTTGTAAACAACTGAAGACTTGGTGTTAGTCATCAGTAGTTGTGAAACTACTGAAGACATGGTATTGCTTCAGTTGTTTATAAAGAAACAGCAGTTTGTGAACTACTGAAGAGAGAGTACTCATCAGTAGTTGTCGTCAATTCATAGCCTTTCAGCTGTTTCATACTGTCCTCAACACTTACTCATCAGCTTTTAGCTGTTTTCAGTAGTTTCATAGGACATCAGTACTTATCTGTTCTACTGATTTCAGTAGTTGTAACTATATCAGTAGTGTAGAACAGATAAAGTACAGTACTTAAAGCATTTAGCCTTCAGTAGTTATAAAAACTACTGAGGGTAAAATAACTCATCAGTACTTATATGTGACATGGTTACCAATGATCATCAGTAATTACTGAGATCATCAGTAGTTGTCACTTATTCTAGCTGCAGCATACCAAGCCTTAACACCAGGTTGTGGAAAGTTGAACTATCCAAAGGCTTAAAAAATGTCTGCAAGCTCATCAGCACTAGGCACAAACATAGGATTAATTAGACCCTTTCAAAACAATCTCTTATAAAATGATGTCTAATTTCTATATGTTTGGTCCTAGAGTGCTGGACAGGATTTTTGACAATGCAAAGAGCTGAAGCACTATCCATTAATAATGGAGTCTTAGTCTCTGTAATGCCATAATCCAAAAGTTGATTCTGAAGCCAGAGTATTTGGGATGTACAACTTGCAGCAGCAATGTACTCGGCTTCAGCAGTGGATGTAGCAACAGAGGTTTGTTTCTTACTCTGCCAAGAAATCAAACAGTTGCCTAGGAATTGGCATCCACCAGAAGTTGATTTCTGGTCAACTTACATCCTGCATAGTCACTATCAGAGAAAGCAACTAATTTGCAAGAATGTCCAGTGGAATACCATAAGCCTAGAGATTGTGTGCCTTGCAGATATCTAAAGATCCTCTTGACTGCAATCAGATGAGACTCCTTAGGTGCAGCCTGAAATCTAGCACAAACACATGTAGCAAACATAATATCTGGTCTAGAAGCTGTTAAATACATCAAGGAACCAATCATACATCTGTAAGGGTTTCATCAACCCTTCCTTTCTGATCAACATCCAATTGTGTGGTGTTGCACATGGGAGTAGAACAGATTTACAGTTTTGTAAATCAAACTTATTCAAAAGATCTTTTGTGTATTTACTGATGAATGAAAATTCCATCAGCTTTTTGTTTGATTTGCAAACCTAAAGAACTGTAATTCTCCCATTGCACTCATTTCAAACTTCTGTTGCATTAAGGTTTGGAAATCCTCACACAATTGGGGATCAGAGGATGCAAATATAATATCATCAACATAAATTTGAACAAGTAGCTTATGCTGATCCACCTTCTTAATAAATAAAGTTTTATCTATGGAGCCTCTAGTGAAATTATTCTGTAGAAGAAAGTTTGATAAGGTCTCATACCAAGCTCTAGGTGCTTGTTTCAACCCATAAAGAGCTTATCAAGCTTATATACCCATTCTGGGTGCTTATTATCCTCAAAGCCTGGTGGTTGACACACATAAACTTCTTCTTTTATTGTACCATATAGAAAAGCACTTTTGACATCCATTTGGAAAACTTAAGATTGTGGAGTGCAGCATAGGCTAAAAACAATCTAATTGCCTCCAGTCTGGCTACAGGGGCAAAGGTTTCATCATAATCAATACCTTCTTCTTGTGCAAACCCCTGCACAACCAGTCTGGCCTTGTTCTTAACAATTAGCCCATTTTCATCAGTTTTATTCCTAAACACCCATTTAGTGCCTATTGCACACTTACCTGGGGGTAGAGGAACAAGCTCCCACACTTGCTGTTTCTTGAACTGAAGAAGCTCAAGCTGCATGGCTTCAACCCATCCATTCCCTCAAAGCAACATGATAGTTCTTCGGCTCTAGCTGACTGATGAAGAGAGCATAGAAGCAGAAATTGGACAACTGGCTTCTGGTTGAGACACCAGCATTGATATCACCAAGGATTTGAGATATTGGGTGATTTTTCAGTCTCTTGGTAAACAATCAAATCTGTGCAAGTGTTTGTAGGGTCTTCAGCAGCAGCAGATGTTGATGCAGATTCTTGAAACCATGAAGATGGTGGCAACTCAAATGAAGTTGAGGATGCAGAAATCTCATCAGCATTTGTTGTGGATGGTGCGGCTGGAGCTACAGGAGCATCAGGTTTAGAGGACTCAGGCAGTTGATCACTAAACCTGAAGAGGTGATTACTACTATCATCATCATCTTCAGTAGTAACACCAGGTGTGAACTGTTGACAGGAGCAACAGCAGGAGATTGATAAGGAACATATTGCAGTATGTCCAAATCAAAGAGCTCCACAGGGCTTTGTGGAATCTTGTCCTTTGGAGATTCATTGAACTTGACATGTAAAGTCTCTTCAACCATCTTGTTCTGCAATTGAAGACTCTGTATGCCTTGCAAGTTGATGAATAACCAACAAAGTACCCTGCATCCACCTTAGGATCAATTTCTGGAGCTGATCCTTTGTGTTGAGAATGAAACAGGGACACCCAAATGCTCTAAAAATGAAATGAGAGGGGCCAAATGATGTAGAACTTCATATGGAGTCTCATCAACCTCTGATTTATTAGCACTCTATTCTGCACATAGCATGCTGTGTTGACAGCTTCAGCCCAAAAGGTCAATGGCAGTCCAGAATCAGCCAACATAGACCTTGCAGCTTCAATGAGGGTCCTGTTCTTCTCTCCACAACTCCATTCTGTTCAGGAGTTCTTGGAATACTAAACTGTCTCTTTATTCCCTTGGAAAGGTAGAATTCATCAAGTGTATTGTTCCTGAATTCTGTTCCATTATCACTTCTAATACACTTGACTGAGAGGGAATACTGCTTCTCAGCATACAACACAAAGTTTATGATCTTTTGTGCAGCTTCATCCTTTGAATGTAGAAAGAAAGTCCATACAAATCTGGAGTAATCATCCACAATTACCAGACAGTATTTTTTCTGTGCCATGCTCATCACTCTCACAGGACCAAAGAGATCCATGTGAAGAAGTTGTAAGCAGGCAGTGGACTTTGGTTCTTCAATAGGTGGAAATGAAACTTTGTGCTGTTTTCCTTTCAAACAAGCAGTGCAGTTGTTTTCACACTTGAACTCCTTCATAGGCATTCCCCTTACTAAACTATGGTGTATCAGCTGATTCATGTTCTTGAATTAACATGTCCCAGCCTTCTATGCCATAGATTAGATTCTTGAGGAGAGGCCTTGGAAAATAGGCAAGGATGGCCTTTGAGATCAATTTTCTTGGAAAGATCTAAGGCATACACTCTTCCTGTCCTGTTGGCCTTCAGGAGAGTGTGAGCATCCAATACCTTGTCAATCAAACTCAGAACTTTGGATGACAGAATCCTGCAGTTCTGGCTTGTGAAAAGGGCAACATGGCCTTTGTCACACAATTGACTGACACTCAAAAGATTATACTTGAGATTTTCCACATGGTTGACATCATCAAACTTTATTTCCCCATTGGAAACAAAGCCCTTCCCGATGATGTAACCTCTTGCATCATTGCCAAAGAAACAAATCCCTTCCTTCCTGGAGAGTAGTCATTAAGAAGTGAGTTGTTCCCAGTCATATGCATAGATCCCCCTGTCTACATACCAGATGCTACTTTGGCATGTTGAAGAAACCTGCATAAATAAACAATCAGTTAGTTTGGAGACCCAAACCTTTTTGGTTTTGGGCCTGGTCTCATCAACAGATGGTAAACTAACAGGTTTATTGGACACAATAGCTTGAGGTGAAGGAGATGGTGTAGAAGAGGAATCCTTCGGCTTGGATCTCCTTTTCTGGGGTTTCAACACAGGGCCATCAAGTTGGTTAACTCTTCCCAACAGATGTTGAACCATCATTACCAGCTGTGTCTGATTCTGGGAGAGAGCTTTCAGCTCTTCAGACACATTGGTATTGGTGTTTGATGATGAGTTCTTGTGTTGCACCATCTTCTTTTGAGCAACCTCAGCTATTGCCTGTTGCACTCCTTCCTTTTTAGATTTCTTTTGGTCATAGGAGTAACAGGATTTGATGCTGCTGGTACAAACTTGGACTCAAACTCAGTTTTCATTTTAGCCAAATTTTCTTTAATTTTCTCTTTTTGTTTGAGTTTGGATCCCTTTTGTACCAACAATCATCTGTGAGATGATTGAATAGACCACATATTTCACATGGTTTCTTCTTCATCTTCTGTTGATCATCAACTAAAGAAGATGAAACTACTGAAGACTTGCTCTTCGGCAGTTTAGAAGCACTTTTTGCCTTCTTGTCAACTTCCTTAGTAGGCTTCAAATCCTTCCTACTGACAGTTTTCTTCTCTTCAGTGCTGTCAGTCATTAGGATTTGAACTCCAGATGTTATCCCCTGCTCTCCAGTACCCTCAGTACTTCTAGGGATAACACTTGGGTTGATCAACTCATTGATCATGTGAGTGTCAGCAGTTGAACCATCAATATCAGCTGTTAGGTTCACAGAGGGATTACTACTGACTTCAACTACTGATGGTGCTTTATCAAGTAGTGAATCACATGATGAGGTGGATTGGTCATTACTTTCTCCATCAGAATCCGCTCCTGCTCTTGAAGCAAAAACTGTAGGAGGAGCAGTGTGATTATAACCAATTCCAAACTTCACATTGGAAGCTGTTTGCTTACTAAGAAGCATTTCAAAGCCCTTGCAAGATTGTACCCATCGATCACACTCTACCTGGGTGACAGCAAGAGTATCTTTGAGGTCTTTGTACTTCTCTAAGAGTACATCCTCCCTAGCCTTATCATCAGAAATTTGGCATTTTAATTTGTAAATCTCATCAGTTTTCTCTTTTAGCACAGACTCAAACTCAGCTTATTTTTGGAAATTGTTTGTTCTAGCTCTACATTTTTATTGATTAAAGCCACATTTGCTTCTCTAATAGAGGCAAATGCTGCTATGCAAGTTTCAGAACATAATTTGGCCTTAGCCTCAGAGGATACCTGTGATACCTGTGTTGAAGAGGTATTTGAGGATGATCCATCAGAGGATTCCAAAGCCATGAGAGCTAGATTTCCAAAAGGATGCTCACCACCATGTTGACCAGCACCTGAGAACAGTTGTTCATTACCACACACATCATCTGGTAAACTGCTCCAGTCAACAACACCTGGTGTGAAGAAGCTGTGTTGTTGAAGTTGATTAGGTTGATGAGATTGGGATGGTTGAGGCTCAGGGAGTGCATGTGGTTGCTGAGCAGTGGGTGCTTGAACCTGACCTGGTTGTGGCATGTAATAGCAGGGGTATGGATATGGCATTGGCCCCTGTGGAACAAAATATGCAGGAGATTGTGGTTGATGATGATAACCAGAATTGACAGGTTGTTGCCCTCTGTTTTGTTGACTATTGCCAGGGAAAGTCACAAAGGTGCAGGAGAGTTAGATCCAGATGATCTACATTCTCTTGCAAAGTGCCCAAGCCTGTGGCATTTATGGCACTTCAACTTACTCTTGTCAAAACCAACTTTGGTTTTGCCAGAGAGTCCTGGGAATTTCCTTCCAGTTCTTTTGTAGAACTTCTGAGATCTGATATTTATCAAGGCCATTTGGCTCAAAATATCCATCTCTTCTAAGTCATCATCAGCAATCCCCTGAGATCATCCATGATGAAACATAGATTGTCACTATTACTACCAGCAGAATAACTATCAACACTCACAAAGGCAGGCTCAGAAGTGTTTGTAGAGAAATCAATATGCTCATCATACTGGCTTTCAGATGACGCATATTCTGACTCTTGATGTCCAATCAGGGCAGTGTTCCCTTGGACAAAATCCTCAGTGAGCTTGCCAGATGAAACCAATTTCCTTTTCTGCTCTATCTCTCTCTCGAATGTAAGCAGTTTCCCATGAAGTTGGGTGAGAGATAGGCGATCAACATCAGCATTTGAGCGTAGAACAATGGTATATGTGTTCCATCTCTCAGGCAGTGATCTTAAAATCTATGGTTCATCTGACTCCTGGTATATTCATGTTTAACCATTTTCAATTCAGAGATTAAACATGAAAACCGCTCAAATTGTTGAGTCAGAGTCTCACCCTTTCTATGAGAGAAAGTCTCATATTGTTGGGCGAGGATTTCCCTGTTGTTTGCTAAAACCTCATCAGTACCACCAAATTGTTCTTTGATGGCATTCCAGAGGTCATGAGCAGACTCACAATGCAGAAGCCCAGAGTAAATCTCATTAGGAATAGCCATAGCCAAAATTCCATGGGCTTTTGCATCGATTTCAAACAACTTCTTGTCCTCATCGGAGTATTGCTCCTTCTTCTTTGGAACCAACTGGTTTGTTTCCGGATCATTCACCATTGGCTTATGTGGTCCATGTACCACAGATGTCCAACAACCTGAGCTATTGACAGACAGGTGATGGAGCAATCTTCTCTGCCAAATGTTATACTCATTCCTCACCAAGATCGGAGGCTTGGTAGAGGATCCAGTATTGAAAGGATCATTAGAAGAAGTAGTCATTGTGAAAATCAGACAGATTCAAGTAAAAACACAATAAATTTAGCTCAAAACCACACAGAACCTCAAATAAAACGGCCAGAAGCGATACACTCTCAATCTCTATAACAGATCCTTGCGAATTTTGCTAATTCGATTAAACTTAGAGCGATGAACAGTTTCAATGATCAATTGTTAGATCGATCAATGATAACCTGCTCTGATACCATTTGTTAGGATCTCAGCCCTTGGTTTAATCGATTGAACAGATATAGCAGCGGAATAGCTCAGAATTAGACAAATTCAACAAGAACAATTGATAAAAACGATAAAAGAATTTTGTTATAGAGAGAGAAATATCCGACAAAAAGAATATTGCATTAGATTGTCGGCCTCAAAGGCACGATTACAGGTGAGTCATCTTTCCTTATAAAGAAAAGAATGACGTAGGCTGATGTCACTTGAAAGTGACATGTAACCGTTTTATAACTACTGATGTTTAACAACTACTGAAGATGTCAACAACTGACATCTTCTTACAAATGTTCCTAAGTGTTAAACATCTCATTTACAACTACTGAAAAACATAAAACTACTGAAACTACAACAACTGAAGAACAACCTCTTCAGTTGTTTACAAGTACTGAAAAGAAAAATAAACAAACTACTGAAAGGAAAAGAAAACTACTGAAGAAGAAAAACATCACAACAACTGAAGAAGCCCTCTCAGCTGTTGTCATCAGCTGTTAACATCAGCTGATGTCTTCAGTACTTGAACATCAGACTTTGTCTTTCAGCTGTTGATCTTCAGTCTTTGTCTTCAGTACTTGTTGAAGTCTTCAGACTTTAGATCTTCAGCTGTTGTCTCAGTCTTTGTCTTCAGTACTTCAGACGTACTTCAGCAGTTGTATTCTTCAGACTTTGTAGAACAGCTGATCAGGTCTTCTTCAGCTGTTGTGATGTCTTGTGGGACTTAGAGGTTTCTCTGATCAGGCTCATTGGTTCTTTTGGTCCAACACAGCTGCGAGAATCTCCTGTCAACCGACTGAGAAATATCCCATCATACTTGGTCTATGTAGAAATATCCCCTTTGTGTTGATTCACCTGGAACCCGAGAAAGAACTTCATCTCTCCATGGCACTCATTTCAAATTCTGCTTCTATCTACTTTCAAATTCTTTACACAAGTCTTCTTCTTGGAACCGAGATTATGGTCATCAACATAATCTGAACAAGCAGCAGATCCCATCCTTTTCTTGGATGACAACATGTACAGTCAATTACCCTCTGTGAAATCGTGTTTCACAGGTAGTTTTAGATTTTTCATACCATGCCTCAGGCTGGTGAAGCACGTAGAGAGCCTTATCCTTTTTGTAAACTCTTCCCGATGATATGATCCCAAATCCTTCGGGTTTACTGATACACTTTTCCCGATTTACCATGAAGAAATGCACTCTTTACATCCAGTTGATAAACTTTAATCTTCATGTAAGAGGCATAGGCAAGGAAGATACAAGATGGCTTCCATTCTCCCACAGGTGAAAATACTTCATTGTAATCAATTCCCTCGACTTGTCGAAATCCTTGAATACAAGTCGAGCGTTGTTCGTGATGATAACACCTTGGTCATCTTTCTTACATTTCAAGACCCATTTGGTGCCAATGACCTTAGCACCTTTAGGTCTATCTACCAGTGTCCATGCACCTAACTTCTTGAACTAAAGAAGTTCTTCTTGCATAGCACTCACCCATGCCTCATCTTTTAGGGCTTCACTAACGTATTTTGGCTCAAACTGAGACACAAAACAACGATAAGCACCATCGTGAAGATACCCTTTCTCCATTACTGAGGCATAATCAGCTGAATACAACTGATTTCTTGTCTGAACTCCTAATCTGACATCTCTAATGACATTGTCCAGAGGAGGATAGACATTTAGGCATGATCCAGGAGTGGAGGGAAGAACTACCTCAGAATCAAGATTATGAACATTTGGTTCCATATCTGAGGCAGTAAGAGTGTGAGGTTCCGAAGACTCAAAGGAATCAACGTCAGATGCTTGTGGACTTGCAGGTGTAGGAACCTATTCCTCCTGATCGTTCTGATCATTCTCCACGACTTCATCGCTAGAGGAGGAGTCACTTACCTCGAGTGCTCTCCCTGAATGGTTAGACGATTCACCTTGTGAACCAGATGATGTTGAGTCTTGTGATGGTGTGTTTAAGACATCAAACATCATTTTGGCTGCTAACTCATCGTCAGAAGTGGAGAGAGGGATGTTGAAGGACTTGAAGAATCCATCATAGTTGAAAAAGAATGCGGGTCCTTTTCCAGCAGGAGGAGGGTGTATCTCTGAACGTCGACGTTACACCACCACCTCTACTTGACCCGTTGAGTTGTTGTAAACTCTCTTATTCGATATGTTGTATCCTAGAAAAATGCCCTCTTCAGCCTTCTCGCTAAACTTGCCTTCTTGAGTTTTCTTCAGCAACGTACATTGTGCTCCAAAGGGTTCGAGGTACTCCAGATTTGGTTTACGTCGTTGAAGTAACTCGTAACACATTTTGCCATGATGTTTTACCACCAGAACTCGATTTAACATGTAACACGCATTGGCAACTACCTCATTCCAACATTGGATAGGCAGTTTCGAGTCGGCTAGCATTGTCCGTGCTGTCTCTATTAAGCTGCGATTCTTTCTCTCAGCAACTCCGTTCATCTGAGGAGTGTAGGTAGAAGTGAACTGGTGCATAATTTCCTTTTCTTTACAGAACACCTCCATCCATCGATTCTTGAACTCGGTTCCGTTGTCTGAGCGTACTTGTCTTACCTTCAGCTTGTAGAGTGACTCCAGTGTAGTTACTAACTTTTTGAATGACTCAAATGTTTCTGATTTTGGTTTCAGAAACATCACCCAAGAGAATCTTGAGTAGTCATCTGTAACTGCATAGCAGTACAAGTTGCCTACGATGCTTCTTGTACTGACTGGACCAAACAAATCCATGTGAAGAAGCTCAAGAGGCAGTTCTTTGGAATTAACTTTCTTTGCCTTATAAGACTTCTTTGTCTGTTTGCCTTTCTTGCAGGCGACACAAAAATCCGGGAGTTGGAAGTTCTTGACATTGACTCCTCGCACTAGGTCATTCTGGATCAAGTGGTTCATCTTTCGTGGATTGATGTGCCCCATTCTCCTATGCCAGGAGATAGAATCCTTCTCAGTAGCTTTTGACAAGAAACATTGAACTTGGTGATCCGTTGTGGAGGCCTTTGATAGATCCAAGACGTAAAGGTTATTATATCTTGAGGCTGACATTAAGACTTGGTCCTTTGAAATCACATAGTCCTTTTTCAGGACATAGCACTTCTTATTGTTGAAAACTACCTTAAATCCCTTGTCACATATTTGGGAAACAAAAAAAAAATTATTTTGAAGTTGTTGAACATAGGTTACCTTGTCAAACTTCACTTTCTAATTCCCCACTTCCCCTTGAGCTGTGATATACCCTCCTTTGTTTCCAGCAAATGAAACATGACCTCCTTTTATTTGTTTGACGTTTGACCTTAAATCCAAGTGTTTGTTTCAGCATTATAGCGAACACCCTGCACATTCAGTTGAAAACATTAGTTAAGGTTAGGGACCCAAGCCTTAACTGGCTTGGGTGACCCAGAGGCATCACACATCATAAATTTCACCCATTGTCCATTAGAGGTGAGGGAAGATCATTTATCTTCTTGTTCTTATTACCAGACATAGACTTTTCTTTCCATAAGCCAGCTTTGTGTAAGGCCTGTTTGTGGTAAACAGACGATTGGCTAATGGGTTGAACTTTAGGTTCACTGACCTTTTTGGTGGAGTCATGGAGATTATTTTGGAAGAGCTCGCTTTAGTGTCATAAAGTTCAACCTTTTTCTTTGGTGTTTGATAATAAGGACAGTAAGACGCGATGTGACCATACTTTCCTCGGTTGTAGCATGATCAGCTTTCAACTTGACAATTTAACTATTTCTGTGGAGAAGTATGTGACACTTGTGTGACTTTATTCAGTTTGGGCTTAGTCACTTCCTGTTTTAATGGTTTAACTTGTTTAACAAAATTAATTTTTTGAACGTTATTAATATCTTTACTCTTTTGTTTACCTGGACTTAGACATGATAGGCGTGATTGGTTAACATGTTTGGTCTGTTTAGGTTTAGAATTAAACTTGGTTGAACCAGACTTTACTTTAACCTTCTCAAATTGTTCATCCAGATTAACACAAGGCATTTTACCTTTTGATTTTGAAATGGATCACTTACAAAAGGAGTGGACACCACATGATCCTTGATTGGGTTATTATTTATTGGTTTACTTTTGGCATTCATCAAGGTCTCAGGTGGTGGAGGAACCACTTTATACCCCAAACCCTCCCCATTGTTGCGTTCTCTCACTAAGTGTTGGACAATGTGAGAAGAACTTGTCCAACTATGCAGTTTTTGTTTTAGTGAATTTACTTCTACTTCCAAAACTGCTTTTTGTTTCTTAGTGTCTTCTAGGGAGTTTAGATAGAACTTAATGTCATTAGATTAGTTAAAAGCTACAACTTTAGTTTCCCTAAGTTGTTTATTCAAAAGTTCTATATTTTCATTGTAACTGTGCTCATTTTGTTTTAAGACTCTATTTGCTTCTGTGCACAGTTGCAAGTCCTTTACTAAGTTATCATTATGGTCTAATAACCTAGCAAATTTCAAATCAATGCTTTCTCTAAATTTATTACAATCAGAACAAGCATGATTATTAAAAAGTTGAGTAGTGGAACTTACCTGAGAGGGTGTAGTTGAATCAGCTATCAAAGCAGAGTCTGACTTTGCTGGTTCTAGTGATTCTGGACTTGTTGAACTTGTTCCTTCTTCAGGCAGGTGATCAACCAAAGTTGCAGTTTCTTCAACATTTGACATTGCGAGTTCCACTGCAATATCACCTTCGCTTGCTGAGTCGTCATCTAGATCCTCACACTAGCAATGTTCGATTCTCTCGGAGACACAAACCGAAAGCTCCAATCTTATCCTTCGTCATCGTGAGCAGTCAAGGCTTTAGGATCCTTGCTTGACAAAGTAGGACTGCTTGTGGATTTATCCTGATGATTGAAGGATGAAAATGGATTTCCATTTCCTGTCTTCTTGGGCTTCGCACACTCACGTTTGAAGTGCCCCTTCTCCCCACAGTTGAAGCAAGTAACTTTGGTCTTGTCAAAACCAAAAGTTGTGTCCTTCATAGCAATCAAATTCTGTTCGGTCTTCTTGACAAACTTCTTAGCTCTCCGAACAACACTTGCTAAGGCCCATATGATGTCTATTCTCTCCAGCTCTGTTTCGTCTACCTACTCGTAGTCCTCATCTGCCAGATGGCAGTTCCCAATCTTCCCAGCAACTAGTCCGTCATAGGAGTGAACGACCGCTACTAAGAGATCCATGTGCTCCTTTGCTACCTCCATTGTAACATTCCCAAGATTCTCGGTCTTCAGTTTTGTAGCATTGGCTTCATGTGCTATGTATTGGGTACAAGACGACCCTGACGTGTCAGATCCTGAAGTGGTAGCTTGAGATGGACCAGCTGAACTCGACACAAATGCCGTTTGAAGTGACGCTCCAGACGTTTTGGTTTGTGGAGTTGAGTTGTACAGTGCCGGATTCTGATCATATGAAGACTTTTGGGCCCTGTACTTCATCCTCAACTCTTCCTCTCTCAGCTTCAGAATGAAGTCGTTGATATCTAACTTCGCCAGCAAATCATTCTGTCTGAGGTTGGATACAAAGGAAACCCACTTCTCTGGCAACCCATCTGCAAAGTTTGAAACTTTGTCTTCCATAGATGTGGTGACTCCATGAGTGTGCAGCTCACTCATTAAGTGGTAGAACCGATCAATGACGTTGTCCAAGCTCTCCTTTCCCATTGATGAGAAGTTGTCAAACTCCTTCTTCAACACTTTAGCCTTTAGAGCTTTTAATGATGCATTTCTGTCATACCTCTTTCCCAATGCATCCCACAGCTTTTTAGCTTGCTTGTTCTCAAAAAATTAATAGAAGATGTACTTAGGAATTGACTGAGTTAGCAATGCGTATACTTTCTTCTATGCATTGTACTTTACCTTTTGGCCATCAGTCATACCGCCTAAGGTAAGTTTGACTCCATCTGCACCTACAGGCATGCTTTATCCTGTCTCTATCGACTCCCACAGATTGGGATCTACTCCATTTAAGTAAATCTCAAATCTTTGCTTCCATTGTGGGTAATCATCTAACGTTATGAGCTTAGGGGGCTTGTTATGATTTCCACTTTATTTTCTAGAAGCAACAAAGTTTGAATCCTAGAATCCCTTCCTGCGGTGAATGCTGAATATTGATCCTCTATTACTATTGACTTTGGTCTTTAGAACAGAACTGTTTTACTTGTGCGAATGAAGGGGTGTGATTGGACAATTCGTGCGATTGACCAATGCGGATGGCTTAGACGTGCGAATGAACCAATGCGGATGGCTCACTCGTGCAAATGGAAAGGTGCGAATGAACAACGCGACTAGGCAATTTAGTCGTACGTATGGATGAATGGCTGAGTCCAATCGTGCGTATGAGAGATGCGTATGGATACAGTCGTGCGATTGAGTCAATCGTGCGACTGAAGCTGCTGAATCTTGAGAATTCGAAGGTTTAAGGTATTTTGACGGAAAAAAAACACGAATTTCTCACTAACCCTAATTGCCGTATGCTGGAAAACGTAACTTTTTGACATGGAGACGTCCAAAACACTGTTTGACACAAAAAGATTGCGTTTTTGCGTCAAAAACACGATTTTTATATCAAAATCGATTGAATCACACGTAAATCAAGAGCCAAAGCTCTGATACCACTTGTTAGGGACCGTGTACTGGACGGAGTACTAACTAATTTACGTGTATACCAACTCAAATAGTGCGGAATCTTATTTGATTGACAATCCAGTTAGTGAGAACGTTAACCCGATCGATATAACAATAAACTAAACATTAAGAACGAATAGGAATCGATCAAGAACGATCTATGAACTTGGACTGGCTTTCTTGGACGTTTTGGATGACTAGGGTACGAGTAGGAGTCGAATTCTTCAAAGTGTTTCGTTTTCCATGAATTAAGTGGTATTTATAGGTTAGGTTTAGTCAATCATACGACTGGACCATTAGCATGGTTCAATCGTGCGACTAAAGCATGTGACTAAGTCAATCACATGACTGAAGATTCAGTCGTGCGACTGAGTTATCCGTATGTCTCAGTCGTGCGACTGATCCAGTCTCCTGGTTCAATTGTGCGACTGGTCCATTAGTATGAAGTATTCATGCGTATGGTCCATTTGCATGGCCCATTCGCACGAAAACTTCATACGACTAAGTTTGAATATGTTTCTCAATCATTACTTGACTAGGATCTATTCAAACTACCTTAAACCTATATAGTTGGTTCAATATTCGTTAATAAATGATAAACCTTAAAACATACACTGAAATATTAAACATTAAGATCAACAACCACATATTATGTTTCATTCAACTCATTTGTTTCATTACATTAGGACATGACAGACATATTAAATTAAGATAGTAAACTAGGTACATATGGATCAACACTTTGCTATATGCCCCGTCCTCCTATACTTGAAGCATAAATTCGATCCCAACTACATTCTCTAATATGCTCCTTTCCACATTTGCCACACCTCTTTGACCCTACACCAAATGTGACCACACGACGGTCATCCACCCACGCACTTTCTTACTCGTCGGGGCACCACCCAGACCAAACCTCTTCCCATTCCAGTTCTTGTCACACCCACCTTTCTTACTCACCTCAGCCACCACCACTTCTTGCTCATCATACAGCCTCCCCGCCAGGTCAACCACCGACCTGAACGTGCTTGGTCGAGCGGTAATCATGTGCTTGCGGATGTCTACCGGCAAGCCCTGGATATACCTTTTAATCTTTCGTGATAGAGGCGTCACTTGATCCGGCACCAGCCGTGCCATATCATTAATTGGTGGTGTCTTGCTGATGTGTCATTTTTCCCGCCTCCAGCTGCAGGAATTCCCTTTCCACCTTATCCATCTCTCTATGAGGACAGAACTCCTCAATTACCAGCTTCTTCAACTCAAACCACCTTATTCTCCCAATTTCCCAACTACCCTCGGCTTGGACAATATTATCCCACCAACACAAGGCCGAGTCCACAAATGAGTGGGCAGCAAACTTCACCTTCTTGTCCTCTCGACACTCGTTGATATCCAATACAGCCTCCATTTCCCTCACCCACCGGTGAGCAGCAGCAGCGCCATTACCATCAAAAGTAGGGGGCTTGCATATTTGAAATGCCCCATAGTTACAGCATCGTGCCGCCTCCAGCGCAGGGTCTTCTTCCTTTTCTTCATCTTCGGAGAAAACCGTCTCAGTCTCTGGTCGCTCCCGTCCTCCCGAGGACCTATTCCTTTCCCTTCTTTCTCCTTCTCTTACAGCCTTAATCATTTTAGTTACCACATACGGTAGGATCGTCTGCATGACCTGATGCACTTCCTCAACAACAGCCTCTTTCACTGAGGCTCTCAAGTTAGCACTCTCGTCCCCAGCCTCCAGACGAGGTGTCTTGAGTTCTTCATGAACCATCTCTTTGACTCTAGGCCTTCCTCTCATGACCCGTGGTTTAGCACCATGTCCACCACGACCTCCACCACATGAAGCCTTAGAAGATCTACCGCCAACCATCTTCTAAGCACACTATAAGATTCAAACACCAACATGGTCATTCAAGGCAATAGCTCAGTTTATGTCAAGTATAGTAAGTCCCTAATGCAGTGGCTAGTTATGATTAGCCACTTACTCTACTCTTCATACCCCCAAGCATTTTTTATCCTGACTACATCAGTATCTAAATCTACTAAAGGCACACAAACCACATAACATGTGCACATAATACCGGTTAAACATTAAGAAAATACTTGATGGCACGTAGCTACTTGGACTGGCATCCCTTCCCTTTCCGTCCCATTTTCAGTTTAAGTTTAGGTTTCTTTTGAAAAATTTACCCGTTTCACTTAAACTTTGGCTCTGATACCAACTTGTAAGGCCCCGTTCCCGGGACGCTCACAGCTGGTCAACCATCACACATAAAATATACATTTAACATTAATAAAAACATTGTAGCAGAATTAATTTAAACCATTTCATATATAAATAGTTGCTTTTGCAAAAAAATACAACATTCATAAGTGTTACAAAACATCGCTTGTTCATATTGCAAAGCAAAAACATTATCGTTATACAAAATGGATGCCATCCAAAAATAAGCCAAGTAGCCGCCCGTGCCATCATCAACAATCGTTACCTGCCAACTGGAAAATACAAAAAAGTCAACGTTGCTGAGTGAGTTCTAGTTTTATAAAATAAAATACTTTTACTTCCATTTAAAACCTTCCTTTACATTCTTATGTGATCAAGCATCATACGTACACATAGATAATAACATTATTATCTTTCATCATCATTCGTTAACTTTCTTACCGTTCATTATGAACGTTCATCGTTACTTCTTTACATTCCATACCAACACCATGAACTTTACCCCACCGTCATGCATAAAGCAGGTACTGGGCTGAAATCTATAAATAAACTCCCATACATTGTGCCTGGTGGCCTGACCACAGTATCAGGGTAAATTCCGGTGTACCAATGCCATGTGCTATACCCCACCGTCATGCATAAAGCATGTACTGGGCCGAAGTCTATAAATAAACTCCCATACATTGCGACCGGCGGCCTGACCACAATACCAGGGTAAGCGACAAAGGTTCCATACAAATGGTCAATCACAATGACAGACCCTGGTGTGCATCCTTTGGGGGTAGCTAACCCACACATCGTTGAACTAACACCCTTCATCAGGTGTGAATCTCCATACAAGGCTTGCAAGACTTTCTTTACTTTCCTTTTATTAATGCATGCATTCTTTCTTCCTTTACGTTCCACTTATCATTATCATTAACTTCCAATTTACGTTACATAATACTTCACGTTCATTTCATAATCATAACACGTAAATCACAGATTAATACATAATAGGAATGTAAGAAATCATATCATACATAAGCATAACATCATCACGCATCATCATACATAGCATATACCATCACACATCATCATAAACATCATGCATCATACATTCACATACATAAACATATGCACAACAAGCATAATTCATCATGAAACATAACTGATCCTTCGTAAAACAGCGGGGGTTCGGGGGCGGCAACCCCTAACAGTGGGGTCCTAAGGGCAGCAGCCCCTAGTGGTCCAAGGGGCAACACCCTTGGCTAGGTCGCGCTGGCAAGTTAGCGTGAAATTTTTTTATTTTAACACTTTTATATTACACCTTCCTTATAGAAAAATCGATCTTCCCGTTAAAACCTCTTAAAATCTTGGTCATTTAAAGCGTTTATTTAGTATGCATTTCCAGCCCCAAACTAGTTTAATACCTTTGTGAATCCAAGGATCGTAATCATGAATTATCAGTGTTAAATGAAAGACAAATTAATGTTTGCGAAATCAACGTTAAATTGGGTTAATTGTTTTTATTAATTTCAATATCAATAATGATTAATACTTAAGTTTGAACGTAATGAATAGAACACAATTAATGATCAGACAAAGATTCAATTCAAATGTATTTCATTAAAACTGGTTAATGATTGCAAATAAGCAATGAATGATAGAATGATGTTGATTTGAATGGTTGATGATGTGACGGCTGCTAGGGTTTTGGTTTGTGTGATTTGATGTGATGTTTGGTTGTTGTATTGTTGCTTGGATGTTTGCCATCGAAGCCGTCTACTTGATTTGAAACCTAGGATCCATATTTATAGACAATAATGTTTCCTTTAAAGAAACACCGGATCTCTTGGGATTTGGAATTGTTTCTGTTAAGGAATCACCGGATCTCTTGGAATTCACATAACTGCCTTATTGAGTCGTTGACTTGTAACACTTGTATTATTTAAATACAAGTGTTTGTACTCCGCAAGAATATTGTCTTTTGTAGATATTTGTTCTTCCCTAGGAATCTTGTTCTTCCGAGGGTACATTGTTCTTCCGAAGCAATCTTGTTCTTCCAAAGGTACATTATTCTTCCGAAGCAATCTTGTTCTTCTAAAGCAATCTTGTTCTTCCATCCTCAGAGCTGGTTGTTCATCTGCAGAAGATCTTCAGATGTATTTTACTTGTAAGAAACATATCTACGAAAGAACAAATTGTTCATCCGTAGATGTTTCTTACACTTGGTGAATTTTTTACCAATTGTAATGTTTTCCCTGCAAACATACATAAATCAGCACACATATATGGGTTAACCTATACATTTAATGCATACATAATAATGAATTACAAGTATTCATTACAAATATTGATTCAAGTTCTAAGCCTATACAAAATGGACTAGATCTATTGATCCTAGATCTAACAATAATCCTCCTTAGGCTTAGACACTTGTAATCAGCTCTTCAAAACTAAAAGTTCTTTCAATCTTGCCACCATCTTTTTGTTGAAGTATGATACTGCATCCTTTCGATCATTGTACTTGTACTTGATCTCCATTCTACATATCCTTTTTAGAGTCTCAAAACTTAATTCCAAAATGTCTTCTTCAGTTGTAAGAGTTTCTATAACACTTTGGTTGTGAACTATTTCTAGCTCATCTTCTTCTGAGATTCTAAGTTTTGATACTTCTTCAATGTTAGCTCCTTTTAACATCCTAGCATTATACCTTCTTCTTTTGTATGCTTTTGCATGTAGTTTATCCATAACTTGAATCATGTGCACATATAAGCATAAATCATTCTGAGCTCGTTCATCAGACAACTTAGGAAAGAAGTTGTCATGCAAGTATGAAGTGTAGATGGGGTGGAGCAGCTTGATCTTCACTGGGTTAAATATTCTAATTTTCTCTGTTTTCTTTCCTTCTGCATTCCTTAGCAGCACCAATTATTTGGTCTTCTCAACATATCTCCATTCTGTTATGGGATATGTATATTGATTTCCATCAAATCTTTTAACATCGGATGACTTCTTGTTTTGACATCCAACCCTCTTTAAGAACTCATCATCCACCATTGTAGAGGAGTTGGATTTGATCTTTTCATCTTTTATGACCTTCTTCTGTGCTCATCATCCTCTCTCTTGGCTTCTTTAAGAACATCATCTCTGAATTTTGTCTTTAACTTTCTGACCAATACAGAGAAGTCTCTTCCTCTTGGGTGAATTGGATAGTTAGAGATAATCAAGCTTTGTAGATCATTGAGGTCATATTCGGGTAGGCACATCACTGATGCTATATCATGGAAGTATTGAACCCTTCCAAACGTTCTCTTGATGATAGCACAGTCCCATTCTTGATCATACTTCCATGCTATGATCCTGTTATCTTCCATAGAGTTTAGGCTTGTGATGTGGTTAAACAGTTGTATCAAAGTAGACTTTTTCTCAGTGATTTCTCTGATTGTTGTGCCCAATGGCCACACTTTGCCAGGTATGATTGCTCTTGGTTCTCTGATAAGTTTGTCTTTTCCTTTGTGTTGAGCTATACTTTCAACTGTTACTGGTTTAGCAGGGAATTTGTTGTATTGTTCAGCATCAGGCTCTAGAACTTTAGTCCTAAATCTACCACTAGTATCAAGTTCCACAACCATGACATGTTCTATCATTCTTCTCAGCTCACCTACAGATCTTTCCTTAAGTTCATAGGCTTTGTAGTTATGTCCTTGCAACCAACATACCATGTTGTACTTGCTAAGATTACTTGTGTCACAATGCCCTAGTTCTTTCTTGATCCTTTGAATTGATTGAAATGTTGTGAATGTTTCATTGTTGCAGTTTGGAATCATGAAGCTAGCCAACTCGAATTCCTTCAAGATGTTCTTCATCTCATTCATATTCAGCCTCTCTACTAGATCATATGGGAATCCATGATTGATCAGAGTCATTAACATTGAGGATTTTGGTATTTCTTCCAGTATATCTTTGGTTTTCAACAAGTCTTCATCCTTTGCTTCTTTGTCTGTTTTTGGGGAATCAGCTTTTGTTAGCTCATCCCATTCAGCATCACTCTCAGCTTCATCATGAGTAATTGACTTAAATGTGGAATTATCCACTGAAGGAGTGTGCTCAAGAGATGTAAGCTTTGACTTTTTAGTTTCACTTTTAACCTTAATCATCTTTTGCTTTATGGAACCCAAATACTTCCTCTCCTTGAATAGAGAATCAGTTGCTTGGAAGATTCAGCAGGTTCCTTTTGTTGGTTTGATTCAAGAGCACATATTTTCATTTTCAGCTGCTCAATCTTTTCTTCTTTTCTTTTCAACAGAGCTGATTGGGCAGAGAGAGACTTATTTGCTTGATCAATCTTCAGCTTCAGTTTCTTATTTTCATCCTTCTCAGCCTCTACTGATTCTTTGAGCTCAGAATCTTGTTGAAGTAAGGCATCAATCACTTCATTATTACACTGAGCATCTTCTTTAGTCTTTTGATTCTTGCTTCTTGCGTTATTAGCAACTCATCCTTTTCTTTGATTACCCCTTTTAGTTCTTGAATTCTTTCCTTTCTTTTGTTGGACTTTACAGCTAGCTTGTTGTATTTAGCTACTAGATAGATTTTGCTCACTGGAATGTCCTTTTCACTAATGTCATCTTCATCATAGGCAATTACTTCCTCATATTTTTCTTCTTCTCCCCTTTTTTCTGGTTGGTCAGCAATCTCATCTTTATGTTCTTTAGTATGAGCCACATTTGCTGAACTAGAGCATTCCTCTTTTGCTTGAACAAGCTTATCATAATAAGTTGTGATTCAAGATTCATGCTGAGCACTAAAGGTTCTGTTTGATTGGAGGCAACTAGTTTTTCAAAGTTGGAGAGTGATAGAGGTATGGTGCTTGCTTGAGAGATCAACTCAGTCTCACTAGTGTGAACTGAGTTTAGAGACTGAGTGATAGAGATGGGTTCAGTATGCACACTCTCGGATGATTGATGAATAAGTGGAGGGATTGACTGAGTGTCTTGGCTTGGTGATGGAGACTGTTGAGACTGAACAGAGTGAATGGGTGAAATGGGCAGAGTGTTTTGGCTTGATAGTGAGGGATGTTGTGGAGATTGATGTTGTTGGTGAAGGGTGATTGATGGGGTGAGTGAGGGGCTTGTATAGAGTTGGTTGGAGAACCCTCTTGTTGATCTTCTCACACAAGCTCTTGGGGAATGTTTGCATTAGGATTTGACACGTGTGCAAACATAGGTATGTCTCCTCCTTCATACCTTCCACTGATCTTGTTCAAGACTGATCTTCCTAGATGAGATTGCACAAACACACCTCCATCTCTTTCTATTCCTGGTAATTCTTCATTGATGATAAGTTGCAAAAACCTTGGAAACATGTACATCTTATCAGCTTTTTGTACTCGGATGTGGTCACACAGACCGTTGAAGATGTACTTAGAGTAATTGTAGGTTCTTCCCTCAAATATACCAATGATTCCAGATGAAATATGCTTAGAGAATCTATCAAGTCCAGGCTTTTTGTTGGACATGCACTTCAGATGAGTATAACATAGAAGTCTGTATGCCTTGCATAGTCTCCCTTTCTTTAATTTCGCCCTTGTCAAAGTCACCATCATACCCCATTAGGTAGAACACTTTCTCTATGTATTCATTGTTGAATACATCAGGGTGCCCAACTTCTTGCTCTCCCGGCTCTAATACCCTTCTGATGGTCTGCTCATATATCCTCAGTCTTTCATTCTTTACATCGGCCATAATCATTTCCCATTCTCCATCTTCCTCGATTCAAGCTGAGTTCCAAAAATTGACTATGTGATCTTGATGAATCACCAGCTCTGTCGTTAAGGCATAGAAGATCTTGGATCGTCGTAGATATCGGATAATGTCTCTGCATCCTTCCTAGACGGGGTCGTCTGGATTTAAGAACGCACACACATTGTGCTCTCTCGCAAATCGATTAGCCATCTGTTCATAAAAATAAAGAAGATCATGTTAGACTCAAAAATATTGACATAAGAACACAAATAGTTGTGAGAATAACCAAGAATCAAACAGTTCATTATTGGACATTATGATATGTTTTACCATGAATACAGTGTTCTGAGAACAAGATTATGTGTTTGTTTGATGTTTTGATTTGGGGTTTTTGAATGTTTAAAAGAGGGGGAAAAGTTTGTTAAGAGTGATTTTATTGGTCTAAAAAAGTGTTCTAGAAAAGTGCATAATGAATATTAAAGTCAAAGGACATCATGTATACTTTCAGACAAATAAATTTCATTTATTTATTAATGTGGGACCCTCTTCAATTTAACTTATCCGCAGTTCTCAGATCTTCCACAGATTATCTACGGATTCTGTATTTCATCTGCGGATGACTTAAACAGTTGTGCTGATTAAGTATTACTTAAGTTTTTATAGGTTACCAATCTATGAAATTTCCGTAGTACTGGCTCATCCGTAGTTTACCAAGCTACAGATGGACAACTTTCACACTATAGCTTCTGCTGATGTTTGAGAAGCACTGTAGCTTCTGCTGATGCTTGAAAAGCAATGTAGCTTCTGCTAATGTTTGAAAAGCAATGTGAAAGTTATTTTATTGTATGGTCCAAGTCCACTGCTTAGACCATTTATTGCTTTTGGACCTTAGTGACTTTGTATTCATGGCAATTGTGCATAGGAAGGTTTAAATTAAACAAACACTTCATGTATCCTAAAGACAAGATGGTGCTCAAGTTTCAATTCCTTCATATTGATAGTCAATTCTATTAACTTATTTTCATGATACTACTCCCCCTAAATTTTTGATTAATGATGAAAGAATGCATTTATCATAAATTTCTAAGAAGAATGTCATGAATGACTGTGTCTGCATTATAATGCACAAGCATATATATACACATATAATGGGATTATGCTATAATACTAAGCCTCTTCTTGATGAGTTATTTCTGTTGAATTGGATACCTGATCCTAGTTCTAATTACAAGTTTATTGTCCTCTTAAATCCATACAAGAGTTATTGTATCAACTATGCATGCTGGTTATCATGTTTTCATGTTGATTAGTTAGTAACTATTATGAGCTTCACATTCAATTTACGTAAAGTTTGTCCTCCCTTTGTGAGTCAAATCATCACTTTTTCACACTTAGAAACTATGTACTTTAAGTTATAAGTTCTATCTTGAGATGCATTTAACATCTCATTAATGCATTGATATAAAAGCTCTAGATTAATATACAATTGATCACATAGGATTCTTTTGAGAGCTTAGACATAATCATCATTAGGTCACTAGGTCTTTACTCACGTAAAACAGAGGTGTCTTTAACCTAGGTCTTTGTTTACACAAAACAGAGGGATGATGAGGATCATGATCTTTTTATTATTTGGTTACTGATGTACACCATGGTGATCATACACCCAGGTCTTTGTTTACACAAAACAGAGGGAGTATGATTTGCAAAGATAGATATTATAAAGTGTTGGTACATAGTGTGCTTAGATGAGTGATTTGATCACATTAGCATAAAACACACTTTTTGTATCCTCAAAATGAAGTTTCCCACAAACAATCACGTAACATTATGTTTGGCATGCACTAAGTGTAGTTTCCACTCAAGATGAACCTACTCACACATCAAGTAACTAGATCAGACTTTAATGATATTTAAGAATTCAGGAAGAAGCAAAGGTATAATGTACTATCATTTCCCAAGCATATTTCATACTTAAAGCATTATTACATACACATGCTTTTCTTTGTTTGTTCATAATGATTAATCTAAGTTAATCATGCCCAGAGACTCAATTAGAAAATTAAATCTAACTGAATCAAAGGCTTTAGTGAATAAATCAACAAGCTGATTTGTTGTATCCACTTTGACTAACTTGATCAAACCTTTTTCTAAGCAATCTCTCAGAAAATGGTATCTTATTTCAATATGCTTTGTTTTACTATGTTGCACAGGATTAGCAGTTATAAACATAGCAGCTGAATTGTTAATGTAAATTGAAGTTTGAAGGAAATTGTAACCATAGTCAAGCAATTAGTTTTGCAATCAATGGACTTGAGAGCAACCAGCTGAAGCAACTATGTACTCAGCCTCAGCTGTGGATACAGATACATTGGTTTGCTTCTTGCACTGCCATGATACTAGTCGTGGTCTGATGAATTGACATCCACCAGTTGTGGATTTTCTGTTGCTGTTGCATCCACCATAGTCACTATCTGAATATGAGTAGAGTGTGAAGTCATCATCTTTTGGATTCCAAAGACCTAGTCCTGGTTTTCTTTTGAGATATCTGAAGATCCTTTTCACAGCATTTAGATAAGACTCTTTTGGATCTGATTGGTACCTAGCACAAACACACACAACAAACATAATGTCAGGTCTACTGTAGTTAGATACATAAGGGATCCTATCATTGATCTATATAATATTGATCAATAGATTTTCCTGAAGAATCAGGTATAATCTTTTCAATTGTTAAGGCTGGTGTTTTGCAAGAAGATGCATAAGCAAGGTTGTACTTCTTCAATATTTGATGTATGTATTTTTCTTGATTAATGAATATTATATATGTCTTTTGATGAACTTGAAGACCAAGAAAGAAAGTTAATTCTCCTATTGAGCTCATTTGAAACTCTGATTTCATCAATTCTTCAAAATTTACACACAATCTCTTATTAGTTGATCCAAATATAATGTCATCAACATATATGTGAACAACCAAGAGATCTTGATGTTCTTGTTTGAGGAAGAGAGTCTGATCCATGGTTCCCTTTTTGTATCCATATTTGAGTAGGAAAGATGATAGTGTTTCATACCACTTTCTTGGTGCTTGGTGAAGACCATACAAAGCTTTATCAAGTTTGTATACCCTGTGTGGATAGTGAGGATCCTCAAATCCAGGGGGCTGTGATACATAGACTTCCTCATCAATTTTCCCATATAAGAAGGCGCACTTGACATCCATTTGATACACAATGAAGTTCTTATATGATGCATATGCTAGGAACACTCTTATGGCTTCATTCTTGCAACTGGTGCAAAAACTTCATCATAGTCTATTCCCTCTTCTTGTGTGTATCCTTGAGCAATCAACCTTGCTTTATTTCTTACAATGATGCCTCTATTATCTAGTTTATTTTTGAAGAGCCATCTAGTTCCAAAAGGATGTTGGCCTTTAGGTAAATCAACTAGAGTCCACACTTTTTGCTTTCTAAATTGTTGAAGCTCTTCTTGCATAGCTTCAATATAGATATTGTCCTTTAAAGTAGTAGTGATGTTTGGAGGAACTACTTGTGAAAGAAAACAAGTGAAAAGACAAATATTGGCAATACCACTTTGGCTTCTTGTAGTTCTTTTTGCAGGATCACCAATGTTGTTGTTGACTGGATGAGTTTTATGGATTCTTGTTAATGGAGTTGATTCAACTGGAATGGATGATTCCAAGTTAGTCATATCAATTGTTGCAGACTGATCTAAACCAGATTGAAAGTTTAGGAAGTAGTCAAAATATTCAACATTTCGTGTTGAATGATATTCCATAGGTTGAATATTAGTAGCATCATGAGAGTCTTCCGTAGGAGTTGTAGGGGCTTCTCCGAAAGCATTTTGCTCCTCCGTAGTAGTTACAGGAACTTCTCCGGAATGAATTTATTCTTCCGTAGGAGTTACAGGAACTTCTCTGGATGATAAGTGAGGACTTGATGAAACATTTCCAATGTTTTTTGCATCCACTTGAGAGCATGAAGCAGTTGCAGGGACAACATTCACATCTTCGGATACACAATGTATATCTGCGGATGCAGTGTCAGTAGCTACTGATGAAGTGTTCCATTCGAGGATGTGTGAATCCTTGGAGGATCAACAAATAATGTCACTTCATTCATATTAGGTGGAACAAATGGATAGCATATATCATCAGATCATGCATTGTTCAAATAATCATAGTTAAATGACTCTGTTAAAGCATCTATATCAAACAACCATGATGATCCTTTAACTAATTTAGTAAATACAGATTCATCAAAAGATACATTAGGATTTTCTTCCACAATGTTATATTGTGGAATATAGATCCTATAAGATTTAGATGTTGAAGTATATCCAACAAAGAAACCATCATAGGCTTTTTTTGAAAAATTTTCCAATGATTCTTTTATGTTAAAACAGATACATGACACCCAAAAGCTCTAAGCTCTAAGGTGTTTTGTTATGTTCTTTGACAATTAATGTTCTATTTTGAACATTGTATGCAGTGAATTGTAGTATTCACTGCCTCAGCTCAAAAGGTGATAGGCAATTGTGAGTCAGCTAGATTGTTCTAGCTGCTTCAATAAGTGTTTTATTTCTTTTTTCAGCAACTCCATTCTGTTGTGGAGTTCTTGGTGCATTGAATTATCTTGCTATACCTTTAGTCTTGCAAAAGGAATCTAAGTCAGAATTAACAAATTCAGTACCATTATCACTCCTAAAGATTTTAACTTTTACATCAAGTTGATTCTCAATCTTGATAACAAAGTCCATTAATATTCTGATGTTTCACTCTTTTGTTTTAAGAAAAAGACCCATGTAAACCTAGTGAAATCATCAACTATCACCAAACAATATTGTCTCTTTCCAATGCTCATCACATTGGTAGGACCAAACAGATCCATGTGAAGCAATTTGAGTGGTGTAGTATTTGTATTGATGGTTTTGGATTTATAAGAAACTCTATGTTGTTAACAAGAAGAACAATGAGTTGAGCAATGAAACTCTTTCTTTGGCAATCCAATGACTAAGTCATTTTTCACCAATTTGTTCATGTTCTTCAAGTTAGAATGGACAAGCCTTCTATGCCACAATTGAGATTCATCTTCTGATGACTTAGATAGAAGGCATGTTTCATGTCTTATGAGTGAGGTGTTGTTCATGTCCAAAACATAAGTGTTTTCTTTTCTTGATGCTTTGAGAAGGACACAATCTTTTGGAATAGAAAAACCTGGATTAAGAATGTAACAGTTAGTGTTTTCAAATAATATGGTATAATTTTGATCACAAATTTGAGATACACTCAGTAGATTATATTGTAAATTTTCACAATAGTTTACTTTCTCAAACTTGAGCACACCATTTGTTATCATTCCTTCACCAACAATTTTACCTCCCTTCTTATCCCCACCAAATGCCACATAAGAAGCATTTTTATGTTTGAAGTCATGGAGAAAAGAACAGTTTCCTGTCATATGCCTGGAACAACCACTGTCAACATACCACTTGTTGTCAGCTCTCCAAGATTGTTCCTGCATTCCAAAACAAATCAGTTAGAATTGACAACCCAAGCCTTAATGATCTTGGGTTTGCCAGCAGTGTCTAAAATAGTTACTCCTTCATGAATAAGTCTTGAAGTTTCAGTTTTAGTTTTGTTTGATTCATTCTGAGTTGTTTCAAGTAAGGATGATTCTGCTGAAGATAATGCTGAAGAACTAGGTCCTGGTTTCTTAATTTCTTCTACATTTAACTTATTTTTGTTGGTTTGAGGTTCTGGTTTTGATAATGAATCTTGATTGTTGAATGTTTCACTATCTTTTGATTTTGAATGAGTTATATGAATTTCCTTTTCAAAATTATCAAAGAATGCATCATCAGCCTTTGTTTCCTTTTCAGTCAAATCCAACCTTTTATGAGGTGTTTTTGATTGCTGGAATCTTATTCTTTTCTTCAAAGGATGAACATCAGTGGATGTTTTCTCCTTTGATTTTGGCTTTTGTTTTTGTTGAAACTTCTTGATTTTTGAATCTTTTTCACAATCAGTAGATTGGGTGTCTGATTAAGCTTTATCTAATTGTTTCTTCTTTGTGCCTTTTGTCTTGTTCTTTTTGTTGAAATAACATTCCTGAGTTGAATGGATATTTTTGTTACAAATGGCACAATGTTTGTTGAAGTAGCAGTTAGATGTCATATGATTGTTCATATTGCAAATAGAATAATAACTACTGAAGTAACAATCTTTAGTATTATGGTTTTTCATGTCACACCATTCGCAATACATCTCATATGATTCTTTGTTAGAATTAGTTAATTTCTTCTTATTTACCAACTTCTGAGGCTTTGCATCCTTTTTCAGTTTTGAAGTTTAATTTTCCAGCTTGTGAAGCTTTGATTTGTTTGATGCTGACTTCCTCTTACGTAGATCATCTACTGATTCAGTATTAACTTCTATTGAAGAGGATTTCTTCTTCCGTAGATCTTGTACTGAAGAAAGGTTCTTCTTCCGCTGAGGATCAGCTGACAGCCTTTTCTTTTCCTTTTCCACGGATGATTTGTGTCTTTGCTCAGTAGATGCACACTTATCATTCACTTCATTTGAAGAATTTTGTTGTTGATGTAGTTCTTGAAGACCTTCATTTAATTAAGCTATTCTCTTGTAGATGGTCATCAGCATGTTTCTTTGTTTAGGAGGATATGGAAACTTTGTTTCTTCAAGCACTCTTGGGATATTTGTTTGAAAAACAATATTCTTACCCTTGTTCAGAAGATCATCATATTCATCATAATCATCCAAGTCATCACACTCATCAAAGTCAAATTCTGAATCCTTTTGATTAATCTTGTCTGATTTAGAAGATTCAGTTTCATTCACCTCAGATTTATTATTAATGATTTGATGATTAGAACTTGTTTCTACATTGGTGCTTGGTATAAAATGATTTGACAAGTTATTTTTCATTGATTCAGGCAAAGGAGTATAATTATTGTTGATAGGAGGTGCCACTCATATATCCCAACCCAGACATGTTCTTTGATTCAATATGAGAATTTAATAATTTCTCATACTGCTAAAATGAAAGTTGAAACTTCTGAAGTTTCACTTCAGTTGATGCATAATCAGCCATGGATTTGGTTAAGGAAGTGGTCAAATGCTTAACTTGTGCCTTTAAACTGTAATTTTTAGAAACAAATTTATCTAAATCCTTTTGTAAATAGTTAATTTTTATTTGATATAATTTATGTTCTCTTACATGAGATTCATTCAAAATCATTGTTTCTTTAATTTTATCAGCCAATTGTTGAGCATGGACTCTATATCTTTCTATTTTTTCAACACATACTGATGAACATAACCTGTCTTTTACCTCACTTGCCATGGGTGGAACTCTGTTTTCCATGTGTGCCATTAAAGCTTGATTTTCTGTAAGGCCCCGTTCCCGGGACGCTTACAGCTGGTAAATCATTGCACATAAAACATATAACTTTACATTTAACATTCATAAACATTGCAGCGAAACATTAAAATAACTTTTCATTTCCTTATAAATGCTTTTGCAAGTTAATACAACCGTTCATTTCAAAACATCGTTCGTTAGCATTACAATGCAAAAACATTAAACAAAAGAATGCCATCCAAAAGAGCTGAGTAGCCGCCCCATGCCATCCTCAGCAATATTACCTGCCAACTGGAAACATATAAAAGTCAGCGTTGCTAAGTGAGTTCTAGTTTTATAATAAAATATACTTTACTTTTACATGTGATCATACATCATACGTACACATAGATAATATCATTATTATCTTCATCATTCATTCATTAACTTTCATTCATTCGTCGTTCGTCATTACCATTCACTTTCATTACATTTATTCTCATTCATTCATGCATTCATACTTTCATTCATACATTCATTCTTTACTTCGTTTCATTCCATCAATACCATAAACTTTACCCCACTGTCATGCATAAAGCGGGTACTGGGCCTAAGTCTATCATAGATCTTCCGTCATGGTGCAAAGCAGCCTAGCCACAATACCTAAGGGTAAATTCAGGCATACCATTGTCATGTGCTATACCCACCGTCATGTATAAAGTGGATACTGGGCCTAAGTCTATCATAGACCTTCCGTCATGGCGCATAGCAGCCTGGCCACAGTATCTCGTAAGCGACAAAGGTTCTATACATATGGTCAATCACAAAGAAAGACCCCGATGTGCATCCTTCTGGGGTAGCTAACCCACACACCATTGGACTAACACCCTTCATTGGCCGTGTTCCGACATACAAGGCTTTCAAGACTTTCTTTACTTTCATCGTTCATTAATGCATGCATTCATTCATCATGTTCCTCTTTCACTATCTTCCACTTTACGTTACATAATACTTTCATTTCATTCATTAACATTCCACGTAAAGCCAGGGAAAATAATCAGACATAATAATAAGGAACATCAACATACACAGACAACATCATGATACAGGGCATCATCATACATACATAACATACATCATGCATAATCATACAACGTCATACATCATCATCATTCATGCCCAACATAACCTCTATGGCCTCAAAAGTCATCTTACATGAACCCCCGGGAACCTCCCATGTCAAAACTTACATCTCCACTTTTCTCCGAAAGTCAGTAAATAAACCATATTCCCTCGGGTACACAAGCCCTACTTGGGTGTATGGGCACCCTTCAGTCACATGGCCTCCCAGGCAACTGAACACCATGCGGATGAATTCCAAGCGAATGGGCCCTATGCGAATGGACCCAATGCGGATGGACACAATGCGGATGAGTCCTATGCGAATAGACCCAATACGGATAGATCCCATGCGAATGGACCTAATGCGGATGGACCTAGGCGTATGGACCCCAGTCGCATGACCTCCATGTGAATGAACTTCAGTCGCACGACTCACGAGCGTATGGACTCCAGTTGCGCGACTTGCATGCGAATGAACCTCAGTCGCATGACATTCGGTCGCATAGCCCTAGCTGATGCAGAATGCAGTTCATCCCGAACCTAATCTACACTTTTCGGCCTCCAAACCCTCTCAAACCAGTTCTAAGCCCAAATCAACCATCCTAAACCTTAGAAACACATACCACAACACCATTCAAGCACACACAAGCCCAAAAACAAACTCTACTTGCATCGCACACAAAGACATACACACGGGTTCAACACACACACTTCAAAAATGGGTTTTCACTATGTGTTCCGGCCCTAAATCAGTTGAAAACGTGTAAAAGAGGGGTCCTAGAACTCACATAAACAACACCATCGAGTAGAGCTTCAATCCAACCCGCTACACCTTAATTTTCACGCTCGAATCCATGAAATATTAAGACCACTTTTCTTCCTCTTTTCTCTCTATACCCGAAAATTTGTGAGTGTGGGGGAGGGTGTGGGCTGCCCTCCCTTCTTAATCTCCCACTCTTTCAAGTTTTTCCTGTTTGGCAAGTTTGGTCCCTTGACTTTGGACTTTATTTCTTTCCTTTCTCGTTTCCTTCTTTCTTTGGCTTCAAGGAAAATAACCGGGTGTTACATTTTCTTCCAAGACTTCCTTCTCATACATACTCTAGTCACAGGTTCCATCGTGAAGAATGATCAACCCAGATTCTTTTGAGTTGCTTGTTCCTGCTAATGTATTAGTGGTTGGTGGGGATGAGTTGGTAAGTTGTGGTAGCCTGAAAGATCTTTGAGATGATGATGTTTGTTAGACTGATGTTGTTGATGTTGTGTTGAGTCAGAATTTTGTTGATTGCATTCTCTAGAAAAATGTCCATAGAGATTGCACTTGAAGCATCTTACCTTTGACTTATCAACACCAATCCGTGATGATTTACTTGCAGTAGCCAAATTCTTGTTTCTTCTGAGATATTGTTTGGCTCTATAACAATCATTTCCATTTGCCATTGTAGACCCATCTCATCCACTAAATCTGGAGGTAGTTCTTCCAAGTCTTGTTGGCACATGTTGGAAGAGGTTAATGAGCTTCCTAGGTAAGCTTGAAAACTTGAACTAAAAGCTACAAAAGCTGCTTTGTGTTCTTCAAAGTCCAGAATGACAGTGATGGACTTTGATTGATTGTTGAGTGAAGGCTTTTCTGATGATGTATCTCTTTGATCATTAATTCTTCCTTTCTCTTTTCTTGACTTACTTTGAGAAGATTTCTTAGGAGGTTTTGAAGCATAGAAACTTACTTCCTCTTTATCTTCACTCAAAGTACAAGAGTTATCACCATCATTGTTGGAAATAAAGGCACTTCCAGCACTTCTTGTTTCTTTAAAGTGATATGGTGATACATGAGTTCTCACACCCTTGTTTCTTGATTTCTCATCCATTTCAAGAGCCTCAACTTTAGCTACTAGAGTATCTAAACCAGTTGTTTTGAGGTCCATGGTGTTCTTGAATATGGATACAGTTTGCTTCTAACTTTCTGTAAAGTATAGAGCATCTTCTTGTTTAACTCCTCATTTGTGTATTTCAACTCCAAGATATTCATCTCTGTAACAAGTTGCATAAACCTATGGAGTTGTTGAGGAATTGATTCACCCTCAATATGATGAAATGTTTCATATTGTGAACGAAGGGTGTCCTTCCTAGTGCTTCGGATTTCATCACTCCCTTCACAGAGTGTATGAAGAATCTTCCACAAGGAATTTGCTATTTTATAATTCTCACACCTGATTAATATTTCCTCACATAAAGCCATACTAAGCAAGCTGTATGCTTTAATATCAACTTTAACCTTCTTAACATCATTAGGTGATAGATCTTTTGTACTTATGGGTTGATTATGGTCATTATAATCCAACCAAGAGTGGGTGGAATATAAGGACCTTCTATTATTGAGACCCATAAGTCAGAATTTGTAAATTGACATGATTCCTGAACTTGATTTTTCTAGGATTTAAAATCTGCTTTTGTTTCCAACTTTGGAGGTTGGTAAGATGATCCACCAAAGTTGCTAATGATTAGTTAAAATCTAAGATTTTAACTAATGAATTTTTTCAATTATTAAGAACAATTTATCAATGTCGATCAATAACCAAGATCTGCTATTCAATTGATTTGAATATTGATCCAAGTTAATCAAGCAATATAACTGTACTTGTTGAACGACAAATCACTAATCACACAAAAACTATTTGCTCAAAAGAAAAACAATAGATCTAATCAATTAAAACTGACAAATCTAGTGAATTCAACAACAATTAAAATCAAAATCAACAAATAACATTGATAGATCAATTGATCAAAATCAATGAGCACTTGGCTCTGATACCACCCGTGAATCCAAAGATCGCAATCAGGAATTATCAATGTTAAATGAAAGACAAATTAATGTTTGCGGAATCAACGCTAAATTGGTTTTATTAATTTCAATATCAATAATGACTAATACTTAACTTTGAACGCAATGAATAGAACACAATTAATGATCAGACAAAGATTCAATTCAAATGTATTTCATTAAAACTGGTTAATGATTACAAATAAACAATGAATGATAGAATGATGTTGATTTGAATGGTTGATGATGTGACGGCTGCTAGGGTTTTGGTTTGTGTGATTTGATGTGCTCTTTGGTTGTTGTATTGTTGCTTGAATGTTTGCCATTGAATCCGTCTACTTTATTTGAAACCTAGGATCCATATTTATAGATAATAATTTTTCTGTTACAGAAACACCGGATCTCTTGGGATTCGCATAACTGCCTTGTTGACTTGTAACACTTGTATTATTTAAATACAAGTGTTTGTACTCCGCATGAAAATTATTTTCCGTAGATATTTGTTCTTTCGCAGGAATCTTGTTATTCCGAGGATACATTGTTCTTCCGAAGCAATCTTGTTCTTCTGAAGGTACATTGTTCTTCTAAAACAATCTTGTTCTTCCATCCTCAAAGCTGGTTGTTCATCCGCAGAAGATCTTTGGATGTATTTTACTTGAAAGAAACATATCTACGGAAGAACAAAATATTCATCCGTAGATGTTTCTTACACTTGGTGAATTTTTTACCGATTGTAATGTTTTCCCTGCAAACATACATAAATCAACACACATATATGGGTTAACCTATACATTTAATGTATACATAATAATGAATTACAAGTATTCATTACAAATATTGATTCAAGTTCTAAGCCTATACAAAATGAACTAGATCTATTGATCCTAGATCTAACAACCTTTAAAATAGGGGATCTAGAACTCACCTGGACTCGATAAGTAGCTTCTCAATCAAGCCTTCAAAGAAAGGGTTGCACTAGACAGCCTACAGATAAGTTAACACTCAAAGGAGTTAATTTCTGCCTAATTTCACTACTAATTTCGTTGCCAGATCAAAAGCTTTGCTCCTAGTTTCGCTAGTAGTTTTGCTGCTAGTATCGCTGACATCTTCATTGGTAGTTTCGCTGGCATCTTGGCTGCCAGTTTCACTACCAGTTTCGCCCAACTTTCGTTGGATAACCTCGTCTACGAAACTACCTACGAAACTGTAGTTTCATAGGAAGACTCATAGTTTCCCTGGACGAATACATAATTTCGCTCGATGAACACCCAGTTTCGTAGAATGGGCTGAAATTTACGAACCACCCCATGTTTGACCCAAAACTTCAAATTTTTACATCCAAAACCTTGGTTTATCACCCAATAAGCTATATCTAAGCTTCTTACATGTTTTCTTACACAAAAACATGAGTTTTGGGCGAATCTTTGCCACTTTTAAAAATCCAAGCCCTAGAATCCGGGTTTACATCAAAAGGGACGATTAAATGATGTTTCTTACTTGGATTCTTGGTGTTTTCTTGTTGTTTGGATGCCCACGAACACCGATCTTCAATCCCGTGATCAACCGAGCCTTAAATCTTCACCTCTTCTCCACTTTCTCTCTCTACTCTCTCTCTAGAAATTGGGTGTTAAGTTGCAAATGAGAGCTGGTCAAGCTGATCCGTTTATATATACCGGGCGTTCTTGGGACCTTAAACTCGTCAAACACATAACCCGCGAGGTCTACTCGGTCATACTCAATTACCCGCTTATTTTCTTTAAATTGTCCCGGCTAGGCCTATTATTATTATTGGCTCATTTCGATTTTATTCCGGGCGTTACACAGCCACAACCTTGGGGATCATACCACCTCCAGCAACAGAAGAGGTGCTTGTATGTAAGGTCCATTGACAACAGACTCCAACATTCTTGAGTCTAGAGACTTGATAAAGCCTTCCATTCTTTAGCAACAAGGGTCAAAGTCATCAAGAGTGATTAGTGGGGACTTTGTCATGGTTCCAATTTTCATATCAGATTTAGAAATAGCTGCCATTTGAGATGTTAAGTATTTTGTGTGTGTGAGTGATCTTAAGATGGTGAGATCTTACATCAAGAGCCTAGAAAGCTCTGATACCAATTGCAGGACCGGTGAAGGGTACGCACTTACAACACAACAACACAATGAGGAGAGTTGCTAAGAACACTTAACGAGATCAAATAGGGAATTGGTTAACCTTTTGTAAAGATGATAAGAACACAAGTAAATAAGAGACAACACAAGATGGCAAAACACACAAGTAATTGGTTTTCAAGAATGTTGTATATTGCTTCTAAAGTTCTATTACAAATGTTACAAAAGCATATCAGAAAGTTACAAGTACTTGAGATACATATACTACATCCTACAGCCAGCCATACTTTAAAGGCCAGCTGGATACAAGTGACTAGACAATTGCAAAATCAAATATAGAGTCAAAAGGCAGATTGCCTTTTGACTAGTGACTATGACATGCCATAGCTCACATCCTAATATATTACAAAAAGGATTAAGTACATAAAGTAGAAAGTTACAGACTCAAGACCTCAACGTACAGTTACCAAAAGCATGGACCTTTTCACCAACTTATGTAAAGTTGGTGTCTTATCAGAGTTGCAGCGGAAAGGGGTCCAGCTTTATGTAAAAGGTTTATCAGATAAAGCATGTATTCAAAAAGTATTCGGAAGAAATCTATCTTCTAGTGTTGGCTTCGAATGACTTTGTCTTTGAAGCTTTAGAAGAATTCATCTTTGGCTTTGGAAGATATTGGTCTTGGCTTCGGAAGATTTCACACTTAGAATATTTTCTGATGCTGGTGTGATACTTCCGAAGCATTCTACTTTAATACACTTGTGCATGCATGCACGAGAGACTTTGGGTGTTTGGGTTGTATCAGCCTTATATTAAACCTTACAAGCTATATATCTCCATTCCTTAGAAAGGAAGGACTTCTTAATCACCTTCCTCCTCCCAAAAGGCGGTCCCTCATATCCCATCGATCTGAAGGCTTCAAACACTTGCTGATATGACATAGTAATCTCCTCTCCTGTGCCTTCATCTAACCTTAACACCCTCGATACAACCTCTGAAGTAATGATCACCTCATTCTCCATCACACTGGCTATAATCCTCTGAGAGTTACCTCTCGTATCATACTCCACCATCCGCTAGAAATCCCTGATATGTAAGTCATATATGGTAGAGGAATGAGAGATCGCGTAGGCGATAAGAGATCTCTGCAACCAATGAATACAGTCTCTAAAGCCAACTGCTTTCGAGTGTGTGTCGTTTAAGATGACAGTAATGTTGTTCCTCTCATCAAACTTCAGATTCGCCATAAAGTCTGAAAACCAAATGAAACGCATTAGAATAGTATATTAAATAATAATATTAAAGAAAAATAAGAAAAGGATTAAAATTGATCAAAAACCAAATTAATTTCTCTGGCCGAAAGTATAGTTTCGTAAGAAGAATTTTAGTTTCGGCAAGCGAAAGTATAGTTTCGTTAGCAATTATTCATTAGTTTCGGCAAGACAGTGAAGTAGATTCGACTGGCCGAAAGTATAGTTTCGGCACAACGAAGCTGAAGTTTACCCAGCGAAATTGTTAAGTTCGCTCGGACAGCATAAAACCACAGTTTCCCTGAAAAACCATGAACTTTTGTTTAGTTTCGCTGGACTATCGGTACTTTCGCATTTAGAACTGCGAATGTACCAAAGAGTCTCAATCGAATAGACTCACAATGTTGCTGTTTAACTTCAATTAAATTATAGTCATGAGTTCGAAACTCACTTGCAAACAAGATACAATGGTCAATCAAGAATCAAAAACACCGAAAATCAAAATCGCACTCAAAAGCAACTGATAAACCCTAAAACGCCTAAACCTTCGAATGTGCGAAAATGAGAAAGTAATTTCGCAAATTGAGTTATATAGTAAATAGTTTCGCAGTGAGCGGAACTGTAGTTCACCAGGCGAAGCTACAATTTTGACGGGCAAAACTCTAGTTGAAATTGATTTTTGCACGACGCGAAAGAGCCGGTCGAAGCTACAATTTCGCCCTGCGAAACTATCATGGAAAGTACAATTTCGCTGTAATAAAAAAAACTTAATTTTTTTTATTTTGTTTCCCTTTTCTTTAAAATAAGTTAAAATAAAATAAAAAGTACAAAATAAAAATAAAAATAAAAGAAAAGGAAATAAAAGGAATTAAAATACGGTAAGCAAAATTAAAAGAAAATTGCCCCACAAGACCTCACCATTATTCACGATTAATAATTTTATAACAAAATTTGAACAATATAAAAGGATATGAACGAGAAGCTGAAAAGATCTTCTGGAGAATCAAAGTTTGGCGGGATTACTAATATGCATGTGCTTTTAAGTCCATGCCTTCTTTATTTCAACATATGCATCGCAACTATTGTTATCATGTTTTGGATTTTGTTCAAGGAAAAAATTGAATGACCCAATCTCTACAGACATTTGGCAAAGAAACTTATCATGTCCTCATGATCTATTGAACAAAATTCACACTTTGCATGAATCTTCCTCTCAAAAGCAACATAGGTCTTATTTCAAAAGAAGCAATGCCCTTATAGACATCAAATGATAAGAGCTCCAGGTCTATATTTACGTATAACAGAGGAGATGATCAATTGAGTTTTCCAGATAATAACTTCAGGTCTATACTTACATATAACAAAGAAGATTATCATAGTGTGCTGATGAGAGCTTCAGGTCAGTACTATCGTATAACAAAGGAGATCATCACTCCAGGTCAATGTTCACACATAGCAGAGGAGATAAGCACAAGATAGAATACGGAAGGGAACATCTTATATGCAAAGATGAAAAAGCATATTGCTTTTTGAGATAGATAGGAATGATTTGAACCAAAGATACTTTAGATAATAATAACTCAAAATAGAGGTATCACGTTCTCAATCCTTTTTGAACAAGGAATTGAAACTGTGTGAAGGCCAAAGATGTCAAGGGGATTATTTGAGTCATCAAGTTTCTTGTTCTATTAATTCCGCTACAAAATAACTGTGTACTTTGATTCCTGGCTGACCTATCAAACATATCCCACACAATACTGTTAACCTCCTTTATATCATCCAAACTTCTCATTTTATTCTACAAAGGAAAACAAAAAGAACTTTTAATATATATTCTCCCCTGAAATTTTTACATTTAAGAAAGATATGGAAATTTCTTACTTGACCTTATAACACTATAAATTATTATTATTATTATTATTATTATATATATAATATTTTTAAAGTGAAAAATAATGAAGAATGAAGGAGAGGACTAAACAAAAAGAAAAGAAAGAAAATCAAAGGAGAAAAATAAACAATTTGTACAGAACATAGGTTTAAAGAAAATGAGTTTTAAAATGATATTAAACTTGTTGGACCAAAAGAACCAATGAGCCAAGATCAGAAAACCTCTAAGTCCCACATGGTATCACAACTGCTGAAAGACTCATCAGTAGTTTGACAAGTGCTGAAGACTTCAACAGCTGAAGATCAAGTGCTGAAGACCTCAACAGCTGAAGAAATAAAGTGCTGAAGTACAACAGCTGAAGAACACAAGTGCTGAAGCACAACAGCTGAAGAACACAAGTGCTGAAGCACAACAGCTGAAGAACACAAGTGCTGAAGCACAACAGCTGAAGAACACAAGTGCTGAAGCACAACAGCTGAAGAACACAAGTGCTGAAGCTGAAAGACCAAAGTACTGAAGTACAACAGCTGAAGAGGTTACAAGTGCTGAAGATCAACAACTGATGTACAAAGTCTGAAGACAAAGACTGAAGACATCAGCTGATGATATCTACTGAAGTCATCAGTTGATGAAACGCCTGACGGTCAAAGTCTGAAGATCAAAGTACTGAAACATCAGTAGTTTGTCACAACAGCTGAAGAGTACTTCTTCAGTAGTTGTGATATCAGTAGTTTTATATTTTTATATTTTAGTAGTTTTATGTTTCAGTAGTTTTGTAAAACGACTGAAGAGCTTGTTCTTCAGTCGTTGTAGTTTCAGTAGTTTTATGTTTTGTACTTAACACACTGATATGTTCTCAGTAGTTGTGAACATTTCAGTAGTTTGTTAAGAATTAGTTATTTTTGTATTAGATCTGCCAGTTGTCACTTTCCATGATAACAGCAGTGATTGTTGCACTCTATATAAGGAGTGACAACTTATTGTAACTATGATAAATGAGATGGAATGAATGAATGATTTGATTAGAAATATTCTACCTCTATAAACATTCCTTGAAATCAGAAATATATATTCTCTCCCTATAACCGTATGCGCTCTTAATGCTACAAATATCGATTGCTTGCTACAATTTGTCTAATTCTTGTTTGTATTCCGCTGCCTTGTATCCTAATACATCAAACTTGTGATCGCTGATCTTGTCAAATGGTATCAGAGCCAGGTTAATCATTGATCGATCTGATAATTGATCATTGAAACTGCTATTCAAGATCTAAGTTTGATTGAATTAGCTTTTGTTTTTGCAAGAAACGGTTATAGAGATTGAATTTTCTGTATTTCTGCTCATTCATCCTGAGATCTTTTCTTGGTTCTCATTGAGTTTGTTGTGGTCTGTCTAAAATTTTTTTAAAAGCTTGAACTAAATTGTTTTTGAACTGAAAATGACTACTCCCTCCAATGATCCTCACAATACTGGTTCCTCAACCAAGCCACCAATGCTGGTTAGGAATGAGTATAACATATGGCAAAGACGTATGCTCCATCACCTGTCTGTTAACATCGCAGGGTGTTGGACATCAGTGGTACATGGTCCACACAAGCCTATGGTGAATAACCCGGAAACCAATCAAATGGTTCCGAAGAGGAGGGAGCAATACTCAGATGAGGATAAGAAGTTGCTTGAAATTGATGCAAAAGCCCATGGAATTCTGGCCATGGCATGCCAAATGAAATCTATTCTGGGCTAATGCATCATGAAACTGCCCATGACCTCTGGAATGCCTTGAAAGAACAATTTGGAGGAACAGATGAGGTCTTGGCAAATAATAGAGAAATTCTTGCCCAACAATTTGAGACATTCTCTCATAGAAAGGGTGAGACACTGACTCAACAATATGAGCGGTTCTCTTGTTTGATCTCTGAACTAAAAATGGTCAAACTTGAATACACCAATATTCAGATGAATAACAGATTTCTCAGATCACTGCCTGAGAGATGGGACACATATACTATTGTCCTACGCTCCAGTGCAAGTTTGGACAAACTATCTCTCACCCAACTCCATGAGAGAGAGATAGAACAGAAGAGAAAGCTGTCTTCATCTGGAAAGCTCACTGAAGACTTTGTACCAGGCAACACTGCGTTGGTGGGTCATGAGTCAGAATATGCTTCATCTGAATGCCAGTATGATGAGCATATTAATTTCTCTTCAAGCACTTCTGATTCTGCATTTGTGAGTATTGATGGTCAGTTTACTGGGTGTAATAATGACAATTTATGCTTCATTATGGATGATCTCAAGGGGATTGCTAATGATGACTTAAAAGAGATGGATATTTTGAGCCAAATGGCCCTGATAAATATCAGATCTCAGAAGTTCTATAAAAGAACTGGAAGAAAATTCCCAGGACTCTCTGGCAAAACCAAAGTTGGTTTTGACAAGAGCAAGTTAAGGTGTCACAAATGCCAAAGGCTTGGACACTTTGCAAGGGAGTGTAGATCAACTGGATCTAACTCCACTGCACCCTTTGTGACTTTTTCTGGCAATAGTCAACAACACAGAGGGCAACATCCTGTCACCTCTAGTCATCATCCTCAACAACAATCTCCGGAATATTTTGTTCCTCAGGGTCAAATGCCATATTCGTACCCTTGTTATTACATGCCACAGCCAAATCAAGTTCAAGTTCCTATGGCACCACAACCTCATGCACTACCAGAACCTCAGCCTTCCCAATCTCATCAACAATCTCATCCTCAACAACACAGCTTCTTCACCCCAGGAGTTGTTGACTGGAGCAGTTTACCAGATGACTTGTCTGGTCATGATCAACTATTCTCTGGTGCTGGTCAACATGGTGGTGACAGTCCTTTTGGGAATCTAGCTCTTATGGCTTTGGAGTCTGTTGATACTTCATTTTCTAATGCCTCTACACCTCAGGTATCACAGGTATCCTCTGAGGCAAAAGCCAAATTATGTTCTGAACAATGCATAGCAGCATTTGCTTCCATTAGAGAAGCAAATGTAGCTCTAATTAATAAGAACATTGAGCTAGAACAAACAATTTCCAAAAACAAAGCTGAGTTTGAGTTTGTGCTCAAAGATAAAAATGATGAGATTTATAAACTGAATTGCCAAATAATTGATGATAAGGCTAGAGAAGAGGTACTTCTAGAGAAGTACAAAGATCTCAAAGAAACCCTTGCAGTTACCCAGGTCGAGTGTGATAGATGGGTACAATCATGCAAAGGTTTTGAAATGCTTCTTAGTAAGCAATCTGCTTCAAATGTGAAGTTTGGAATTGGTTACAATCATACTGCTCCACCTACAGATTTTACCCCAAGAGCAGAGGTAGAGTCTAATGGTGAGAGTGATAACCAATCCATCACATCATGTGATCTACCTTCTGATACAGCACAATCAGAAGTAGCAGTCAACATCAAGCCCTCTTTGAACCTATCAGCTGATGTTGATGGTTCAAATGCTGACATTCACATGATTAATGAGTTGATCAACTCAGGAGTTAATCCTGAAGGTCCTGAAAGGACTAGAGAGCAGGATTTAACACCTGAAGTTCAAACTTCAACTGCTGTCAGTACTGAAGAGAAGAAAACTGGCAGTAGAAAGAGTTTGAAGACTACTAAAGAGGTAGTCAAGAAAGCAACCAATGCTTCCAAAGCATTGAAGAACAAGTCTTCTGTTGCTTCACCTTCTTTAGTTGATGATCAACCTAAGATGAAGAAGAAACCATGTGAAGTATGTGGTTTGTTCAATCATCTTACAGATGATTGTTGGTACAAAAGAGGTTCCAAACTCAAACAAAAGGAAGAAATTAATGAGAAAATGGTAAAAATGAAAACTGAGTTTGAGACCACATTTGTATCAGCAACATCAAATCCTGTAACCCTTAAGTCCTTAAAGAAATCCAAAAAGGAAGGGGTTAAACAGGTGACAGCTGAGGGTGCTCAAAGAAAAGGTGCAACATAGGAACTTATCAAACTCCACTAGCAATGTGTCTGATGAGCTGAAAGCTTTATCACAAAATCAGACACAGCTGGTGATGATGGTACAACATCTGTGGGTAGAGTTAACCAACTAGATGCTCCTATGTTGAAACCACAGAAAAGGAGGTCCAAGCCAAAGGACTCCTCTTCTACACCATCTTCTTCCTCTCAGGCTGTTGTTTCAAATAAACCTGTTAGTTTACCATCTATTGATGAGACCAGGCCCAAAACCAAAAAGGTTTGGGTCTCTAAAACTAACTGATTGTTTATTATTGCAGGGCTCTTCAACATGCCAAAGTAGCATCTGGTATGTAGACAGTGGGGGATCTATGCACATGACTGGGAACAGCTCTCTTCTTCATGACTACTCTCAAGGAAAGAAGGGATTTGTCTCTTTTGGCAATGATGCTAGGGGTTACATCATCGGTAAGGGCTTTGTCTCCAATGGAGAAATCAAATTTGATGATGTTAATCATGTGGAAAATCTCAAGTACAATCTCTTGAGTGTCAGTCAAATGTGTGATAAAGGCCATGTTGCCCTTTTCACCAGTCAAAACTGTAGGATTCTGTCATCCAAAGTTTTGCACTTGATTGACAAGGTGTTGGATGATCACACTCTCCTGAAAGCCAACAGGACAGGAAGAGTGTATGCCTTAGATCTCTCTAAGAAGATAGATCTCAAAGGCAATCCTTTCCTATTTTCCAAAGCCTCTTCTCAAGAATCTAAATTGTGGCACAGGAGGCTTGGTCATGTTAATCTCAAAAACATGAATCAGCTTTCCCACAACAGTTTAGTCAGAGGCTTACCAATAAAGGAGTTCCACTGTGATGAAACCTGCACTGCTTGTTTAAAAGGAAAGCAGCACAAAGTCTCATTCCCTCCTATTGAAGTGCCCAAGTCCACTGCCTGCTTGCAATTACTGCATATGGATCTATTTGGTCCTGTGAGAGTAATGAGCATGGCAAAGAAGAAATACTGTCTGGTAATTGTGGATGATTACTCCAGATTTGTATGGACTTTCTTTCTACATTCAAAGGATGAGGCTGCTCAGAAGATTATTCACTTTGTGCTGTACATTGAGAAGCAGTATTCCCTTCCAGTCAAGTGTATTAGGAGTGATAATGGAACTGAGTTCAGAAATCATACACTTGATGACTTCTATCTTTCAAAGGGAATCAAAAGGCAGTTCAGCATTCCAAGGACTCCAGAACAAAATGGAGTAGTGGAGAGAAAGAATAAGACCCTCATTGAAGCTGCAAGGTCCATGCTGGCTGACTCAGGTTTGCCACTGACCTTTTGGGCTGAAGCTGTCAACACAGCTTGTTATGTGCAAAATAGAGTTTTAGTAAATCAGAGGTTGATGAAGACTCCATATGAAGTTCTCCATCATTTGGCTCCTCTGATTTCATTTTTCAAAGCATTTGGGTGTCCCTGTTTTATTCTCAACACAAAGGATCAACTCCATAAATTTGATCCTAAGGTGGATGCAGGGTACTTTGTTGGTTATTCATCTACTTGCAAGGCATACAGAGTCTTCAACTGCAGAACAAAGATGGTTGAAAAAACTCTACATGTTAAGTTTAATGAATCTCCAAAGGACAAGATTCCACAAAGTCCTGTGGAGTTATTTGATTTGGACATACTGCAATATGTTCCTTATCAAACTCCTGCTGTTGCTCCTGTCAACAGTTCACCACCTAGTGGTACTGCTGATGATGATGATGATTGCAGTACTCACCTCTTCAGGTTTAGTGATCAGCTGCCTGAATCAGCTAGACCTGATGTTCCTGTAGCTCCAGTAGCACCATCCACAACAAATGCTGATGAGATCTCTTCGAATTCAACTTCCTTTGAATTACCATCCACTGATTGGTTTCAAGGAAATGATTCACCATCACCATCTGTTGCTGCTGAGGACTACAAACACTTGCACAGATCTCATTGTGTATCAAGATCTGAAGAATCACCCTATGTCTCAAATCATTGGTGATATCACTGCTGGTGTATCAACAAGAAGTCAATTGTCAAATTTATGCTTCTATGCTCTCTTCATCAGTCAGCAAGAGCCAAAGAATTATCACATTGCTTTAAAGGACAATGGATGGGTTGATGCCATGCAGCTTGAGCTTCTTCAGTTCAAGAAACAGCAAGTGTGGGAACTGGTTCCTCTACCTCCAGGTAAGTGTGCAATAGGCACTAAATGGGTGTTTAGGAACAAAACAAATGATGAAAATGGGCTTATTGTTAAGAACAAAGCCAGACTGGTTGTTCAGGGGTTTGCACAAGAAGAAGGTATTGATTATGATGAAACCTTTGCCCCTGTAGCCAGACTGGAAGCAATTCGATTGTTTTTAGCTTATGCTGCTTATCAAAACCTTAAAGTTTTTCAAATGGATGTCAAAAGTGCATTTTTGTATGGTAAAATTAAAGAAGAGGTTTATGTATGTCAACCTCCAGGCTTTGAGGACAATAAACATCCTAATTGGGTGTATAAGCTTGATAAGCTCTTTATGGGTTAAAACAAGCTCCTAGAGCCTGGTATGAGACATTATCAAACTTTCTTCTGGAAAACAATTTACTAGAGGCTCCATAGATAAGACTTTATTCATTAAGAAAGCTGGGCAGCATAATCTACTTGTTCAAATTTATGTAGATGATATCATTTTTGCATCCTCTGATCCAAAGTTGTGTGATGCCTTTACAAAGTTGATGCAACAGAAGTTTGAAATGAGTGCCATGGGAGAATTACAGTTCTTTCTGGGATTGCAAATCAAACAAAAGGCTGATGGAATTTTTATTCATCAGTCCAAATATACAAAAGATCTTTTGCAAAAGTTTGATTTACAAAACTGTAAGCCTTGTTCTACTCCCATGAGCAGCACCACACAAATGGACACAGATCAGAAAGGTAAAGTGGTTGATGAAACACTTTACAGATGTATGATTGGGTCCTTGATGTATTTAACAGCTTCTAGACCAGATATTATGTTTGCTACATGTGTTTGTGCTAGATTTCAGGCTGCACCTAAAGAGTCTCATCTGATTGCAGTCAAGAGGATCTTTAGATATCTGCAAGGCACTCCATCTCTAGGTTTATGGTATTCTACCGACATTCTGGTAAATTAGTTGCTTTTCTGACAGTGACTATGCAGGGTGTAAGTTGACCAGGAAATCAACTTCTGGTGGATGTCAATTCCTAGGCAACTGCTTGATTTCTTGGCAGAGTAAGAAACAGACCTCAGTTGCTACATCCACTGCTGAAGCAGAGTACATTGCTGCTGCAAGTTGTACATCTCAGGTACTCTGGCTTCAAAACCAACTGTTGGATTATGGCATTACAGAGACTAAGACTCCATTGTTAATGGATAGTGCTTCAGCTCTTTGCATTGTCAAAAATCCAGTCCAGCACTCTAGGACCAAACATATAGAGATCAGACATCATTTTATAAGGGATTGTTTTGAAAAAGGTCTGATTGATCCTAAGTTTGTGCCTAGTGCTGATGAGCTTGCAGACATTTTTACTAAGCCTTTGGATAGTTCAACTTTCCAAAACTGGTGTTAAGGCTTGGTATGCTGCAGCTAGAATAAGTGACAACTACTGATGATCTTAGTAATTCATACTGATGATCATGAGTACCTATGTCACATATAAGTACTGATGAGCTCTTTTAACCTTAGTAGTTTTTATAACTACTGAAGGCTAAATGTCACACACAAGTACTGAAGTACTCATCTGTTCTAAACTACTGATGTAGGTTACTACTACTGATGCAGTTACAACTACTGCAATCAGTAAAAACAGATAAGTACTGATGTCCTATGAAACAACTGAAATCAGCCAAAAAGACTGATGAATGTGTTGAGGACAGTTTGAAACAGCTGAAAAGCTAAGAATTGACGAAAACAGCTGAAGAGAAATTTCTCTTCAGTCGTTTGTACAACTGCTGTTTCATTTTAAACAACTGAAGCAAGACCACGTCTTCAGTAGTTTTATAACTACTGATGATTAATACCAAGTCTTCAGTTGTTTACAACAGCTGATGACAAAACCACGTCTTCAGTAGTTTTATAACTACTGATGACTAATATCAAGTCGTCAGTTGTTTACAACAGCTGATGACAAAACCACTGTCTTCAGTAGTTTCATAACTACTGATGACAAACACCAAGTCCTCAGCTGTTTCAATCATCTGAAGTCAAAACCACGGTCTTCAGTAGTTTTCTAAACTACTGTCCTAACACCACGACTTCAGCTGTTTCAACTTCTGAAAGGATAATACCATGTCAACGGTCGTTTAAAACTACTGATGACTAACACCACATCCTTCAGTCGTTTCCTTACCCGTACCCTATATATATCCCTAACCTTAGCTCTCAATGCTTCATCTTTTCAAACCTAACGTTCCTCTCCAAAACTTCCCTCCTCTCCATGGCGTCTATGCAAATTAAACCGCGACACAACTGTGTTGCCTACCTCACCAAATCGCCGATCTGGACTAAGTTCGATACTACTATCGATCTTATGGTTCAGTCCCAATACAAAACGGCATTTCTTCTGAATCCCACATTACATGCCGAATCCTTGCACCAATTTTGGATGAACGTTATGTTACCACTGGGGAGAACAACACACCATCTCTCCGGTCGGTCGTCAACAACAAAGAAGTAGTCATCACTCCTGCAATAATCCGCCAAATTCTTAAACTGAATGATGCTACTTCTCCTGCTGGATATCCGAAGGGCACCATAGATCTATCCTTTGCTCAACATGGATATCAAGGCGATCTCAGTGCCTCCACTATCATGAAGAAACACTTTAATGACGCTGAGCGCCTGATTTTTCACATGGTGAATGTATGTTTGGCCCCTAAGACGTCGTCTTGGGATCAATGTCGACAAAATGGCAGCAGGTAATGTATTCTATTCTTGAGCAACAACCACTTAATTCTCTGAAATAATATTTTTAGAGCTCAAGGATATGGCTCAAAGACTAACTGCCAACCGTTGGATACTATATCCACGGTTCACAATGGCCATATTACAGACCAGCTTAATGCTGAGGGACTTGTTGGCTTGGGAGTCCCTGCTACGGCTGTTCTGCCGGAAGTATACTCCCGGCACAACTCTGACCGGACACTCAAAATGGCTGCCAAGCTGCGAAAACCCACGCAGCTGGAACCCACAGCCACCACCTCCAAATCCAAAGTCCCCACCAAACCCACCAAAAAGAAACCCAAAATGGCTACTCAGGGAATTGAGTCCCCTGAGGATGCCCCTGCAACACAAACGCAGGATATATCCACTAGTACAAACCCCCTAGTGGATACAATGACTCCTCCAGCCACAGCGCTCAGGCTTCCTCTCAACAGGAGCCTGCAGCAACCACACAAGGGGCACCTACATATCTGGGATCTTCCTCACTTGAGGAGATTGCCATTGAAGAGCACCAACCTCCCCAGGTGCACACTGCTTCTATCCCCTCACCCCAAACAACCGCCCCTCACAGCCCAACTTTAATAGTTGCACAAGTGCTGACTCAATTGCACTCCTCACCCCCTCCCCAGAAACCACTTACTACTGGGAATACCTCTACAATTGAGGGGGAGGAACACAGTGCACTTGAGAACCCACAGCACAGGGGTTTCCCAGTTCTATCTCCTGGTGTAGACAAGGAGCTTAGAATATCCAGTGAGGCTGCCACCTCCTCTGACTCAACACATGACCAGAGTGAGGCTGGTAACATTGCTAAGACCTCACTAGAGGCAACAGCTAATGATGGACATTGTCCTGAGGCTGGAAGTCCCCAGTACCAAGCACAAGGGGCACATGCACAAACTGGTCTACACCCAGTGCATGTAAATCCTGCTCTAAGCAGGAGGTCAGATGATTCAGCTTCGGCTGATGATGACCTGGGCTTTTTCTATGATGTTCTTGCCCAGAACACAATCCTTGAAGAGAAAGTAAGTAGGCTGCAAACCTACTTGACCAACTCTCCCAAGGAGCAAGACCATCTGCCTCTACCCACCCACAGATGGCACCTTCACTTGAAGGTTTCCCACACACTGAGCCACTACAAAATCAACCACCTACCTCTGCTTCAGGCCCTACTTCTCAGGAACAGAACCTCCTGAGCAAATAGGTGCTGTACTCCAAAATTCCCTCCTCTCATCACACCCATAATCACTGACATAGTGATCAAAGCCATTGATGAGAGGCTTTCCTCAGTAATACAACCATTGATAGAGGATGTTGTGGGCAAACAGCTTTCTGGCAATCAACCCCTTGCAACCAATGCAACCAAAAAGGGGGAGATTAAGTCAGTGAAAGCAAAAAGAAAGAGGAGTATAGAGGAGAAAGAAAGGAGAAAGAAACAGAAGGGATACTAGTGGAAAAGGATGTGGAGACCGATAAAGAGAAGGAAAAAGAGAAAGCCTTGGAGCTACTGATAAAAGAGGCTGATGCCGAACACAGCAGATCAATGGACAACATCATTGATCAGCTGTTTAGGCAAGGCCATGACACCAATAAACTTGACTCTGAGATTCGACGACTAGAGATTGAAGAAATCCAGAATAGATGGGCAAGTTATGAAGTGTTAGAAAGAGAAAGGCTTGAAATCATGATAAGATTTATTGCAAAATATCTTGGAAGATCAATGATTGAAATCAAAGCTTGGCCCAGGGACAGTATCTTGGCAATCACCACTAAGATCTGTTCGTCTGAAGCATATACTAAGGGGCTTGTTATTGAAGCTTGAATGAAGCGGGTGCTGGGAGCAGGACTAAGCTAGCCAAGCAATCAAAAGCCACACTCACCTCAAGGATGCTAGAACAGCCTGTCAACATTCCCACACCAAAACCACCAAAAACAAACCACCAAACCAACTCCCTTACCCTCAAAACCCATAGCCGATGATATACCCTTGAAGAAGAAGAGAAGGATATTGAGGCTAGAAGATGATGAGAAGATGATGAAGATAGGCTGCCGCTCTCAGCTGTGATTCAGTTGCCTAAGGCCACAAGTCACTCCTCAGCAATTACTCCTGAAGTCCAGAGACAAATGGTTAAAGTGAAGCTAGAAGAAGAAGAGCTTCATAAACAGCATGATGAGGAATTGCTGAAGAGAGTTGACAAAGCTTATGCAGCCACATCTTCTATCATCAATATGAAGGAGCAAGCCCTCAGACTTTACACTCTCAGGCATACCTTTCAATATCAAAAGGAAAGAGTGAGGATTTGGCCTGATCCCAGGGTTTCTCACAGAATTCATAAGAACAATATACCTCAGAGATACATTGGCCAGGTGAAAAAGATCGTAGATGAAGTGATCTCTCTGGTCTTTGTAGTTTCACCCTGGGAAATCCTAGAAGACTTCAAGAAGGCCTACAAAGCTAATCTAACCCCTCAGAAGATGCTGGAAACAAATAGTGAAAAAGGGGTTAGTTTACAAGAGGATTGAGGAAGTCAGGAAAAATGAGCTCCAGTTGTTCCTAGAGGGTAATCACCCGGATGAGTTTGCTTACAGAATAATAACAACTGTGGAGCTAAAGAATGGAAAACAGGCCAAATACCTGTCTGAGTATTATGGGCCTGAATCATTGTTTGAAGGAGGTGTTGAAGAGCTAACCATGGAGGAACAAATCACCTTCCTTGAGGCCTACACAAGAGAGTCGTACAGACTCATTATGGGGAAGTGAATCTCATGAATGGATAACAACTCTGTGTCCAGTTCCCCAAAACAGAGTTCCCATTCATACTCTGCCAACAAATATTTGAGGTTTCTTCCCAGGCCGGAGCTTACATGGGTCATCTTCGCTACTGATCAAGAAGGAAAAAGACCAACATTTTGCCATCAATAAGTGGGAGAATAAATAAGTTAGAGGTTTTGGCTGCATTGGTTCAGGGGGAGTTTGTTGGACCAAAAGAACCAATGAGCCAAGATCAGAAAACCTCTAAGTCCCACATGGTATCACAACTGCTGAAAGACTCATCAGTAGTTTGACAAGTGCTGAAGACTTCAACAGCTGAAGATCAAGTGCTGAAGACCTCAACAGCTGAAGAAATAAAGTGCTGAAGTACAACAGCTGAAGAACACAAGTGCTGAAGCACAACAGCTGAAGAACACAAGTGCTGAAGCACAACAGCTGAAGAACACAAGTGCTGAAGCACAACAGCTGAAGAACACAAGTGCTGAAGCACAACAGCTGAAGAACACAAGTGCTGAAGCACAACAGCTGAAGAACACAAGTGCTGAAGCTGAAAGACCAAAGTACTGAAGTACAACAGCTGAAGAGGTTACAAGTGCTGAAGATCAACAACTGATGTACAAAGTCTGAAGACAAAGACTGAAGACATCAGCTGATGATATCTACTGAAGTCATCAGCTGATGAAACGCCTGACGGTCAAAGTCTGAAGATCAAAGTACTGAAACATCAGTAGTTTTTCACAACAGCTGAAGAGTACTTCTTCAGTAGTTATGATATCAGTAGTTTATATTTTTATGTTTCAGTAGTTTTATGTTTCAGTAGTTTTGTAAAACGACTGAAGAGCTTGTTCTTCAGTCGTTGTAGTTTCAGTAGTTTTATGTTTTGTACTTAACACGCTGATATGTTCTCAGTAGTTGTGAACATTTCAGTAGTTTGTTAAGAATTAGTTATTTTTGTATTAGATCTGCCAGTTGTCACTTTCCGTGATAACAGCAGTGATTGTTGCACTCTATATAAGGAGTGACAACTTATTGTAACTATGATAAATGAGATGGAATGAATGAATGATTTGATTAGAAATATTCTACCTCTATAAACATTCCTTGAAATCAGAAATATATATTCTCTCCCTATAACCGTATGCGCTCTTAATGCTACAAATATCGATTGCTTGCTACAATTTGTCTAATTCTTGTTTGTATTCCACTGCCTTGTATCCTAATACATCAAACTTGTGATCGCTGATCCTGTCAAAAAGAAAATCAAAGAAAAATTGTAGCATTAAGAGTTTAAACAAAAAGAAAATGAGAAAAATAAACAATTTGTACAGAACATAGGTTTAAAGAAAATGAGTTTTAAAATGATATTAAACCTAACATAGAGATCAATTCATAAAAAAAGAGGTTTATTAAATGTTTTAGTGCAAAGATATGCTTTTTGGTTTTTGGTGTCAATGAGAATAATATCAATAAAACCCTTTTCCTAAGCATCAATGATTGCATGAATCCATGTCTCAATGTGCTTGGTTCGGGAGTGATGAATAGGATTCTTGGCAATCCCAATGGCTGCTTCGTTGTCACAGAACAACGATGTATGGAGAAAGTTTATCCCATAGTCAATCATCTGGTGCTAGATCCAGAGTACTTATGAACAACAACTAGAGGCAACAATGTATTCTGCTTCTCCCGTAAAGAGAGAAATAGTGGTCTGTTTCTTGCTTTGACATGAAACCAAACAATTTCCCAAGTATTGACACCCACCGGTAACCAACTTTCTGTTTAACCTGCAGCCATTAGAATCACTATCAGAATAGGCATGTAAGTCAAAATTCCCACCATAAGGATACCAAAAACTGAACGAGAAGAGCCTTTAAGATAATGAAAGATTCGTTTACAGCCTTTTCATGGGACTCTTTTGGGGCAGACTGGTATCGAGCACAATATCCTACAGCAAAGGTTATGTTAGGACAACTTGCTGTAAGATACATAAGGGAACCGATCATAGATCTGTAGAGATGAGGATCAACAGGTTTCCCGTTTTTGTTAGTAGTGAGGCATGTTTGAGCAGTAAATGGAGTCATTTTAGGAGAGGCTTCATTCATCTTGAATTTTTTTAATATTTCATTAACATACTTTTCCTGATGAATGAGAATTCCCTCTGGCTTTTGTTCGACCTGCAGTCTAAGGAAAAAGCACATCTCCCCCATCATGCTCATTTCAAAGAGACTACGCATAACCTCCTTGAACTCCCGACACAATTGTGGATTGGTGAAGCCGAAGATAATATCATCGACTTAAACTTGGACAATCAGCATTTCATCATCCACTTCCCTCTTGAATAAAGTCATATCAATGGTGGCACGAGTAAAACCATTTCTTAAGAGATACTGAGTTAGTGTCTCATACCAGATCCGAGGAGCCTGATGAAGACCATAAAGAGACTTATCAAGTTTGTAAACTTTGCTAGGAAACTCGGGATCCTCAAAACCTAGTGGTTGACACACATAAATCTCCTCATCAATGTTTCCATAAAGAAATACACATTTGACATCCAACTGATAGACTTTGAATTGCTTATGCGCAACGTGAGCGAGAAAAATTCAGATGGCTTCAAGACGGGCGACAGGAGCAAAAACTTCGGTATAGTCAATCCCTTCTTCTTGAGCAAATCCCTGGATAACCAATCGAGACTTGTTTCTTACCACAATGCCACGGTCATCGGGTTTTTTTGAACACCCATTTCGTGCCAATTGGGCATTTGTTTGGTGGAAGATCGACCAGGGTCCATACCTTGAGTTTCCGGAATTGTTGCAGCTCTAATTGCATCGATTCAACCCAGCAAGGTTCTTGACGCGCTGCATGAACATTCTTTGGGACAATTTGGGATATAAAATAAGAGAATACACAAATGTTAATCAATCCAGATTGCTTCCATGTTCGAACTCCATCGATGATAGATCATATGATGTTATAATGTGGGTGATCTTTCAAAGTTTTGAAATCAAAGGGCATGGGTAGGATATTTGAAGATGGTTGGCTAATTGGTTGTGGATGGTTAGATGAAAGTGAAGTTGATGGTAAGGAAGAGTCAATTGGAAAGATAGGTGATACTGGCTGAGATGAGGCAGATGTAGGTGTGGAGGGAAGGGATGTGGAAACATGTGGAGGTGGAAGGTCATGATGAAGATGAAGATGCAATATCAACTGGTGTAGCATCATTTGCAGATATAGTAGGAGGGTCATGAGGTATAACAGGTGTTGGGGGAATGAGGTTTGTGTGAACATTGGAGATAGACGTATCATCGTCGAAAAATGGAAGATTAAACGAGTTAAACACAGTATCAGAGTCAAAGAACCATGCTGGTTCAGATTGAACATCGGAGGAATTAGATTCTTGTCAATCAACATAGAAGGACTCTTGAACAATACGCGTTCTCTTGTTATACACCCTATAAGATTTTTAAGAAGAAGAATAGCCAACGAAGTAACATTCATCAGACACAACACCAAACTTCGTCTTCTGCGCCTGAGTACTCAATAAAGTGCACGGGCAACCAAATGGTCGAAAGAAATCAATTAAAGGCTTTCTTTTATGAAATAATTCATAAGGAGTCTTCATTTTATCTTTGACTATCAACACCCAATTTAAACTGTATGAAGCACAATTCACCGCCTCAGCCCAAAAGATGATAGGTAAGGAGGATTCAATTAGCATTGTACAGGCAGCTTCAATAAGGGTGTGATTATTTCGTTCAGCCACACCATTTGGTGGAGGCGTCCTCACAGCATTGAATTGTCTTAAAATTCCCTTTGCAGCACAGAACGAATCAAAGATCTGATTTCTGAATTCAGTGTCGTTGTCACTTTTGACCGCCAAGACCTTTCTCTTGCTTATCGTCTCGATTGAAAGTATTAACTTCTGCAACTTCTTAGTAACCTCTCCCTTGTGAGCTAGAAATCTTACCTATTAATATCTTGAAAAATCATCTGTTATGACAAGACAGAAAGAGTTTTAGCAATTGATTTAACACTGATTAGGCCAAACAAATCAGTTTGTAACAACTCAAGGGGATTAGTTATGCTATTTTCAAGTTATGGCTTATGTGGTTTCTTAGGTTGTTTGCCTTTGGCACATGCTATACATTTTTCACTCACAGAAAAATCTTTTAAAGGTAGTGCCCTAACGAGATTGTTTTTAACTAATTTGTTTATAACTTTGAAATTAACGTGACCCAATCTACGATGCGATAAGAGAGACTCAGAAGTGGAAGCTTTGGATAAGAGACAAGGGATGATAGACTTTGACTCCCTTGAACTCTATAAAGAAGATATGTATCATTCTTTCGTGGAGCCCGCATGAGTACCATCTCTTTTGGAATATCAATCTTAGATTTTAAAAAGAGACATTCATTGGACTTAAACAAGATCAGAATGTCTTTATCACAAATCTAAGAGACACTTAACAAATTAAATGCAAGCTCAGGTACACAATTGACTTTCTCTAAGGTTAGAGAGCCATTGGAAAATTCTCCTTGACCGATCATGTTTCCTATTTTCTTGTCTCTAGCAAATGCTACATAACCTCCATTTATAATCCAATAATTGGTCAACAAGTCTCTGAGCCCCGTCATATGTCTGGAGCATTCACTATCTACATGTCATACACTGTTTACAACCTTAGTGGATGACTCCTACAAAAATATAAAGAACAGGTTAACCAGGTGAGATGGGAACCCAAGTTTGAGCAACTTTGGGTTTAGGAGAGACAAATTTCTTACAAAAGAAATTATGAACAAATTTTGTCAATCTATTCCTAAATGAATTTCTATTAACATGTCTATCATGTAGTTCAGGACAATGCTTAACTATATGATCATCTTGACCAAACCTGAAATAGTGTGGTTTTAATCTAGGTTTATTATGTAATGAGGTAGGGATGTGATCAATATGTATTTCCTCATCACATTCAGACACATTAGAATCTACATCACTGTATGTCTCATATATGCCTCGAGGTCTGTATTTATTTGAACAAGGATGGTTATTTACAAAAGAAGATGAATTGTCATCTGTAGTACAAGTAGTACTTGTACCACTTGTGCTGGCTTTGGATGAAGTTGATACCCTCTCGTTTGATAAAGAAATATTCGTTGGGGTAAAAGATGGAATAGGATGAGAAAAGAATTTGTCAAAGCAATTAGTTTTATGTTTCTCGTTACTTTTTGCGATGAAATCATTCACACTATTAACACAATCAGAACCAGTAGCATCATCCCGGTCCACAGAATTTGAATATAAAATAGAAACATCACGAGAACACGATGAGACAATTTCTATTACAGGTTCATTAGAAACAAAAATAGAATTTAAACTAGATTTATGATCTAATACAGAATGCTGATATTCAGGTGTACTAAGACTAGTGCATCCAAGCCCGCTAGTCGGTTCATAATCTTAGTCCTCATGAACATGCTTAGGATTTACACCTTCTAAACCCGCAGACATACTGTTAGTATCTGTTTTGATCAAATCATTAGAAGGATGAGGAACAGGCATAGGAGAATAACACTAAGTACTAGAAAGAGGATAAACCTTAGCATTTCATAGCCCAATCCTATTATAATCCTTGCCCCCCGTCGATGTTTACATAGATCATCATCTTTCATTCTCGATATTGTACATTTATCTAGCTTTGACTGAAGTTTGCTTGTTTCAAATTCAGCAAGTGCAACCCTTTCAGTCAAAGTGTTAATCTCAACATTTCTTTCCAAAACTATTCGTTTTAGATTATCATTTTCTTTTAAAGCCTCGTTTAATTTAACAAATATTTAGACATGTTTATTTTAAGTTCCGCATTAATTCGTTTTAAATCTTTCTCATTATCAATTAATAAACTATTAGCTTTGTAAACTCCAAATAATCTAATTTTACATGCAGGAGAACACATATCCTGAATTACCTCATACGGAAGTCCCATCACCACCTTTTCTGCTACTAAGACCTTTTCACATTGGCACACAGGAGTACTCGACTTGATTTCCTCAATAGTGATATCAGCATCATCTTTTTCTTTTCCTTGCTCAGTGGATTGACTTCCTTTCTTTCTTAATTCCTCAGATTTACCTTCTTTCACCATCTCATAATCCTTCACCTTTACCGACTCCTCAGCTTCACTTCTAAGATCTTTGAGTGGATCAAAGTCATATTCACAATCTACCTTTCACTTTCCTTTCACAACTTTAGCCACCAGAGCTTGATTAATCTCTTCTCTCGTCTCTTCCACTTCAGCACTCCAATCAAAGTTTGAAATCAAAGCAATCTCCTTTTTGTAACTCATATCCTCTTTTTTCCCATTTGTAGTTAGTCGTGGAACTCCTGTATTACTGGAATCAGTGACGATTGGTAATGGACATTAACATTTGAAATGTCCTAGTTGTTTGCAATTAAAACACCTCAGCTTGGACTTATCAAATCCCAGTTTGGAGTTAGAGCTTTGACCTCCAAAATTCTTTCTCCCAGTGCGTTCCATGAATCTCCGGGCTCGAAGTGTCAGCATTGCCATTTGCCATTGAATATCAGTCTCTTCCAAATCATCAGGGTCCACCTGATACATATCCTCCATTGTCATCCCTTTTCCTTTCAACTCCCCACCACTAAGGCTTCATAGCTCTCAACAAACATACTAAAAAGAGCCATTGTCTTAGATGGAACTGAACTTTCAACATTTTCTTTAGAATTAGCTTGATCTCTCCCAACACTATCATAACCTCTAGAAAAATCACCAGTATTCACACTACCTTAACGAGATATCTGCATAGGAGAGCTTGCAGCGGAAGATAATAATGCAGCATTTTGAGTGAAACCAGATGTAGGCATCATGGTTTGGTTGAATTCCCTTCTTTTCATGTCTAACTCGAAGGATTTAAGCTTATTGATGATGTCCATAAGCTTGTAATAAGTGAAACCTCTTTCCTGCTTTAGCATCCTCACCTGCAGGCTCCACTGAGGTGGGAGAGAGTCTAGCAACCTGTTGACTTACTCATTATTGGAAAGTTTGTCATCATATTTCTTCAGTGTGCTTGAGATTGTCAGAAAATGATTAGTAAGATCTGTGAGACTCTTATTCTTGTATCCCACAAAGGAGTTGAATTCCTTCTCAACTTGAACGCTCTTGTCGTTTACCAACTCGTCATTACCATCATAGAACTCACACAAAGCTTCGAAGAGAGACTTAGCATTCTTATGCTAAGCAAATCGATTGTAGATGTCAGGTGAGAGACAAAGAGTTAATGCTCCAAAAGTTTTCTGGTTTTGATCAATCAACTTCAAATCCTTTTCGTTGAATGTGGATGGGTCCTTGTTTTGGGATACAACATCACCAACAGTGACAGTTGGTATATGAGGACCAGAAATGATAGATTCCCATTGATTATGGTCAGTATAGAAGAAGAAGGCTTTGAGACATCTCTTCCAATCCTTGAAATGATCCCCGTTTATGAGTCTTGGAGGTCTGTTGGGAGCAACACTTTCAGGATCAGCCGGGGTGAGGGAGGTCAACTTTGACATACTAGTTTCGCTGGAAAGAATTAATTTCGCAGAAGATTTGGTAAAATCCGTTGACAATTTCGCAGGGAAGACTAGTTTCCCTGAGTTGCCGTAGTTTCGCAGGCAATTTCAGCAGTAGTTTCGCTAGCCAAATGCCTGAAATAGTTTAGTTTTGCCGACAAATTCGCACGAAACAAACTTGAACTTTCATTCAGAGGTACTTTCGGCAGCAACTTTGCTTGTAAATCACTCACAAGCACCGTTGAACTTTCCTTCAATGAAACTAGTTCGCAGTACAATAGAAATCAACTTCAATGATGATAACCAATGCAGTTTCGCTGGAAGAGCAAGTAGTTTCGCTGGATGAATGAATAATTTCGTTGAAGAAGCTAAAAAGCTTTTTCAACATGAAATCAATCTAAAATCATCAAAAACTCAAGGGATTTGAGATCTAATGATTAACAGAGCTTCCCCAACCAAAAACCAACAAAATTCAAGCAAATTCCATATCAAATACACTCGAATTTAGATCTGAAATTGATGAAAGCTTGATATTGAACAAAAACAACCAAAACCTCAAACAATCATGAGCACTTTGGCTCTGATACCATATTGTAGGTCCATTAGATCAATTTGCAGTACAAATAAGATGCTGAATCGTTCAATATCAAATACAATAGAAATTTAAGCATGACTTTTTATATAGAGGTCTTAATCTATATATAAAATTATCATTCTATCCTTCTTTCACTTTTATTATAAAAGATATATGTAAATATTAAAATTATTAAACTCATAATATGCCCATAGAAAAATATTAGTTTTATAGTTATTATAAATATAAAGATATATAGAAGTTATATACGTGAATATTTAAATAAAATAATACTTATTTAAATACTATTTAGTTATCAAAATATAATTAGTAAAAACAAATTTAAATGTCAATTTATAGTATCATAAATAAAACTTTTTTAATGAAGTGAATTAAATAATATTATATTATTAAATAATGTGTTAATAATGTTTATTAAATACATAAATGAGATAATGGCAAAAATATCAAGTGATGTGCTATAAATTATACATAAAAAGCACATCAATTATTTCTTAATATCTTCTTTAAAATGATGATTGTGTAGTTAAAAATGTTAAATTGTGTTTTTCAGGTGTTTAAAAATGCAAGATGTGTAACACCCCGAATAAAGTCGAAACGAGCTAATTAATAATAATGGGCTTAACTGGGATTAATTGAAGAAAATAAGCGAGAAATTGAGTATGGACCGAGTAGACCTCGCGGGTTATGTGTTCGGCGAGTTTAAGGTCCCGAGAACACCGGTATATATCACAGATCAACTTGAGCAACTCTCATTTGCAACTCAACACCCAATTCCTAGAGAGAGTGTAGAGAGAGAAATTTGAGAGAAAGTGATGATTCAAGGCTCGGTTGATCAAGAGATTGAAGATCGGTGTATGTGGATGTCCAAATAACAAGAAAACACCAATAATCTATGTAAGAAACATCATTTAATCGTTCCTTTTGATGTAAACCCGGATTCTAGAGCTTGAGGTTTTTGAAAATGGTAAAGAATCACCCAAACTCATGTTTTTGTGTAAGAAAACATGTAAGAAGCTTAGATATATCTTATTGGGTGATAAACCAAGGTTTTGGGTGTAAAATATTGAAGTTTTGGGTCAAAAATAGGTTGGTTCGTAATTTCAGCCCGTTTTACGAAACTGGGTGTTCATCCAGCAAAATTATGTAGTTATCCAACGAAACTATGGATCTTCCTGCAAAACTATAGTTTCGCAGGTAGTTTCGCAGACATGGGTTTCCAACAAAATTTGGGCGAAACTAGCAGCGAAGATGCCAACAAAACTGCCTGCGAAACCGCCGGCGAAACCGCTGGTGAAACTAGCAGCGAAACTGCTCATCTTGCAGTGAACTTAACAATGAATTTAGGTAGAAATTAACTCCTTTGAGTGTTAACTTATCTACAGGCTGTGTAGTGTGACCCTTGATTAGAAATCTTGATTGTAAAGCTACTCATCGAGTCCAGGTGAGTTCTAGATCACCTGTTTTAAAGGTTTTAAACTCGTTTAGGGCTGGAAATGCTGACTTATTATACGATTTATATGATCAAGATTTTAAGAGGTTTTAACAGGAAGATCGATTTTTCTATAACAAAATGTGCTATATTCTTGTTAAGTGGTTTTAACGGGAAGATCGTTTTTCTATAACAAAGCGTGACCCCAGCTATGGCGTTTCCCCTTGGAGCTCACTAGAGCCTACTGCCCCTAGGACCCCGCTATCAGGGGCTACCGCCCCCGAACCCCCGTGGTGGGTCGGTTATGTTCTATGATGACTTGTACTTTTTGTGCATATGTATGGGTATGTGAAAGGATTGTAACATCTCGTAATTTCTGTTAACTGCAAGTTAACTTCGTTTATTCTTATAAGGGGTCATTATTGACAATTATAAAATCATGGTTATTTATGCTTATCTTCTTGTCATTAATCTTTAATATATAAAAGTTAATAACCAAGCTATTAAATTTTATAATAATAATAATACTAACAACAATAGTAATAATGTTATAAATAATAAGAATTTCTAAAAAATTATAAAAATTGCAAAAGCTCAAAACTTAAATTTAGTAAGTTAAGGGGGATTGTTTGTTATTTTATAAACTTTAAAAGAAGTTTTAAGCATAAAATAACACATTTATAAACTATAGGGACTAGTTGTGTAATTTCGAAAACTAACCCCCCTATTCCCTTTCCCCCGTCGACCGTCAGTCAAGGAGGGTCCGGCGACCCTACGGCCACCCCTTAACCACCAAATTTTTGGTCGGTCATGGTCCAAATTGTCTCGAATGAATGCCTGAGTACGTTTCGAACCTTAAAGACACTTCAATTTGGTATTTAAGACGACAATGGGTACCGATTGAGCTTGACAACCGTCGAGCCCAAATCTATAAACGTTCGAACATTAAACTTCAATAATAACAAAATTAACTTAACCTAATCAGTCTATCTACTCCTGACCTTGTAATCAATATAATTTCTCAAGAGGAGCACACAATCATCGAGTGCAATCACCACTATCACCGCAACCTACACTTCAATTAAACATCGCCAATTCATCAAATTAAACTAAAATTGATAAGGGGCTTTGGATCCATAGCATCACTCGAAGCTGTCTACAAGTTTAATTTGATTACAGTTGAGGTTTGCTCATCCATTGGTTATCTACGGTCTCGACTTGTTCTTCGGTTGTCCCTGGCATTGTTTCAAATCCAATCGGGTAATTGAATACGTCTACTCATTCGTTTATACATGGGGAACAAAAGCCCCATGGTTACCAACATTCACACGAATGTTTGGTGCTTCGATTTGGATCCAAACGAATCTAGGGTTCTTGGTGAAAAGGGGGAACTTCTAATTTGGATTTAAAAGAGTTTGAAACCAAAGTAAACCATGGCATCAGCCCTGGTTTACAGGTTCCTTGCATACATTCCATCATAGAAGTCCCGGGTTCGAACCCAGCGACCTCCAATGTATTTCTTTTAGGTTGTTTTACAATTTTAAAAGTATATAAAATTTTCTAAAAATCATAAAAAATCAATTTATAAACTTTGTTTATTTTAAATCATTTAATTATTTTTTCTGTAGTTATTCATAAAAATATATCCTTATATTTTTATATACTTTTTTAGAAAAGGCTAAAGATATAATTAGTGTATTTAAAAAAAACAAATGTTTACATATTAGTTTAATCTACACAAACTATTATTTCAAGCGTTGTCTCTAAAATTATTGTTTAAGTCGTGGTCATTTTATTTAGTTACAACATTTTCTTTAAACTTTATGAATGTTACAAAATTATTATAAATGTTAGCCTCATTTCTTATCCTTATATAAAAAAATAAATAAAATCATTCTCACGAAAATATAATTGATTTTTCATTTGATAATTATAACCAACAAAAACCCAAACATCAAGTTGAACCCCTAGTCCATGTTAATTCGTTAAACTTATTGTAAAACTTTACGCTACTAAGGCCTTTTCATATTGGCACACCGGAGTACTCGACTTGATTTCCTCAATAGTGATATCAGCATCATCTTCTTCTTTTCTTTGCTCAGTGGATTGACTTCCTTTCTTTCTTAATTTCTCAGATTTACCTTCTTCACCCTCTCATCATCCTTCACCTTTACCGACTCCTCAGCTTCACTTCTAAGATCTTTGAATGGATCAAAGTCATCTTCACAATCTACCTTTCGCTTTCCTTTCACAACTTTAGCCACCAGAGCTTGATTATATCTTCTCACGTCTCTTTCATTTCAGTACTCTAATCAAAGTTTTGAAATCAAAGCAATCTCCTTTTTGTGACTCATATCCTCTTTTTCCCCTTGTAGTTAGTCGTGGAACTCCTGTATTACTGGAATCAATGATGATTGGTAATGGACATTCACATTTGAAATGTCCTAGTTGTTTGCAATTAAAACACTTCAGCTTGGACTTATCAAATCCCAGTTTGGAGTTAGAGCTTTGACCTCCAAAATTCTTTCTCCCAGTGCGTTCCATGAATCTCCGAGCTCGAAGTGTCAGCATTGCCATTTGCCATTGAATATCAGTCTCTTCCAAATCATCAGGTTCCACTATACATATCCTCCATCGTCATCTCTTTTCCTTTCAACTCCCCCGCCACTAAGGCTTCATAGCTCTAAACAAACATACCAAAAAGAGCCATTGTCTCGGATGGAACTGAAGTTTCAACATTTGCTTTAGAATTAGCTTGATCTTTCCAACACTACCACAACCTCTAGAAAAATCACCAGTATTCACACTACCTTAACGAGATGTCTGCATAGGAGAGCTTGCAGTGGAAGATAATAATGCAGCATTTTGAGTGAAACCAGATGTAGGCATCATGGTTTGGTTGAATTCCCTTCTTTTCATGTCTAACTCGATGGATTTAAGCTTCTTGATGATGTCCATAAGCTTGTAATTAGTGAAACCTTTTTCCTGCTTAGCATCCTCACCTGTAGGCTCTACTGAGGTGGGAGAGAGTCTATAAACCTGTTGACGTGCTCACTATTGAAAAGTTTGTCATCATATTTCTTCAGTGTGCTTGAGACTGTCAGAAAATGATTAGTAAGATCTGTGAGACTCTCATTCTTGTATCCCACAAAGGAGTTGAATTCCTTCTCAGCTTGAGCGCTTTTGTCGTTTACCAACTCGTCATTACCATCATAGAACTCACACAAAGCGTCGAAGAGAGACTTAGCATTCTTATGCTCAACAAATCGATTGTAGATGTCGGGTGAGAGACAAAGAGTTAATGCTCCAAAAGCTTTATGGTTTTGATCAATCGAATTCAAATCCTTTTCGTTGAATGTGGATGGGTCCTTGTTTTGGGATACAACATCACTAACAGTGACGGTATATGAGGACCAGAAATGATAGATTCCCATTGATTATGGTCAGTATAAAAGAAGAAGGCTTTGAGACATCTCTTCTAATCCTCGAAATGATCCCCGTTTATGAGTCTTGGAGGTCTGTTGGGAGCAACACTTCCAAGATCAGCCGGGGTGAGGGAGGTCAACGTTGACATACTAGTTTCGCTGGGAAAGAATTAATTTCGCAGAAGATTTGGTAAATCCGCTGACAATTTCATAGGGAAGACTAGTTTTGCTGAGTTGCCGTAGTTTCGCAGGCAATTTCGGCAGCAGTTTCGCTAGCCAAATGCCTTAAATAGTTTAGTTTTGCCGACAAATTCACACGAAACAAACTTGAACTTTCGTTCAAAGGTACTTTCGGCAGCAACTTCGCTTGTACATCACTCACAATGTCAAACCCTTAAAATCCACATGCGGAGTTTTATCGTGAGGCGTGTGAACAAACCAGGATCACAGTCAATAGTTACTCAGAACGACTCTATATGCCATAATTAAATAAAATTAACCAAAGTATAAACTTTAAACTGTGCGGAAGCGTTTTGTAAAACAACCCAAAGAAATAAAAAATGTATACTATGGCAAAACATGCGCCAACCCAAAAGAGTAAACATTAACCATTATAAACAGTAAAGATGTCTTGAAGACCGAGTCTTAGAATGCAAGTGAAACCATGTAGTGCTCCTAAAGGCAAGCAAGCTAATGACCTGAGAATAGCATACTAAAATGTCAACACAATGGTTGGTGAGTTTAAGAGTGATATTCAAACATAATCAGTTTAATAATAGAGATATAAAAGTAGTGTATTGTAACATATAGCTAGTCCGTTAACAATAAATATTAACTCATTGTGATTTCGCAATTGAAGCTGACTGTGTTATGTTGTTGCCTCCTGTCACGATTTAACAGGTCGTGACAATGTTCAATAGGACAAATTGCACCCGGTTGACCTCGAGTCACACAGGTGGGGCTCGTCAGACCCAGTAGTACTACCCAAATTCCCCGCTATTCAATATTAACAATTCGAAAGTGTGAGGACTTTTCCATGATATCAAACTATATTAATATTATACACAACTTGAATATATTAAGCGTTTATAGTTTACCAGTATGCTATCTCCCCCAAAAGAGATTAAGTAAAGAGTGGGGCATGAACTCACCTGATATGCGTAATAGATACTTAGAGTTTTACTTGACAGACAGAGTGGACAGACCACCTTCAGAGGTTATCTAGATCATATAAGTACATGAGTACGTACAACAAAGAACATGTGAAACCCTAAGTACACTACAACCAAGGACTCAAGGTTTCAAAAAAACAGACACGTTTGACCCAGTTGACCCGTTTGACCCGTTGGTGACTTTATGTGTTGTAAACCATTCAAGCAATCATACACATATATCATACATGGTTAACATTCAAATGGATCATATGTATGCTATATTATCCAGGTGTATCACTTAGATCATCATACAAACAAGTATCATACAAGTCATGCGAATCTAGAACATCAACATGTCCACTAGTTATAACATAACTAACATGCCACAAAAAGATCAAATCACGCACCACATGCCATGTGAAGCCACTCACGACTTCACATCCTAAACCCTGCCAATCCTACTAAGTAGGGGCCTCAGATTCACACGTGTGTATGATGATCATATTCACATCCATTAACCATGTTCATTGCATTCAACATACACCACAACAATCAATTTCCAGTCCCAAACATGATGTCTTAGCTACTAACCAACATCAACATCATATATGATCATCAAAGTCCAAACATCACCCATGATTATCCAAGCATCCCATACAACTAATTTAACATGTTCTATCACATTAGAATTCATCCATGAACATACTAACATGCTCCTAACATCCCAAACATGTTCAAACTATCATCCTTCAAACTTTGTGAAATTAAAGTTTCCCTTTTGGGAAAGTACATTCCAACATCTATCAAACACTCAATGTATTCATGAATTCATTGCAATTATACCATCTCAAGCTCATAACAACATCTAGACATGATTAACAATACCTAGTCATCATAATCTATTAATCATTATGAACAAAAGTTTCCACTTTTGGCAAGATATGAACAACAACATTCATTCCAAGATTTCTAGCATTCATATCAACAATCTAGCGTCTAATTATCATCATGAACACATCAACAACCTCAATCTTTTATTAGACCATCATGTCATGGAAATGAAGTTACTATTATTAGTAATCTATGAACACCTACATCAATTCATCAATTCTTTGCAAGATAATGTATCCTAGCATTCATACAACCTACTAATCATCATACATTCATCAAACAATCATCAATCATATATAATCTTATCAATTTCGAATTAGGGTTGCCTAGGATCAAAGTTCATGATCAAACCATTAAAAACATACAATTCATGCATAATCAACGTTAAACAACATGTATTCAATCCAACTAACATACTAACATCATCAATTAACATCAATTTCGACCACATGAAGATACAAAATCGAATTAGGGTTCGACCACCATCAAGAACTCACAAAAACATGTCAAAATCTATCCTTTAAACATGTAGTTGCTTGCAATTGATGATTCCAACGTGTTGTATGCCTTGTAATCGAACGAAACCGAGGCTTTGAATCTTGTTCTTGGTCGAATTCAAAGTGGGGAGGGGTTGGGAATGCAGGTTGCGGTCGAATGGGGGGTGGGAATTAGGGCTTGGGTGTTTTGTTTAAGTTAATTTACATAATTACCATTTAAACCCTTGTGTTTTGTATTTTATAAAAATTTAAGCTTTAAACTCTTTGTAAAATGTTTTTAACTTAATAATATAAAGATATAAACTAATAATAGTCATTATATATTTTATCTTTATATAAAAACAAGACATACAAATAAATAGGCACGTTTCCACGTTACGCGATTAATTTCCTAATTAACATTTAAAACATGCAAACACATAAACATAATACCATAATCACATAATCAATTAGATTATCAATAATGTAACATTATTAACTATTATTAGGTCACCAACGTTAAACGCCAACTAGTGTGTGCTTACGACACGTGTATGCAAGACTCAACGGAACTAACGGAGTTTGATAACGGAAATTTACCGAATGTCACACACAAGCACTGTTGAACTTTCGTTCAATAAAACTAGTTTCGTAGTACAACAGAAAACAACTTCAAAGATGATAACCAATGTAGTTTAGCCGGAAGAGCAAGTAGTTTCGCTGGATGAATGAATAATTTCGTTGGAAGAAGCTAAAAAAGTTTTTCAACATGAAATCAATCTAAAATCATCAAAAACTCAAGGGATTTGAGATCTAATGATTAACAGAGCTTCCCCAACCAAAAACCAATAAAATTCAAGCAAATTCCATATCAAATACACTTGAATTTAGATATGAAATTGATGAAAGCTTGATATTGAACAAAAAAACCAAAACCTCAAACAATCATGAGCACTTTGGCTCTCATACCATATTTTAGGTCCATTAGATAGATTTGCAGTACAAATAAGATGCTGAATCGTTCAATATCAAATACAAAAGAAATTTAAGCATGACTTTATATAGAGGTCTTAATCTATATGTAAAATTATCATTCTATCATTCTTTCACTTTTATAATAAAAGATATATGTAAATATTAAAATTATTAAACTCATAATATGCCCATAGAAAAATATTAGTTTTATAGTTATTATAAATATGAAGATATATAGAAGTTATATACTTGAATATTTAAATAAAATAATACTTATTTAAATACTATTTAGTTATCAAAATATAATTAGTAAAAACAAATTTAAATGTCAATTTATAGTATCATAAATAAAACTTTTTTAATGAAGTGAATTAAATAATATTATATTATTAAATAATATATTAATAATGTATATTAAATACATAAATGAGAAAATGGCAAAAATATCAAGTGATGTGCTATAAATTGTACATAAAATTATATCAAAAAGCACATCAATTGTTTCTTAATATCTTCTTTAAAATAATGATTGTCTAGTTAAAAATGTTAAATTGTGTTTTTCATGTGTTCAAAAGCGCAAGATGTGTAACGCCCCGAATAAAGTCGAAACGAGCTAATTAATTGTACCACGCGGTTATTCTATTAAAGTAAATAAAAGAAGGAAACATCAATAAACCCAAGTTGAGGGGTTAAAAATGTAAAAGGGACCAAAAGTACAAAAAGTTGGTGTAAAGGTGGGCATGGCCACCCACCCTCTCTTCACATCACCTTTTCATTCGGTTCTAGAGAGAGTGAGAGCAGAAAACTTTCGGTTGAAGAAGAAGAAGAGGCTGAATTCAAGGTAAGAATTCGAAGTTTCTAAGTGTTCATGATGGATTTTTGTCTCGGTTATATGCTTATGTGTTTGTGTGTGCGTTCGTGTGTGTGTTTGGTGGGTTTCTAGGTGTTTGAACTCATTTGCATACTGGTTAGAAGGAAGATACACCCAAACTTGCACCAGGTGAGTTTCTAGACCATGGTTTTACTTGTTTTAAACTCTTCTTTGGGGTTGAAAATGTATTAAAACGGTTTTTATTATGTTTATGTATGTATACCCGTATGTATTATGCATGTTTGATGATGATTCTTAGATGCTTATAGGTTGTTCATGTTTAGAATAGCCTTGGTAAGCTTAGAATAGATAGGCTTGATGGTTGGGTTCGAAAATATCCTAGAAACATGTTGAGCAGAAGGTTCATGCGCCTAAATAATGCTCATGCGCCTGGAAATACCTTAGAAATGTTTAAGTGTAGCTAATACGCCTGAACAGTGGTTCATGCGCCTAGGATATTAGTCAGACGACTAAGTGTAGGGCCATGTGCCCCAATAGTATCCATGCATCTGAATAGCCCATGCGCCTAAGTATCCATGCGTCCGAATGGACCATACGCCCGAATAGTTCATACACCTGAATAGTTCATGCGCCTGAATGGTTCATGCGCCTAAGTGTTAAAGCGGTGAAGTGTTGGCTGATGCGCCTGCATAGTGATGAAGCGCCCAAACAGGGCTCATGTGCCCAAATAGTATTGGTGCGCCTAAACACTTAGAAATTATTATGAAATTTTTGGGAGTCTGTGCTATTAAGGTTTTGACCAAGGTTTGGCTAGGGCTTATTAACGCTTAGTTTCATGCATGATTATGATTGTTTTATGATTGTTCCGTATTATTATTATTACTATTAGTGTATGAATTTACGTGGTGTGTTTTTATATCATAACGTAAAGTATTACTAATAATAATAAAGCGAAATAGCAATAAAGAAGAGAAGTGGAACTTAAATAAAATGTTAACAAGTCTTGCAAGCTTATAGAAGGTGCACGACCATGTTGTCGTTATGCACACGGGGCCAGTCAATTGAGATTGGCGGACCTTTGCAGCGTACCCTAGGTGACTGGGCCGGCCTTATATACAATAATCAGAGCCCATTGAGGGACCAGAGGGCCCAACACCAGTTTCCCCCACGCATATATTTTAGGGTATTGCTCATTGGTCCACATAGACAGTGAAAGATAAAGATAAAAGAGTACAGAATAAAAAGGCATACAGTAAAGAGAAAAAGCATTATCTGGTTGTATAGTTAATGCGTGCTCACGTATAAAGAGATGAAATTTCATAAAAAGAGTATTTTCATATGTATACCTTACAGAAAGCATTTTATTACTTTTAAAACTAAAACTCACTGAGCAACGCTGACTTTTATACATTTTCAGTTGGCAGGTAAACATTGCTGAGGACGGCACGAGGGTGAGCTACTCGGCAGGGAAAGACTGACATCCATTCATACTTGTTATTGCTGTTGTTTTATAATGCAATTAAACAATTCTTTTGTATTCGGTTAAACAATAGTGTATTTCTTAACAACAATGTTTTTATGGAATTAACGGCTTTTGTTAAAATAATTCCGCTGCTTAAGCTTGTAAATTTAAAATGTTTAATGTATTTAATGCTGTGAATTACCAACTGTGAGGTCTCCGGGAATGGGGCCTTACAAGTTGGTATCAGAGCCAAAGTCTAAGAGAATTGGGCTAAATAAATTTTTAAAACCTAAACTTAAACTGAAAATGGGACAATTGGAGGGATGTCAGCCCGAGTAGCTACGTGCCATCAGGTATGTCTTTTCTTGATGGTTAACCGATGTTATGTGCGCATGCTATTTGATTTATGTGCTCTTAGTAGATTTAGATACTAATTAAGTTAGGATAGGAACTGTTTGGGGTATGAAGAGTAAAGTAAGTGGCTAATCACAACTGGCCACTATAATTAGGGACTTACTATACTTGACATAAACTGAGTTATTACCTTTAATGACCATATTAGTGTTTGAATCTTATAGTGTGTTAGAGGATGGCTGGACAGAAATCTTCCAAGACTCCTAGAGGTAGAGGCCGTCCACGTGTGACTAGGAGTAGTGCTAAGGCTCTTGAGACAACCCATGAGAACCCTGAGGTTCATGGCCGGAGCGAAGAGAATGAGGATGCTAGCTTGAATGCCTCAGCTAGGGAGGCGATTGCTGATGAAGTACACCAGGTCATGCAGACAGTCTTACCGTCTGTGGTGACTGAAGTCATCAGGGCTGTGAGAAGTGAGGAGAGGAAGGAGAAAGAGACTAGAAAGAGATCAACGGGCAAGGGAAGTAAAGGGGAGGAGGAACAACCGGAGCCTGAGACTGTGTTGTCCGATGAGGAGGTGGATGATGTAGTGGGGGTAGCGACCAGAGAGTGCAGTTATGGGGCGTTCCAAAGGTGTAAGCCCCCGACTTTCTGTGGCAATGGCAATGCTGCTGCCGCTCACCGCTGGGTGAGGGAGATGGAGGCGGTCTTGCATATCAGTGAGTGCTGCGAGGACCAGAAGGTGAAGTTTGCAACTCACTCATTCGTTGATTCAGCGCTGTGTTGGTGGGACAATATTGTCCAAGCTGAGGGTGTCAGAGCCATCGGGAAAATGCGATGGAAGGAGTTTAAGCAGTTGGTCATCAAGGAATTCTGTCCTCACAAGGAACTCGATAAAATCGAGAGGGTGTTCTTGCAACTTGAAGCGGGAACCATGACCCACTAGCAGTACACCACTAAATTCAATGAGATGGCGAGGCTAGTGCCAGATCCGGTGATGCCGGTGTCAAGGAAGATCAAGAGGTACATCCAGGGAATGCCGGCTGACATTCGCAGGCACCTGATTGCTGCTCAGCCAGGTACCTTTCGATCGGTGGTAGATTTGGCGGGTAGATTGTATGAGGAGCGAGAGGAAACTATGGTGGAGGTGAAGAAGATGATTGGGGATGGTAAGAACTAGAATAGGAAGAGGTTTGGACGTGGTGGTTTCACTCCAAACAATAAGAAGAGGAAGGTGGACGACCGTGGGGTGTCATCAAGATCAGGGCTGAAAAAGTGTGGCAGATGTGGAAGGGAGCATACCGGCGAGTGCAGGATGGGATTGAATGTATGCTTCAGGTGTGGCAAGCATGGCCACATCGCTAGAGACTGTAGGGTGCTGAAGTGCTATAACTGTGGCGGGGAGGACCACGCGACCAAAGACTGTAAGAAGCCGAGGGTGGAAGCTCTGGAGCGAAGAAGAAGCCGGAGGAAAGAGGGTAGAGGGCAAGTGCTAGAGCTTACACCATGACCCAGGAGGAAGCCAGAGCTGATCCCGATGTCGTGTCAGGTATGTTTCTAGTAAACCAAACTTGTGCCTCTGTATTGTTTGATTCTGGTGCTAGTAGGAGTTTTATTTCCACTACTTTCTGTGCTAAGTTGCCTATTAGTAGTAGAAATGTCAGTGAACCATTCGATGTAGAAACCGCTATTGGTAAGTCCACTAGAATTACTGATGTAATAGAGGACTGTGCTATAGAATTGGAAGGTCATAGGTTTGCTGCTAGGTTACACGTGACGCCCCTAGGTGGATTTGATGTAGTACTAGGGATGGACTGGTTAGCAACCTATGAAGCAAACATTGTATGTCGCAAGAATATGATTCGATTAGTTGCGCCCAATGGGAGTTTGGTTACGATTTATGGAGATCGCTTTACTACGATCCCGAAGGTGATTTCAATGGCGGTGGCGGGGAAGTGCATGAAACGTGGATGTAGTGCCTACTTGGCATATGTAAAAGATGTGGATGCGTCGGTACCGCAATTATCTGAGGTACTAGGGGTGTGCCATTTTCCGGTCGTATTCCTAGAAGACTTACCTGGCGTGCCATCGGATCGCGAGATTGAGTTCCAAATTGATTTGATAACCGGTGCTCAACCCGTTGCCAAAGCACCATATCGATTAGATCCAACTGAGATGAAGGAACTCATGACCCATTTGCAAAAGTTAATGGATAAGGGATTCATTGGACCGAGTATCTCTCCGTGGGGTGCTCCGGTGATGTTTGTAAAGAAAAAGGACGGAAGTATGTGAATGTGCATTGACTATCGAGAGCTGAACAAGTTGACGGTGAAGAATCAGTACCCGTTACCAAGGATTGATGACTTGTTCGACCAGCTCCAAGGTGCCAGTTGTTTCTCGAGGATAGATCTACGATCTGGCTACTATCAATTGAAGGTGAAGGAACAAGACATTCCTAAGACATCTTTCCATACGCGTTATGGACACTACGAGTTCCTCGTTATGTCTTTTGGTCTAACTAACGCGCCAACTGCCTTTATGGATTTGATGAATCGAGTGTGCCGACCGATGTTGGATAGGTCAGTGATTGTGTTCATTGATGATATCATGATCTACTCAAAGAGCGAAGAAGAGCATGGCGGTCATATTCGGGAGGTGTTGGAGACATTAAGAAGGGAGAAGTTGTATGCCAAATTCTCCAAGTGCGCATTCTGGCTGCGCGAAGTTCAATTCTTGGTTCATGTGGTGAATCCTGACGGGATCATGGTGGACCCGACAAAGGTGGAGGCAGTTATGCAATGGAAGTCACCGAAGACGCCATCCGAGATTCGTAGTTTCTTGGGTTTGGCAGGCTACTATAGAAGATTCATTCAAGACTTTCCCAAGATGGCTTCTCCACTAACCAATTTGACCCGGAAAGATGTGAAGTTTGTATGGGGTCAAGCTCAAGAGAAAGCATTCGAGGAGTTAAAGGCAAGGTTGACTCAAGCTCCTGTTCTGTCATTACCCGATGGAAGTGAAGATCTGGTGGTTTATTCGGATGCTTCCTACTCAGGGTTAGGGTGTGTGTTAATGCAGAGGGGGAAGGTTATAGCCCGACAGTTGAAGGTTCATGAGGTCAATTACCCTACTCATGACTTGGAGCTAGCAGCTGTGGTCTTTGCACTAAAGATTTGGAGGCACTATCTGTACGGGACGAAGTGCACCATTTTCACTTTCGAGCAAAAAGATCTGAACATGAGGCAGAGAAGATGGTTGGAGCTCATAAAAGATTATGATTGCGAGATCCATTACCATCCGGGAAAGGCTAACGTGGTGGCTGATGCCCTTAGTCGGAAAGAGAGACCCAAGCCAATTCGGGTGAAAGCATATCAGCTGATCATGACCTCTGATGTAATGAAGCAAGTCAAAGAGTTTCAAGATGAGGCACTGAAGGAAGATCATCTTAACTCTGAGAGGATGAGAGGTCTGGTTGGGGAATTGGTGAAAACACACTTGGTGTTAAAACTCGATTTAGACGGTGTGGATTCCTTGTTTTGGGGATCTACGTGTGAAGATTATGGATGAAGCTCACAAGACTCGATACTCCATTCATCCTGGAGCCACGAAAATGTATCAAGATATGAAAAAAGATTATTGGTGGCCGGGTATGAAGCGTGATGTGGTGGGGTATGTGAGTAAGTGCCTTACTTGCTTATAGGTGAAGGTCAAACATTAGAAGCCGTATGGGAAGATTCAACCTTTGGATATATGGGAATTGAAGTGGGAGCACATCACCATGGATTTCATTACGAAGCTGCCGCGTACTCTGAAAGGGTACAATGCCATATGGGTGATTGTTGACCGTCTGACGAAGAGTGCTCACTTTCTACCAATCCACGAGACATATTCATCTGAGAGGTTGGTTGACCTATTCATCAGGGAAATTGTAACTCATCATGGTGTGTTGGTGTCTATTGTATCTGATCGTGACACCCGGTTTACATCCAAATTCTGCAAGAAATTCCACGACGTCATGGGAACGAGGTTACATATTAGCACGGCTTATCATCCCCAAACTGATGGTCAGTTAGAAAGGACCATTCAGACACTGGAAGACATGCTTCGGGCATGTGTGATTGATTTTGGGGGAAGTTGGGATGACCACCTACCGTTAGCTGAATTCTCCTACAACAACAGCTATCATGCCAGCATTGGTATGCCACCTTATGAGATGCTATACGGTAGAAGATGTAGAACACCCGTTTGTTGGGGTGATATTGGTCAAAAGGAATTGGGGAGCGTCGAGGTAATCGAGGCTACGACTAAGAAGCTTGAGAAGATTAAAGCCTTCATGAAGGCAACCAAAGATAGACAAAAGTCGTATGCTGATAAATGACACAGACCAATTGAGTTCCAGGTGGGTGACCGGGTTATGTTGAAGGTCTCACCTTGGAAGGGTATTATCCGATTGAGGAAGTGGGGCAAGTTGAGCCCAAGGTATATAGGCCCTTTCCGAATCATTGCTCGAGTAGGAAAGATGGCCTATAGATTGGAGTTACCAGATGAGTTAAGTGGAATTCACCCAACATTTCATGTATCTCATCTGAGAAAGTGCTTAGCTAATGAAGACATGATTGTCCCACCGGAGGATATCGAAGTAGACGAAAGGCTCAGTTATGTGGAGCAACCAGTGGCAATCATCGATAGAAAAGAGAAAAGGCTAAGAAATAAAGTGGTTCCTCTTGTGCGCGTATAGTGGAAGCACAGGAAGGGATCCGAATCTACATGGGAGACTGAGGAGGAGATGAGGCAGCATTACCCTCATCTGTTTGAGGAATAACAGGTTTCGGGGATGAAACCTAAATAAGGGGGTGGACTTGTAACACCTGGTTATTCTATTAAAGTAAATAAAAGAAGGAAACATCAATAAACCTAAGTTGAGGGGTTAAAAATGTAAAAGGGTACCAAAAGTACAAAAAGTTGGTGTAAAGGTGGGCATGGCCACCCACCCTCTCTTCACATCACCTTTTACTCGGTTCTAGAGAGAGTGAGAGCAGAAAACTTTCGGTTGAAGAAGAAGAAGAGGCTGAATTCAAGGTAAGAATTCGAAGTTTCTAAGTGTTCATGATGGGTTTTTGTTTCGGTTATATGCTTATGTGTTGTGTGTGCGTTCGTGTGTGTGTTTGGTGGGTTTGTAGGTGTTTGAACTCATTTACATACGGGTTAGAAGGAAGATACACCCAAAATTGTACTAGGTGAGTTTCTAGACCACGGTTTTACTTGTTTTAAACTCTTCTTTGGGGTTGAAAATGTATTAAAATGTTTTTTATTATGTTTATGTATGTATACCCGTATGTATTATGCATGTTTGATGATGATTCTTAGATGCTTATAGGTTGTACATGTTTAGAATAGCCTTGGTAAGCTTAGAATAGATAGGCTTGATGGTTGGGTTTGAAAATATCCTAGAAACATGTTGAGCAGAAGGTTCATGCGCCTGGAATACCTTAGAAATGTTTAAGTGTAGCTCATACGCCTAAACAGTGGTTCATGCGCCTAGGATATTAGTCAGACGACTAAGTGTAGGGCCATGTGCCCCAATAGTATCCATGCGTCTGAATAGCCCATGCGCCTAAGTATCCATGCGTCCGAATGGACCATACGCCCGAATAGTTCATACGCCTGAATAGTTCATGCGCCTGAATGGTTCATGCGCCTAAGTGTTAAAGCGGTGAAGTGTTGGCTGATGCGCCTGCATAGTGATGAAGCGCCCAAACAGGGCTCATGCGCCCAAATAGTATTGGTGCGCCTAAACACTTAGAAATTATTACGAAATTTTTGGGAGTCTGTGCTATTAAGGTTTTGACCAAGGTTTGGCTAGGGCTTATTAACGCTTAGTTTCATGCATGATTATGATTGTTTTATGGTTGTTCCGTATTATTATTATTACTATTAGTATATGAATTTACATGGTGTGTTTTTATATCATAACGTAAAGTATTACTAATAATAATAAAGCGAAATAGCAATAAAGAAGAGAAGTGGAACTTAAATAAAATGTTAACAAGTCTTGCAAGCTTATAGGAGGTGCACGACCATGTTGTCGTTAGCTCAACTATGATGCAGGTTAGCTACCCTATTATGCACAAGGGGCCAGTCAATTGATATTGGCGGACCTTTGCAGCGTACCCTAGGTGACTGGGTCGGCCTTGTATACAGTAATCAGAGCCCATTGAGGGACCAGGGGCTCAACACCAGTTTCCCCCACGTATATAGTTTAGGTATTGCTCATTGGTCCACATAGACAGTGAAAGATAAAGATAAAAGAGTACAGAATAATAAGGCATACAGTAAAGAGAAAAGCATTATCTGGTTGTATAGTTAATGCGTGCTCACGTATAAAGAGATGAAATTTCATAAAAAGAGTATTTTCATATGTATACCTTACACAAAGCATTTTATTACTTTTAAAACTAGAACTCACTGAGCAATGCTGACTTTTATACATTTTCAGTTGGCAGGTAAACATTGCTGAGGACGGCACGAGGGTGAGCTACTCGGCAGGGAAAGACTGACATCCATTCATACTTGTTATTGTTGTTGTTTTATAATGCAATTAAACAATTCTTTTGTTGTGACATCCGGTAAATTTCCGTTACCAAGCTCCGTTAGTTCCGTTAAGTCTTGTAAACACGTGTCGTGAGCACACACTAGTTGTCGTTGAACGTTGGTGACCTATTAATAATGAATAATGTTAATTTGTTGTGAATCTAAATGATTAGGTGAATTTTGGGTTATGTTTATGTGTTCACACATTTATAAAAGGTTAATTAAAGAATTTATCGCGTAACGCGGAAACGTGCCTATTTATTCGTATGTCTTGTGTTTTTATAAAGATAAGATATATAATGAATTTTATAAGTTTATATCTTTATATTATGAAGTTAAAAACACTTTACAAAGAGTTTAAAGTCTAGTTTTTACAAAATACAAATTACAAGGGTTAAAAGGGTAATTAGGTAAATTAAAATTAATTAAAACAAACCCAAACCCTAGCCAACCCCCCTTCGGCCGCAAACCATCTCCAAACACCCTCACCATTGCGAAATCAGCCAAGAACAAGCAAGGGAACACGAAATTGGATCGATTTCAAGGCATATAACTTGTTGGAATCATCAATTGCAAGCTATAACACGTTTAAAGGTTAGATTTTTCACGTTTTTGTGAGTTTTTGTTTAGGGCCGAACCCTAATTCGTAAATTGACCTTCATGGGGTCGAAATTGATGTTGGTTGATGATGTTAACATGTTAGTTAGATTGTATACATGTTAGTTAACGTCGATTATGCAAGAATTCTATGTTTTTAGTGGATTGATCATGAAATTTGGTTATGAAGCAAACCCTAATTCGAAATTGTTGTGATTATGCATGATGGTTGATTGTTTGATGAATATTTGATGATTATTAGGTTGTATGAATGTTAGAATACGTTGATTATGCAAGAAAGTTGGGATTTTGATGCATTGTTCATAGGTTACTAAGAATAGTAACTTTATTTTGCATGTAGTAGTGATCTAGTGATGGATTGATGTTATGGATGGGTTCATAATGATAATTAGATGCTAGATTGTTGTTATGAATGCTAGAAATATTTAATTTGATGATGTTGATCATAGCTTGCCAAAAGTAGAAACTTTTGTTTATGATGATTGTTAGATTGAGGTGTTTGAGTGTTGTTGATCATGTTTAGATATTAGTATGAGCTTGAATTGGTATATTATTGATGAATTCATGTATACTTTGGATGTTTGATAGATTTTGGGATATTCTTTCCCAAAAGGGAAACTTTATTTGTGTAAACGTTGAAGTATGATGTTATGATCATGTTTGGGATGATAGGAACTTGCTATTATGTTCAAGGATGGATTCTAGTGTGATAGAACGTGTTAAATTAGTTGTATGGCATGTTTGGATAATCATGGGTGATGATTGGATTGGTAATCATGTATGGTTTGGATGTTGTGTAGTAGTAGGACATCATGCTTGGGTCTGATAATTGATTGTTGTGATGTTGTGAATGCAATGCATATGCTTAAAGAATTTGGTTGTGATCATTATACACGCGTGCGGATCTGAGGCCCCTACTTAGTGGGATTGGCAGGGTTTCGGATGTGAAGTCGTGGGTGGCTTCACATGGCATGTGATGAATGGTTGAACCTTGTATGACATGTTAGTTGTATTGTAGCTAGTGGTTATGTTAATGTTCTAGATTCGCATGACTTGTATAGTACTTGATTGTATGATGATCTATGTGATACACCTGGTTGATATAGCATATGTATGATACTAATTGAATGTTAATCATGTATGTTGTATGTGCTCATTGGCTTTATTTGAATTATAACTCATAATGTCACCAACGGTCAAACGGGTCAACTAGGTCAAACGTGTCTATTTGTTTGGAAGCTTGAGTCTTTGATTTTGGTATGATTAGGGTTTCACATGTCTTTTATTTACACGTACTTATGTACTCACATGATCTAGGTAACCTGTGAAGGTTGGCTATCCTCTCATTTTTTTTTTTTTTTTTTTTTAAAAATCTCAAAATAACCCTAAGTACCTTTGCATACATCAGGTGAGTTCATGCCCCACTCTTTACTTAATCTCTTTTGGGGAGATAGCATACTGGTATTTATACGAACGCTTTCATTATTTAAGTTGTGTAAAATATTAATATAGTGTTGTTTACCATGAGAAAAGTCCTCACACTTTTGAATTGTTAATATTTAATAGCGGGGAAACTTGGGTAGTACTACTGGGTCTGACAAGCCCCACCTGTGTGACTCGAGGTCAACCGGGTGCAATTTGTCCTATTGAACATTGTCACGACATGGTAAGTCGTGACAGGAGGCAACAACTATCACAGTCAGCTTCAATTGCAAAATCACTATGTATTAGTATTTACTGATAATAGACTAGCTATCTATTACCATACACTGCTTATATTTATCGCAACTGTTTACATGTTTATTGAACTCAAACTCTTGAACTCACCAACCTATGTGTTGACATTTTAGTATGCTTTTCTCAGGTCCCTAACTTGTTTGCCATAGGAGCACTGCATGGTTCACTGCATTTTAAGACACTTTGCTTCAAGACAAGTTGACATTTAACAATTATAGTTTACTTTCTGGGTTGGCACTTGTTCTGCCATAAGTTATACTTTATAGATTTGGGTTGTTTTCAAAAACGCTTCCGCATTGTTTAAAGTTGGTAATTTGGTTAATTATGTTTAAATTATGGCATTTAGAGTCGTTCTGAGTAACTATTGACTGTGATCCTGGTTTGTTCACACGCCTCGCGGTAAAACTCCGCAAGTGGATTTTGAGGGTGTGACAGATTGGTATCAGAGCCATTGGTTATAGGGAACTAGGTTGCATACACACTAGACTATAACCGCACACAGTTAATTAGTTACCTGTGCCTTACTCTCATCTACTGTATACTCATTGGCATACACGTCACACTATCTGCAGCATGGCATCGTCTTCAAGAGCTCCGGGTAAACGACCCGAATCACCTACACGATCTGAATCCCCACCTCCCGCACCTGTACCTGATGATGGATTCGATTGGACCAGACTGGCTTATCCCCGAGAGGAGATTGACTGGGATCAACCATTCGCGTTGATGAAGCGTGACCCTCCGCGTGACTGGCGTTCTTATCCTAGGTTTGTTGACCATATCATGTTTAGGGAATGCGTACCTGTCCTAAAGCCAAGGACTAGGAACAATGCCAATCAACCCATGCTTTCACTCCCACGAACGGCGCAGTCCAACGAGCAACTGATTGCTGCACTAATGGCTGCACTGGATACGGAACAGCATCGTGTGAGACGACTCACGGGTGATGTCTGTACACTACAGCAAGAGGTGTACAACCTGAGACATCAATTGGACGAACTCAAGGAAGAACATGGGAAGACGCTGAACGGTTGTCACCATATGCAAGATGGTGTTATGGCACTCCAAGGACGCGTGACTGCTCGTGAACAGCGGGACGCCATAGCCGATAATAGGATTGCCATATTAGAAGCTCAACTCGCAGCACTCCAGATTGCTATAGCTCCTGCTCCTGCCGCAGACTCTGAGGATGAGGAGGATCCCGAGGAGGGACCCGAGGAAGGGGAACCGGAGGAGATGGAGGATGATAGTGACGGGTCAGACATTGTCGATTGATTTCTTTATATGACTTAGACTACGTAGTGTTTTCTTTTTGAAACCTATGTGGGAAGGGTTGTTTCCCCACACGAACGACAAAACTTCAATTTTGACATTGCTAAATACATTGTGACTTATTGCAATTTATTTACTTTGGTTATTATTTTTGTTATGAATGTTGTGGTTGTGATGATACGTTATTTCTTTCATTTACTGTTTACTATGCTTCAATGAGTTAAATGTGTATGATGTTACTCATTATTGTATTGTGAATATAAAGTGAAAAGAATGGACGCTCGTGGACGTGGACGTGGACGTGGTCGTGGACGTGGACGTGGACGTGGCACCGGAGAACAGGGTGGTGGTGCTATTAACATGACTCCTGCAGAATTGGCTGCTCTAATTAATGAGCATGTTCAGGCGGCAGTGGCTACTGCCCACGCGGGTCAGCCAGTAGGACCACCGGTGTGTACATACAAGTCCTTCATGGACTGTAAACCACACACCTACAGCGGTACAGAGGGTGCTGTAGGGCTTGTACGCTGGTTTGAGAAGACTGAGTCCGTTTTCTCCAAATGTAACTGTCCACCAGCGGATCAAGTAAAGTATGCCACCGGGACTTTGGAGGGTGCAGCTCTGTCTTGGTGGAACGCGCAAGTCCAGATGCTTGGACAAGCGATGGCAAATGGACTCCCCTGGAATGAGTTCAAGGATATGATGATCGAGGAGTACTGTCCTCGAAACGAGGTGCAAAAGTTGGAGATGGAATTCTGGCAGCTTAAGATGAAGGGTTCAGAAATTGAGGCTTACACGACCCGTACTCATGAGCTGGCTACATTGTGTCCAGGAATGGTTAATGAGGCACATAAGAGAATCGAGCACTACATACGAGGATTGGTGCCTGAAATCCAAAGTATGGTAACAGCTTCTAACCCGACTACGATTCAGCAGGCCATCCAAATTGCCCATAGACTTACTGATCAGGCGGTAGAGCAAGGGCGGTTACCCAAACGGGGCGTTGTGGTGAGCGTGCTCGACAACAAAAGGAAGTGGGATGCTCCCGGCAACAGCAATAACAAATCATCATCATCATCGTCTGGCGGTCAACAACAATCCCAACAGCAGCAACAGCCAGTTCAGCAGCAGCGGCGGTTCGATAATAACCGCAATTTCAACCAAACTGCCCCAAATAACCAAGGACCCAGCGGTTACGGCGGCAGACATCCCAAATGCCCACGGTGTAACTACCACCATGTGGGACGGTGTGATAACTTCAAGTGTCAACGTTGTGGAAAGATTGGACACGCTGCGAAGGATTGCCGTGGTGAACTAATGAAGAGTACACAACAATCTCAAGAAACCCCCAAGGGTTGTTTTGAGTGTGGGAAAGAAGGGCATTACAAACGAAACTGTCCATAGCTAAGAAGGAACGGAAATGGCAACAACAACAACAACAACACTAACAATCATGGGAACAACAACAACAATGGCAATAATAACAACAATGGTGGTAATGGCACTGGAAATGGCGGCAATAGAGAAGGAGCCAAAGGGAGAGCCTTCGTCATTGGCTCAGGTGAGGCTCTAAATGATCCCACAACTGTTACTGGTAGATTCCCTGTTAATGGTTGTTTTGCTACGGTACTATTTGATACTAGAGCCGATAGGAGTTTTGTGTCCTTAAAATTCTGTAGTCTTTTAAGTGATATACCCTCTGCTTTAGAATCTAAGTACACTGTGGAATTAGCCGACGGTAAGCAAATCCATGTAACGCATATCCTTAAAGACTGTAGGATAAAACTTGCTGGTCATACTTTCGCTATAGATCTCATCCCTGTTACGCTGGGGAGTTTTGATGTTGTGATAGGCATGGATTGGCTCTCTAGCAAGCAAGCGGAAGTCATATGTCACGAGAAGATTATACGGATCCCGGTTGGTGATCAAATTCTTACCGTCAAGGGTGATAGGAGTGGTGCTGTGATAGGCATCATCTCGTATATGAAAGCTCAAAAGTTGTTACGAAAGGGCCGTGTGGCTATCCTAGCACTTGTAACCGATAAGCAAAAGGAAGAAAAGAGAATGGAGGATATTCCCATAGTACGCGACTTTCCGGAGGTGTTCCAGAAGATCTTCCTGGATTACCACCGCACCGCCAAGTGGAATTCCAGATTGAGTTGACTCCCGGCGCAGCTCCGATTGCTAGAGCACCTTATCGATTAGCACCAAACGAACTACAGGAGTTGTCGTCACAACTTCAGGAGCTTTTGGATAAGGGTTTTATTCGACCTAGTACATCACCTTGGGGAGCTCCTGTACTCTTTGTTAAGAAGAAGGATGGCACATTCCGGATGTGCATCGATTATCGAGAGTTAAACAAAGTAACAGTCAAGAACCGATACCCTTTACCTCGTATCGACGACTTGTTCGATCAGCTTCAAGGATCAAGCTATTACTCGAAGATTGACTTGAGATCTGGTTATCATCAACTCAGAGTTCGAGAAGAAGACATTCCCAAGACCGTATTTCGTACTCGTTATGGTCATTATGAGTTCTTGGTCATGCCTTTTTGGGTTGACTAATGCACCTGCTGTGTTCATGGACCTCATGAACCGCGTGTGCAAACCTTATCTTGATCAGTTTGTCATTGTGTTCATCGATGATATACTGATATACTCTAGGACCAAGGAGGAGCATGAAGAGCACCTACGAATGATCTTGGAACTGTTGAAAAATGAGCAAATGTATGCTAAATTCTCAAAGTGTGATTTTTGGATAAGAGAGGTACAATTCCTAGGTCATATTGTTAATGAGAAAGGAATACACGTTGATCCTGCCAAGATTGAGGCGATAAAGAATTGGACTACACCCAAAACACCAAGTGAGATAAGACAATTTCTTGGATTAGCAGGATATTACCGCCGATTCATAGAAGGATTTTCTAAGATCACACAACCTCTCACAGCCCTGACTCACAAAGGAACGACATACAAATGGGCTGAGAGTCAAGAATCAGCTTTCCAGTTATTAAAACAAAAACTCTGTACTGCCCCGATATTAGCACTACCTGAGGGAACAGATGACTTTGTGGTGTATTGCGATGCATCCATTCAAGGATTGGGTTGTGTCTTGATGCAACGAGACAAGGTGATAGCTTACGCCTCGAGACAACTAAAGGTACATGAGAAGAACTATACTACCCATGACTTAGAATTGGGCGCAGTAGTTTTTGCCTTAAAGATCTGGAGACATTATTTGTACGGTACCAAGTGCACTATCTACACTGATCATAAGAGTCTTCAACATATCTTTGAGCAAAAAGAGTTTAATATGAGGCAGCGACGTTGGGTGGAACTGCTAAATGATTATGATTGCGCAATTAAGTATCATCCGGGAAAGGCGAACGTAGTTGCCGATGCTTTAAGCAGGAAGGAAACAGCTAAACCCCGATGGGTGCGAGCTTTACAGCTTACTATCAGTACCCAACTGCCCGAACAAGTTAAGAAGGCACAATAGAAGCTTTAAAGGTGGAAAATATTGGTTCTGAATTGTTAAGGGGAATGGATAAGCAGCTAGTGATGAAAGAGGATGGAATTCGGTATTTCATGGATAGACTTTGGGTGCCTGTTCATGGAAATATGAGAGATTTGGTTATGAGCGAGGCACACAAATCTAAGTATTCTATACATCATGGATCCGACAAGATGTATCATGACCTAAAGGCTCACTATTGGTGGCCTAACATGAAAGCGGATGTAGCTACGTACGTGAGCAAGTGTTTGACCTGCTCGAAGGTGAAAGTGGAATATCAAAAACCATCCGGACTATTACAACAACCCGAGATTCCAATGTGGAAATGGGAACAAATCTCCATGGATTTTATTACTAAGCTACCCCGGACTAGTACTGGTTGTGACACGATATGGGTTATTGTGGATCGATTGACAAAGTCTGCTCATTTCCTTGCAATAAAGGAAACCGACAAGATGGAGAAGTTAACTCGCCTGTACCTCAAGGAGATCGTTTCGAGACATGGGGTACCGATCTCAATTATCTCCGACCGTGACGCTCGTTTCACGTCACATTTCTGGCAATCATTGCAGAAATCCTTGGGTACACGTTTGGATATGAGTACTGCATATCATCCACAGACGGATGGTCAGAGTGAGCGTACTATACAGACGCTGGAGGATATGCTACGTGCTTGTGTGATTGACTTTGCATACATCAGGTGAGTTCATGCCCCACTCTTTACTTAATCTCTTTTGGGGGAGATAGCATACTGGTATTTATACGAACGCTTTCATTATTTAAGTTGTGTAAAATATTAATATAGTGTTGTTTACCATGAGAAAAGTCCTCACACTTTTGAATTGTTAATATTTAATAGCGGGGAAACTTGGGTAGTACTACTGGGTTTGACGAGCCCCACCTGTGTGACTCGAGATCAACCGGGTGCAATTTGTCCTATTGAACATTGTCACGACATGGTAAGTCGTGACAGGAGGCAACAACTATCACAGTCAGCTTCAATTGCAAAATCACTATGTATTAGTATTTACTGATAATAGACTAGCTATCTATTACCATACACTGCTTATATTTATCGCAACTGTTTACATGTTTATTGAACTCAAACTCTTGAACTCACCAACCTATGTGTTGACATTTTAGTATGTTTTTCTCAGGTCCCTAACTTGCTTGCCATAGGAGCACTGCATGGTTCACTGCATTTCAAGACAAGTTGACATTTAACAATTATAGTTTACTTTCTGGGTTGGCACTTGTTCTGCCATAAGTTATACTTTATAGATTTGGGTTGTTTTCAAAAACGCTTCCGCATTGTTTAAAGTTGGTATTTTGGTTAATTATGTTTAAATTATGGCATTTAGAGTCGTTCTGAGTAACTATTGACTGTGATCCTGGTTTGTTCACACGCCTCGCGGTAAAACTCCGCAAGTGGATTTTGAGGGTGTGACATTTGTATTCGGTTAAACAATAGTGTATTGCTCAACAACAATGTTTTTAATGGAATGAACGGCTTTTGTTAAAATAATTCCGCTGCTTAAGCTTGTAAATTTATAATGTTTAATGTATTTAATGCTGTCAATGACCAACTGTGAGGTCTCCGGGAATGGGGCTTACATTAATAAAAATGGGCTTAGCTGGGATTAATTGAAGAAAATAAGCGAGAAATGGAGTATGGACCGAGTAGACCTCGCGGGTTATGTGTTCAGCGAGTTTAAGGTCTCGGGAATGCCCGGTATATATCACGGATCAACTTGAGCCACTCTCATTTGCAACTCAATACCCAATTTCTAGAGAGAGAGTGTAGAGAGAGAAATTTGAGAGAAAGTGGTGATTCAAGGCTCGGTTGATCAAGAGATTGAAGATCAGTGTACGTGGACGTCCAAATAACAAGAAAACACCAATAAACTATCTAAGAAACATCATGTAATCATTCCTTTTGATGTAAACCCGGATTCTAGAGCTTGAGGTTTTTGAAAGTGACAAAGAATCACCCAAAACACATGTTTTTGTGTAAGAAAATATGTAAGAAGCTTAGATATATCTTATTGGGTGATAAGCCAAGGTTTTGGGTGTAAAATATTAAAGTTTTGGGTCAAAAATGGGTTGGTTCGTAATTTCAGCCCGTTTTGCGAAACTGGTGTTCATCCAGCAAAATTGTGTAGTCATCCAGCGAAACTATGGATCTTCCTGCAAAACTGTAGTTTCACAGACATGGGTTTCCAACAAAAGTTGGGCGAAACTAGCAGCGAAGATGCCAACAAAACTGCCTGCGAAACCGCCTGCGAAACCGCCGGCGAAACCGCCGGCGAAACCGCCGGCGAAACCGCCGGCGAAACCGCCGGCGAAACCGCCGGCGAAACCGCCGGCGAAACCGCCGGCGAAACCGCCGACAAAACCGCCGACAAAACCGCCGGTGAAACAAGGAGCAAAACTGCTCATCTTGCAGTGAACTTAACGGCGAATTTAGTTAGAAATTAACTCCTTTGAGTGTTAACTTATCTACAGGCTGTGTAGTGTGAACCTTGATTAGAAATCTTGATTGAAAAGCTACTCATCGAGTCCAGGTGAGTTCTAGATCCCCTATTTTAAAGGTTTTAAACTCGTTTGGGGATGGAAATGCTTACCTATTATACGATTTAAATGATCAAGATTTTAAGAGGTTTTAACAGGAAGATCGATTTTTCTATAACAAAATGTGCTATATTCTTTTTAAGAGGTTTTAACAGGAAGATTGTTTTTTCTATAACAAAGCGTGACCCAGCCAGGGGCGTTTCCCCTTGGACCTCACTAGGGCCTGCTGCTCCTAGGACCCCGCTATCAGGGGCTGCCGCCCTCGAACCCCCGCAGTGGGTCGGTTATGTTCTATGTTGACTTGTACTTGTTGTGCATATGTTTGGGTATGTGAATGGATTGTAGCATCTCATAATTTCTCTTAACTACAAGTTAACTTCGTTTATTCTTATAAGGGGTCATTATTGACAATTATAAAAATCATGGTTATTTATGCTTATCTTCTTGTCATTAATCTTTGATATATAAAAGTTAATAACCAAGCTATTAAATTTCATAATAATAATAATACTAACAACAATAGTAATAATGATAATAATAATAATAATGTTACAAATAGTAAGAATTTCTAAAAAATTATTAAAATTGCAAAATCTCAAAACTTAAATTTATTAAGTTAAGGGGGCTTGTTTGTTATTTTATAAACTTTAAAAGAAGTTTTAAGCATAAAATAACACATTTAATTTGGTATTTAAGACGAAAATGGAGGGTTCGGCGACCCTCCGGCCACCCCTTAACCACCAATTTTTGGTCGGTTCATGGTCCAAATTGTCTCGAATGAATGCCTGAGTATGTTTTGAACCGTAAAGACACTTCAATTTGGTATTTAAGACGACAATGGGTACCGATTGAGCTCGACAACCGTCGAGCCCAAATCTATAACCGTTCGAACATTAAACTTCAATAATAACAAAATTAACTTAACCTAATCAATCATCTATCTACTCCAGAACTTGTAATCAACATAATTTCTCAAGAGGAGCACACAATCATTGAGTGCAATCACCACTATCACCGCGACCTACACTTCAATTAAACATTGCCAATTCATCAAATTAAACTAAAATTGATAAGGGGCTTTGGATCCATAGCATCACTTGAAGCTGTCTACAAGTTTAATTTGATTACAGTTGAGGTTTGCTCATCCATTGGTTATATACGGTCGCGACTTGTTCTTCGGTTGTCCCTGGCATTGTTTCAAATCGAATCGAGTAATTGAATACGTCTACTCACTCGTTTATACACGGGGAATAAAAGCCCCATGGTTACCAACATTCACACGAACATTTGGTGCTTCGATTTGGATCCAAATGAACCTAGGGTTCTTGGTGAAAAGGGGGGAACTTCTAATTTGGGTTTAAAAGAGTTTGAAACCAAAGTAAACCAAGGCATCGGCCCTGGTTTACTGGTTCCTTGCATACATTCCATCCTAGAAGTCCCGGGTTCGAACTCGGTGACCTCCAATGTATTTTTTTAGGTTGTTTTGCAGTTTTAAAAGTATAAAAATTTTTACATACTAGTTTAATCTACACAAACTATTATTTCATAAAAATCAATTTATAAACTTTGTTTATTTTAAATCATTTAATTTTTTCTGTAGTTATTCATAAAAATATATCCTTATACTTTTATATATTTTTTTTAAAAAAAGGCTAAAGATATAATTAGTGTATTTAAAAAACACTAATCTTTACATACTAGTTTAATCTACACAAACTATTATTTCAAGCGTTGTCTCTAAAATTATTGTTTAAGTAGTGTTTATTTTACTTAGTTACAACATTTTATTTAAACTTTATGAATGTTACAAAATTATTATGTAACTCCCCGAATTTCAATTTAAATGAAAAGAAAAGAAAAGTAAATAGAAAGAATAGAAATTATGCACAAGTGGAGGGGAAAAAGTGTACAAAGTACAAACCTTATTATTTTAAGGATTTAAAGGGGCATGGTTGCCCATTTCTTCTTCATCTTCTTCAATCGGCTGAAAAGAAGAAGAGAGAGAGAAGCCCCAGTTCTAGAGAGAGAAAGTGGAAGAACCAGCTTCAAAGGTAAGTCTTCTCTTATATGAGCTCGGTTTCAGCTGGGTTTCGAGTTCCTAACCGAAGTTCTGGTTGTTTAGTGTTTGTTTTCGGGATTCAAGAGCTGAATCGAAGGTGGGTCTCGAACTTGAAGTGTGTTGCTCAAAGGCTACTCAAGGTGAGTTTCTAGAACCCCTCTTTTACTGATTTTCAACTAATTTGGGGCTATTATGCACACTAAGTAAACATTTTGAAAGAACCGTGGGTTTACAGCTTTATGTCCGAAATGACATATGTATGTATGCATGTTATAGTGATGATTATGGGTTAGTGATGATGATTAGCATGCTTAGATGGCCTTAGTATATTAGATCTGTGTTTGGGTATGATTAAAATGATAATCGGGTGATGTTGATAACATAGAAAATATTTCAGAATGTTCTGATGAACATGAACAGTGGACCATGCGCCCAGAGGTGGCTCATGCGCACAGTGGCTCATGCGCCCAACATGAGAGGCCAGACACCTAAGTGTCGGCCATGCGCCTAAACAGTGGCCCATGCGCCCAGCATGTTGGCCCATGCGTCTAAGTGTTGGCCATGCGCCCAAGGGTTGGCCATGCGCTTAAACAGTGGCCCATGCGCCTAAGTGTTGGCCATGCACCCAAGTGTTGGCCATGCGCCCAAGTGTTGGCCATGCGCCTAAATAGTTCCATGCGCCCAAGGGATTGAAACGGCTGTGTTGATGTGCCTGCATAGTGGTAATGCCCCTGAACAGGGCAGAAGCGCCCAAATAGTGCCCATGCGCCCAGACTGTTTCACACTTAGAATTTTTCATGCTCATGCGCCCGAAAGGTCCCATGCACCCAGATTTGGACTTGAGGTTTTCTAAGTGGTTTTTAAGGGGTATTATGGGTAGATATGCCTGGTTATGATGTGATGGCTTATGTTTGATGTGTGTTATGCATGTATGATGTGCCTATATTGGTGACGGTGTATGTTTATGATTATGTATGTATGTCTTCCCTTGGCTTTGCGTTGAACGTCAATGAATGTAATGAAAGTATTATGTAACGTAAAGTGGAAGATAATGAAAAGAGGAATGTAATGATTGAATGCATGCATGAATAAATGAATGGATAAAAGAGAAAGTATAGAAAAGCTTGCAAGCACATGTATGAGGTGAGTGACTCTGTGTCGCAACAGACTCGAAAGAGGTCCTTGCCGCGTACTCCGGTATTGTGTCAGTCTTCGGACATGAGTCGGGGGTTTGTGAGCAGGCCTCGGCACAGTATCAGTCTTCGGGCATGAGTCGGGGGTATTGCATGAGACAGGATACAGATCGCGTACTCCGGTACTGTGTCAGTCTTCAGACATGAGTCGGGGGTTTGTGAGTAGGCCCCGGCACAGTATCAGTCTTCGGACATGAGTCGGGAGTACTGCATATGATGAAAGTGACAGATGATGAGATCCCTTGTCGCGTATCCCGGTACTGTGTTAGTCTTCGGACATGAGTCGAATGTTTGTTTATTAGGCCCCGCACAGTATCAGTCTTCGGACATGAGTCAGGGATATTGCATGTGAAGAGATAATGAGGTGAGTGACTTTGTGTTGCAACAGACTCAGATAGAGTTCAATCCCTGTGATTGACTCATATGGGATCTTTGTCGCGTATCAAGGTGTTGTGTCAGTCTTCGGACATGAATAGGGGGTTTGTGAGCAGGCCCCGCACAGCATCAACTTTCGAGCATGAGTCGGGGATATTGCACGAGACAAGTTCGAGTAATAAAGAGCAATGAGCAAAGAGATGAATGAACTTAAATGAATTATCGTAATAAAGTACTAAACAGGATCCTTGTCATTCGACCTCAGTAATCGTGGCTGAGTGCCACGAAGAGGGTAAAGTCTGACCGGATCTAGAAAGAGAAGTGAACGATAATGTAATACATTGACTGAACAAAGTTAATGAACGTAATGACGAAGATAATAATGATATTATCTGTATGTACGTATGATGCATGATCACGAACGATGTAAAGTATAGTATGATTTGAAATAAAGTAAAGAACGGTCTTAACAAAGAACAGTATGTTTTATTATAAAACTAGAACTCACTCAGCGTCGCTGACTTTTGTATGAATGATAGTTGGCAGGTATTTGTTGATGCTGAGGAGTTGCAAGCATGGATGCATAAGCTACTGGGAGCATTTTGAGGCTGACATCCGTATTTTGACATGTCTTTGTATTTTGAGATGAAAACAAACGTTGTAAATGAATGAAATGACATGTTTTTAGTTATTAATGAAAGTTTTAAATTCCGCTGCAAAATACACGTACGTTTTAAAATGTTTTAAGTGCAATGAATGACCAACTGTGAGGTGCCGGGAGCGGGGCCTTACATATTATAAATGTTAACCTCATTTCTTATCCTTATATAAAATAAATAAATAAAATCATTCCCATGAAAATATAATTGATTTTTCATTTGATAATTATAACCAACAAAACCCCAAACATCAAGTTGAACCCCTAGTCCATGTTAATTCGTTAAACTTATTGTAAAACTTTAACCTTGTGAATATATATATATATATATATATATATATATATATATATATATATATATATATATATATATATTATATATATATATATATATATATATATATATATATATATATTTAGGTGCCTTGTGATGATACGACTTTGGAACGACGCTTATTATTAATCTTATTAATCTTCCTCATATACTTATTTTGGCATGTGAGTTTCCTTGCCCCTTTTATGTTTTTCACACTATTTTGGGGTGAAACATGATACTTATATATCATAAACTTATAAACGTTTGAAACTTGTAAAGCACTTGCAATTCATCTTCATATTTTGTCATGATTATTTGTGTGTTGTAAGTGATTATATTTGATACATAGTTTGTTTACAATCATTAACTATTGCTAGCCTGTCTTAGATCTTTGGGGCTGACAAGCTTATTTGGTGCTAAAGCCGAGGTATTGCCGGCTCCTGATGACGTATGCTTGTTCATCATGGGAACCAAATACACTTAGCCAATCATATATACTTGTAATAAAGTCGAGGTTTGTTGTAACGATATGTGTTCTATAACCTTACTAACTTATAACCTATGACATGAATTGCTACTTGTAAACTTGTTATATTATGTATGAAAACCTTGGAAACTCATCAACTTTTTAGCTGACCTTTTATTTTCATCATGTTTCAGGTAATCCTCAAGTTTAAAGTGATCTTTTGAAGCTTGCAATAATCTAGGACCTGGACCTAGTTAATGAAATAAAAAGATTATGTTTTGTTATATTATGTTTGAACTTATTTCATGTTTGAAACTTATGTTTGTAATTTCTTTTGAAACTTATAATTTTAATATTTACATTTAAATATAGCGTTATGTGGCTGTGAACAATGTTAACCCTCACATCTCGATGATTCCGCAGTCAAGGTTGGGGTGTGACAGATTGGTATCAGACCCCATAACTATAGGGATTTAGGTTATTAGAAATGGTGACCTAGACTATAGCTTATGCATGAACCTCATAGAATAATATTTATATTCTTGTAAATATATACATTGTTTGCATGCTACATAATGCTATGCCTTCTTATGTGCAACTTGATGCCTTAGCATAGGATTGCCTTATAATTGTTAAAACTTTGTTACTTGTCTCCTTAAACTTAACCTTGACCCTTTGACTCTCCCCAACAAATAAAACTTCTTAATCTTATTCTCGACGACACGCAGAATCGTATACTTATGCTTATGAATTGAATCTTTAGACTTATGTCTAATCTATGAAAATCTCATCAAGGTTTTGATTTCATAAACCTAAGAAATTTTTGTGACTCATAGACACCTGTATCCTGGTTTTCTTGGCAAAAGGCCTTCGGGCTAAGGCAAGCATATCGCATAAATCCTACGGGACAAGTTATGCTTACCTGGGAATTTCTGGGATGAGTGATAAACTATGGTCAACATACACAGGTTTCTAAGGTGAATGAGTCAATTTACCTTGACGTGTCAACATTTCCAAATGGTGATGCGTTACCAAATGGAACCATTCCATATGCTTTGCAACTCTTGACTTATCCTCGTTTAAATTATAAACCTTGTTATTATTTTTCCTCTCTTGTGTCTAACTCATTTTGTATATTCCAGCATGTCTCGTCATCATGGAAAGCGTGGAAGTTCTGATCATAAGCTAGCCGCCATGATCGCCCGACAAATGGCTACCATCATCCCGACCATGGTTGCTGAACTCAATAGCACTTTGATGACCAACTCTAGCAACAATGGGAATGGTCAAGGAGAGAATAGTGCTACCCAAGGGCGCAACAACCCAACTTGCACTTTCAAGCACTTTAGTTCTTGCAAGCCCACTAGTTTTAATGGCAAGGAAGAAGCCACTGGTCTTCTTGAGTGGTTCGAGAGCATGGAAAATACCTTTGTCAACTGTGAGTGTCCCAAGGCACTCAAAGTTCCTTATGCAACTAGTATGCTCCAACAAAGGGCTCTTACTTGGTGGAATAACGAGAAGAGAAATCGTGAAGCTGATGCTATATTGGCACTCTCTTGGGATTAGTTCAAGAACATCGCCATCACGAAGTTCTGCCCAAGAAGTGAATTACAAAAGTTAGAGGAAGAATTCTGGAACTTGAAGCAAGATGGTGGTGACCATTTGGCCTACTCAATTAAATCGTGGAGCTGATGCTATGTTCCACAAGCCCGAGGATGTGCTTTCAACAACAATGCAAATCAAGCACAAGAAAACAACGATGTGGTGAATGGTATGTTAACTTCTCTTTAACTTTTGTGACCTAAATCTTTTCACGCATTGCCTGAATCGTTAAATACCTTTAAATTTGAACATGTATGTTTCTTATTAATAAAACTTATGCCTATGTCTTATTTGACTCTGGAGCCGATAAGAGTTTTGTTTTGTTAGAGTTTGAACCAATACTTGCTAAGCCACATATGAAACTAGAAAGACCTCTTACCATTGAACTTGCTGATGGATAACCAATCACCGTTGACGTCATTATTCGAGATTGCACCTGAGTCTTGACGTGCATGATTTTCTTATCGATCTTATCCCTATGAAACTTAGGAGCTTTGATGTCATCATTGGTATGGATTGGTTAGCCAAACACCATGCCGAGATCATTTGTTTCGAGAAGTGCATCCGTATACCATTACCTTCTAGAGATACTTTGAGGGTGTTCGGTGAAAAATCATCCAAAGGGCTTAAACTCATGTCTTGCACTCAAGCCCGAAAGTGCTTAAGCAAGAAGTATATGGCCTTCTTGGCTTACGTGGTCAACACGAAAGTCAAAGGGAAAGAACTTAAGGATGTCCCTATCGTACGAGACTTTCCTGAACTATTTCCCGATGACCTTAGTGGTTTACCTCCCATGCGTGAAGTTGAGTTTAAAATTGACTTGATACCGGGAGCAAACCCTGTGGCTAAGTCACCATATCGACTTGCACCATCAAAAATGCAAGAACCCTCTAGTCAACTTCAAGAACTATCCGAGAAGGGCTTCATGCATCCTAGTTCTTCACCTTGGGGTGCACCTGTTCTTTTCGTGAAGAAGAAAGATGGATCGTTTCGTATGTGCATCAACTATCATGAGCTTAACAAGCTTACCATCAAGAACCACTATCCTCTTCCTCGTATCGATGACTTGTTTGATCAACTTCAACGAGCTTCTATATTCTCGAAGATTGATCTACGTTCTGGATATCACCAATTACGAGTCCATGATGATGATATCCCAAAGACCGTGTTTCGTACTCGTTATGGGCACTATGATTTCATGGTCATGCCTTTTAGTTTAACCAATGCTCTGCTGTTTTCATGGATCTCATGAACCGAGTATGCAAGCATTATCTAGATAAGTTTGTGATCGTCTTCATTGATGACATACTTATCTACTCCAAGTCCAACACCGAGCATGAGCTGCATTTGCGACAAGTTCTTGAGTTGTTGAAGAAAGAGCAATTGTACGCTAAGTTCTTGAAGTGTGACTTTTGGCTCGAGGAAGTCCAATTTGTAGGACACGTGGTGAATAGCCAAGAAATTCACGTTGATCCTGCAAAGGTGGAAGCTGTGAAGAATTGGTGTGTTCCTACAACTCCTATCGAAGTTCATTCTTTTCTTGGTCTTGTTGGTTATTATCGGCGATTCATTGCCTCTCGAGGATCGCGAAGCCGCTCACGTCTTTGACTCAAAAGAATAAACCATTTGAGTGGGGTTCCGAGCAAGAAGAAGCTTTTGAAGCATTAAAGCACAAACTGTGCAATGCTCCAAACTTGACCCTACCCGATGGAAATGACGACTTCACCGTGTATTGTGATGCATCAAAACAATGCCTTGGTTGTGTTCTCATGCAACGTGGAAAGGTTATAGCTTATGCATCGAGACAATTGAAGGTTCACGAGGTGAATCACACAACACATGATCTCAAGCTTGGTGTTGTCATTTTTGCCTTGAAGATTTGGAGACATTACCTGTATGGTACTCAATGCATTGTCTACACCGATCATAAAAGCCTTCAACACGTCTTTAATAAAAAAGATCTCAATATGATGCAACATCGTTGGGTGGAGTTGATTAGTGACTATGATTGTGACATTCGATACCATCCTGGTAAGGCAAATGTTGTAGCCGATGCATTAAGTCGAAAGGTTCATAACAAGATGATTTCATTCCAAGAAATTCGCGATCGACGTCAATGGTTTGACACCTTGGGAGAGTTCGATACTGAAATTTGACTAGATGTCAACGAGGCTACTGTACTGCTACAAAACTTGAGAATAGATAATGACATCGAGTCTAGTATCTTGGAGCTTAACAAATGGTGCAACAAGAAGAAAGAATGAAGGATGAACTGGAGCAAAATCTTCTAACCCAATTGGAAACGAAACCCAATGGTTGATGTACTTTGCAAATCGAATTTGGGTTCCAAATCGCGATAATCTTCGTACATTTATCATGAACGAAGCTCATCAAACTCGTTATTCTATTCATCCTGGCTTCGATAAAATGTACATGGACCTGCGTGGTCAATATTGGTGGCCTGGAATGAAGAAAGATATAGCGATTTATGTAGCTAAGTGCCTCACGTGTACGAAGGTTAAAGCCGAACATCAACATCCAAATGGATTACTTGAGCAACTCGAGATTCCTATGTGGAAGTGGGAACACATATCTATGGACTTCATAACTAAGCTACCCTAAACCTCTCGAGGACATGATAGCATATGGGTGATCGTTGAGCGATTGACCAAATCGGAAAATTTTATACCCATACGTGACACTTACAAGACATCAAGGTTGGCTCGTATATACATTGATGAGACTGTAAGTCGTCATGGGGTACCTCTGCACATCATATCTGACTGAGACGCTCATTTCACTTCGCATTTTTGGTCATCTATGCAAGAACTCATGGGTACACAACTAGATCTAAGCACGGCTTACCATCCTCAAACTGATGATCAAACCGAGCGAACGATCCAAACCTTGGAGGATTTGCTACGCCTGTGTGTCCTTGACTTTGGTGGTGATTGGGATACGCATCTACCGCTCGCGGAATTTTCGTATAACAATAGTTACCACTCGAGTATCAAGATGGCACCATTCGAAGCACTTTATGGTCGTAAATGTCGTTCACCGATCTACTGGACCGATATTGGTGAAAACTTCATCACTGGTCCTGACCTTATACAAGAAACGACCGATAAAGTTGTCACACCCCAACCCTGACGTCAGAAACGTCGAGATGTGAGGGTTAAGATTGTTCATAACCACATAACGCTATATTTAAATGTAATTACTAAAATTATAAGTTTCAAAAGGCATAACAAACATAAGTCTCAAACATGAAATAAGTTTCAAACAAATAAAACATTACATAAACATTTTATTTATTAAACTAGGTCCAAGTCTTAGTTTTATTGCAAGCTTCAAAAGTCCACTTTACACTTGGGGATTTCCTAAAACATGATAGAAATAAAAGGTCAACTATAATAGTTGGTGAGTTTCCAAGGTTTTCATACATAATATGATAAAGTTACAAGTAGCAATTCATGTCATAGGTTATAAGTTAGTAAGGTTATAGAACACATATCGTTACAACTAACCTCGACTTGATTACAAGTATATAAGATTGGCTAAGTGTACTTGGTTCCCATGATGAACAAGCATACGCCATCAGGAGTCGGCAATACATCGACTTTAGCACCAAATAGGCTTGTCGGGCCCAAAGATCTAAGACGTCACCAGGTTAGCAATAGTTAATGTTTGTAAACAAACTATGTATCTCATATAATCACTTACAACACACAAATAACCATGACAAAATATAAAGATGAATTGCAAGTGCTTTACAAGTCTCAAACGTTTATAAGTGTATGATGTACAAGTATCATGTTTCACCCCAAATAGTGTGAAAAATGTAAAAAGGGGCAAGAAAAACTCACTTGATCAAATAAGTAAAGGATGACGATTAATAAGAATAATAATAGGTGTTGTCCCAATGTGAATCGTCACAAGATACCTAATTATGCATATGTTTACAAGATTTAGTTAATAATAAGATTAACGATTTAACGTGAACTAGGGTAATAGAATTTGGGTTTTTTATAAATAAAATTAGTGCACTCTTATAAAAGTACCATTTATGAAATTTTAAAGAAACTAAATCCTTGTAAATAACTTGTGAATTAATTATAAAATATATTTAAATTCTATAATGATAATTCCTATTCAAGATAACATAGGATCCTATAATAATTTAATAATTTAAATTATTATATATAAATCAACTTTTATAAAAATTATTTAGTTATAACATTTGTAAATAATTTTTATAATAAAATGTTAAAATGTTGTACAAGAATAAATTTACTAATAAATATTTAGATGATTATAAAAATATTTGAAGTTTGTAAAAAAATCATTTTATTTTTATTGCAATTTTTATAATTAAAATAAGGCTGAAAAAGCCTAAAAAAATTACATGAGGGTGCCCGGGTTCGAACCCGGACCTCATGATGAAGGTGCAAGAGTCTTAACCAGTGAACCAGGCCGTGGCCTTGGTATCACTTGGTTTTAAAACATTAGAAACCCATATAAACAAAATCCCCAAATCCCTAGTTCGAATTTGAATCAAATTAAGCATAAATCGATGTTGTTATGGTAAAGATCATGGGGCTTTTGTTCCCCATGTAAAATCGAGCATGTACATGTATTTAATTACCAGATTCGAAGATGTATTGGTGATGAACAGACGAAGAATAAACCGAAGAACAGGCGCGGTTTATGTCGAATCAATGGACAAGAATTTGATGATGATAATCAAATTCGTTGCACAGGTAGCTCCTATAGACTCCAATGAACGAAAGCCCTCGGTTAATTGAGGGTGAGATTATGAAGAAAGTTGAGTTCGCCTAGCTACAGATCACAACGAGCTCGGGAGTTGGTTTTTGGTGTCCGATTGCTTTTCAGGTGAAATTGGAAGTGTAGATGGTTTAGAGATAGTTAAACGATTGTTTATGTTTGATTAACTTGGATTAGTATCAAGTCTTGATGAGTGAACCGTAGAGGTGTTGAGGCCGACGGTTACCGGGTTCACTCGGCAACCTTTGTCATCACTAAACTCGAATTAATGTTCACTTAAGGTTCGAAACGTACCCACGAGTCTAATTGGAATGGTTAGGGATCTGAATTTAATGGATTTAAGCGTTTATAGAGGTGGCCGGAGTTTGCCGGAAGTTGGCCGGAAGTGGCGGCCGAAAAACGAGTGAAAGGGGGAAAGATTGTTTGAGTTTTGATATTTGACACTAATGGTCCTGCAGTTTCAAGCTTTATTATTTCATGCCAAAATTTCCATTTTAAGTTTCTAAAATGACAAATTAACCCCCTTAACCTTTTTAAACTTTAAGATTAATTAATTTTTATAACTTATCAATTATTAGTCTTTTATAAATCATTGTTATCATCTTTAATTTACTTTGTTATTACCTTCATTTATTTATTGTTGTTGGTATTGTTATTAATGTTTAATATTTTATTATCAAATCATTATTAAGATTTTTTTATTTAATTATTATATAATATTTACGTGATCAATTTTCAAGTTAAAGAATTAAAACAATAAGCATAGTAACCATAAATTCTCATCAAAGGCATAAATAATTTAACAAAGTTAACTTTTTAAATTAACGAAATTACGAGATGTTACAAAAGTCTAAATCCGTAAGAACCTTGAAGTGGCAAGAAGTCAACAAAAGAGCTATGCTAATAAGTGATGTAAGCCATTGGAATTCCAAGTTGGGGAGATGGTTCTTCTTAAGGTTTCACCGTGGAAAGGTGTGGTTAGATTTGGAAAGAAGGGTAAACTGTCTCCAAGATTTGTAGAACCTTTTAAAATCCTGAAAAGGATTGGAAAGTGGCTTATAAACTGGAACTACCTTCCGACCTTAGTAGAGTTCATCCTGTGTTCCAAGTCTCAAATTTGAGAAAGTGCTTGGCTGACGAAAGTCTGCATGTTCCGTTGGAAGACATTCATATCGACGAGTCATTGCATTTCATTGAGAAACCTGTTGAAATCATGGACCGCGTTATGAAGACTAGAACCACAACAACCCAATCGTCAAGGTTTGTTGGGGGAATAAGCGTGGCGCTGAATTCACTTAGGAGCGTGAAGAGCTATGAAGAAGAAGTGCCCGTTCTTATTCGTATAGTTTCATTTTTCTTAATTTCGGGACGAAATTGTTTTAAGTTGGGGAGACTGTAACATCTCGTAATTTCTGTTAACTACAAGTTAACTTCGTTTATTTTTATAAGGGTCATTATTGACAATTATAAAAATCATAGTTATTTATGCTTATCTTCTTGTCATTATCTTTGATATATAAAAGTTAATAACCAAGCTATTAAATTTTATATAATAATAATACTAACAACAATAGTAATAATGATAATTTAAAATAATGTTACAAATAATAAGATTTCTAAAAATTTATTAAAATTGCAAAAGCTCAAAACTTAAATTTATTAAGTTAAGGGGCTTGTTTGTTATTTTATAAACTTTAAAAGAAGTTTTAAGCATAAAATAACACATTTATAAACTACAGGGACTAGTTGTGTAATTTCGAAAACCAACCCCCCTATTCCCTTTCCCCCATCGACCGTCGGTCAAGGAGGGTCCGGTGACCCTCTGGCCACCCCTTAACCACCAAATTTTTTGTTGGTTCATGGTCCAAATTGTCTCGAATGAATGCATGAGTACGTTTCGAACCTTAAAGACACTTCAATTTGGTATTTAAGACGACAATGGGTACCGATTGAGCTCGATAACCGTCGAGCCCAAATCTATAACCGTTCGAACATTAAACTTCAATAATAACAAAATTAACTTAACTTAATCAATCATCTGTCTACTCCTGACCTTGTAATCAACATAATTCTCAAGAGGAGCACACAATCATCGAGTATAATCACACTACTATCACTACACCTACACTTCATTTAAACATTGCCAATCATCAAATTAAACTAAAATTGATAAGGGGCTTTGGATCCATAGCATCACTCGAAGCTGTCTACAAGTTTAATTTGATTACCGTTGAGGTTTGCTCATCCATTGGTTATCTACGGTCGCGACTTGTTCTTCGGTTGTCCCTGGCATTGTTTCAAATCCAATCGGGTAATTGAATACGTCTCTCATTCGTTTATACATGGGGAACAAAAGCCCCATGGTTACCAACATTCACACGAATTTGGTGCTTCAATTGGATCCAAACGAACCTAGGGTTCTTGGTGAAAAGGGGGAACTTCTAATTTGGGTTTAAAAGAGTTTGAAACCAAAGTAAACCAGGCATCAGCCTGGTTTCCTGGTTCCTTGCATACATTCCCTCCTAGAAGTCCCGGTTCGAACCCGGCGACCTCCAATATATTTTTTTAGGTTGTTTTGCAATTTTAAAAGTATATAAAATTTCTAAAATTCATAAAAAATCAATTATAAACTTTGTTTATTTAAATCATTAATTATTTTTTCTATAGTTATTCATAAAATATATACTTATATTATATTTTTTAAAAAGGCTAAAGATATAATTAGTGTATATAAAAAAACTAATCTTTACATATTAGTTTAATCTACACAAACTATTATTTCAAGTGTTGTCTCTAAAATTATTGTTTAAGTAGTGTTCATTTTATTTAGTTACAACATTTTATTTAAACTTTATGATGTTACAAAATTATTATAAATGTTAACCTCATTTCTTATCCTTATATAAAAAATAAAAAAAAATCATTCCCACGAAAATATATTGATTTCTCATTTTATTTAACTGGTGATGTATGCTTGTTCATCATGGGAACCAAATACACTTAGCCAATCATATATACTTGTAATCAAGTCGAGGTTTGGTTGTAACGATATATGTTCTATAACCTTACTAACTATAACCTATGACATAAATTGCTACTTGTAACCTTGTTATATTGTATGAAAACCTTGGAAACTCACCAACTTTTAGTTGACCTTTTATTTTTATCATGTTTCAGGTAATCCTCAGTTTAAAGTGATCTTTTGAAGCTTGTAATAATCTAGGACCTGGACCTAGTTAATGAAATAAAAAGATTATGTTTTGTTATGTATGTTTGAACTTATTTCATGTTTGAGAGTTATGTTTGTAATTCTTTTGAAACTTATAATTTTAATATTTATATTTAAATATAGCGTTATGTGGCTATGAACAATCTTAACCTTCATATCTCGACGATTCTGCCATCAAGATTAGGGTGTGACATGGATGATGCGATGTTTATGATGATGTGTGATGCAGTATATGATGTTTATGTGATGCTATGTATGAATGTGTTATGTTGATCCTATGTTCCTATTATGTATTATTCCATGACTTACATGTTGTGATTATAAATGAACGAAAAGTATTATGTAACGTAAAGCGGAAGTTAATGATAATGATAATTGGAACATAAAAAATGAATGAGTGCATGTACTAATGAAGGAATGAATGGAAGTATTGCAAGCAATGAAGGGTGTTAGCTCACTATGTGTAGGTTAGCTACCTCGGAAGGATACACATTGAGGGTCTAATCCTTGTGATTGACCATACGTATGGGATCCTTGCCGCTTACCTCGATATTGTGGTCAGCCACCGAGCATAATGTACGGGAGTCTATTTATAGACTTCAACCTAGTACCCGCTTTATGCATGACGGTGGGATAGCACATGGCATTGGTCTGAATGAATGCAAAGGTGAATGATTATCTACGAAATGAACGATGAGAAGGGAAGGAATGAATGATGATAACGAATGACATTGAACAAATGATAAAATAAAATGTTGAGATTATCTATTTGTACGTATGATGCATGATCGCGTATGAACGTAAAGGATGACTTTAAACGAAAGTAAAAGTATTTTATTTTATAAAACCAGAACTCACTTAGCAACGCTGACTTTTATGTATTTTCCAGTTAGCAGGTAATTTTTGCTGAGGATGGCACGAGACAGCTACTTGGCATTTTTGGATGGCATCCATTTTGTAGAAGTATGATATTTTTATGATATAATGCAAATGATAATATTTTGTAACAGTTAACTACATTGTATTGTTTTACAAAAGCAATCATTATTATATGAAATGGTTTTAATTTATTCCACTGTGATATTTTAGCAAATTTAAATGTATGTTTTATGTTTTATGTACAATGATTGACTAGTTGTAAGTGTCTTGGGATGAGGGCCTTACAAAATGGACACAAGAAGCATGGGGTCGTGCCTTATTAAGCACTCCCTGATGACTTGCTTGAAACACACCTTTGTGCTTAATTTGGCACAACCTTGTGTTTGGACATCTGACAGTACAAAAAGTTTTTGTACAAAAAGTTTTTGTACTGTCCCCCAAAAGTAAGCACAGGTCGTGCCCCATGAGTCACGGGATTCTGCCCCACCCTAAACACGAGGTCGTGCCCGACACATCTTGCACGTACGAACCGAACAACTTTCGTGAGCATTGTACTAGCATGGGGTCGTGCCTTTTAGGGTAGGAGTTGTGCTTGAACACTCCAGAAAACTTATAAATATATAAGGCCCCATTTCCGGAGACCTCACAGTTGGTCATTCACAACATTAAATACATTAAACATTATAAATTTACAAGCTTAAGCGACGGAATTATTTTAACAAAAGCCATTCATTTCGTTAAAAACACTGTTGTTGAGCAATACACTATTTTTTAACCAAATACAAAAGGATTGTTTAATTGCATTACAAAAAAAAACAGCAATAACAAGTATGAATGGATGTCAGTCTTTCCCTGTCGAGTATCTTCACCCTCGTGCCATCCTCAACAATGTTTACCTGCCAACTGAAAATGTATAAAAGTCAGCGTTGCCAGTGAGTTCTAGTTTTAAAAGTAATAAAATGCTTTCTGTAAGGTATACATATGAAAATACTCTTTTTATGAAATTTCATCTCTTTATACGTGAGCACGCGTTAACTATACAACTAGATAATGCTTCTTCTCTTTACTGTATGCCTTGTTTATTCTGTACTCTTTTATCTTTATGTTTCACTGTTTATGTGGACCAATGAGCAATACCCTAAACTATATGCGCGGGGGAAACTGGTGCTGGGCCTTCTGGTACCCCAATAGGCTCTGATTACTGTATACAAGGCCGGCTCAGTCACCTAGGGTATGCTGCAAAGGTCCGCCAATCTCAATTGACTGGCCCGTGTGCATAATAGGGTAGCTACCCGCATCACAGTTGAGCTTATGACAACATGATCGTGCACATCCTATAAGCTTGCAAGACTTGTTAACGTTTTATTTAAGTTCCACTTCTCTTCTTCATTGCTCTTTCGCTTTATTATTATTAGTAATACTTTACGTTATGATAATAAACACACCACGTAAAGTCTACACTAATAGCAAAAATAATAATACGGAACAATCATAAAACAATCATAATCATGCATAAAACTAAGCATTAATAAGCCCTAGTCAAACCCTAATAGCGCAGACCCCAAAATTTCGTAATAAATTCTAAGTGTTTAGGCGCACCAATACTATTTGGGCACATGAGCCCTGTTTGGGCGCTTCATCACTATGCAGGCGCTCCAACAACACTTAACCACTTTAAAACTTAGGCATATGAACCATTCAGGCGCATGAACTATTCGGGCGTATGGTCCATTCGGATGCATGGACACTTAGGCGCATGGCCATTCGGACGCATGGACACTTAGGCGCATGGCCATCCAGACGCATGAACACTTTCGGGGCGCATGGCCCGACACTTAGTCGTCCGATTACAAATTCTAGGTGCATGAACCACTGTTCAGGTGCATGAGTTACACTTAAAACATTTCTAAGGCATTTCCAGGCGCATGAGCCTTATTTAGGCGCATGAACCTTCTGCTCAACATGTTTCTAGGATATTTTCGAACCCAAACATCAAGCCTATTTGTTCTAAGCTTACCAAGGCTATTCTAAACATGAAAAACTAAAGCATCTAAGAATCATCATCAAACATGCATAATACATACGGGTATACATACATAAACATTGTAAAATCGTTTAAATACATTTTCAGCCCCAAAGAGTATAAAACAAGTAAACGGGGTCTAGAAACTCACTGGTGCAACTTTGGGTGTATCTTCCTTCTAACCCGTATGAAAATGAGTTCAAACACCTAGAAACCCACCAAACACACACAAACACATAAGCACATAACCGAGACAAAACCCAAAAAACACTTAAAACCCATGAATTCTTACCTTGAATTCAACCTCTTCTTCTTCAACCCTAAAGTTTTCTACTCTCACTCTCTCTAGAACCGAATGAAAAGGTGATGTGAAGAGAGGGTGGGCGGCCATACCCACCTTTACACTAACTTTTTGTACTTTTGTCCCCTTTTACATTTTTAACCCCTCAACTTGGGTTTATGATGTTTCCTTCTTTTATTTACTTTAATAGAATAACCGGGTGTTACAAAATAAAGGCATGAGTTATCATTTGGGCAAGCTTTTGGTGGAAGAGGTATTCTGTTGAATTCTCTCGAGAATCAAGACTAGAAGATCAATTGGAGCCTCGGGAGGTCCATACAACACTTGAAAGAAACTTGGGATGTCTAAACATCATCCTTTATGGATCATCAATTTGATTGTTCCATTTCACTAATGATTTCATATCTACATTCTATGATACTTGTTGTTATATTGAAGCTCGTTATAAGCTAAAATCTCATTATCATCCTAACTGAATGAAACTTATGTTATTTATGATGAAGTAATGGTGTGATTTATGTTATATTAATGTTCTAATAATCTTGGGTAAACTTTTGATGAGTAGCATTTACATTTGAACGGAAAGTTATGAACTTATGATTTGTAAATGTGAAATTCATACAATGTTGAAAAACATATGAACTAACTTTTATTCTTTAAACTGGTCTTCATAATAGATATATGGCTAATGAACTAGAAATATTTATTAAAAATCAAATAACTTTAGCTTTTTTATCATTTGAGGGTTCTCTTTTATAGGTTTGAGAAATCTACAATAATTGCTATGGTTTTCTAAATTTAATGTAATGTTAAAAAGAAACATGATCAACACTCTTTCTAACATTACCTTATGTTTTCAGAAGTCATATGTTAAAAGACAACACAAATTTACCTACATTACTAGTGACTTTGATTGATCAGTATTGTTGTTACTCATGTTGGCATCACAATCACTATGGAGCCGATAAACAAGAAATCTATGGCTCATGTCTAACAAACATTAACATAATACTTAAACTTATATATTTATTCACACCATGATATTCATCACAGTTACATAAGTGTAATCTAATTAGGATGATAGCCTTTATTCCCTGGTTTTAAAACCCAAAAGTTTCAATCTTACTTTTACTTTATCTATCTAATTATTATTTAAAACATTAAAAATCTTGATTACATTAACACATCTTATCATTTTCTCAAAACAAAAATAAAATCCGGTAGTCAAACATTAAAGTTGTTGAGTGGGCTCGTTGTGTCCACAACTTGATACTCGGTTCTTACCATCACTATATTACCATACAATAGGTACCACTTACTTTTTGTGTGTTATGTTTAGTATTAGTAATAACCATTTAAAACTAAATTTGTGCAAAAACTTTATCAATATATATATATATATATATATATATATATATATATATATATATATATAATATATATATATATATATATATATATATACACTTTTTACCGCATCATCAAGGTATATAAATTTAATTGATAAATTTACTATATTGCCGATAAAGTGTCTTGCACTATTTGTACATGTTGCTTTAAAGTTGTATTTTTTGGTAAATTACATTTTGATCCAAAGAGATGTATTATATATTAGTATAGATATACAGAGATATCAATCAACTTAAACCAGTAACATGGTTTTACTTACATATACGTCACATGTAGCTTACATATATGTAAACCTTTTCATTTGATATGGTGTTACATATACGTAACACTTTTCATTCCCTTACTTATGTTCAATATATATGTAATAGATACTTAGATACTCTTTTAACATTTAAAAGAAAAAAATATAAATTACCTTGTTGGTTTATGTATTGATATTTTTAGGTTTTCGTATATCTATTGGTTTTCTTAGAAACTTACACTTATACTAGTGTAAACCTTTTTTATGCTTACGAATTTATATATATTTATGAGATGTAAGTGTAACTTACACTAGTGTAAAGTTTTCTATGCTTATGATTTTGTACATATACATAAAAGAACAAATTTTGTATGTGTGTAATAATATTATTCCGACAAAAAAGAATAATTATTTTCATTGATCACGAAAAGTTAGCACGATTATCGTAATAATAGAGGGGTTAACATTTGAACCCTCCATTATACACACATAAACGTTAATATGAACAGGACTATATTATGTAATCATTTCCTGTGACAAGTAGATATGCGAGTATGGATACTCATCTTCGGAGTTGCACATGATAAATATTCATGCTTACATATTTAGCGATTCAAGTGACATTTTGTTCATGCAAATGTGAAAATTAACAAGACTAGACATGATGTCATATTCTTTTTTGTGTTTTTACCTTGTTTACCTTATGATCCTATTGTATTTTGTTTCACGTATAAGACACTTCTTAATTTCATCATGCCACATGATCGAGACACATAATTTACTCAAAAAGCAGGATTTGAGATTGGATTAACCCGATGTTAAAACAAAAAAAGTTAAGTGTTAAAATGGTGTTGCTTGACGAGATTGAAAGCGTCTAACACACAAACCGAGGAATGTTAGTATCAAAAGATAAACTTAGTAAAAGACAAAATGAATGTAAGAAACCTTAGTATCAAAACTAACAAAAATCAAACTCAAAAGTTGCTAAAAAGAAAAAACATGTTAATAAATGGTAAATATGTAAGTTTATAGCATGTAAAAATAATAGAAAATAATATTTTAGAACGTGATTATTTTATAAAAAATTCAAATGAGTCATATAATTTATCTATTTTTATTCAACAGGGATATAATTAATGAAATTCTAATTTGAATAACATATTGTAAATTGTTAAGTTTTGGAACGAGATTATATAATAAATTTTTCATATATATAATTAGTTAAGTTCATAGGGGAAAAAATATGTCATTTTTCTTTCTATATACCTTTATAATAACAAATAGAAAATAAATAAATATTACAAGGTGTTGAAACCGACGTTGACTAAGGAAATGCACACACTCTTTAAATGCTATTTAAATCCTTTTGAGTTTTACCTTGTGTGTTGTGACTATCAGGTAGTGTTTGGTAGCATAAATTATAAGCGGAATGAATAAAAACCATTGATGGTGAATAATAAAGACATATTGGTTGGTGAGGTAAAGAATGAACCATACGTAGTTGATTCCATTCCCTCAATTATCCCTGCACTCCCTCTTTTTTTCATTCCATATGAAAAAACCTCTTTCAATCATTAGTCCCACACCACCCGCCACAACAACAACCACCCTCACCACACCACCACCGACCACCAAGATCACCTTTCACCAGCACCACAACCACTACCCCGAACACTATCGTCGACATCGCCACCGCCGCCTCCACCGAAACCATTGAAGGCCACCACCACCGCCAAGTTCCGCGCCGAAACCACCTCCGAATCACCGCCGTCGCCGGAAACCACCACCAAGGATGCAAGAAACCACTCTGAAGGCCACCACCGCCATCGTCAATACCACCTCCGAAGGCCACCACCGCAACGCAAGAAACACCTAAAGGCCACTTCTGCCTCCCGGAACCACACCTCCGGCCCCTTGACGTCGAAACCACCACCAGCCACCATCGTCCTGGAACCCGCCGCCGTCTTCCATAACTGCTCCACTGCTTTGTTGAGAACTACCGCCAACGAAAACCATGCCACGTCCACCACTGGCACCACCGTCGCCACCACCGCACCTGAAACCACCTGTCCTTCCACCACACCTCGAAATGCCTCCGGCACCACCGCCGCCGGAACCCCTCCGTCCACCACCGTCGTCCGGAAACCACCTCCGGCAATCACCTCCGCTCGCCATCACCATCAACTTTTTTACACTTATCGTTTTGAATTTTTACCTACACATACACATAGATTGATTCATGTTTATTACTAAAGGGCCACCAAAAAACTTGGAATTTTATGAGTCATTTCATTCTCTTATCAATTCTATTCCTCATCCATTCATTACGACTACCAAACATACCCTAAATAAATTGCATAAAGGACATTGCAGGATCGTTCAAGGGCTTGAACACAATTACAACACAACAACACAATGAGAATTAACTAAACTTAATCAAACAGTGAACTAGGTAACCAAAGGTGATGCAGAGAACACAAGTAAAGCAAGAGACAGAACAAGAAGTATAGTTTTCAAGGTAGCAGTATATTGCTTTCTCAAGTTCTTTTACAAGTGTTACAAAGCATTACAGAAAGATACAAGAACTTGGAATACTTATACTACAACCTACAGCCGGCTATACTATGAAGCCAGCTGGATACAATTGACTAGACACTAACAAAATCAATTGTAGGATCAAAAGGCATATCTGCCTTTTGACCTTGTGACTATGACATGCCATAGCTCACATCCTTATACATTACAAAAAGGATAAAGTACATAAAGTGGAAAGTTTCAGACTCAAGACCTCAATGTACAGTTACCAAAAGCATGGACCTTTTCACCAACTCTTGTAAGTTGGTGACTTATCAGAGACGCAGCGGAAAAGGTGCTTTATGGAACAGTACATCAGATAAAGCATGTGTACTAAAAGTCTTCGGAAGAAATCTGTCTTCATAGGTTGAAGCTTCGGAAGACTTTGTCTCTTCAAGCTTCGGAAGACTTCATGTTAGGCTTCGGAAGATATTGGTCTTGGCTTCGGAAGATATTACACTTAGAGTATTTTCTAATGCTTTGTGTAATTCTTCCGAAGCATTCTTCACTTCAGTACTTAGTGCATGTTGCTGAAACACTTAGGCAGTTTTGGGTTGCATCAGACTTCAGGAATCCTTACAAACTCCCCCTAGGCTGATGCTACCAAAACACTTAGAAGATCTTTAAATGTTTGTAGTCTTCAGAATAATCAAGACCATCCCTTTCTTCATTTGATGGTCAGGATCATCAAGACTCTCATAGTATCTTCTCATTTCAAAGAGATCATGCAGAGGTAAGTTGATTATGTCTTGCCATGAGTAGACATTTTCAACACCTTGATCTCTGATAACATTCCATCTTTCTGGATTGGTAGAGTAAGTCCAGGATAAGATGGGTGTCTCGGTTGCTAGAGGCCCACTTGCATAGGAGTTGATTGGGCTGCCTCATCATGCACTTCCTCAGGTTGATCTGATTCAGCCTGGGGTGTAGAGGTAGATGACTTTGGCTTCTTCTTTTTAGTCTTTGGTTTAGAGGCCATTTTCTTCTTCCTCTTTAATGTCTTTAACTGAGAAGACTGGTCTGCAGCACCATGTTGATCATCAGTGTCTTTCTCAGTTGGGTGTTCCTCCCTCACAGGTTCAGAAGGAGAGGGAGTTTGACCCTGTCTTGGATCAGAAGATGAAGTTTGCTGAGGCTCAGCTGGAGTTCTGGTTCAGGTGTCTCTGGTTGTTCAAACTTGACCTCCACTTCAGGTGGGACTTGACTTGGAAGAGAGTGCAATCAATGAGTTCACCACTTTAATCTTCTGCTTGATTACCCTTATATGCTCATCCATTGTAGATAGAGACATGGGACCAAGTCTCCTTCCGGAGAATCCATATGACTTCAAGAAGCTCATCATTCTTTGTCTGTCAGCAGACTTCTTTGCATTCTTTTGAATGATGGCTCTTGACTTTGCAGCTTCTTCCCTTAGCTTCCTTTTGGTTGTTTTTCTTTCTTTGACTAACTCAAGCTCAAGTTGCTTTAAGTACTCGAACTCAATGAAGTCATAGGACAAGGGAAGAAGTGTATTTGCCTGATAGAAGCCTGTGGCACTCAGGTAGTTTATCATTTTGATTCTATCCTCTTCTTTATCTACCTGAGGTTCTTGTGGAGCCACATCTTCCTGTGCAGGACTTTCTTGAACTGGAGAGAGAGTGGGAGTATGCTTGTGAAGTCTTTTCTGTCTCCTCTCCTCTTTGAATTGGAGAAGTAACCTTGCATCCTCTTTCTCCTTTATCTCTCTTGACACTTCCATGTCAGCCAGTTCATTCAACTCTTCTAAGGGGAGGGAGATGATTTCATCAACATCATAGTTCCTGGTCTGTAAATAATTAATCCTGACTGCCCTTTGTTCATCATTTTGAGTATTTGGTCTGGGGGCAGCCCTGATTGCAGCTTGCATGAATTTTGATGACCCAGAAGAACTTTCTCCCCTTAGCCTCCTTTTCCTCTCTCTCTCTTCCTCCTCAATTTCCTCAGGAGTCATTATCCTTTTCCTTTGTCACCAACAGACCTTTGTGACTCAGGGTGGATTGAGGCTTGGCCTTCATTGCTTGGTGTAGCTTCCATGCTCTGGCCAGAGAGAGGCTGAGAGACACCTTCACCAGCAGGTGTCTCAGATGGAGTTTGGACCTCTGCAGCAGTTGTTGATGGTGAGACAAGGGTCTCAGGTTCTGCCACTGGGCCTTCAGCCAAGGTTTCCCCTATGAAACTAATCTTAGGGTCCACCTCAGCATCCAGTTGACCGATGACATTGCCTGATTGCCTAAGTCTCCTTCTTAGAGAGAACTCTGCAAGGATCCTGTCTTGGATTCTTTGAGCCAGCCTGTCAGCTTGTCTAGATTTGCTTGGATTGACAAGTGGCATGTTGACTAAATCCAGTCCTTCATAGAAGCTCAGGCTTTGGAACTGAAAGACTTCTTGTTGACCTTGAACTCTGTGAAGTATGAGGGCTCTTCTGTCATCATCATACCTCCATCTGATGATGTAGTTGCCAGTTCCATGTGGTGGAGATGAGACAGCCCTTGGTATACCTTCCTCAAAGAGACTCCTGATGAGAGAGTCTATAGAGTCCACATTAATGTGAACTTGAGGAAGTTGCTGAGAATGCACAACAGCAAGTGAGGATGGTGAGTCCTCTATGTCCATTCTCTTTGAAGAACTCCCAGGTTCTGTGGTTGTGATAACTTTCTCCCCCTTTTTGGTAGCATCACCCACTGCATAGGTGAGCTGGAGGATAAATCAGTCACTTCCACAGGTTCTTGTGTTCCTGGTTGAGCTCTCCTTAAAGGTCTCTCAGCTAGTTTTTCCTGCAGATATGAAATCTGGAGTTGCTGATCATTGACCCTGTTTTGCAGGGTAGTCACCTGAGATTCCAAGTGACTAACCTTAGAGACTAGATAGGTGCATGTTTGTGACAATTGTTGTACCTTTAGTCTCAAATTCCCCTCATCTTCATCAGAAGAATCACTGGGGATGAGAGGATTGGACCAAAGTCCCTTCTCTCACCACCAGCTTGAGTTTCTTGGCTGCTGGTTTTCCTCTGCTCACTGGCAACCTCAGTTAAGATGCCAATGGGCTGAGTTGCCATGGTTGAGGTCTTAATGATGTAATCACTTTCAAAAGTGAGAGCCTCTTCCATATGGACATCCTGAACAGGTTCAGATGTGTCCACCTCAGTAATAGGTGACTGATGAGGGATAGACTGAGGAGAGTCAGAGGTACTCATCTCTCTTTGAGTAGGGAGGAGAAGAGAGACTCATGGTACTCACTGAATCCTAAGTCTTCATCAGTGTAAAAGGATAGGTTGGGAATTGGTTGGTTTAGATCCAAAGGCTGGGGATGGTAGCTGTCCCCTGAAGGTTGTTCACTTGAGTGTTGAGACTCAGAGTGAAGGCTTACAGTTGTTGGGCTAATGAGCTCATCAGGTTGAGCTTGAGGAACCTCAGCCCTGATAGGTAAAGTAATGGGAGTGGTTTGCTCCTCAGGAGAAGTGGGAGCTCTGGAGTCCACTTCTTCCTGTAAGGTTGAGTATTTGGGGGCCTGCACAGACTCAATAGCCTGAGCAGGGGTTCGTTGGGATTTTCTTTTGTAGGTGATGAATATGGAGGTTGTGAAGAGGGTAGGAGAGCAGTAGGTGTGGGTTCAACACTAGCTTGGACTGCTATGTTGTCACCTTGAGCAATGAGCTCTAACATTTTTGGGACTAGGGCTGTTTCTACCCCTGAGAAGCCTACAGTTGGCTTCTTCATAATTTTAAAGATGCCGGGCTTCATCTGTCCCAGTTTAAGAATATTGCCTGTTTCCCTCAACTGTGAGCCCAGTTCACAGTTAAGAATGTGTTGAACATATCTAGGAAACATGTAATATTCTAAGGAGTCTAAGTTTGCAAGTAAATTAGTATAAACAATTGTGAATACCTGAACTTGACCCCCTGAACCATCCCATGAACTATAAAGGAGAGATCCTCAGGAATCTGGTCCCATCCACCATGCTTGTTTGATAAGCTGTGGATAACCACATGGAGCAGGTATTTCCACTGGGATGAGACCTTCCCTTTCCTGAAGGTCTTTACAGAGAAATCTCCTTCATAGCCCATCTGCTCGAAGGAATGATTAACCGCTTCTTTTGGAAAGAACACTTCACCTGCTTCATCATCCAGCTGAAGATGTCGGTTGATGATGGCCGGAGTGATGAAAATTGTTCTCCCCTGCACTGTGGCAGACAGTGCCTTCTCCCCATCCATAATGACCTCTTGGCAGGTCTTCCAGAATTCAAGCAAATGATCCTCATATAGAGGAGGATCAATGGTTAGGGAGGTGAAGTAGTGAGACAAAGACAAGAAACGGCAAACCTCTGAGAAATGAGGATCTTTGTCAGAGCATAACAGAGCAACCTGATTGTGTTGTCTGTGTAGCTGCATGGCAAAGTGAGGATCATTTCTGTGTGTAAGGTCAGCCATTGTGAGGTAGCTCAGAGATGAAGAGAAAAGAATGGGAAGGAAATTTCAGAGAGAAAGCTTTGGGTTTTAGGTATGGAAGAAAAGCAGATGATAGAAGAGGGGGGAAACCGTTGGGTTTATATGAGAGAGAAGGATTTCAGATAAAGTTTAATGAAAGAGGATAAACTTTGAAATCCGTATGTCGGTCCCACCTCTGAAAAAGTAGTTTACCTTTTTGCTCAAAAAGTAGTTTTCTTGGAATTCGAAAAGCTTCCGAAAGTAATTTGTCTTCGGAAGTTTGATTGAAAAAGCTTCCGAAGCTAAAGTGACTTCGGAAGAATTTTCCTGAGAGTCTTAAAGATTTATGCTTCGGAAGAGAAATAAACTTTTGGATGCTTTGTATAAGAATGAACAAAGCTTCCGAAAGTAATTTTTGCTTCGGAAGGAAAAAGTCCTTAAAAATGAATAAGTGTCTAAGTTGAAATTTTAAGCTTCGGAAGATAAATTTTGACTTCTTCCGAAGGTAAAATTTCTTAGACAGTCATTTATTTTGAAGACATATTTTTCTTCCGAAGGTAAAATGTTATCTTCCGAAGTATCAGAAAATTTTCAAGAATCCAAGGAAAGTCTTCAAAAAGAGTTTTTCATTCAAAGAAAACATGAGCTTATGAAAGTGATGAACTAGACAACTTAGGACACACATATTTTAAGAAGAAATAATTAGAATTAGTTTTTTAAAAAATCTACTCAAAGTTAATCATCCCAATAGCTGATATCAGATACTTAAATCTCTGTTCATCAAAAGCTTTTGTGAACAGATCAGCATATTGTTCATCTGTGTGAACTTTGACTAGTTTAATTAACCCCTTTTCATAGTTATCTCTTATTAAATGATACCTGATGTTGATGTGTTTGGTCCTTGAGTGCTGCACAGGGTTCTCAGTGATAGAGATAGCACTGTTGTGTCTATGTGGATAGGAGTCTCTTTGAAGTTAAATCCGTAGTCTAGCATCTGATTTTGAATCCAAAGCACTTGAGCACAGCAGCTTGCAGCAGCAATGTATTCAGCCTCAGCAGTTGATGCAGACACACAGGTTTGTTTCTTGCATTGCCATGAGACAACCCTTCCACCAAGGAATTGACATCCCCCAGATGTAGACTTTGCAGTCATGTTGCAACCACCATAATCACTGTCTGTATAGGCATACAGATTGAAATTAGAATTCTTTGGATACCATAAACCAAGTGTTGAAGCACCTTTGAGGTATCTTAAAATCCTTTTCACAGTGATTAAGTGAGACATCTTAGGATTAGCTTGATATCTTGCACAAATACATGTAGCAAACATGATATCAGGCCTGCTAGCTGTAAGATACATAAGAGACCCAATCATAGCCCTGTATAAGTGCTCATCTACACACTCCCCCTCAAGATCTGGACCAAGAGAGTGGTTTCTGGCTATGGGTGTCTTAGCAGTCTTACAATCAGTCATGTTGAACCTCTTGAGTATATCTTGAATATACTTTGACTGACTTATGAAAATGCCATCTTCAACCTGCTTCACTTGAATTCCCAGAAAGAAATTAATTGTTCTCCCATTGAACTCATTTCAAATCTATCTTTCATCAGCTTTTCAAAGTCTTTGCAGAGCCTTGAATTGGTTGAGCCAAAGATGATGTCATCCACATATACTTGAACTAGCAGAATGTCGTTTCCTTGTCCTTTGATGAAGAGAGTTCCATCTATAGTACCTCTCCTGTAACCATGTTTACAGAGATACTCAGACAGTGTCTCATACCACTTCCTGGGTGCCTGATGCAGCCCATAGAGAGCTTTGTCAAGCTTGCAGACATAATCAGGATGATCAGGATCTACAAAACCAGGTGGTTGTTTGACATAAACCTCCTCATCAATCACTCCATATAAGAAAGCACACTTTACATCAAGTTGGTAGACCTTGAAGTTCTTGGATGCAGCAAATGCCAGGAATATCCTAACAGCTTCTAGTCTAGCTACAGGAGCAAAGACATCAGTGTAGTCAATCCCTTCTTCTTGTGTGTATCCTTGAACAACTAGTCTAGCCTTGTTCTTGATGATGATTCCTCTATCATCCTTTTTATTCCTAAAAACCCATTTGGTTCCAATGGTAGTCTTCCCATGAGGAAGAGGACAAAGGTTCCAAACTTTCTGTCTTTTGAATTGAAGCAGCTCTTGTTGCATAGCTTCAACCCAACTTCCATCCTTTAGAGCCTCCTCAACTTTCTTTGGCTCTAACTGGGATAGAAAACAAGAGTGAAGACAAACATTTGCTTCATGGGTTTGCCCTCTTGTCTTTACCCCGGAGATAACATCTCCAATGATGTTTGTAGTAGGATGAGACTTGTGGATCCTTAGCTGAGGGATCACAGCAAGTTGCTGAGATAGATCCAAATTTGAGAAATTTAGATCTGGTCTTGAAGATTGATCCTCCACATTATCACACTTATCAAGATTAACTTGATCCAATGAGTGTGTGACATCATTGATGTTATCATCTATGGTATGGTTATTAGCATCAAGAGATTCTTGATCACTTTCACCATCACCATTGTTATCTTCTGCAATTGAGATGTCTTTATCTGGTTGAGAGGCCTCTGAACTGGAATTTGAAGGCATGCCAGATGTATCAGCTGGATTTGTCATTGTTGTGCTGATAGAAACCTCATTTGCTGAAGTAGTTCCAACTGGAGCTGAAGGTCTTCCAAGCTCAAATCTTGGATCAGGATCACCTGTATTTAAATTTTCTGCAGATCCTGAAACATGCTCACAAGATTTATTAAAACAGTTGGTAACTAAATCAAGATCAAATAGCCAATCCGGACCAGAACCAGCCACACTGGGAGTGTGCTCATTGAAAGTCACATTGGCTGACTCCTCAATGATTCTAGTTCTGAGATTGTATACTCTATAAGCTTTAGCTTGAGAAGAGTATCCAATGAAGTGTCCATCGTCTGATTTCTCAGCAAACTTGGCAACTTGATCTTTGGTATTCAAGATGGTGCAGGGACATCCAAATGACCTGAGAAAACCAATGAAAGGTTTCCTCTTGTGCCAAAGTTCATAAGGAGTCTTACCATGTGTCTTAACTACTAAGACTCTGTTTTGCACATAGCAGGCAGTATTAACTGCCTCTGCCCAGAAGGTGATAGGCAGTTTAGAGTCAGACAACATAGTTCTTGCAGCTTCAATAAGTGTCCTGTTTCTCCTCTCTCAACTCTCCGTTTTGCTGAGGAGTCCTGGGAGCACTGTATTGTCTTGTAATACCCTTTTCATCACAAAATGTATCAAGGATTTGGTTTTGAATTCAGTTCCTTGATCACATCTTATGGTTTTGACCTTGTGATCACATTGATTCTCAATCTTTAAGATGAAATTCTTTAGAATCTCAGGAGTCTCATCTTTAGTTCTAAGAAAGAAAACCCAAGTGAATCTTGTAAAATCATCTGTGATCACTAGACAGTATAAGGTCCTTCCTAAACTCATTACACTGGTGGGGCCAAAGAGATCCATATGTAATAAGTGTAGGGGAGTAGTGATGGAGTTCTTTTCCTTAGGCTTGTGAGATACCTTGTGTTGCTTCCCTTTCAGGCATGCAACACAATGATCATCACTTGTAAACTCTTTCTTTGGCATTCCAGTTACCAGATCATGTTTGATTAATTTATTCATATTCTTAAAGTTTACATGGCACATTCTTTTATGCCATAGGAAAGACTCATCACTATTTGCTTTAGATAGAAAGCATGAAACTTCTCCAGAGGGAGATGTTTCTTGCAAATCCATCTTGTACATGTTCCCTTTCCTGGGGGCTCTGAGCAGAATATGCTCATGAGGAATGACCACTCCAGGTTTGAGAACAATGCACTCATGCTCAGTGAAGAGCATGTTATGACTCTGATCACAAAATTGAGATACACTCAGAAGATTGTACCCAAGCTCCTTAACAAAGTTTACCTTCTCAATGCTGAGCTTACCATTTGTGACCTTGCCCCTTCCATAAATGTAACCACCTTCATTTCCTCCAAAAGCAACTGGTCCTCCATCAATTCTCTCAAAATTATGAAGTAAAGACCTATCGCCTGTCATGTGCCTGGAACAGCCACTGTCAATTATCCAGACATTCTTGTTTGTCTTGAGCTGTTCCTGCACAAAGAAAATGATTAGTTACATTTGGAAACCCAAGCCTTACTTGTCTTGGGTTCAGTAAGTGTAATAGAAGGTAATGCAACAGTAATAGATCCTATGGTTGTACAGAGGGGATCTTCGGCTGTTGTTGATGGAGAAACCTCAGTCATTTGGTCTTTCTTAGACTTCCACACCACCTTTGGAGTCTTGGACTTGACCTTCAAAACCTTAGAAGCTTTTGGAGCTTCACAAGTTTTAATGACTGATACTTCGGAAGAATCTACAGTCACTGCAGTAGACTTTAGTACTTCGGAAGAACTCCTTTCTTCCGAGACCAACTTTGCTTCCGAAGGTAATTTTCCATTTACCTTCTTCTTTGATTTGGAGCTTCCGAAGGAAACAGACTTTCCTTCCGAAGCTTGAGACTTCTTGAGATTCTTTGAAGTCTTTGTATTGGTCATGTGGATAGTACTTTTAGGATTGTATGGACAATCCTTGGCAATATGAGAGTAGTACTTTCACACATAACACACAGCATTTTCTTCTTCAAAGAAATCTCCTTTTGAGAGCAAGACTGGCCTTGGTCACATCCCTTTTTCACCTTCATCTTGGTAGATTCAGATACAGTTCCTTGGGCTGTGAACTGTTCTTGGAATTTGATGGTCCAGGCTGTGCAGCAGTGGTACACAGCAGCTCAGTCTTCTTCTTTGTACTGAGATGATTTGAACATGAACCAGAACTCTTGGATAAGAGGCTTTGGTGGATGTCTTCAGTCCTTATTGCTTTGAAACCTGCAGAGATGAACACTTGTTTCTGCTTAGCATCAAAGGTAGCCTTGATTTCTTGAGCCTTCTTTGCTTTCCTTTTGCTCTTCCTGATCAAGTTCTTTCTCTTGGACTTGGTCATCACAGTTAATTCTTCTCTCCTCAAAGGATAGTGGCCCTTGGAGGAATCCTCTTCTTCACTCTTCTCAGAGGGATTCCTCACTATCACTTCTTCATCATCCTCACTTACTGGATCTATGAGAGGAAGCTCATCTTCACAAGTTCCACACCTAGGAGATCTTACAGACAAGATTGTGTGTGGAGGAGCTATCTCATTTGATCCCAGTCCCTGTCTATTTTGATAACAAACCTTATTGTGTAGGGATGAGGATATCATGTTCTTGAAGGTCTCTTCTTCAAGAACACTTTTCTCTGCCAGGGCTTTGCTGATCACAAGCTCAGCCTGGCACTTAGTCAACTTAGTGATGAGATCTTGGATCTGAGTTCTAAAATCTGTATGTTCATGTTTTAGTACTGAAATAGTTTTCTCCAAGTCTTCTATCTTTAACTTGTAATCATTTTCAGACTTTCTAAAGTCAGATTTTAATATGTTTAATGACTCAAGATCAGATCTCATCTCTAGGTTGTAGGACCTGTATCTATTTACTTTAGCAATGCATTCAGGGGAGCAAAGATGTTCTAATACCTTGGCTTCATCATGATCAGCCATCAATGCTTGGTTTGGAGAAGCATCCTCCACCTGAAAACTCCAGTCAAATCCTCCCTCTTCAACAGCAACCGCAGCATGTTGCTTTGTCTTCTCAGCCTGAGGGGTATTGTTGGTGAAGTTTGGTCTGAGTTGTGTTTGACCCCCATTTGCTCTGGGTGCCTTACACTCCCTGGCGAAGTGACCCATAAGGTTACAATTGTAACACTTAACTTTGCTTTTATCCAGCCCAAACTTACCACTGGTAGCATTGCTTGGAAATTTTTCTTCCTGTCCTCTTGTAGAACTTCTTGGCTCTGTGAGTGAGAAGAGCCATCTGCTGAACTATCTCCATGTATTCCAGGTCATCTGGATGGATACAGTCTAGATCTTCAAGAGTGAAGAGATAATTTCCACAGCTTTCATCTGCAGACACAAAGGCTTGAGAAGAACTTGTCTCTTGGAATGGGCTTCCTTGAGTAAAGTTCTCCCTTGGTGTCTCCGGGAAGGTGATGAAAGGACCCTTTTTGAGTTGTCAGGGTAGCATAGGAGATGATGTTGGGGTTCTATGCTGTCCCTTTCAACCACATGAAGGGCTGAACCCATTTGATTGTTAGAGTTGCCAGATGAACCTTGTAAGTTCATCTCCATCTGGTATCCACTGAGAATCCCATATAACTCTGTCAGAGTAAGAGTTTTAAGGTTCTCAGTCCTCTTGATTACCACACAATAGTGTGTCCATTGCCTAGGAAGTGAGGACATGAACTTCCTTACAATGTCTCTGTTCTCAAGAGGAACTCCTCCATCCACAAGGGTATCCACAATCTCAACATACCTGAAGTATTGTTGGGTCATGGTTTCACCTGTTTTAAAGGTGAAATTTTCAAACTGCTGCTTCAGAAGATCTTTCTTGTTCTCCTTGGCTTCAGAGGAGCCTTCATACATCAGCTTCAGTGCATCCCACAGCTGTTTAGCTGTTTGCACTTCTTAAAACCTCTGTACACAGAGTTTGGGATAGCAGTCTGAAGAGCAGTCATGGCCTTCCTGTCAATCTCTACTCTTTTCCTATCTTCATCTGAGTAGTTGGCCACATCTTTAGGAATCATACCAGCACCGGTAGCAGAGGGGGTGCTAGGTATGAAAGGTCCATATTCAACAGATTCCCACATTCTTGAGTCAAGAGACCTGATGAAGCCTTCCATCCTCATGCACCAGGTGTCGAAGTCATCAAGAGTGATCAATGGGGATTTGTTCATGGTTCCAGTCTCCATATCAGTCTTTGAGATGGAAGCCATTTGAAAAAGTTTAGTTTTTGTGTGTGTGAGGGATCTTAAGATGGTTAGATCTTATATCACGAGCCTGAGCTCTGATACCAATTGCAGGATCGTTCAAGGGCTTGAACACAATTACAACACAACAACACAATGAGAATTAACTAAACGTTAATCAAACAGTGAACTAGGTAACCAAGGTGAGAGACAAGAACACAAGTAAAGCAAGAGACAGAACAAGAGAGTATAGTTTTCAAGGGAGCAGTATATTGCTTTCTCAAGTTCTTTTACAAGTGTTACAAAGCATTAAGAAAGATACAAGAACTTGGAATACTTATACTACAACCTACAGCCGGCTATACTATGAAAGCCAGCTGGATACAATTGACTAGACACTAACAAAATCAATGTAGGATCAAAAGGCATATCTGCCTTTTGACCTTGTGACTATGACATGCCATAGCTCACATCCTTATACATTACAAAAAGGATAAAGTACATAAAGTGGAAAGTTTCAGACTCAAGACCTCAATGTACAGTTACCAAAAGCATGGACCTTTTCACCAACTCTTGTAAGTTGGTGACTTATCAGAGACGCAGCGGAAAAGGTGCTTTATGGAACAGTACATCAGATAAAGCATGTGTACTAAAAGTCTTCGGAAGAAATCTGTCTTCATAGGTTGAAGCTTCGGAAGACTTTGTCTCTTCAAGCTTCGGAAGACTTCATGTTAGGCTTCGGAAGATATTGGTCTTGGCTTCGGAAGATATTACACTTAGAGTATTTTCTAATGCTTTGTGTAATTCTTCCGAAGCATTCTTCACTTCAGTACTTAGTGCATGTTGCTGAAACACTTAGGCAGTTTTGGGTTGCATCAGACTTCAGGAATCCTTACAGACATATTTTATTGTCCAAGAAACTTAAACAGTAATTTTGAGATTCCGTCGATGATACCCATCGATTATACTTAAGTGTTTATAATGTGTTTTTGGATTATGAGATGTATAAAGGAATAATTTTTCTTTAAACTAAATATATGAAAATTGAAATGCGAAATGCGAAACCGCAGGCCGTCCACACGTAACATAGCAAGGTTTAATTTGAAAGAACGTTGATGCTCCTCAATATTCAAGGGCAACTGGTGTTTAACAACAGAATTCACGTGATTATTCAAGCACCACAATTTGCATAAGGGAATGGAGAATGATAATGTTTCGACAAAAGAATCGGCTTAGAGCTGGTGTTCCGGGGATATTTAGTGTCATCATTCGTGTGGGTGAAATATAGAGGTAAATTTAAATCTTTAGATTGGGGTCATTGCGTTGATTTTAATTTGTCTGCTTATATTATTATTTAAACATTTCTCTAGCTCGTTGCTAGTTTTAAAAAAATTCATTTTACCGTTAAAAAAAGCAAGGTTTAATTATCTACTGCTACAACATGTCTCATGTTTAATTAAACAACCACGTGGTTCTAATTGACAATTAATCACATGTAAACCACAATGGTACATTCTCTTTCTTTCGATCTGTTCTGGAATTGAATTCTTGCTAAATATTTAATTATTTTCATGGGTTAATTATTTTACATGTGTTATTACTTTACTCAAAATTTGAATAATCATTAAAATATATTTTTAGAAGTCACATGATGAGATAAAATATGAAAAATAAATACATATTAATTATTTATATTTATAACGACAACCTATTCTTCATTATCATGTACCTTACATTTGTAAGATTTAAACTCACATCATGTATCAGACTCTTAAAGACAAAGCATGATCAGACCACAGAGTAACTAGCAATGGTCTTGAAAATGCCAAAGGGTTTGACAACGTTTAGGTAGTAACTTATTTATATTTATATTATTATAATACATATCAAAATGATAAGATGATAATTTTATTCAAGTGTAAGACATTTATATAACATTTTAAACATATAATACAAGTGTTTTATATAATAGTTTCACTTTTGTTCCCATTTAATTAACTTCTTCTAATTATTGTATTATTTAGTACACATTATTAATAAATTATTTATAATGTGATATTATTTAATTCACTTCATTACATTTAATTTTATTGTAATAATATAAATTGACATTTAAATTTATATTTTTATAACAAAATATTACTTAAATTAAATATTATTTTACTTAAATATTTAAGTATATAACTTATATATATATTTATATTTATAATAAATATAATAATAATATTTTTCTAGAGGCATATTGTGTGTTTATTAAATTTAATATTTATTTATATCTTTCATAATAAAAGTGAAAGTAGAATATAATGATAATTTTACACGTGGTTAAGACACCCATATGAAAAGTCATGCTTAAATTTCAAAAAATTAACAAATTTTTTCATTAATGCCCTTACAATAAAGCATATACATGTGACCAAACAAAATCATCATCTAATTTAAATGACCTTCATTCATTGCGATTGATCACTAATCACTCTCCCTATTTCCATCGCCGATTGTAATTAACAGCTCAATAACAATCAAGATGGTCATATGTGGTGACAATTTCTCTATTAACTTTCTCCGCTTTATACATATCACCATCGAAAGTTATATCCGATAATCATAAAACTCTAAGTTACATTCATAAAACGATACCCCCCGTAAAATCTAGGTAATAAGTGATTTGCGACCACAATACCACTCACGCTTTTACTAATCTTATTGGGATAATATAGTTGTATTAAAGACTTTTGCAATATACGTAATTGTTTTCTTTCATTTAAAATTTTCAATAATTATATTTCGATTTTTTATTTATGTCATAATGCACCGGGCCGATACTGACTAAAATCGACCTCCCAAAAAATACACAATAGTCGTACCGCCGTAACACACGGGTATTTCCACTAGTTATATTATATGTATGTTTAAAACACACGAAAGTAACTGATATAGTATTTAGTATTTTTATTTTAGCTACAAAATTTCTTCCGGCCTTTGTTTTTTTTGTTAATATATTTTAGTTTCAAAATTTTTTATTAATGTTATGTCTATTGTTGCATCTGCATTTATATTCACGTTTTTTGACCCTTACTTTTATGACCGTGTACACTTAGGATTTTAGAGCATAATAAGATTGTTTTGACGTGTTTTTTATTTGCATTTTAATATTCAGGATCGTGTAGCCATGAGGACCCGGGTTCGAGGTTGTGCCCAGCCTAGATTTTTGTGTTTTTTTATTTTTGTATTTCTTTTATGTTGTTTTGGGGCTTTTTAAAGGTTTAAACGTTGTTGAAACCCTGGTTTGCAATCAAATTTCTTAATGCATTAGAGCTTACATCGGAACGAGCGCCATTGTTACGTGTATTGATGTACGTGTTTTGATATATGAAATCGTGATGAATGTCCCGGCGCAACGTGCATGGAGGAATAACTGGTTTCAAGTCATTCTTAAATTAATTTATTTGTTCTTATAAATGGCCATAATATGAAAAATATAATATATATACATATATATACGTATACATATATATAAGGGAGAACATATACATATATTAAGGGAGAGATCAAATAAAAACCATGTTTATAATTAAAAATCATAAAAACCACCATTATCCAATCACATAATTTATAATTGATTTAACTTTCTAATTGTTTAAAGTATATTTAAGTAAACTTCAACCTTATTTGTCAAGGTTCTATATATTTTTTCATATAAACTCCAAGAAATATCAATAATAACGAAACGACTTATGCATACGTAACTTGTGGAGCTACATGTACATAACTCGTAGTTGTACACTTGGTAACACGTATTGACATATAGATAACTCATACATATACGTAAATCTTAGTTGTATACTTAGTAACACGTACTTACATATATGTAACCTTTGGTTTTCATGGTTTTCATTTATAATATGGTTTTCAAGGGATCACTCCCCTATATATATATATAATATATATATATATATATATATATATATATAATATTTTTTGGTTATAAAATACTTATAGTTTTGTTATAACTTATATACATTTATTAAAATTTGTTTATTTATTTAAACAAACAAACGAGCAAACCAACAAGTGAGTTACACGTTAGGCAATGAGTGAGATAATAGTGACTTAGACTCAAACTCATTTAGAAATAAGTCAGATTCTAACAAGCTTTTAAAACAACACACATTATGTCTTTAAATTAACACAACTTACATGTATCCAAATTAACACTAGTTTTAACCTTATGTGTAACATCTCGTATTTTTGTTAACTAAAAGTTAACTTCGTTTATTCTTATCAGGGTTATTATTGTTAATTATGAAACTCATGTGTAACTTATACTTATTCTTTTTAATTATCATTAACTTTTAATGTATGATAGTTAAAAATAAAAATATCAATAATAATGATTATGTTATATTAATAATAGTAACAATAGTAAAAGTTATAATAATGATAACAATACTAATAATAACAACTAAAATAATAAAAATAATACCAAATAATAATAATAACTAATAATAATTATTATTATTATTATAATAATAATATATAAATAGTAATAAGTTATAAGAGTAAACAAGTCAAGACTTTGGTCTAGGGGGTTGTTTTGTTAACTTTGAAACTTTAAAAGAAAGTTTTTAACATAAAATAACAAAACTCAAAACCAAAGGGGCCATTTGTGTAATTAAGCAAGCATTTAAACCAAACCCCCCTAACCGGTGTTTTTTCCCGGCCACCATCCGACCGAACTCCGGCGACATCCCAAAGGCGAATAAAACACTAAAAATCAAACCGAAATCGTTACCAAACGCTTCGTGAAGATTATTCGAATCATTAGCTACCTTTTAATTAGGGTTTAGCGACGGTTACAAGAGCGTTCGAGCTCGAGTAACCGTCGATCATCAAAAGTAAACCATTCGGCAATTAAAACCGAATAATAACCAAATTAAATGAACCATAATCGAACGTTTAACTAGTTCTAATCTAGTATCAACCCCAATTTCACCTGAAACCCACACAAACACTCGGTTCAATCATCCTTTTCGTCGCGACCTGTAACTTGATCGAAACCTACCTTCCGAGCAACATAAATGAAAATTGATTGAGGGTTTTTCATCTTCAAGATCATTAGAAGCTTCCTATGCAACGAATTTGCCTATCATCGTCATTTGAACATCAATCAAGGTTGTACGTGACCGCGACCTGTTCATCGATCGTTCTTGAGTTAATACTTTGAAATCGGGTAATTGCTTACACCTACACACTCGTTTTTACATGGGGAACAAAAGCCCCAAGAGTATAATCCCCTACAAACTCGAATTGATCCTCAATTTGGATCTAACGAATTTAGGGTTTATGTGATTTGGGGGAATGTCCGAACTTGTATTTTTAACATTTCAAAACCGAAGTAAACTAAGGTCGCGGGCCTGGTTCACTGGTTAAGTCACTACCCCTTTCACTATGAGGTCCCGGGTTTGAACCCGGGCTCCCTCATCTAGTTTTTAGGCTTTTTAGCCCTTAATTTAATTATAGAAAATTGATGATAATTATATAAATATTTGTATAAACTTTAAATATTTTTATAGACAACAAATAATTTTTTGAATTTTTATAAATAAATAACTTTTAATAAAACCTTTTTAAAAAGGTTATTCTTGGTTATTTCTATTAAAATAAATTTTAAATAATAAATAATGAATTATTTAGTCCAAACGTTACCTATTAATCATGATATTTATAAAGTGTTCATTTAAACTTTATAATTTAAACTTTATTTGTTACAAATGGTTAAGTTTCTTTTTCTCTATTAAAATATACAAATGGTTGTCACACCCTCAAATTCCACGTGCGGGTTTTACCGAAAGGCGTGTGACAAACCAGATCTCAGACACGGTCATATCGAATGACACTAAATGAATTTAATAATAAATGTTTGACTTAAATCAGAGTAGCATAGAAAAATAAACATCAGTGCGGAAGCATAAAACTGAAATGAATAACAGTGCGGAAGCGAATAATGAAATGTAAACAATACTGAAAGTTATAAATGCTAAGTCAAAACAAAATATTCAATGCAAGTAAATATGTTTGATGATGCATGTCCTGAGTGCGTTCCTTAATCGTGCATCACAAGCTTAAGCGTTCCTATTACCTGAGAAAACATGCTAAAGTGTATCAACATAAAGTTGGTGAGTTCACAGGTTTTATCACAGGTAAAAATGTTTGTAACTGTTGAATGGTAAAGTAATTAAAGCATATCGATAGGTAGCTAGCCTATAATCAAGTTACTTAGCGTTTCGAACCGAGGCTGACTGTTTGTATGTTCGTATGTTCGTATGTTTGTTGCCTTCCCATCAATAATACTAAAACCATTTTGTAAATACGTTTGCATGTTTTCTCCCCCAAAAAGGAAAGAAAGTAAAATAGGGGCCGTGAAGACTCACCTTGTTTGCACAGCAAAGAAATAATGTTCGGACAATGATTAGGGTTCGGTTAACCTGTGTTTCATTAACCATAAATATAATTAATATAAGTTATTACATACAAATATAAGAGTCGTACGATTTCGCGTTCGCTTTACGGTTACAACGTCGGTTATCGATATTTCTCCACTTAAACACAAGCACGCATATTGTAACCCCAAGGTACAACGACCCAACTATATCACCCACAATATATTATGATTACATAATATCTATTTTTCACACATAGCAATTGTATATATATATATATACGCCCCTAGAATACAACATCACATATATATATATATATACATCATCATTTACGCACACACTAATAATATATATACTTACACAGAATACATGCATATATATATATATACAAAGCTGTGCACACACCCATGCAAAGTAAACTCACACATACATTCAAACACAACACAACCAAGCATGCAGGTCATAAACACATACATGCATGAGCACATGAACACCATTTATAAATACCCATGATCATGCAAAACCCACATTTATCTTATGCATACAATATCATTCGCAGGAGTAATTTCAACCATGAAGCACACCCATTATATACATTTACATACATCTAAGCAAAATGCAAGAAGGCACAGAAACATACATGTGCACACAATCGCAGATCACGTACATGCACATATACATACATAAATCGCAGAAGCAAACACACGGAAATAGAATCACAACCAAACACCAACCACGATCACCCCACTTTAATCCCAAAACACATGAAACCAACCATCGCACATGAAACCAATCGTCTCAACCCGAAGCATATCCGACGAAGTAAAGAACGAAACCGTACCCAACACCGTAATGAAACGAATAAAAACTACATACCGTGCGAGGCTATCGTCGAAGGCTGCGGTTTTTGGTCGAGAGAAAGAAGTTCGCCGGGAATAAGATCTTGAGATCCAAGGCTGTCGAAAATGAAACCGGTGGTTACGGCAGTTGACTGGATCGACTAGACTCCCGCGTAGTGATAATGAGGATCGTCGAGTGGCTCGCGCTTGCTTGTGAAGAGGGTTGCGTGATGATTGTAGGTGGAGACGGTCTATGACGGCAGGGTTAAAGGGTTTCGGGAGGGTTACGGGGGTGAAGGGGAGGTGGTTATATAAGATGAATTTTAATTTCCTATTATAACTTCAAGCCCCTCATTTTACATGAATTACAATTAATTTAATTTATTTTAATTAGCTTAGATTTAACTACTACTAATGGTTATATTAATATCATTATCATTTGCTAATAATTAAATTAATTTATTTTAAATATCAAGGAGAGGTTGGATGACGGTAACATCTTAACCTAAAAAAAACTCAGGTTGTCACGTCATCCCCTTGTTGAAGGAATTTTCGTCCCGAAAATTAGAATGATAGGTGGTCAAATGCATGAGATTCGGTTGGGTTTGGTGGTTTGTAACGTGTCGGACATGTATGGTTTGACAGAGTTGTGACATCTCCTTTGTTGAAAGGGATTTCGTCTCGAAATTTAAGGGTAAGATATCATAAGACAAAATGGATACCTTAGGGGTAGGTGCCTGATCGTTGAACAGTTGTGGGTACTTTTTCTTCATTTGATCCTCACGTTCCCAGGTAAACTCTGGTCCACGCTTTGAGTTCCAACGGACTTTGACGATAGGGATACGACTGTGTTTAAGCGTCTTGACCTCTCGGTCCATCACTTCCACCGGTTCCTCGATGAAACGCAGTTGTTCATCCACCTAGATCTCATCTAACGGAACGACGAGAGTCTCATCTGCAAGGCATTTCCTCAGGTTCGAAACATGGAACACATTGTGTATTCCACTAAGCTCTTCAGGTAGATTCATTTGATAGGCTACGGGACCAACCCGTTTGACAATCTCAAACGGTCCCACGTACCTAGGGTTTGTTTTCCACGTTTCCCGAAACGAATCACACCTTTCCAAGGTGACACTTTCAAAAGTACCTTATCGCCAATCTGAAATTCCAACGGTCTACGGCGATTATCAGCGTAACTTTTCTGTCGGTCACGTGCTGCTGCCATACGGTTACGAATTTGCACGATCTTCTCAGTCGTCTCATGCACAAGTTCGGGACCGGTGAGTTGACTTTCTCCAACTTCCGCCCAACAAATAGGTGATTGGCACTTTCGCCCGTAAAGTGCCTCAAATGGTGCGGCTTTGATTGACGTGTGATAGCTATCATTGTAAGAAAATCAACCAACGGTAGGTGCGTTTCCCAACTGCTGCCGAAATCAATCACGCAGGCGCGTAACATGTCTTCCAAAGTCTGGATCGTACGCTCACTCTGGCCATCCGTTTGGGGATGATATGCAGTACTCATGTCTAGCCGGGTACCCAATGCTCGTTGTAATGATTGCCAGAAGTGCGAGGTAAATCGAGCGTCACGATCGGAGATGATAGAAATTGGCACACCGTGCCGAGAGACTATTTCTCTCAGGTAGATACGAGTTAACTTCTCCATTCTATCATTCTCTCTAATTGGTAGGAAGTGTGCTGATTTCGTCAATCGATCTACAATTACCCAAATGGTATCGCATTCGCTGGGTGTTCGTGGCAGTCTTGTGATGAAATCCATAGATATCTGCTCCCATTTCCATACTGGAATTTCTGGTTGTTGTAGTAAACCAGACGGTCGTTGATACTCCACCTTAACCTTAGAACAGGTTAAGCATCTGCTTACGTATGTGGCAATGTCAGCTTTCATGTTTGGCCACCAGTAAAGGACTTTTAGATCGTGATACATCTTGTCTGAACCCGGATGAATAGAATACCGTGACTTGTGAGCTTCGTCCATTACCAGCTCTCGTAGGTCTCCATACAAGGGAACCCATATTCGGTCCATGAAGTATCGAATTCCGTCTAATTTGGTTTCCAGTTGTTTCTCCATGCCTCGTAGTGATTCAGCTTTTAGGTTCTCGTCTTTCAAAGCTTCAAGTTGAGCATTACGTATTTGGTCGGTAATCCTGTGTGAATGGTGAGTTGCAATGCTCGAACTCGTTTTCGCTTAGGTGTTTCCTTTCGACTTAGGGCGTTGGCTACTACGTTAGCCTTACCTGGATGATATTGATTGCACAGTCGTAGTCGTTCAACAACTCGACCCAGCGACGTTGCCTCATGTTCAGCTCCTTCTGTTCGAAAATGTGCTGAAGACTCTTGTGATCAGTATAAATGGTGCACTTGGTACCGTACAAGTAGTGTCTCCATATCTTGAGAGCAAACACAACAGCTCCCAACTCTAAGTCGTGTGTTGTGTAGTTCTTCTCGTGAACCTTTAACTGTCGGGAAGCGTATGCGATCACCTTCTCGTGTTGCATTAGCACACAGCCGAGACCTTGAATAGATGCATCGCAATACACTACAAAATCTTCTGTTCCCTCGGTAGGGATAATATCGGTGCTGTGCAGAGTTTCTGTTTTAAGAACTGAAATGCTGATTCCTGCTTGTCACCCCAACTATACGTAGTGCCTTTTTGTGTTAACGTTGTAAGTGGTTGGACGATCTTCGAAAACCCTTCAATAAATCGTCGGTAATATCCAGCCAATCCAAGAAATTGCCGTACCTCCGTCGGGGTCTTTGGCGTAGCCCAGTTCTTGATAGCTTCTATCTTTGCTGGATCGACATGTGTGCCCTTCTCATTGACCACATGGCCCAAGAATTGGACTTCCCGAATCCAGAAGTCACACTTCGAAAACTTGGCATACAGTTTCTCTTGTTTAAGTAATTCCAAAATCAATCGAAGATGTTTCTCATGCTCCTCCTTGTTCTTTGAGTATATCAATATGTCATCGATAAAAACAATGACAAATTTGTCCAGGTAGGGTTTGCACACGCGGTTCATAAGATCCATGAACACCACTGGTGCATTGGTCAACCCAAAAGGCATAACCAAAAACTCATAGTGACCGTAACGAGTTCTGAATGCTGTCTTTGATATGTCCTCCTCTCGGACTCTAAGTTGATGATATCCTGATCTCAAATTTATCTTGGAATAGAAACTTGACCCTTGAAGCTGGTCAATAAATCGTCGATACGGGGAAGAGGATAACGATTCTTAATCGTCACTTTGTTCAGTTCACGGTAATCGATACACATGCGAAAAGTCCCATCCTTTTTCTTGACAAACAGGACTGGGGCTCCCCATGGTGATGAGCTAGGTCTGATAAACCCTTTATCCAAGAGTTCTTGTAGTTGAGTAGACAGTTCTTCCAGTTCTTTTGGAGCTAGTCTATACGGTGCTCTTGCAATAGGTGTGGCTCCAGGCGTCAAATCAATCTGGAACTCGACCTGACGGTGCGGTGGAAGACCGGGTAAGTCTTCAGGGAAAACCTCAGGAAAGTCACGAACGATAGGGATACCTTTGATCTTCTTTTCTCTAGTGGTCTTCTCGGTGATCATAGCTAAGATAGCGGTATGACCTTTACGTAAGTACTTCTGAGCTTTCATGTACGATATAATGCCAGAGACTACACCACTTTTATCGCCCTGAACGGATAAGATTTCACCACTGGGAAGGGGTACCCGAATGATTTTCTCACGACAGAAATCTCAACTTGGTTTTTGGATAACCAGTCCATGCCGACAACCACGTCAAAACTACCAAGTGTAACAGGCATAAGGTCTATTTCTAACTTGTGTCCTGCTAGTTCTAGGATACATCCTTTTAGGATATGAGTTGCCTCAATCAATTTACCGTCAGCTAGTTCTACTGTGTAACTAGGTTCCATTTCAGTCAAGGTTACATTTAGAAGTTTGCTAAATTTGGTAGATATGAAACTCTTATCGGCACCGGTATCAAATAATACTAAAGCAAAACAGTCATTCAGAGGAAACGTACCAGTAACCACGTTTTGATCATTTCCTGCCTCGCCAGACCCAATCACAAAGGCACGTCCTTTTACGCCATTTCCACTGCTGTTTCCATTGTTACCCCTGTTCCCATTTTTCAGTTGCGGGTAATCTTTTCGGTAATGACCCTCTTTACCGCATTCAAAATAGCCTCTAGTCACTTCACCCTGTCGTTGTTGATAAGGTTGTTGCTTGGTCATCAGTTCACCCCTACAGTCTTTAGCAGCATGGCCCATTCTTCCACACCTTTGACAACGAAAACGATTACACTGGCCATGATGATGAAAGTTACATTTGTTGCACTTTGGATACTTGCCCACATAGTTACTTGATCCCTGACCATTGTTGTTGTTGTTCTGATTATTGTTGGTGGAGCTTCTAGAAGAGTCAAACTTTCTGGCTTGTTGTTGCTGAGTGTTGTTCAAGTTTGAAGACTTGCCGGTGGTACTTTCCCATTTTCGCTTATGGTCGGATGAGCTAGATGTAGTGCTACGTTTAGGCAGAGTGCCCTGCGCCACCGCCTGATCGGTGAGTCTGTGAGCTAGTCGGATAGCATGCTGAATAGTCTCAGGTTCCGCAGCTATGACACTAGCTTGAATCTGAGGAGCTAACCCATCAATATACCTCTCTATCCTTTTGTAGTCTGGGTCTACCATCTGAGGACATAAAGTAGCCAACTCGTGTGAACGAGTCGTATATGCCTCAATGTTGGAGCCAACCATTTTAAGATTCCAAAATTCACTTTCCAGCTTCTGGACTTCATTCCTCGGGCAGTATTCTTCCTTCATCAGCTTCTTGAAATCATTCCATGGTAGGTTATTAGCAGCCTCAAGTCCTAATGTCTGGACTTGTGAGTTCCACCAAGTTAACGGTGGTCCTTCTAATGTGCCAGATGCATACTTGACACAGTTCCCAACAGGACAATTGCACATGGCAAAAACCAACTCAAGTTTCTCCAACCAGCGTAGCAATGTGACAGCACCCTCAGAACCACTAAAAGAGTGAGGCTTGCAGTCCATAAACATCTTGAAGGTGCAGACTGAGGGACCTTGATTCAGATTCTGGTTGTTCTGGTTCTGATTGCGGGTCTGCTCATAAGCTGCAAGCGCGTCGGCTACACGCTCATTGATGATGGCATCCAGTTCAGCTTGAGTCATGTTGACGTTTCCCCGCCCACTCGGGCGTCCAGGTCTTCTTCCAGACATGATTCTCAATTCACAGTACACAAATATGAGAAAATATATAATATATAGTCATCATAATGTACAATATAAATAATCATGTATTTCACAAAGCCACAGCAACCAAAAAAAATATCAAATACTAATCTTCGATGAAAATAAATTGTAAGGAGTACAATATATTCAAATCAAATGATCAAAATTCAAAATATATATCAGTTGGATGGGAACAACCCTTCCCACCTAGGTTAAGGAAGTGACATGAAATGCTTAGGTCTCGTCACCAGCTGAAGAGATTACTGATGCTGCATCTTCTTCATCATCTTTTGGAACCTCCTCAGGGTCTTCCTCAGGTTCCTCCTCAAGTTCCTCTTCGAGCTCCTCTTCTTCTTGTTGTGCAACTAGAGCTTCGACCTGTGCCTCTAATTCCGCAATTCTCACTACTGCTTGAACACGATGCTGCTCGGATTCCACGGCTCTAGCCTCTAAAGTGTTAACACGAGCCACTAGTTGTTTAAATTCCTTAACGAGTCTATTATGGCACTTGTTAGTGGACTCAAGGCTTTCTTTCTGAAGTTCCATGCGTCTATGTGTTCGAGCCTGATCCTCTGATAGGGTTTTAACCCTTCCGGTTGTCTGATGCATATAGCGTACCTCACGTTTCATCGCAGCTACAAAGGCGGCGAAAGATTGTTCAGGCGGGTGAGGAATACATGGTAGGATAGGAGCAGAAGCAGGTGTGAAGGGAGTAGGAGGGTAGGGCACGTTCTCCTCCCTAATCCATCGGGCAATCAATCCTGGTAACCAGTCCCAATCATGGGTGTTAGGTGAGTCATGGGCATTTAAGGGCTCCCTGTACCCCGTAGCGGCAACGGTAGGCTCAAGTCGGCGTCTCTTAGACTCCAGGGGTGAAGAAACAGGTATAGATGCTGAAGGCAGACGAGCGGAATCCTCGGTCTCCCTGCTAGTCGAGAGTGATATAGGTGACATCGATGGTTCAGATGATGATGATGTGGACATCCTGTAACGTAGTGCGAGTATGCCATGAATGGTACATCCAAAAGTCGTAAACAAGTAATTGTATCCGTGCAATGCTAGTGTTGTGTCTAAGGCTATAGTCTAGATGCAAATGCAATCCTAGTTCTCTATAACCTATGGCTCTGATACCAATCTGTCACACCCTCAAATTCCACGTGCGGGGTTTTACCGCAAGGCGTGTGACAAACCAGGATCTCAGACACGGTCATATCGAATGACACTAAATGAATTAATAATAAATGTTTGACTTAAATCAGAGTAGCATAGAAGAAATAAACATCAGTGCGGAAGCATAAAACTGAAATGAATAACAGTGCGGAAGCGAATAATGAAATGTAAACAATACTGAAAGTTATAAATGCTAAGTCAAAACAAAATATTCAATGCAAGTAATATGTTTGATGATGCATGTCCTGAGTGCGTTCCTTAATCGTGCATCACAAGCTTAAGCGTTCCTATTACCTGAGAAAACATGCTAAAGTGTATCAACATAAAGTTGGTGAGTTCACAGGTTTTATCACAGGTAAAAATGTTTGTAACTGTTGAATGGTAAAGTAATTAAAGCATATCGATAGGTAGCTAGCCTATAATCAAGTTACTTAGCGTTTCGAACCGAGGCTGACTGTTTGTATGTTCGTATGTTCGTATGTTTGTTGCCTTCCCATCAATAATACTAAAACCATTTTGTAAATACGTTTGCATGTTTTCTCCCCCAAAAAGGAAAGAAAGTAAAATAGGGGCCGTGAAGACTCACCTTGTTTGCACAGCAAAGAAATAATGTTCGGACAATGATTAGGGTTCGGTTAACCTGTGTTTCATTAACCATAAATATAATTAATCTAAGTTATTACATACAATATAAGAGTCGTACGATTTCGCGTTCGCTTTACGGTTACAACGTCGGTTATCGATATTTCTCCACTTAAACACAAGCACGCAATATTGTAACCCCAAGGTACAACGACCCAACTATATCACCCACAATATATTATGATTACATATATCTATTTTTCACACATAGCAATTGTATATATATATACGCCCCTAGAATACAACATTCATATATATATATATATATATATACATCATCATTTACGCACACACTAATATATATATATACTTACACAGAATACATGCATATATATATATATACAAAGCTGTGCACACACCCATGCAAAGTAAACTCACACATACATTCAAACACAACACAACCAAGCATGCAGGTCATAAACACATACATGCATGAGCACATGAACACCATTTATAAATACCCATGATCATGCAAAACCCACATTTATCTTATGCATACAATACCATTCGCAGGAGTAATTTCAACCATGAAGCACACCCATTATATACATTTACATACATCTAAGCAAAATGCAAGAAGGCACAGAAACATACATGTGCACACAATCGCAGATCACGTACATGCACATATACATACATAAATCACAGAAGCAAACACACGGAAATAGAATCACAACCAAACACCAACCAATTGATTTAACTTACTAATTGTTTAAAGTATATTTAAGTAAACTTCAACCTTATTTGTCAAGGTTCTATATATTTTTTCATATAAACTCCAAGAAATATCAATAATAACGAAACGACTTATGCATACGTAACTTGTGGAGCTACATGTACATAACTCGTAGTTGTACACTTGGTAACACGTATTGACATATAGATAACTCATACATATACGTAAATCTTAGTTGTATACTTAGTAACACGTACTTACATATATGTAACCTTTGGTTTTCATGGTTTTCATTTATAATATGGTTTTCAAGGGATCACTCCCCTATATATATATATATATAATATTTTTTGGTTATAAAATACTTATAGTTTTGTTATAACTTATATACATTTATTAAAATTTGTGTATTTATTTAAACAAACCAAACGAGCAAACCAACAAGTGAGTTAACACGTTAGGCAATGAGTGAGATAATAGTGACTTAGACTCAAACTCATTTAGAAATAACTCAGATTCTAACAAGCTTTTAAAACAACACACATTATGTCTTTAAATTAACACAACCTACATGTATCCAAATTAACACTAGTTTTAACCTTATGTGTAACATCTCGTATTTTTGTTAACTAAAAGTTAACTTCGTTTATTCTTATAAGGGTTATTATTGTTAATTATGAAACTCATGTGTAACTTATGCTTATTCTTTTTAATTATCATTAACTTTTAATGTATGATAGTTAAAAATAAAAATATCAATAATAATGATTATGTTAATATTAATAATAGTAACAATAGTAAAAGTTATAATAATGATAACAATACTAATAATAACAACTAAAATAATAAAAATAATACCAAATAATAATAATAACTAATAATAATAATAATTATTATTATTATTATAATAATATAAATAGTAATAAGTTATAAGAGTAAACAAGTCAAGACTTTGGTCTAGGGGGTTGTTTTGTTAACTTTGAAACTTTAAAAGAAAGTTTTTAACATAAAATAACAAAACTCAAAACCAAAGGGGCCATTTGTGTAATTAAGCAAGCATTTAAACCAAACCCCCCTAACCGGTGTTTTTTTCCGGCCACCATCCGACCGAACTCCGGCGACATCCCAAAGGCGAATAAAACACTAAAAATCAAACCGAAATCGTTACCAAACGCTTCGTGAAGATGATTCGAATCATTAGCTACCTTTTAATTAGGGTTTAGCGACGGTTACAAGAGCGTTCGAGCTCGAGTAACCGTCGATCATCAAAAGTAAACCATTCGGCAATTAAAACCGAATAATAACCAAATTAAATGAACCATAATCGAACGTTTAACTAGTTCTAATCTAGTATCAACCCCAATTTCACCTGAAACCCACACAAACACTCGGTTCAATCATCCTTTTCGTCGCGACCTATAACTTGATCGAAACCTACCTTCCGAGCAACATAAATGAAAATTGATTGAGGGTTTTTCATCTTCAGATCATTAGAAGCTTCCTATGCAACGAATTTGCCTATCATCGTCATTTGAACATCAATCAAGGTTGTACGTGACCGCGACCTGTTCATCGATCGTTCTTGAGTTAATACTTTGAAATCGGGTAATTGCTTACACCTACACACTCGTTTTTACATGGGGAACAAAAGCCCCAAGAGTATAATCCCCTACAAACTCGAATTGATCCTCAATTTGGATCTAACGAATTTAGGGTTTATGTGATTTGGGGGAATGTCCGAACTTGTATTTTTAACATTTCAAAACCGAAGTAAACTAAGGTCGCGGGCCTGGTTCACTGGTTAAGTCACTACCCCTTTCACTATGAGGTCCCGGGTTTGAACCCGGGCTCCCTCATCTAGTTTTTAGGCTTTTTAGCCCTTAATTTAATTATAGAAAATTGATGATAATTATATAAATATTTGTATAAACTTTAAATATTTTTATAGACAACAAATAATTTTTTGAATTTTTATAAATAAATAACTTTTAATAAAACCTTTTTAAAAAGGTTATTCTTGGTTATTTCTATTAAAATAAATTTTAAATAATAAATAATGAATTATTTAGTCCAAACGTTACCTATTAAATCATGATATTTATAAAGTGTTCATTTAAACTTTATAATTTAAACTTTATTTGTTACAAATGGTTAAGTTTCTTTTTCTCTATTAAAATATACAAATGGTTGTCACACCCTCAAATTCCACGTGCGGGGTTTTACCGAAAGGCGTGTGACAAACCAGGATCTCAGACACGGTCATATCGAATGACACTAAATGAATTTAATAATAAATGTTTGACTTAAATCAGAGTAGCATAGAAGAAATAAACATCAGTGCGGAAGCATAAAACTGAAATGAATAACAGTGCGGAAGCGAATAATGAAATGTAAACAATACTGAAAGTTAAAATGCTAAGTCAAAACAAAATATTCAATGCAAGTAAATATGTTTGATGATGCATGTCCTGAGTGCGTTCCTTAATCGTGCATCACAAGCTTAAGCGTTCCTATTACCTGAGAAAACATGCTAAAGTGTATCAACATAAAGTTGGTGAGTTCACAGGTTTTATCACAGGTAAAAATGTTTGTAACTGTTGAATGGTAAAGTAATTAAAGCATATCGATAGGTAGCTAGCCTATAATCAAGTTACTTAGCGTTTCGAACCGAGGCTGACTGTTTGTATGTTCGTATGTTCGTATGTTTGTTGCCTTCCCATCAATAATACTAAAACCATTTTGTAAATACGTTTGCATGTTTTCTCCCCCAAAAAGGAAAGAAAGTAAAATAGGGGCCGTGAAGACTCACCTTGTTTGCACAGCAAAGAAATAATGTTCGGACAATGATTAGGGTTCGGTTAACCTGTGTTTCATTAACCATAAATATAATTAATATAAGTTATTACATACAATATAAGAGTCGTACGATTTCGCGTTCGCTTTACGGTTACAACGTCGGTTATCGATATTTCTCCACTTAAACACAAGCACGCAATATTGTAACCCCAAGGTACAACGACCCAACTATATCACCCACAATATATTATGATTACATAATATCTATTTTTCACACATAGCAATTGTATATATATATATATACGCCCCTAGAATACAACATTCATATATATACATACATCATCATTTACGCACACACTAATATATATATACTTACACAGAATACATGCATATATATATATACAAAGCTGTGCACACACCCATGCAAAGTAAACTCACACATACATTCAAACACAACACAACCAAGCATGCAGGTCATAAACACATACATGCATGAGCACATGAACACCATTTATAAATACCCATGATCATGCAAAACCCACATTTATCTTATGCATACAATACCATTCGCAGGAGTAATTTCAACCATGAAGCACACCCATTATATACATTTACATACATCTAAGCAAAATGCAAGAAGGCACAGAAACATACATGTGCACACAATCGCAGATCACGTACATGCACATATACATACATAAATCGCAGAAGCAAACACACGGAAATAGAATCACAACCAACACCAACCACGATCACCCCACTTTAATCCCAAAACACATGAAACCAACCATCGCACATGAAACCAATCGTCTCAACCCGAAGCATATCCGACGAAGTAAAGAACGAAACCGTACCCAACACCGTAATGAAACGAATAAAAACTACATACCGTGCGAGGCTATCGTCGAAGGCTGCGGTTTTTGGTCGAGAGAAAGAAGTTCGCCGGGAATAAGATCTTGAGATCCAAGGCTGTCGAAAATGAAACCGGTGGTTACGGCAGTTGACTGGATCGACTAGACTCCCGCGTAGTGATAATGAGGATCGTCGAACGGCCCGCGCTTGCTTGTGAAGAGGGTTGCGTGATGATTGTAGGTGGAGACGGTCTATGACGGCAGGGTTAAAGGGTTTCGGGAGGGTTACGGGGGTGAAGGGGAGGTGGTTATATAAGATGAATTTTAATTTCCTATTATAACTTCAAGCCCCTCATTTTAACATGAATTACAATTAATTTAATTTATTTTAATTAGCTTAGATTTAACTACTACTAATGGTTATATTAATATCATTATCATTTGCTAATAATTAAATTAATTTATTTTAAATATCAAGGAGAGGTTGGATGACGGTAACAATGTTAACCTAAAAAAAAACTCAGGTTGTCACAATGGTAAACTTCTTTATTAAAATATTCAACATATTTACAAAGAAAAAAATACCAAAATCCCATTTAAAATCCTAATCCTCTATTAAATTGTTAAACCTATATTTAGATGTTAAATCTTGTAAAAATATGTATATTTTGGTTCCTTGTGACGGTTTACGTTGGAACGACGCTTATTATTATTCCTATTAATCTTCTTTCTTATACTTATTTGCCAAGTGAGTTTCCTTGCCTCTTTTTATATATTTCACACTATTTTGATGTGAAACATGATACATATACAACATACACTTATAAACGTTTAAACTTGTAAAGCACTTGCAATTCATCTTTATATTTTGTCATGGTTATTTGTGTGTTGTATGTGATTATATGAGATACATATTTTGTTTGCAATCATTAACTATTGCTAGCCTAGCAACGTCTTAGATCTTTGGGCCTGACAAGCGTATTTGGTGCTAAGCCGATGTATTGCCGGCTCCTGATGATGTATGCTTGTTTATCATGGGAATCAAATACACTTAGCCAATCATATATACTTGTAATCAAGTCGAGGTTTGGTTGTAACGATATGTGTTCTATAACCTTGCTAACTCATAACCTATAACATGAATTGCTACTTGTAACCTTGTTATATTATGTATGAAAACCTTGGAAACTCACCAACTTTTTAGTTGACCTCTTATTTTTATCATATTTTAGGAAATGCCCAAGTTTGAAGTTATCGTAGGAAGCTTGCAATAAACTAGTATTTGGACCTAGTTAAATAAATAAAACATTTATGTTATGTCATGTTTTATTTGGAACTATTTCATGTTTGAGACTTATGAATGTATTTTATTATAAAACTTATAAAAATAATATTTGCATTGAAATTTAGCGTCATGTGGTTGTGAACAATCTTAACCCTCACATCTCGATGTTTCCGCCGTCAAGGTTGGGGTGTGACAGATTGGTATCAGAGCCCATAACTATAGGAATTTAGGTTATTATAAATGTTGACCTAGACTATAGTTGATGTATGAACCTTATAGAATAAGATTAGTACTCTCGTAAAAGTATATTGTTTTGCATGCTACATAATGTTATACCATACTTATGTGCAACTTGATGCCTTAGCATAAGATTGCCTTGTAATTGTTAAAACTTTGTTACTTGTCTCCCTAAACTTATCCTTGACTCTTTGATTATCCCCGACGAATGAAACTTTTATAAACTTGTTCTCGATGACATGTGGAATCTACACTTACTATCATGGGTTTAATTCCTTATACTCTATGTCTAATCTATGAAAATCTCATTAAGGTTTTGATTCATGAATCTAAGAAATTGTGTGACTCATAGGCACCTGTATTCTGGTTTTCCTGGCAAAAGGCCTTCGGGCGAAGGCAAGCATTTTGCATAAATCCTACGGGACTAGTTATGCTTACCTGGGAAATTCTAGGATGAGTGATAAACTATGGTTAACATACACAAGTTTCTAAGGTGAATAGGTTAATTTACCTTGACGTGTCAACGTTTCCAAATGGTAATGCGTTACCAAATGGGACCATTCCATGTGCCTTACAACTCTTGACTTATCCTTGTTTAAATTATAATCCTTGTTACTCTCTTTCTCATGTCTAACTCATTTTGTATATTCCAGCATGTCTCGTCATCATGGGAAGCATGGAAGTTCCGATCGTAAGCTAGCCACCATGATAGCCCGGTAAATGGCTACCATCATCCCGACCATGGTTGCTGAACTAAATAGCACTTTGATGACTAATTCTAGCCACAATAGAAATGGTCAAGGAGAGAATAGTGCTAACCAAGGATGTAACAACCAAACTTATACCTTCAAGCACTTTAGTTCTTGCAAGCCCACTAGTTTTAGTAGCAAGGAAGGAGCCACTGGTCTTCTTGAGTAGTTCGAGAGCATGGAGAACACTTTTGTCAATTGTGAGTGTCCCAAGGCACACAAAGTTCGTTATGCCACTAGTATGTTCCAACAAAGGGCACTTACCTGGTGGAATAATGAGAAGAGAAATTGAGGAGCTGATGCTATTTTGGCACTTTCTTGGGATGAGTTCAAGAATATCGCCATCACGAAGTTCTACCCGAGGAGTGAACTACAAAAACTAGAGTAGGAATTTTGGAACTTGAAGCAAGATGGTGGTGACCATTTGGCCTACTCAACTAGGTATCATGAGTTGATTATACTGTTGCCTCATATGGTCGACACTGTCCCCCGCAACATCGAGAAGTTCATCAATGGTGTACCACCCCAAATTCAAGATGCGGTGGTGGGTAGCCGACCCACAACTTTGGAGGAAGCCATCACTATCACCGCTCAACTCACCGAGAATCATATACGAGCGGGCACCATGTCTATGAAGGGTGCAAGGAAGGTGCAAAAGACGGCTACCGAGGCTGCTAAGGAGACAAAGCCGAACCGTCTTACAACAACAACAACAAGAAGCGCAAGTTCACACCGGCGCGCAACTATGCCGTGGCGGCACCCAAACAACCCAAAATACAACTTGTACCTACGGTTGCACCTGTGGCACAAGTGCTTAGGGCTAGGGCCTATGCTGGTCCTCAACTTATGTGCAACACTTGTAGGTACCATCATCCGGGGAATCAACCATGCCGCATCTGTACCTTATGCGGTAAATATGGTCACTTGGTGGCGACCTGTCACCGTGCACCTAACAACGTCGCGATGGTCACAAACCGTGTTTGCTACAATTGTGGGGAATCTGGTCATTTCCACCCATAATGCCCTCGTCTTGTAGGTAATGTTCCATAAGCCCGAGGATGTGCTTTCAACATCAATGCAAATCAAGCACAAGCAAACAACGATGTGGTAAATGGTATGTTAACTTCCCTTTAAGTTTTGATACCTAATTCTTTTCATTCGTTACCTTTATCGTTAAATACCTTTAAAATTGAACAGGTATGTTTCTTATTAATAAAACTTATGCATATGTCCTATTTGACTCTGGAGTCGATAAGAGTTTTGTTTCATTAGAGTTTGAACCCATACTTGCTAAGCCACATAAGAAACTAGAAAGACCTCTCACCGTTGAAGTTGTCGATGGAGAACCGATCACCGTTGATGTCGTTATTCGTGATTGTATCTTAAGTCTTGACGTGCACGATTTTCTTATTGATCTTATTCCTATGAAACTTAGAAGCTTTGACATCATCATTGGTATGGATTGGTTAGCCAAACAACATGCCGAGATCATTTGTTTTGAGAAGTGCATTCGTATACTGCTACCCTCTGGTGACACATTGAAGGTGTTCGGTGAAAAATCCTCCAAACGGCTTAAACTCATGTCTTGCACTCAAGCCCGAAAGTGCTTAAACAAAAAGTATATGGCCTTCTTGGCTTACGTGGTCAACACGAAAGTCAAAAGGAAAGAACTTAAGGATGTCCCGATTGTACGAGACTTTCCTGAGGTATTTCCGATGACCAAGGTCATTTACCTCCCGTGCGTGAAGTTGAGTTTAAAATCGATTTGATTCCGGGAGAAAATACCGTGGCTAAGTCACCATATCGGCTTGCACCATCGAAAATGCAAGAAATCTCTAGTCACCTTCAAGATCTATCCGAGAAGGGCTTCATTCGTCCTAGCTCTTCGCCTTGGGGTGCACCTGTTCTTTTCGTGAAGAAGAAAGATGGATCATTTAGCATGTGCATCGACTATCGTGAACTTAACAAGCTTACCATCAAGAATTGTTATCCTCTTCCTCGTACCGATGATTTGTTTGACCAACTTCAAGGAGCTGTTATTTTCTCGAAGATCGATTTACATTCTTGTTATCATCAATTACGAGTCCATGACGATGACATCCCAAAGACTGCATTTCGTACTCGATATGGGCATTATGAGTTCATGGTTATGCCTTTTGGTCTAACAAATACTCCTGCTGTCTTCATGGATCTCTTGAACCGAGTATGCAAGCCTTATCTAGACAAGTTTGTGATCGTCTTCATTGATGACATACTTATCTATTCCAAGTCCAACACCGATCATGAGCTACATTTGTGACACGTTCTTGAGTTGTTGAAGAAAGAGCAATTGTACGTGAAGTTCTCGAAGTATGAATTTTGGCTTGAGGAAGTTCAATTTCTAGGACATGTGGTGAATAGCCAAGGAATTCACGTTGATCCTGCAAAAGTGGAAGCTGTGAAGAATTGGTGTCTTCCTACTACTCTTACTGAAGTTCGTTCTTTCCTAGGTCTTGCTAGATATTATCGGGTGATTCATTGCCAACTTTTCGAGGATCACGAAGCCGCTCACTTCTTTGACATAAAAGAATAAACCGTTCGAGTGGGGGTCTGAGCAAGAAGAAGCTTCTGAAACGTTAAAGCACAAGTTGTGCAATGCTCCTATCTTGACCCTACCTGATGGGAACGACGATTTCACCGTATATTGTGGCATCAAAAAAAGGCCTTGGTTGTGTTCTCATACAACGAGGGAAGGTCATAGCTTATGCATCAAGACAATTGAAGGTCCATGAGGTGAATTACACCACACACGATCTCGAGCTTGGTGCTGTGTTTTTGCTTTGAAGATTTGGAGACACTACCTGTATGGTACGCATTGCATAGTCTACACCGATCACAAAAGCCTTCAACATGTTTTTAACCAAAAAGAACTCAATATGAGACAACGTCGTTGGATGGAGTTGATTAGTGACTACGATTGTGACATTCGTTACCATCCTGGTAAGGAAAATGTTGTAGCCGATGCTCTAAGCCGAAAGAGTCATAACAAGACTATCTATTTCCAAGAAATTCGCGATCGACGACAATGGTTTGACACTTTGGGTGAGTTTGATACTGAGATCCGACTAGATGTCAACGAGAGCACTGTATTGTTACAAAACTTAAGAATAGATAGTGACATCGAGTCTAGTATCTTGGAGGCTCAACAAGTGGTGCAATAAGAAGGAAGAATGAAGGATGAACTGGAGCATAATCTTTTAACCCGATTGGAAACGAAACCCAATGGATTGATGTACTTCTCAAATTGAATTTGGGTTCCAAATTGCGATAATCTTCGTACCTTATCATGAACGAGGCTCATCAAACTCGATATTCTATTCATCCTGGTTCCGATAAGATGTACATGGATCTATGTGGTCAATATTGGTGTCCTAGAGTGAAGGAGGATATAGCAACTTACGTAGCTAAGTGCCTCACGTGTACGAAGGTTAAAGCCGAACATCAACGTCCAAGTGGATTACTTGAGCAACCTGAGATTCCTATGTGGAAGTGGGAACACATATCCATGGATTTCATAACCAAGCTACCCCGAACCTCTAGTTGACATGATAGCATATGGGTGATCGTTGACCCATTGACCAAATCGGCACATTTTATACCCATACGTGACGCTTACAAGACATCAAGGTTGGCTTATATATACATCAATGAAATTGTAAGTCGTCATGGGGTACCTTTACATATCATATCCGACCGAGACACTCGTTTCACTTCGCACTTTTGACGTCTATGCAAGAACTTTTGGGTACTCAATTGGATCTAATCACAACTTACCATCCTCAAACTGATGGTCAAACCGAGCGAACCATCCAAACCTTAGAGGATTTGATACGCTTGTGTGTCCTTGACTTTAGTGGTGATTGGGTTACGCATCTACCGCTTGCGGAATTTTCGTATGACAATAGTTATCACTCGAGTATCAAGATGGCACCGTTTGAAGCATTTTATAGTCGTAAGTGCCGTTCACCGATCTGCTGGACCGACATTGGTGAAAACTTCATCACTGGTCCTGAACTTATACAATAAACAACCGATAAAGTTTCTATAATCCGCAAGAACCTTGAAGTGGCAAGAAGTCGACAAAAGAGCTATGCTGATAAGCGACGTAAGCCATTGGAATTCCAAGTTGGAGAGATGGTTCTTCTTAAGGTTTCACCATGGAAGGGTGTTGTTCACTTTAGAAAGAAGGGTAAATTGGCTCCGAGATTTGTAGGACCTTTTAAAATCCAGAAAAGGGTTGGAAAGGTGGCTTACCAACTGGAGTTACCTTCCGACCTTAGTGGAGTTCATCCTGTGTTCCACGTTTCAAACTTGAGAAAGTGCTTGGCCGATGAAAGTCTACATGTTCCGCTGGAAGACATTCAGATCGACGAGTCATTGTATTTTGTTGAGAAACCTGTTGAGATCATGAATCGCACCATGAAGAAGACTAGAACCACAACCACCCCAATTATCAAGGTTCGTGGGAGAATAAGCGTGGCGCTGAATTTACTTGGGAACGTGAGGAGCACATGAAGAAGAAATATCCGCTCTTATTCGAATAGTTTCATTCTTGATTTCGGGACGAAATTCTTTTAAGTTGGGGAGACTGTAATATCTCGTATTTTTGTTAACTAAAAGTTAACTTCGTTTATTCTTATAAGGATCATTATCGTCAATTATGAAACTCATGTGTAATATATGCTTATTCTTTTTAATTATCATTAACTTTAAATGTATGATAGTTAAAAATAAAAATATCAAATATAATGATTATGTTAATATTAATAATAGTAACAATAATAAAAGTTTTAATAATGATAAGAATACTAATAATAATAACTAGAATAATAAAAATATAATAATAATAATAATAACTATTGATAATAATAATAATAATAATATAATAATAGTAATAAGTTATAAGAGTAAACAAGTCAAGAATTTGGTCTACGGGGTTGTTTTGTTAACTTTGAAACTTTAAAGAAAGTTTTTTAACATAAAATAACAAAACTCAAAATCTAAGGGGCTGTTTTGCCAACTCCGGCCACCCTCCGGCTGAACTCCGGCGACATCCCAAGCGCGAATAAAACACTAAAAATCAAACCGAAATTGTTACCAAACGCTTCGTGAAGATGATTCGAATAATTTGCTACCTTTTAATTGGGGTTTAGCGACGGTTACAAGAGCGTTCGAGCTCGAGTAACCGTCGATCATCAAACGTAAACCGTTCGGAAATTAAACCGAATAATAACCAAATTAAATGACCATAATCGAACGTTTAACTAGTTCTAATCTAGTATCAACCCCAATTTCACCTGAAACCCACACAAACACTCGGTTCGATCATCTTTTTCGTCTTGACCTGTAACTTGATCGAAACCTACCTTCCGAGCAATATAAACGAAAATTGATTGAGTGTTTTTCATCTTCAAGATCATTAGAGCTTCCTGTGTAAAGAATTTGCCTATCATCGTCATTTGAACATCAATCAAGGTTGTGCGTGACCACGACCTGCTCATCGATCGTTCTTGTGTTAATACTTTGAAATCGGCTAATTACTTACACCAATATAGTCATTTTTACATGGGGAACAAAAGCCCCAAGAGTATAATCCCCTACAAACTCGAATTGATCCTCAATTTGGATCTAACGAATTTAGGGTTTATGTGATTTGGGTAATGTCCGAACTTGTATTTTTAACATTTCAAAACCGTAGTAAACCAAGGCCGCGACCCTGGTTCACTGGTTAAGTCACTACCCCTTTCACTATGAGGTCCTGGCTTCGAACCCGGGCTCCCTCATTTATTTTTTTTGAGGCTTTTTAGCCCTTATTTTAATTATAAAAACATTTTGATAATTATAAAAATAGTTTTTCTAAACTTAAATATTTTTATAGATACCAAATAATTTTCTGAATTTTTATAAGTAAATACTTTTAATAAAACCTTTTTACAAAGGATATTCTTGGTTACATCTATTAAAATAAATTTCAAATAATAAATAACGAATTATTATTAGTCCGAATGTTACCTTTTAAATCATGATATTTATAAGTGTTTATTTAAATTTTGTAATTTAAACTTTATTTGTTACAAATGGTTAAGTTTCTTTTTCTCTATTAAAATATACAAATGGTAAACTTCTTTATTAAAAATTCAACGTATTTACAAAGAAAAAAATACCAAAATCCCATTTAAAATCCTAATCCTCTGTTAAATTGTTAAACCTATATTTAGACGTTAAATTTTGTAAAAATATGTATATTTTGGTTCCTTGTGACGGTTTACGTTGGAACGACGCTTATTATTATTCCTATTAATCTTCTTTCTTATACTTATTTGCCAAGTGAGTTTCCTTGCCTCTTTTTATATATTTCACATGTGACATCCGGTAATTTTACGTTACCAAACTCCGTTAGTTCCGTTAAGTCTTGCATACACGTGTCGTGAGCACACTAGTTGTCGTTTAACGTTGGTGACTTAATAATATTTAATAATGTTAAACTAATGTTAATTAAATTGATTATGTGATTGTTGTGTTAAAATTATGTGTTTACGCGATTTAATTGCTGATTGTAGAAATTAATCGCGTAACGCGGAAACGTGCCTATTTGTTCGTATGTCTTGTGTTTTTGCAAAGATAATTATGTAATGAATATTATTAGTTCATATCTTTTTTTTTTAAGTTAAAGGCATTTTAAAAAGAGTTTAAAGTCTAGTTTTTATAAAATACCAAAACACAAGGTTTAAAGGGTAAATATGTAAATTAAATTAAGTAAAACATAAACCCTAGCCCCCACCCCCCATGTGCGACCGTAACCCTCCTCCTCACCTCTCAAACCTGCGATTTTGATCAAGATTAAGCAAGAACACATTGGATTTGATCGATCTCAAGGCATACAACGCATTACAAGTCTCAATTTTGTTACATTACACGTTTAAAGGTTATATTTTTCATGTTTTTGTGATGTTTTTCATTATGGCCGAACCTTAAATCACAAAATTGGTGTTCTTGGTGTTGAGTTTTGATCAATTGATGATGTTTATAGGTTAGTTAGGTTGAATACATGTTAGTTAACGTCGATCATGGATGAATTACATGTTTTTAGTGGTTTAATCATGGGTTTTGATTCTAGTCAAACCCTAATTCGATTTTGGGCATGATTATGGGTGAATGATGGTTGTTTGATGAATGTGTGGTGATTAATAAGTTGTATGAATGTTAGGAATCATGAATCTTGCAAGAAATTGATGATTTAGGGTTGATGTTCATAGGTTACTAATAATAGTAACTTTATTTGCATGAAATGTTGAATTATTGATGAATTGATGTTATGGATGTGTTCATGGTGATGATTAGATGTTAGATTGATGTTGTGATCATTGGGAATTCAAGAACACATGTTATAGTTCATACATTACTAAGATAGTAACTTTTGGATATGATTTGGTGAATTATGATGTTTGGATGTGGTTGATCATGCTTAGATGTTAGTATGAGCTTGAATTGGTATATTATTGATGAATTCATGTATGCTTTGGATGTTTGATAGATTTTGGGATGTTCTTTCCCAAAAGGGAAACTTTATTTGTGTAAACGCTGAAGTATGATGTTATGATCATGTTTGGGATGATAGGAGTCTGCTAGTATGTTCAAGGATAAATTCTAGTGTGATAGAACGTGTTAAATTAGTTGTATGGCATGCTTGGATAATCATGAGTGATATTTGGACTTTGGTGATCATGTATGGTTTGGATGTTGTGTAGTAGTAGGACATCATGCTTGGGTCTGGTAATTGATTGTTGTGATGTTGTGAATGCAATGTATATGCTTAAAGAATTTGGTTGTGATCATTATACACGCGTGCGGATCTGAGGCCCCTACTTAGTAGGATTGGCAGGGTTTAGGATGTGAAGTCGTGAGTGGCTTCACATGGCATGTGATGAATGGTTGAACTTTGTGTGACGTGTTAGTTTTATTATGACTAATGGATATGTTAATGTTCTAGATTCGCATGACTTGTATAGTACTTGATTGTATGATGATCTAAGTGATACACCTGGTTGATATAGCATATGTATGATACTGTTTGAATGTTAATCATGTATGTTGTATGTGCTCATTGGCTTTATTTGAATTATAACTCATAATGTCACCAACGGGTCAAACGGGTCAACTAGGTCAAACGTGTCTATTTTTCTGGAAGCTTGAGTCTTTGGTCTTGGGTATGATTAGGGTTTCACATGTCTCTTATTTACACGTACTTATGTACTCACATGATCTAGGTAACCTGTGAAGGTTGGCTATCCTCTCGTTTCTCAAAATAAACCCTAAGTACCTTTGCATACATCAGGTGAGTTCATGCCCCACTCTTTACTTAATCTCTTTTGGGGGAGATAGCATACTGGTATTTATACGAACGCTTTTATTATTTAAGTTGTGTATAATATTAATATAGTGCTGTTTACCATGGGAAAAGTCCTCACACTTTTGAATTGTTAATATTTAATAGCGGGGAAACTTGGGTAGTACTACTGGGTCTGACGAGCCCCACCTGTGTGACTCGAGGTTAACCGGGTGCAATTTGTCCTATTGATCATTGTCACGACATGGTAAGTCGTGACAGGAGGCAACAACTATCACAGTCAGCTTCAATTGCAAAATAACTATGTATTAATGTTTACTGATAATAGACTAGCTATCTATTATCATACACTGCTTATATTTATCGCAACTGTTTACATGTTTATTGAACTCAAACTCTTGAACTCACCAACCTATGTGTTGACAATTTAGTATGCTTTTCTCAGGTCCTTAACTTGCTTGCCATAGGATCACTGCACGGTTCACTGCATTTTAAGACACTTTGCTTCAAGACAAGTTGACATTTAACAATTATAGTTTACTTTCTGGTTGGCACTTGTTTTGCCATAAGTTATACTTTATAGATTTGGGTTGTTTTCAAAAACGCTTCCACATTGTTTAAAGTTGGTATTTTGGTTAATTATGTTTAAATTATGGCATTTAGAGTCGTTCTGAGTAACTATTGACTGTGATCCTGGTTTGTTCACACGCCTCGCGGTAAAACTCCGCAAGTGGATTTTGAGGGTGTGACATCACACTATTTTGATGTGAAACATGATACATATACAACATACACTTATAAACGTTTAAACTTGTAAAGCACTTGCAATTCATCTTTATATTTAGTCATGGTTATTTGTGTGTTGTATGTGATTATATGAGATACATATTTTGTTTGCAATCATTAACTATTGCTAGCCTGACGACGTCTTAGATCTTTGGGCCTGACAAGCCTATTTGGTGCTAAAGCCGATGTATTGTCGGCTCCTGATGACGTATGCTTGTTCATCATGGGAACCAAATACACTTAGCCAATCATATATACTTGTAATCAAGTCGAGGTTTGGTTGTAACGATATGTGTTCTATAACCTTGCTAACTCATAACCTATGACATGAATTGCTACTTGTAACCTTGTTATATTATGTATAAACACCTTAGAAACTCACCAACTTTTTAGTTGAACTCTTATTTTTATCATGTTTCAGGAAATAACCAAATTTGAAGTTATCGTAGGAAGCTTGCAATAAACTCGGATTTTGACCTAGATAAATAAATAAAACATTTATTTTATGGTTTGTTTTATTTGGAACTATTTCATGTTTTGAGACTTATGAATGTATTTCATTTTAAAACTTATAAAAATAATATTTGCATTGAAATTTAGCGTTATGTGGCTGTGAACAATCTCAACCCTCACATCTCGACGTTTCCGCCGTCAAGGTTGAGGTGTGGCATTATGAATCTTATAAGTATATAACAATTTATGGCAAAATTCGAATAAATCACAACTCATTTGACCACTAGGTCCCTCAATGACTTTTACTCATTATTTTCATACTCGGATCGGACCGGTCGGTAAATTTGTTGGACCGAGATTCAAAGGTCGGACCGGTCAGATCCACCCTAAATTGTATTGTATTGTATTGTATTCAAGGAACCCATCAGTTCGAACCGAGAACGGGGAACCATGTTGGACATGATTTTTAAATTATTTTTTATTCTCTAGTTTTTTGGATTTTATTGAAGTTAATGGGTAATTCGAACTATGAATTAGAGTATTCGACATAAGATTATTGTTTAGTTTTTATATATAACTACAAATTACACATATAACATATTTATATTGTATCATATATATATATGTATATATATGTGTGTATATATATATACATATATATATATACACATATATATATGTAATAGGATAGGGATCAAATGGAAACCATGTGTATAATTGAAAACTACTAAAACCACATCTACCCAATCATATAGTTTATAAATGATTTTTTTATTTAATTGTTTAAATTGTATTTGAGTAAATTTCAATATTGAGGTCATTATATATTTTTTGGTTTAAACTACAATAAACAACGATGATTACGAAACAACTTACATATACGTAACTTGTATAAAGTTATATGTAAGTAGCTATTAATTAATTGTACACTTGATAACACATCTTTACATATACATAACTTTTATGAGTTACATGTACGTAGCTTTTAATTGTACACTTGTTAACACGTCCTTTGTAAGGCCCCGTTCCCGGGACGCTTACAGCTGGGTTCTCATCGCACACAAAACGTATAATTACATTTGTATTTCATAAATTGCAGCGGAAAACTAAAACAAACTTTCATTTCCATGTAAATGCTTTTGCAAGTTAATACAACATTCATTACAAAATAGCTTGTTCGCATTACAATGCAAAAACATTAATCAAAAGAATGCCATCCCCAAAAGAGCTGAGTAGTCGCCCGTGCCATCCTCAGCAAACATTACCTGCCAACTGGAAACACATCAAAGTCAGCGTTGCTGAGTGAGTTCTAGTTTTATAAATACACATACTTTGCTTCCATATAAAACCATTTGTTACTTTTACATGATCACACATCGTACGTACACATAGATAATATCATTATTATCTTCTGCATTCATTCCTTCGTTCATTATGACTTTACTTGCGCATCGGACATCATCCTTACCAATACCATGTGCTACACCCCGGTTAGTCGTAGCTACCGGCCGAAGTCAACAAATGAACAGCTAAACGTATGCCACGGTACTAGGAGTAACCATCAGTCTTAGCTACTGGGCCGAAGTCAACAAATGAACAGCTAAACGTATGCCACAGTACTAGGGTGAGCGGTAGAGGTTCTACATTAAGAGCCAATCACAAAGAAGGACCCTTCATCCGATGCGTGCAAGACGTTTCATTCGTTCATTAATACTTCGTTCATCATCATGTTCCTCTTTCACTATCTTTCACTTTACGTTACATAATACTTCATTTATTCATTAGCATGATGCATAAGACCACAAGAAAGATAACATACATCATATTAGGAACATAGCACACACAGTCATCATTATCATCATACAGGGCAACACCATACATACATAACGTACATAAACTTGCAGTACCATCATCATCCTCATCATGCCCTACATGCTTTCTAAGACCTCAAGCGTCATCTTACAAACTCTTATGGGAACCTTTACATCAAAACTTACATCTGCACTTTCCCCCGAAAGTCAGAAGTCAATCTACACCTTCCTCGGGTACAACAGCCCTATTCGGGCGTATGGGCACCCTTCAGTCGCATTGCCTCCATGCGACTGAACATCATGCGAATGAACTAATACGGATGAACACCTATGCGAATGAACATCCAGTCGTGCGAATGGACAATGCGGATGAACACCTATGCGACTGGACCTTCAGTCGTGCGAATGGATCTTCAGTCGCATGACCCCCATGCGACTGGCCCTTCAATTGTGCGAATGAACCCCAATCGTACGAATGGACCCCAATCGCACCCTAATCGGCCGTATGGCCTCCATTCGGCCTCCAGTCGGTCGCCTAACCCTAACTGATGCAGAATGCAGATCATCGCGACTGCAGCTGAGGGTTTTCGGCCTCCAAACTCATCTAAACCCATTTTAAGCCTAAATCGACCATCCTAAACCTTAGGGATGCATACCATAACATTATTCAAGCACAACCAAGCAAGAAATCAAGCCCCAAACGGGTCCTACGCATACATACACGCATACATACGGGTTTTCACCCAAAAACGCGAAAAAGGGTTTTCAGATGTGTTTCAACCCCAAAATCATTCAAAAACATGTAGAAGAGGGGTCCTAGAACTCACCTAAACGAGCACAACGACAAGATCTTCGATTTGGCTTGCTTCACGACGATTTTGGCGACCCGAACCAACACTTTTTCCTCTTTTTCTCTCTTCTCCTCTCTAAGAACCTGAAATGTGGGGTGTGTGGGGAGAGTGGGCTGCCCTCTCCCTACTAATATCACCACATTTCCTAACTTTTCTTCGTTGGCGAGTTTGGTCCCTCGACTTTGAACTTTATTTTCTTTTCTTTCGTCACCGGCTTCAAAATAATAAATATTCGGGTGTTACATCCTTACATATATGTAACCTTTGGTTTTATGGTTTTTATTTATAATATAGTTTTCAAAAGAACCCTCCCCATATCTAATATACACATATATAATTATGACATTATCTAGTTATTAAATTCGATCCAACCGGTTAGACTACTTGACCAGTATAATGACCGGTTCGCGGTCCGTTTCGGTTATCAAAAACATTTCTCCTGCCGCAAAAGTTCATCAAAACCTTCACGTTCATTAATATATGGTACAATGTGCAATGGAAACGAATCTCCCAAGCTTTCAAGTATTGGGGTTTTATGCTTTGCGTTAGTATTTGTGCCACAACTAGTTTTTTACCCGCCGCACGTGGCGACGGAAACGAACACAGCGTGATAAAATACAAACTACAACAGACTTGTATTCAAACTATGCGTTGCGGCGGCATCGTACGCGGCATAATAAAATATAGACTACGATCGAACCGACTTGTTTCTTATTGAACTTACGTAAAAACAGAGTAACTCAAATTTATATCATTGTATGAAAATGTTTTATATATGACCCGACTTTTTTCCAAACAAATTTATGTTAAATATAGACAAAGTCAAACGTACATTGAAAAAAGCATGTGTAGCGGCACCATATGTGGCATGTTAAAGTAAGAATTACAATTTCTAGACTCGTTTCCATTTTTCTGAACTAAATTTACGTAAAAACGGAGGGTAACTTAGATTTATACCCTTGAATAAAAACATATTATATCTGATCCGACGTGTTTTTAAACAAAACTTACATCAAAACATAAACCAACTCAACACTTACAAAAAAATAAGCATAGAAACGTTTTATATCTGATCCAAATCATTTTTGAATAAAATATACATCAAAACGTAGATGAACGTTGAAACATACGCCATCTCAAAACGTATATTTAAATAAGCATGAAAACCTTTTATATTTAACCTGATTCGTATAATCGTGTCAACACGTACACAACAAAACCTTTTCGTAAACAAATGTGTTATAGCCAGTATATTTACAATACTTTAAGGTCCACATACTAAAATAAAAGTGACATATGAAAAAAGAAGTTAGGAATTAGAAAAACAAAAAAAGAAAAATAAAAAACAAAATCAAAAGCAAAAAATTAAAACAAAATATAGCAAAGAAAAGAAAGAATGCAAGCTGCATGGATCGATCAATGGCCTTTTGCGTTGAATAGAAAGCAAAACTCCACTACACCACTAACAACTTACGTGTCAAAGCTTAGCTCAATATTCTATATAACAAATACACATAACGTGTGGTGTCCTATGATTGACCACCGACCTTACCTTTTAAGTGATAGTATAATGTGCATATGAAGTGGTACTCTAGCAGCAAAATGACAACATATGACATGTTTGTTTAATATGGAATCTTGAAAGCATATAGCCACCAAATAGAAAGTTCTAGCTTATTTTGACCGTCAAACATCATGGGCTTGTTTCATATAAATGTATAGTAATATAGGAAAAGTGTAAATTAATCATACATATATGATATATGTTGTTTGTCAAATTATAACGTGGTTATTTTTTAAAACTTACAGATAACTTATCTATGTTGTTTGTCGAGTTATAACGTGTTTGCTTTTTAATCATTAGAAGAGGTTATAAGTATGTCAAATACATGCAAGCCAAAAAGAAATTTTGGACTAATAACAAACAAAAGATGTTAACATATCCAAATGGTAATAATGTGAAAGGGCTCATTTTCTAAGACATGAGATTACGAGAAAGGCCGGATAGATGTAAGGATTTCGATTCATTTAATCTAATGAAGAAACCATAATAAAAAGTAAAACTAAAAAGGAAATTCAAAAGAGAAAAAAAACAAATAGATCATATATAACTTTTAAATGATCAAATTGTTTGGAAAATTGACCTAGATTAACACACCAAATAATCAACATAAGAGTAATAATATGAATGGTATTGAAAACCACTATAATCCTCTATTTATATTAAACATATTCTACTAAGAGATTAACCTTTTTTTTATCAATAATTTTAATTTTCGATCTGATAATGCAAATATATATATAGTTTTAATGTTGTTTACTTTTGTACCCCTCTTTGTCCCCGTCCCCGTCCCCCTATAGTCTATTTCAAACTCCATTAAACTAATATTAATACTAATCTTTTATTATTCAATCAAGATTAAATCTACAGTTAAATTACTTATATTATATTTCGTCCCTCTTAATTATTTTACATCTATACTTGTTTGAAATAATTGCATAAAATAACCATCCTCATTCCTCTATGCATGGCTCTATATAATATCGTCCCCAAAATACATTGTATTCGACAATTTCGGTTCTAACTTCTAACTCCAAAAATGTCTTCCACCACCCTCATCTTCTTCACCATGCTTACCACTCTCATTTTCTCCGGCAACCTCCAACCCACTGCGGCCCGCCGCCTCTTGTTCTTCCCGATCCCGGGCTTTCCAGCGACCCTCCCGATCCCCACACTGCCACCGCTACCTCCACCCGCCCCATCCACGGGTCTCCCGGGCTTGCCTGGTGTTCCGTCGCTACCATTTCCGCCGTTGCCTCCCTTTAACTTCCCTTTTCCCATCAGCACCCCCTCCACGCCCTCCACAACGCCGCCCTTCGCCAGAATATTCACTCCTCCGATCGCCGGAACAATTCGTCATTGAGTTGAAGCAACGTACGTAGCTAGCTTACAGTTGTGGTCCATGCATTTGCTTATAATATGTGATGTTGTTTACTTCTGTTTGAGTGTGATAAAGATGGTCGTTTGGAACTATTTATCATCTAATAGGAACATGTGTGTGGGAATTGTTAGATTTCATGTTATAAACCATGCATTTTTTGTTTACATGATTGTTCACTTTATATGTTATAAATGATTTTAATTTGAATTGTATCTGGTATTCTAACACGGATCATCCCTTAACTTTACGAAAAGTTCATATTTCGTCTTCAGAAAAAGAAAATTACATGTTTAGTCCAAAGGTAAAGACAAACATAACATATTTTGCCCCTAGGTTAGATGGTCGTTAAATTTTTTAACAAGAACAAAATACCCTTCATATTAGAAAGAAAAAAATTAAAATCAAATAATTCTTTTAAAATACAAGCATTGGGACCACCAAAACTCAACTATTCTCCTGTCGCTTTAACAATCCAACGACCACATTTTCTTACTAATTGAGATCTATAACCGAGTAATGTTTTTTTTAGTATTTCACCCTCAAATAATCAAGTAGTAAATAGGAAGAAAAAGAAGACTTTATCAGTATAAATGTTTTTCACAATAAAACAAACTTAAATTATATTGATTTCAAGATACGATAAAACAAATTTATATTTACTAGCCGACATTATTCACAAACATGTTGAACATCATCAATATTAAAAAGTTTGACCACCATTTCAACGATGATAATTGCATCAAGCAAATGAGCTATCATCGATTTTATTAATATAACTGCTTCAAGAATCATATATCACCACTTTTATAATTGTTTTAATATGATTCTTATATACATATGCAAATTCAAGAGTTTGGGAACCGTGTTAACGATTTATTCTAATGATAAAGATTAAAATAATGAGAATAGTACTCTGTTCTTTTGGTTTCAATAACATTAGTTGGTAAATATTCGTTTGTATGGCCATAATATATAAGATCAATGATAGGTTCAAGTGAATCAATTTGTGTATTTGAAATCAAGCAATTGACAATGATATGAACAATGTAATCAACATATGCAATTGTCAGAAATATTCATAAAAGTTTATATTGATATTAGCAACTGATTACAAAGTACAATTGAGAGAGAAAGTCTTCTGGACATCTCCTGCACAAAAATACATATAATCTATTTATACTAATACGAGAAACAAAAAGGAACATATATTTATAAATAAGTCTTTATATTATGATAAAACTAAACTGAAGACTAAAATGCTAATCTTTTTAGGGCTTCAACAATATGATTATTATTGAGAAAAAAATGAGCAAGAATCTCAAGAGACAATAATTGAAAAGTATTCAGAAGTAGAAAAAGGCAAAAGAAAGATAGATGAGATTGAAACATCTTCAATTCAAGCTAAGTTTCAAAAGATTGTTGATGAAGCTGAGACTGTAAAAGAAGGTGATGTACAAAAGAGAATAGAAGCCCTTGATGATATAGATTCTGATATTCCAAATGAGTGGTATGATAAAGTTTTAGAAGATGAAGATGTTTGTGATGTAGTTGATTCTCCTATTGCACATGTTCAAGATGATATTCCAGTAGACTTTGAAGACATATATAATTATCTTGTCAGAAAAAAGTACGATAGAGTATTTTTGGACGGGCTGACTGTGACTCAGATAAACGGATAGTATGAAAAGTGTATGTTTGTAGAGTCATTAGCGCCGATGGATCCAAATAAGATAAGCCTTGAGTATGGTGAATGAGCATCAATGAATGTTGATGATATTCCTGTAAAAGAATTGCACCAACCTGATCCTGAAGATATGAGCATACCTGCCTTAAGGATGTGGTTGCAATCAAGGAACTATCCTAGAAAGATATTGAATAGACTCCAAGGAAAATCATTAAGAAGATTAGTTAAAGCTTTCAAGAAACCAAGAAGATGCATTACAAAATGATTATTCTAGACATGGACAATCCACAATACTTGGAGATTACAAAGAGAACAAGAATTCTGAAACCACAAAAGATTAAATCCATGGAGTTAGTTAGAAAAACTCATGAAAAGAGGAAAGAATTGATGGATATGTTTTCAAAATCAGAGCAGAGTGCTTATAAGATTGATATAGATCAAAATCAGCTTTGGAATAAAGCTAGATATGATAGAAACTTAATGAGGAATGTGCTACAAACAGGGCAATCAATCTTAGAGCTATTGAATGCTATGATTATGCCTGATAAATCAAAAGAAGTGAAGATTGTAGCCTGGAAGTATGATGATGTGTTTGATGCATTTTTAATAAAGAGAGTAAATACTATTTGTGATGTTTATCACTTTTACTCTAGCATCATAGCACTACCTATCCAAGATTTAAAAGAGTTACACAAGTTACCTCTTATAACCCTTTGAAGGCTGATAGAGGAGAGAACTTTATGAAATTACTTGATAGAGAAATTACAAGAATGCCATCATTTGAGCAAACAAGGTGTGACCAAGAAGATAAGATGTATTTTGCTACTATAAAGAAAAGAGGAAAGAAAGAAGATACAAGTGTATCATCAGAAGAATATTTTTTTGAAGCATTCGATGATAAGTATTTTGATAAAGTAACTAATCCAGGATTGAAAGTGACCGATGGTACTCAAAATTCCAAACCAATCCTGAGATGGTTTTATGATTCTACAGACTTTCACCTGAAGCTGGTTAGAAATGAAGATGATTAGGATAAACATTTGATAAGCTTGTTTGGAGTATTTGAGCTAAAACTTCTTCATCCAAGTTATATATCATTATTGTCCAATCAAAACTTTGAGACAGTATCCTCAGTGGAAGCAGAACATGATAGAAGATACTTTATGACAATCATAAAGGTAATGCATGCTGTAATGGAGAGGATTTCATTAAGGAAAGCGATGGCTTATGCTAATATTATGAAGAAAGACATAAAGATATAAATTTATGAGAATCTCTAGTAAAGGAGTGTTAGAGATTCATATAAAAGATAGTTCACGACCAATTGAGATGTATGTAAATGTAGACATAGCAGGTCTGTCTAAAGAAACACTTCTTGTGATAGATGCTATGAAGATAAAGACAAATGATTCAAAGCCCGAGCAAGCTAGGAATTTTGGCAGAAAAGTTTAAATCATCAATAAAGAAGGCACTGTGGGAACTGGAGCTATAGAAAAAGAGGCCCATGTTCAAGATCAATGAAGAACGTGAGGAATTCATTTGCTGAAGACCAATGCAAATCTTAGGGGGAGAAACCATAGAAAGATTAGCATTTTAGTCTTTAGTTTAATTTTGTCATAGTATAAGGATTTATATGTACATATATGTTCCTTTTTGTTTTTGTATTAGTATAAATAGGATTATATGTATTTTTGTGTAGGAGATGTCCAGTAGACTTTCTCTCTCAATTGTATTTTTGTAATCCTTTGCTAATATAAATAGAAACTTCTATGAATTTTTCTGATAATTGTATATGTTGATTACATTATTTATATAATTGTCAATTGATTGATTTCAAACACACAGATCGATTCATTAAACCTATGAATCAAACTACACAAGATTTTGTCACGTTGTTTTTTCAAGATACACAAATATTAATAAACACTTAAAGCAAGTAATAATGTTTCTTTAATTACATACTTGTTAACCGTTTAACCAACTTGGTTCATATTGGTTTTATTTATACAAGAGCTTGGTTTTGATTAAGAAAGTTTAAAACCGTTATTTGCTAACAACGCGATACAAATATCATCAAAACCAAACCATTAAATATCCCAACTCGTATTAAACAGATACTCTGTTTTTTGAGTTGTGACCTAACCACCAGACTTGTTCATTTTGTAATCTTTAACAAATTACATTTAGGTAACAATCAATCGCGCAATATTAGCAATCTTCTCAACTTCTTATTGATGCTAGCAAAGCTTGAGCCAAGACCTGAATTTTGTTAATGAAAGTTTTTTATCTCGTGAAAATTTTGCAAGATAACCATCGACAAGCCTAGCAACTGTCAAGTTCCTTCGAGGGCTCGATTTTTCCATTCATCTTTGAATCAAAAAATGCTCCAAAACCCGTCGATAAAGATCAAAATCGATCATACATCATGTCACTATTACTGTAACAAGGAATCAAAAGATCCACTAATGTAGCCTTTTCAAGTTGTATCCCGGCCCGTTTCTTGAGTTCAATAACCAAAGTCGGCCGACACGCAAACTGTATTCGCGACTCGTAACAACCATAAAAGAAAGCTAAACGAAACATTGTCGTTTTGTGATGGGATTATGCTAATTATCCTCTCTATAATTATTCTTTGATGTTCCCTTTGAGTGCTACAACAATGATCTCCATTATTTACCACCACGATCATAAATTGTGAATTTTATTTTTTACACAAATCCATAATCTTTTTACACTATCCATTAAAAGTTAAGGATTAACGGAGGCTACCCTTCCTATAACTGTAGTCCGCCCATGATGTATATAATAATATACAACTCATCAAATCATTAAGGTATAAACGGTCAAGTTGTTTCAATGTTTTGACTTTTGTAGTCCCCTTTTATTTTTCTCTTACAACTTTTAAAATATGAGGTTTAATAAAATTTAAGTACATTGTTACGACGTGTTTATACTAATCAACTTTTTGATGTAAACTTTTAAAAGGTTTTGTTTTCGTCGTTCCGACGTGCTTATTTTATCAATTTTTCGACATGAAAGACATTAACTTTTTGGCTGTTTTTAGCACCACAATTTGCTATGGTTTTAATACTAGTTATAATTATAATTCACAAGAGAAAACATACATGTTTATTCTTCATGCCTGAAGCCTGTCCAAACAAGTTTTCCCAACTATTTGATTGTTTTGTTGCATTTCAAGATACTCTTTGTACATCATAGGAATATACTCTGGCTTGCATCCTTCTTCCATCGCCAACTTATAAGCCGGCTCCACCACCGCATCCAATGATGGACCATTCGCCACCACAACCGACATTCTTGTGACCGCATTATTCACGATCGCACGATGCTCCACACTCTTATACCTCCCATTACTAAAAACCTACAATGAAAAAGATAAAACCATCATTAACAACGTTAACGATAAGCTAAAGTCCTTAGCGCACCAAGGATTGAGTTTTATCTTATTCAGTTTTGACAATCACACCAACGGTGTAAATAACAAGTTGTATAGCATGTTTTATATATTACTAGATTAGTTCCCGTGTAATACACATGTTTTATATATTACTATATTAGTTCCCGTGTAATACACAAAATAAATAAATAAAATATTAAATAATTATTAATAAAAATTTATGCATTATAAATCATGCTTGAAGATAAAATGTGATTGTAATTACATATAAAAAACTACTTTAAGTAAGTAAACAATAATGTATTTTTTAAAAATTTTTATTTTATAAAAGTTGTGTTTTTTAAATATATTATATTAAGAAAAATGATTTTAACAAAAATTAATTCGTTGGATTATGTATTTTATGAAAATTTTGTTTTTAAAAGTGTGTTTTTAATAAAAATAGGTTTTTTATTTATTAAATTATACATTTTTTAATTTGAAAATGGTATGAGTAATATTATTTGTATTCATTATTATTATTAATAGTATATAAAAACAAGAAAGTAAATATGATAAGGTTACAATTGTTTTACGCTTATTTTAGTTTTTTTATAGATAGATAGATAGGCTAAAACTCATTAAATAAACAGATTAAATTTTAATGTAAAATATAATTAAAATTATATATACATAACAATTCAAAAAATAAAACAATTATATCATTTTAATTCTCTTATCTTAATAGTTTTATTTTTAACATTTGTTTTCAAGATTTTTTATAAAAGATATTTTTTATAAAATCTTGTTTCTGAAAAGTCTAGTTTGTAATTATTCTATTTGTTTTAATAAGATTGTTTTAAAATATTCACATGTTTTTAGTGTTTTAGAAAATTTCATATTATATTAAATTTTAGTATTTTTTGTTATTTAGATTAAAATTAAAAGATGTGAGTTCTAATTTTCTTCATCAAATCTGTTTTAAAAAAAGATAGTTTGATTTTTAAAAGAAATTAAATAAGAAAAAGAAACATAACATTTAATAAAATTATTTTTAATAAAAGAGAGAAATTTTAATTTACTATAATACTCTTTTGGATGAAAAATTAATATGTGAATGTTTAAAAAAAGGACAAATGACAAAAACGTAAGTTAAGAGAATGACAAGTGACAAAAAAACTTTGTTTTATTAGATGTTATAGATTTTTTGTCTTTAGAATATACGGTCATCAATCACATTTTATATATCAACCATCTCTATAATTTTAGAACTTATATATATAAGTTTTTTTCTTATGGTAATTATTTCTAATCGAACTACTTGGATGATTATAGGTTTTATCGGGTTAATTAGTTTCCGTAAAATTGGTTCGATAGGTCTTGTTTCTTAAGGTATAGTTTATCTATACCTTTACTGATCAAGGCAACTCACCAACACTACTATTTTTGTTTGTTATTTTAATTTTAAAACTCTATTTAGTATTTTGGCTTAAAATTTGGCTAAAACAGATGAATCAGATTGTAAACACCCTATATCAAACAAAGACATGTTTGTACCTGAAGTTGGTCTCCAATATTGACAAGAAACGAGTTTGGAAGATCGTTGTTAACGTTGACCCATTTTCCCTTGTGCTTGATTTGAAGTCCTTCTATGCCATTGTTGATTAGGAGCGTGAGCAGACCATGGTCCGAATGAGGTGGGAACCCGATAGCAAGTTCGGGTTGTGGGCAAGGAGGATAAAGATTGATCACAAATACTTGTAAACCGGATTCCAGTTTCAAAGCTTTATCTACATAAGATTGGTCGAGTCCTAGGCTCGTTGATATACCACCAAGCAACCCTTTTACTACTTCTCTAGTTCTCTTCGAGTATTCATATAAAACTTCCCTGTAACGTGGATATCTTATTTGATATGGATATCTAAGATTCAACATATTAAAACTGAAACAGTAATCAAACCAACCACACTACTGGTTCATAAATAGAATGAGCTGGACTAGAGTGGACTATCAAATGATGTTATAAATAAATTTTACACATATTGTGAATAGTATATATATTGTTTAAGAAACAAAATAATAAAAAGCCTTATATAAGAACAAAAATATACTTAATTTTATACAACATTAATATCTTTCTAGATGTACTTGAAGTTGGCACAATCATGAACAGGAACACTCATATAACAAGTAATCAAACCAGTGTCGGTTCAACCATTCAACCTCACCCCGTTAGTGGTCTGGTTTAAATGGCCCTTTCGGCTAGTCCGGTGTGATTTTAGCCATCACCTCGAACCTAAGGGCTTCTTTGGGTCAAACAACTCTTTGTTAAGCGGGTCAGACCGGATTTAGATAGTTAAGCAAAGACCATTCACAAGATAAGCAAAGTCGGTGATGCTAATATACCAGTAAGACGGTCAGTTCAATAACCAGTTAAATTTAAAAAGTTTGACGCAATCAAAAACAACAATCACCTGAAACCTAAGGGCTTGTTTGGACAGTGAAACTTCGGGTGTATAATAACCTTAAGAAAATCCCTCCAGTAGAAGATATCATCTTTCTTAGAGTTGAAGCTTGTTCCATACCTAATTGGATCAAGAACACCCTTTTCTTCATACTCCTTCTCTTCATTCGTCATATCGAAAAATTCTTTCGACTTTTCAATAATCATTCTCATTAAACTCTCAGGGACACCATGATCAATCACCTATATGAACAATTTAACACGTTATTGAAACGCTTAAAAACAATCAACATCCATACAGTTTTAATGACTGATTCAAGAATGATAACAGGTACCCGAAAAAAGCCCCAATCTTTGCACGCGATATCAAGTTCTCGGACCGTTTGGGATCGTATATCAAGATCAGTAGAGGTGAGTGATGAGAAATCAACGGTGGGGATTGCATCTTGAGGATCTGCAGCCGGGGGCTCGGTTGAGTTTACTGAGTAGGTGTAGATGGAAGGAATAGTCTTTAGATCAGGTGATTCGGCTAATGCTTTAACGGAGTTCATCTTCAAAGGCTCTAACAACATGCTAAAGTATGAACATATGTATTGTGTGAATAGATGGATGAAATGTGCACCATGAGATGTCACATGTGATGATCATCTTCACGATCAACCACGTATGTATGATCATGTACGAACAAATTAATGGTCCCATTATTATAGTTGAAGCCAAAATGACATAAAAGAAAAACACAGAACCCTATAATATATAGTAATAACTTGTATGTAAAAATATATAGGATTATAATAATAAACAAAACAATCCAATTATTGTTTATCTTCATCCACACTAGCATTAACACCGTCCTCATCCTCATTAGCATTAAAATTAATCATAAAAGAAACTGGTTACTATACAAAATTTAATTTTCACGCGAATCATACGAAGTCATCAGAACGTGACACTTTTTTTGTCGGAGGGGTAGTTTCGTCCGCGCTACAATTACGCATAAAAAGTACATAATTACACAAGTTATATTTATAATTACGCAAGTTATATTTATTATTACGCAAAGAAAATTACTCGCGTTACAAAAAATAATCATTTAGGTTATATTTATAATTACGTAAGTTTTAAGATAATTATACAAGTTATGTTCATAATTACATATTTAATAATTATGTAAGTTATACTCACAACACATAGACGTTTTTAAAAAAATGTTGATTTTTCTAAAAAAGAATAGCAGTGTTAAACTCAAATTAAAGAAAACAAAATGTTTGCTTTTATGGTGTATTTAAAAAAACATCGTATAAAAAAGTTATATACGATTAAAAAAACAGAGGGAGTTTTAAAAAAGTCAATAGTATGTTATTTTCGATTTTACCCTTACATCCATCATTTTATGTGTGATTATTTTATTTTAATATGAACCATTCATCTTCTAAATCAATTGTTGGAATTACTTCGTACACTTAACATGATTTTTCAATTTTGTACCGTAAACATTTCTCTCTCTCTCTCTCTACATATACATACATACATACACATATATATATATGTATGTATATATATATACATACATATATATATACACACACATACACATACACATACATATCACATACACATACACATACACGTATACGTACGCGTGCGCGTACGCGTGCACACATACGCGTGCACATACGTATACGTGCACACATACGTATACATGCACACATACGTATACGTCTACACATACGTATATGTATAGGTATACACATACGTATAGGTATACACATACGTATACGTATACACATATGAATATGTATACACATACGTATACGTATACACATACGTATACGTATACGTATACGTATACGTGTCACACCCTCAAAATCTACGTGCGGAGTTTTACCGCGAGGCGTGTGAACAAACCAGGATCACAGTCAATAGTTACTCATAACGACTCTATATGCTAACGTTAAAATAAAATCAACCAAAGTTTAAACTTGAAAACTATGCGGAAGTGTTTTGTAAGTAAAGAAACTCAAAGTATATAAATGCATACTATGGCAAAACATGCGCCAACCCAAATGAGTAAACATTAATAAATAAGACCAACAAAGATGTCTTTAAGATAGAGTCTTAGAATGCATGATGAATCCGTGCAGTGCTCCTAAAGGCAAGCGAAGTTAATGACCTGAGAATAGCATACTAAAATGTCAACACAACGGTTAGTGAGTTCAAGAGTTGGCGTGCAAATATAACAATTTAACAGTTGTGATATCTAAGCAGTGAATTGTAACATATAGCTAGTCTATTAACAATATATATTAACTTATAGTGATTTCGCAATTGAAGCTGACTGTGATAAGTTGTTGCCTCCTGTCACGATTTATCAGGTCGTGACAAAATTCTTTAGGAAAAATTGCACCCGGTTGACCTCGAGTCACACAGGTGGGGCTCGTCGGACCCAGTAGTACTACCCAAATTTCCCCATTATTCAATATTAACAATTCGAAAGTGTGAGGACTTTTCCAAGGTAAACAACACTATATTAATATTATACACAACTTAAACATATATAAAGCATTTGTAAATTACCAGTATGCTATCTCCCCCAGAAGAGATTAAATAAAAAGTGGGCCATTAATTCACCTGATATGTGTAACAACTACTTAGGGTTTACTTTGGAAGCAAGAGTGGACAGACAACCTTCAGAGGTTACCTAGATCATGTAAGTACATAAGTACGTGTATACAGAGAACATGTGGAACCCTAAGCACACTACAACCAAAGACTCAATGTTTCAGAAAATAGACACGTTTGACTCAGTTAACCCGTTTGACCCGTTGGTGACATCATGAGTTATAATTCAATTAAGCAAACGTGAAGATATAACATACATGGTTAACATTCAAATGGATCACATGAGGTGCTACATTACCTAATGCATTACTTAGATCATCATACCACTAAATATCATACAAGTCATGCGAATCTAAAACATAACATGCCCACCAGTTACAACATAACTAACACGCCACACAAAGATCAAATCACGCACTACATGCCATGTGAAGCCACTCACGACTTCACATCCTAAACCCTGCCAATCTTACTAAGTAGGGGCCTCAGATTCGCACGCGTGTATGATGATCACAATCATATTCATTAAACATGTTCATTGCATTCAACATACACCACAATAATTAATTTCCAGTCCCAAACATGATGTCTTAACTACTAATCAACCATCAACATCATACATGATCATCAAAGTCCATACATCACCCATGATCATCCAAACATTCCATACAACTAAATTAACATATTCTATCACAATTGAAATCATCCATGAACATACTAACATGCTCCTAATATCCCAAACATGCTCAAACTATTATCTTTCAAACTTTGGGCAAATAAAGTTTCCCTTTTGGGAAAGCACATCCCAAAATCTATCAAACACCCAATGTATTCATAAATTCATTAATAAACCAATTCAAGTTCATATCAACATCTAAGCATGATCAACAACATCCAAACATCATAATTCATTAACCTTCATGATCAAAAGTTTCTACTTTTGCAAATCTATGAACTACAACATTCATTCCTAGTTTTCTAGCATCCATATCATCAATCTATCATACATACATCATCATAAACCCTTCAACAACATCAATCCATCATCAAATCATCACATCATGAAAATAAAGTTACTATTATTAGTAACCTATGAACACAACCTTCAATTCATCAGCTTCTTGCAAGCTCAATGTAATCTAGCATTCATACAACCTACTAATCATTATATAATCATCATACAATCATCAATCTCATATAATCACATCAATTTTCGAATTAGGGTTTATCATAAATCAAAGTTCATGAACAATTCATCAAAAACGTATCATTCTTGCATAATCAACGTTAACTAACATGTATACAATCTAACTAACATGATAGCATCATCAATTGACCAAAATTCAACATCATGAACACCTATACACGAATTAGGATTCGGCCAAATAGAAAACTCCTCAAAACTTGTAAAATTCTAACCTTTAAACGTGTAATGGCTTGTATTTGATGATTCTAACTTGTTGCAACCCTTGAAATCGATCAAATCCGATGCTTTCTTGCTTGTTCTTGGTTGAAATCGCAAAGGGAGGGGGGGTATGGGGATGAAGTCGCAGCCGATGGGTGTGGGGGGGGGGGGGGCTAGGGTTTTGTTTTATTTAATTTAATTTTGCATAATTACCATTTAAGCCCTTGTTGTTTGTATTTTTATAAAAATTAGCTTTTAACTCCTTTTAAAAGTGTTTTTAACAAAGTTATTAAGCATATAGACTCATAGTCATAATTATATATTTTATTTTTATAAATTCAACACATACGAATTAATACACACGTTTTCACATTACGCGATTAATTTCCACAATGAACATTTAAATCGCGTAAACACATAAACATAACACAACAATCACATATTCAGTTAAATTTTCATTACTTTAACATTATTAATTATTATTAGGTCACCAACGTTAAACGATAACTAGTGCGTGCTCAAGACACATGTATGCAAGACGTAATGGAACTAACGGAGTTTGGGAACGTTAAATTACCGGATGTCACATTATCCCCATGTTGAAAGAATTTTCGTCCTGAAAAATTGCGTTACATGGTGAGTGTTCCATCACTGGTCTACTACATTGGCACATAGAAACCAAAATCGATTGAGTTTTGGATGAGTTGTCACATCATCCCCATGTTGAAAGAATTTTCGTCCTGAAAAATTGCGTTACATGGTGAGTGTTCCATCACTGGTCTACTACATTGGCACATAGAAACCAAAATCGATTGAGTTTTGGATGAGTTGTCACATCATCCCCATGTTGAAAGAAATTTCTTCCCGAAATTTAAATCAATACCTTCGTTTGCTGGCATCGTCTTTTCGAATAGTTGAGGGTACTTAAGCTTCATTTGATCTTCTCGTTCCCACTTGAATTCCGGTCCACATCGCGAATTCCAATGGATTTTGACTATGGGTATCTTGCTTTGCTTAAGTGTTTTCACCTCACGGTCCATCACCTCGACTGGTTCTTCAATAAAGCGTAATTGTTCATCCACTTGAACTTCTTCTAGTGGTACGACCATTGTTTCATCAACTAGACACTTCTTTAGGTTCGACACGTGAAATACATCGTGGATTCCACTTAGCGAATCAAGTAGGGCTAGTCGATAGGCCACTGGACCTATTCTTTCCACTATTTCAAATGGTACGACGTACCTTGGATTTAGCTTTTCTCATTTGCCAAACCGAACTACGCCCTTCCACGGTGAAACCATCAATAAAACCTTGTCACCAACCTGAAACTCTAAAGGTTTCCGTTTCCTGTTAGCATAACTCTTTTGTCTGTCTCGTGCTGCAGCCATACGGTTTCGTATCTACACAATCTTCTCGGTTGTCTCATGAATCAACTCGGGACCCGTCAATTGACTATCACCAATTTCCACCCAGCAAACTGGTGATCTACATTTTCTCCCATACAACGCCTCGAAAGGTGCTGCCTGTATGCTAGTATGATAACTGTTGTTATAAGAAAACTCCACCAATGGCAGGTGAATTTCCCAGTTATTCCCAAAGTCAATCACACAAGCACGTAGCATATCCTCCAATGTCTGTATGGTACGCTCACTCTGACCATCCGTCTGTGGGTGATAAGCAGTACTCATATCTAATCGTGTACCCAAAGATTTTTATAATGATTGCCAAAAATGTGATGTGAAACGAGCATCGCGGTCGGAAATAATTGAGATCGGTACACCGTGTCTCGAAACGATCTTTTTAAGGTACAATCGGGTTAATTTCTCCATCTTGTCAGTATAATTGCAAGGAAATGAGCAGACTTTGTCAATCGGTCCACAATAACCCTTATCGTGTCACAACCGGTATTAGTCCGGGGTAACTTAGTAATAAAATCCATGAAGATTTGTTCCCATTTCCACATTGGTACCTCGGGTTGTTACAATATTCCAGATGGTTTTTGGTATCCCACCTTTACTTTCGAGTAGGTCAAACACTTGCTCACATACGTAGCTACATCCACCTTCATGTTAGGCCACCAGTAGTGCGCCTTTAGGTCATGGTACATCTTGTCGGATCCAGGATGTATAGAATACTTAGATTTGCGTGCCTCACTCATAACTAAATCCCTTAGATTTCCATAGACAGGCACCCAAAGTCTATCCATGAAGTACCGAATTCCATCCTCCTTCACCACTAGTTGTTTATCCATTTCCCTTAACGACTCAGAACCAACATTTTCCGCTTTTAAGGCTTCCATTTGTGCCTCCTTAACTTGTTCGGCCAGTTGGGTACTGATAGTAAACTGTAAATCTCGCACCCCTCTGGGTTTAGCTGTTTCCTTCCGGCTTAAGGCATCGGCAACCACGTTCGCCTTTCCCGGATGATACTTGATAGCGCAATCATAGTCATTTAGTAGCTCCACCCAATGTCGTTGTCTCATATTCAACTCCTTTTGCTCGAAGATATGTTGAAGACTCTTGTGATCGGTGTAGATAGTGCACTTGGTACCGTACAAGTAATGTCTCCAAATCTTTAAGGCAAAAATCATTGCACCCATTTCTAAGTCATGGGTGGTATAGTTCTTCTCGTGAACCTTTAGTTGTCTCGAGGCGTAGGCTATCACCTTTTCTCATTGCATCAAGACACAACCCAATCCTTGAATGGATGCATCACAATACACCATGAAATCATCTGTTCCTCTAGCAGTGCCAATATTGGGGCACTACAAAGTTTCTGTTTTAACAATTGAAAAGCCGATTCGTGGCTCTCACTCCATTTGTATGTCGTTCCTTTGTGAGTCAAGCCCGTGAGAGGTTATGCGATCTTAGAAAATCCCTCTATGAATCGTCGGTAATATCCTAGTAATCCAGAAATTGTCTTATCTTACTCGGCGTTTTGGGTGTAGTCCAATTCTTTATCGCCTCAATCTTGGCAGGATCAACATGTATCCCTTTCTCATTAACAATATGACCTAGAAATTGCACTTCTCGTATCCAAAAGTCACACTTAGAGAATTTGGCATACAACTGCTCATTCCTCAATAGTTCTAAGATCATTCGTAAGTGCTCTTCATGATCCTCCTTGGTCCTAGAATATATCAGTATATCAGCGATAAACACAATGACGAACTGGTCGAGATAGGGTTTGCACACACGGTTCATGAGGTCCATGAACACAACAGGTGCATTAGTCAACCCAAAAGGCATGACCAAGAACTCATAATGACCATAACGAGTAAGAAACGTAGTTTTGGGAATGTCTTCTTCTTGGACTCTAAGTTGATGATAACCAGATCTCAAGTCAATCTTCGAATAATAGCTTGATCCCTGAAGCTGATCAAACAAGTCGTCGATACGAGGTAAAGGGTATCGGTTCTTGACTGTTACTTTGTTTAACTCCCTATAATTGATGCACATCCGGAATGTGTCATCCTTCTTCTTAACAAAAAGAACAGGGGCTCCCCAAGGTGATGTGCTAGGTCGAATAAAGCCCTTATCTAAAAGCTCCTGAAGTTGTGATGACAACTCTTGTAGTTCGTTCGGTGCTAATCGATAAGGTGCCCTAGCAATCGGGGCTACGCCGGGAGTCAACTCGATTTGAAATTACACTTGGCGATGAGGTGGTAATCCAGGAAGATCCTCTAGAAACACCTCTGGAAAGTCATGCACTATGGGAATGTCCTCCATTCTCCTTTCTTCCGCTTGCTTATCGGTGATGAGTGCTAGAATAGCCAAACGACCTTTTCGCAACAACTTTTGGGCTTTCATGTATGAGATTATGCCTATCACAGCACCACTCCTATCACCTCTGACTGTAAGGATTTCGTCACCAACAGGAATTTGTATGATCTTCTCATGACATATGACTTCCGCTTGCTTGCTAGAGAGCCAATCAATGTCAATCACTACATCAAAACTCCCCAGCATAACAGGCATAAGATCTATAGCAAAAGTATGACTGACAAGCTCTATCTTACAATCTCTAAGGATATGCGTTACATGGATCTGTTTGATGTCGGCCAATTCTACGGTGTATTTAGATTCTAAGGCGGAGGGTATATCACTTAAAAGGTTACAGAACTTTAAGGACACGAAGCTTCTATCAGCTCCAGTATTGAATAGTACCGTAGCAAAACACCCATTAACAGAAAACCTACCAGTAACAGTTGTGGGGTCATTTAGAGCCTCACCTGAGCCAATGACGAAGGCTCTCCCTTTGGCTCCATCATTATTGCCACCATTACCAGTACCATTGCCACCATTGTTGTTGTTACCGTGGTTGTTGTTGTTATGGCCATTGCCATTATTGCCATTACCATTCTTCCTCAGTTGTGGGCAGTTTCGCCTGTAATGCGCCCACATTCAAAACAACCTTTGGGAGTCTCCTGAGGTTGTTGTGGCTTCCTTAACAGTTCGTCACGACAATTTCTAGCAGCGTGTCCAATCTTACCACAACGCTGACACTTGAAATTATCACACCTTCCAACATGATGGTAATTACACCGAGTGCACTTCGGATGTTTACCAGCATAACCATTGGGTCCTTGATTGTTTGAAGCCGTCTGGTTAAAGTTACGGTTATTATCGAACCTCCGTTGTTGTTGCTGAACTGGCTGTTGTTGTTGTTGAGGTCGGGGTTGACCGTTGGATGATGGTGATTTGTTGTTGTTGGACCTATCCTACTTCCTCTTGTTGTCAGGCACGCTCGCCACAACACCCCGCTTAGGTAAACATCCTCGTTCCACTGCTTTGTCAATTAGCTTATGAGCTAACTGGATGGCTTGCTGAATCGTGGTCGGGTTGAAAGCAGTCACCAAGCTTTGAATTTCTGGTACTAATCCTCGTATGTAATGCTCAACCCTCTTGTGCACTTCATTCACCATTCCTAGGCATAGGGTGGCTAGTTCATGGGTTCGGGTGGTGTAGGCCTCGATTTCCGAGCCCTGCATCTTAAGTTGCCAGAACTCCATCTCCAGCTTTTGTACTTCATTACGAGGACAGTACTCCTCAGTCATCATCTCTTTGAATTCAGTCCAGGAAACCCATTTGCCATCGCTTGTCCTAGCATCTGCACTTGCGCGTTCGACCAGGATAGAGCGACACCTTCTAGAGTCCCGGTGGCATATTTCACCTGATCAGCAGGTGGGCATTTGCATTTGGAGAAAACAGACTCTGTCTTCTCAAACCATCATACTAGTCCTACAGCCCCTTTAGTCCTACAGCCCCTTTAGTACCACTATAGGTGTGTGGTTTACAATCCATAAAGGACTTATAGGTACACACCGATAGTCCTATTTTAACACAACAAACATTGATCAGATATCCTATACGGTTATTCAGGATATTTGATTTAACTTCTATCATCGTTTACCTATTGGCTATCCCGTTTGGGCAGCAACCACCACTGCCTAAACATGCTCGTTTATCAGGGCAGCTAATTCAACGGGGGTCATGTTTATAGCACCACCGCCATGGTCTCCTACGCCACGTCCACGTCTGCGTCCATGCCCACGTCCATGTCCGCGTCCGCGTCCATGCCCACGTCCACGTCTACGCCCACGGGCGTCCATTTTTCACTTTACATTCACAAATACAATAATGAGTAACATAAAACACATTTATCCCATTGAAGTATAGTAAACAGTAAGGAATAATGAATCATCACAACCACAACATTCATAACAAAAATGATAACCAAGATAAATAAATTGTAAATGAGTCACAATGTATTCACCAATATCATAATTTAAGTTTGTTGTTAGGGTGGGGAAACAACCCTTCCCACATAGGTTTCAAAAGAGAGAAAACACTACATAGTCCAAGTCATATAAAGGAAATCAATTGACAGCATCCGACCCATCACTGTCATCTTCCATCTCCACCGGTTCCTCCTCCCTGGGTTCCTCCTCAGGATCCTCATCCTCAGGGTCCTCTGCAGGAGCAGGAGCTATGGCAATCTGAAGCGCTACCAATTGGGCTTCTAAGATAGCAATTATGTTATTGGCTACTGCATCCCGTTTTTCACGAGCATTTACGCATCCTCTAAGTGCTATAAGACCGTCTTCCATGTGGTGACACCCATTCAGGGTCTTCCCGTTTCGCTCCTCGAGTCCATCCATTTGATGTCGTAGTTTGTACACCTCGTGCTGCAGTGTACAAACATCACTCGTGAGTCGCCTGACTCGTTGCTGCTCAGTATCCAGCAGCAATCAGTTGCTTATTGGACTGCACCATCCGTGGGAGTGAAGGCATAGGTTGATCAGCATTGCTCCTAGTCCTGGGCCTCGGGACAGGTACGTACTCCCTATGCATTATGTGATCAATGAACTTGGGGTAGAAACTCCAGTCTCGTGGGGAGTCATGCTCCATCAATGCAAAAGGTTGATCCCAATCAATCTTCCCTCGAGGATAAGCTAGACGGGGCCAGTCGGGTACAGGTGCGGGAGGTGGGGACTCATATCGTGTAGGTGATGCAGGTCGCTTACCCAGAGTTCTCGATAACGATGCCATGCTGCAGAGAGTGTGATGTGTATGCCAATGACTATACAGTAGAGGAAATAAGGCACAAGTAACTAACTAACTGTGTGCGGTTATAGTCTAGTGTGTATGCAACCTAGTTCCCTATAACCAATGGCTCTGATACCAATCTGTCACACCCTCAAAATCCACGTGCAGAGTTTTACCGTGAGGCATGTGAACAAACCAAGATCACAGTAAATAGTTACTCAAAACGACTCTATATGCCAACGTTAAAATAAAATCAACCAAAGTTTAAACTTGAAAACTATGCGGAAGTGTTTTATAAGTAAAGAAACCCAAAGTATATAAATGCATACTATGGCGAAACATGCGCCAACCCAAATGAGTAAACATTAATAAATAAAACCAACAAAGATGTCTTTAAGATAGAGTCTTAGAATGCATGATGAATCTGTGTAGTGCTCCTAAAGGCAAGCGAAGTTAATGACCTGAGAATAGCATACTAAAATGTCAACACAACGGTTAGTGAGTTCAAGAGTTGGCGTGCAAATATAAACAATTTAACAGTTGTGATATCTAAGCAGTGAATTGTAACATATAGCTAGTCTATTAACAATATATATTAACTTATAGTGATTTCGCAATTGAAGCTAACTGTGATAAGTTGTTGCCTCATGTCACGATTTATCAGGTCGTGACAAAATTCTTTAGGAAAAATTGCACCCGGTTGACCTCGAGTCACACAGGTGGGGCTCGTCAGACCCAGTAGTACTACCCAAATTTCCTCACTATTCAATATTAAGAATTCGAAAGTGTGAGGACTTTTCCAAGGTAAACAACACTATATTAATATTATACACAACTTAAACATATATAAAGCGTTTGTAAATTACCAGTATGCTATCTCCCCTAAAAGAGATTAAATAAATAGTGGGGCATGAACTCACCTGATATGCGTAACAACTACTTAGGGTTTACTTTGGAAGCAAGAGTGGACAGACAACCTTCAGAGGTTACCTAGATCATGTAAGTACATGAGTACGTGTAAACAAAGAACATGTGGAACCCTAAGCACACTACAACCAAAGACTAAAGGTTTCAGAAAACAGACACATTTGACTCAGTTGACCCGTTTGACCCGTTGGTGACATCATGAGTTATAATTCAATTAAGCAAACGTGAACATATAACATACATGGTTATCATTCAAATGGATCACATGAGGTGCTACATTACCCAATGCATTACTTAGATCATCATATCACTAAATATCATACAAGTCATACGAATCTAAAACATTAACATGCCCACCAGTTACAACATAACTAACATGCCACACAAAGATCAAATCACGCACTACATGCCATGTGAAGCCACTCACGACTTCACATCCTAAACCCTGCCAATCTTACTAAGTAGGGGCCTCAAATTCGCACGCGTGTATGATGATCATAATCATATTCATTAACCATGTTCATTGCATTCAACATACACCACAATAATTAATTTCCAGTCCCAAACATGATGTCTTAACTACTAATCAACCATCAACATCATACATGATAATCAAAGTCCATACATCACCCATGATCATCCAAGCATTCCATACAACTAAATTAACATATTCTATCACATTAAAAATCATCCATGAACATACTAACATGCTCCTAATATCCCAGACATGCTCAAATTATTATCTTTCAAACTTTATGCCAAGAAAGTTTCATGGTAGCATGATAGCATCATCAATTGACCAAAATTCGACATCATGAACACCTATACACGAATTAGGGTTCGGCCAATAGAAAACTCCTCAAAAAGTTGTAAAATTCTGACCTTTAAACGTGTAATGGCTTGTATTTGATGATTCTAACTTGTTGCAACCCTTGAAATCGATCAAATCCGATGCTTTCTTGCTTGTTCTTGGTTGAAATCGCAAAGGGAGGGGGGTATGGGGATGAAGTCGCGGACGATGGGTGTGGTGGGGGGGGGGGGGGGCTAGGGTTTTGTTTTATTTAATTTAATTTTGCATAATTACCATTTAAGCCCTTGTTGTTTGTATTTTTATAAAAATTAGCTTTTAACTCCTTTTTAAAAATGTTTTTAATTAAGTTATTAAGCATATAGACTCATAGTCACAATTATATATTTTAAACACATACGAATTAATACACACGTTTTCACGTTACGCGTTTAATTTTCATAATAAACATTTAAATCGCGTAAACACATAAACATAACACAACAATCACATAATCAGTTAAATTATCGTTAATTTAACAATATTAATTATTATTAGGTCACCAACGTTAAACGATAACTAGTACGTGCTCAAGACACGTGTATGCAAGACGTAACGGAACTAACGGAGTTTGGTAACGTAAAATTACCGGATGTCACAATACGTATACGTATACCTATATGCATACATACATATATATATATACATATATATATATATATATATACATATATATATACACACACATACTAGGTTAGTACCCGTGTATTACACATGTTGAATAAAATAATTATTAAATAATTAGTAATTAAAATTTATGAATTATAAAACCATGCTTGAATATAAAATATGATTATAATTATATATAAATAGCTAATTTAAATAAAATACACGATAATGTTTTTTTTTAAACTTTTATTTTATAATAAAATTGAGGTTTTTTTAAATATTTTGTTTAAGAAAAATGATTTTTATAAAAAAGTTTGTTGTATTCTGTATTTTATAAAACTTTTATTTCTAAAAAGTGTGTTTTTAGTACAAAAAATAGCTTTTTAATTTATTAAAGTATATATTTTTGAACTTGAAAATGGTACAAGTAATATTAGTAGTATATTATTATTATTAATAGAGAAAATAAGAAATTTAATATGAAGATGCTTACAATTATGGCATATATCATCTTAGTTTTTTTATTATAGATAATAAATAGATATACATACTAAAAACACATTATTAAATTATTTATAGTTAATAATAAATACGAAAGTTATAGTATGATATTTTAATATGATACATGATTAAAATTATATATAGTAATAGTTTATGAAGTAGAACAATTATATTATTTTTTTAACTCTCTTATCTAAATAGTTTAATTTTTTAATCATTCGTTTGAAGATTTTTTATAAACAAGTTACTTTTTATAAAATTCTTATTTATTAAAAACTCTGGTTTGCAATTATTCTTGTTGTTTTAATAAGATTGCTTTTTGAAAATTTTCTTTCTATATTTTTTTAAAAAGGACCGATTTAAAATATTTTGTTTTAAAAAGATTTAACATCTTAGAAAAATTCATATTATATAAAACTTTTGTTATTTTATTATTTCTATATTCATAAAAAATTGATTTTTAATTTTGTTAATAAATTTTATTTTTAAAAAGATAGCTAGATTTAAAGAATTTAGATAAGAGAGAAATGTAACAATTAATAAAATTAATTTTTAATAAGAGAGAAAAATTAGTTTTAGTGTTTAATTACTATAATATCATTTTGAAAGGAAAATTATATAAGGATGTCTAAAAAATAATATGTTGCAAAAAGATGGTTTAAGAGAATGACACATGACAAAAAATCTTATTTTATTAGATACAATATATATATAATATTCTTGAGACTTTCTTTTTTTTCTCTATTTTGCTCTTTTATGTTTTTGAGTATCATATATACATTTGTATTTAGGAGGGATAATTTATTAAAAAAATTTCAAGAGTATTAAGCATTCATTTTCAAACATGTAAGTATGTATGTAACAATGTAATTTCATCCAATCATCTTGTATAAAGCATTTGAGAATCAAAGTTTCAGTAATTTAAAATGAAAATCAAACATGAAACTCATCTTGCTCTTGCATAAAGCATAAAAAGATTCAAAGCATCAAACATACAACTTCAAAGGATGAACATCATAAGTCAAAAATTAAAATCACATTCAATTTCATACCTTATTTGTGATTGTGTAGGTTACTCTTGCACCCTTAAGCCTTAAATTTAATTCCTAAGAGGTTGTTTAGATCGCCCTGAGAGACTGAGGTGTTAGGTCGTTTGAGACCTTACTTCGATCGCCTTCTTGACCTCTTTTGTGTAATGTTTCGATTAGTCTTTTACCATCCCACTTTAAATTTTAATTCTTTAATGTAGGTTTTAGTATGAGTTTAAATTTTAGTAACGAGTATATGACATTGTACTAAAATAATTAAAATGTTAATTGAAAATTGAATTGGATTTTATTGAAAAGCAAGTTATACGTAATAAGGTATAAGTTATCAACGAACATACATACTGTCAAAAATATGAAATCAAATATAAACTCGAAGTAGTAGATCAAATATAAACTCTCAGAAACAACTAGAAACCACAATCTCAAGAACACAACCTCTGAATCATCAATGTGATGACCAGATAACGGAAACAGAAACAAGTGCTCAACAAGAGACACACAATTGTCATGGAAACCATGAAAACCCAAAGAAAGCTTGAAAGAAATAGTGATAAACAATGAAAGCGGCTTAGCAAAGAGAAGTGTGAGTGGAATCATATTCAGCAAGCCCTAAACATCAGATATAAAGACCAATGATACACGCATCACTCACAGCCCCTTCCAGCATAAGCAGCCCAATCACATCAGCAGACCATCAGCATCAGCTAGCAAGCCTAGCAGCCCAGCATCCCAGCAGCCCAGCAGCCCAGCAACCCAGCAGCCCAGAAACCCAGCAACCCAGCAACCCAGCAGCCCAACAGCCCATCAGCACTAGCAATCAAGCCTAGCAACATCAACAAATAAGTAACCCATCAGCAGCCAAAAATAACATGAAAATAACAAAAAACAATAAAAAAATATTAGATAAAACAATGTCAATTTACAGATTGAAATACAAATTGAATTGAATTACACATTTATTTTTACACATACATCACATCAAACCTGCTTGAATTTTTCTTATTACTGACTTTTAAAAATGTTTTAGGAAACTTCAAATTTCCCGGTGCACTATTTTTATTTTTTCATCAATGTTTTGAATTTAAGTTTGTACAATACCAAATTATGAATAGTAATATATAAATCTTTTATTTTATAATAAATACATATCTATATGTTTTTTTAAATCTGGATATGCCATTTTGACATTCTTATCTTCATCTACGTGTTGATGTAAACATTATTTAAAAGAATGTGAAGTGATTTTTGGCCATGTTTTAATTTTAAATTTATTTAAAATCACACGTTAAGTTATCAAAACTACTTCACGATTTCGTTCACCGTTTTCCCTTCTCATTAAAAAACCTAATATACTTTTTGTAATATGCTTATTTTCGTTTACATCTCATCAAAGTCTTTATTCAAAACCAAATACTTACCAATTTTGTGTAACACCCTATTACAACACATGAGTTTACATATAGTATTTTGGCCAGAAAGAGGGGGGGGGGGGCTTACGCGGTGAGGCATGGCATTCCCCGGCATGGCTACACCGCCGCGGTCCCCTTTTCACGCCGCATGTCATATATGATCACGGAGTTCTCATCGGGCACATCTCCAAAATCCAACCTTTAGGGGTCAAATCTCCCCCCTCAATGCCTATTTATATATGGCACGGCGACATGAGTGTTTGTTTCAAATGTAGAAATGTGATATAGTGTGATATGGTTGATATGACACACTGTTACCGGTGGGTTTTATGATGTAGTGAGACTTTATGGTGTGAGTGTCCCCTCCACTCTTAATGTTATAATACAATCTATGCATCCTGTTATTTTTTATTTTTTTTAATCTAATATATGAGTATAACCTAAAGAAAAAAAGACATAAACTTATCTTTTTCCTATTAAGTTGCTGAATTCTTTTGTTTGTCTTTCCGTACTTCACCATATAATTTCAACCTTAATTTTTCAAGGCTTGATATGGTGCGTCGATAAATTTCTTCACACCTAAAATTAAAATTCTATCTTTCTAAAATAATTTTTAATTTTTTTCTAAACAGAAGATACTCTATCTATGATATTCCACCTAATCTACCAATTAACTAATTTACACCAATTAATCTTAAGCAAAACATGAACTTTTAACATTAAAAGGAGCTTCATCACTCCACCTCAAAATGGTTTTATCATTGGAACCAATCCCCACCCTCAACTTTTCTAAATGATAAGTACTTGTTGAGAATACTTAGAATCGGAGAAAAGACACTCAAATGTATAAAATTAATAACGTATTTATGTTACGTGCGGAGCATAGTTGGTGGGGGGGGGGGGGGGGGGATCACTGTGCTCTTGGTAAGAGGGCTTAAGTTTAGAAAGTTTTGTAGCGTTGGAGTGTCGTCGGTAGTGTTAAAATTTACTCCGATAGTGTAATTTTTTGAGCCGATAGTGTAAATTTTTATATAAAACTCAAGTTCGTCCCTCTAAGAAAATTAAATTCGCCCCCGCCCCAACAGGAATGTTCAAGCTCTGTAACTGGTTACGTATACCGAGTATATTGTGTCAAAAGATTATCATGCCAATTTCAATTTACTTTTAATGATGATATGATGTTAAGTTTATGTTATTCTTAGTGAGGATGTTATATAAAAAGTTGACACGAACAAAAAACTAGACATCAAAAACAACATCAAATTTAAGACACAATGTCTACATTAAAAGTACACCAAATTGACCGATCTAAATTCTTAAATTTTGGATGGTTCTTAACCCCTAAGAAAGCTATTGACCTCCACAGTATCGTTGTCAACCGAAATCAATTTATTGAAAACTTTGTCGTTCTTTGCCATAAAAATTCTCTAACATGTTATGAAAGCAACAGCTTGCATCAATTTCTTCCTATTTTATTATCCTGAAAATAAAAATCGAGTCGTGCATAGTAATTTATCACCCATTAAGTTCCAAAGCTTTGTTTTAGTAGCATCGGTCTTGGTATCCAAAAAGAGGTTGAGACGTAGCTTGTTGTCCATTTATCTGTCATTTTATTGTAATAGTTTGTTTTTTGTTGAAATTGAGTTTATAAACTACAAAGTGATCATTACGTGATCGAAAATCACAAAATTATCATCAAGCGTAATGTACACATACAAGAGATAACACTACGTGCTTATGAGTATACATAACTATTATATATATATATATATATACACACACACAGTGGCGGATCTAGAATAAAAACTCAAGCGAAACGTAATTTGTTTTAATAAAAGAAAAAAAATGTGATATAAATAGTTTCGAAGAAATATCATTCAAATCAAATTTATTTAGAATTGAACGAACCGATTCAAAAGAAATTAAAACCGAAGAAGTAGTTGACCCAACATTATCATCAATTAGTTACATATCATTATCATTGTTAGAACCAATATCCTTCTTTTGAAATTTTTTTTAAAGAATTATCAATAATAACTTGTTTTTTCATCCGTCAAATCTCTAATTACATAACAAATAACACAAAAAGATTACAAATTGCATTTAAAATTTACACAATTCAAATCCAAATTTCAATATCAAATCCCTAATTAATCTTTTAAATCCGTACTTGATATACCTAATGTCATAAGCCTAAATACTAGAAATTGAGCCAAATAACTATTAACCAATATCATCTTCTTGAAATCTTTTAAATCACCGATTTGTATAACATATAACACTTTAATATTAAAAATTGATCAACATAAACTCTAAATCCTAATTTTATGTTGTAATAGAGTAAAAAAAAACTAGAACTTTTACCTGAAGTGGACGGTAAAAGATCACGACCCCTTCCCCTGAGCCGATTTTAGCTCTTGTAAACAGCCCTGATAGCTTAAATTTAATATAGGTTTTAGGTTGAAAGGATCAATGGAACCAAGCTTTTACTCAAGTTCAACGTGACTCTAAGGCATTTTTGATGCACTACTACCTTCTTGTATGTCGATTTAGCAAACCAATGCCTTAAGCCACTCAACCATACCTTCAAGTTATTGATTGGAAAGGTGGGCGGTGGCAAGGGCTGCTACAGCAAGCGATAAGTCGACAGTGGTCGGTCGGTGTGTCGGACGACCGGCGGTTCAAGACTTCATGTAACGCTCGGTTATTTAACCAAAGAAAGAAGAAAAAAAAGAGAAAGAAAAGAAATAAAGCCCTAGTAGAGGTACTAAAAGTGTAAGAAGGTACAAAATTTATTTATTTTTGTACAAAAGTAGCATGCCGCCCATGCCATGCTACTTTTCAGCTTTTGAAGATCGGATTTAGAGAGAGAAAGAAGCAGAGAGAAGCTTTTGGATTTTTGAAAAAGAAGAAGTGCAGAAGTGTGAATTCAAGGTAAGAATTCATGGTTTTTAAGTGTTTTTAACCGGTTACATCCTTGGTTGTATGCTTATGTTTGATTATGTGTGTTCGGGTATGTGTTTTTAATGGGTTTCTAGGTGTGAACTTGTAGCAAACGGTTTGAAGGAAGTCTTACCCGAAGAGGCTGCTAAGGTGAGTTTTAGAACCCCCCCTTTTTTACATGTTTTTAACTGCTTTAAGGCCGGAAATGCATGTATGAACATTTTTATAAACGTTGGGCTTTGTACCCGTATGTGTGTATGTGTGTATGTTGCGGGTGGGGTTTGATTTTGGGCTATGTTTATGTATGATAATGTTATGTATATGTTTCTAAGGCTTAGAATGCATGATTTAAGCTTAGAATAAGTTTGAGAATGATTAGGGACTGAATTATGATGTTTAAGTGTGAAATAGGCTGCTCATGCGCCCAAATAGGCTTCATGCGCCCAAATAGGCTTCATGCGCCTAGTATGGAAAACTGCCTAAGTGTTCCCATGCGCCCTAGACTTCATGCGCCCATATAGTAGTCATGTGCCTAAAAATAGGCAAAATTTGACTAAGTGTTCATGCGCCCAGAATAGCTCATGCGCCTAAGCACTCATGCGCCTGTATAGTGCTCATGCGTCTAGAATTGCCAAGAATAGACTACGTGTTGCTCTTGCGCCCCAATAGTGCTGATGCGTTTGAAAGTTTACTCATGCGCCTAAGTGTTCCTCATGCGTCTGAATGACCATGCGCCTGCATAGTGCTCATGCGCCTGCATAGTGCTAATGCGCCTAAGGACTTAGAATATTTTCTGACTTTTTGGGGGAAAATATAAAGTAGGCTTTGACTTGGGATGCTCCTGGGGGCTATGTAAGTTGACTTTTTGAAGTAAAAAATGATGTGATGGGCATGAATTATATAAGGTTATGATGATGATGATGTTATGATGTTATGCACGATGGTGTGTAGGATGTATGTTATGCATGTATGATGGTGCCTTGTATGGCGATGTTGTATGTTTATGTTTATCTTCCTGTTATGTATGACTATTTTCTCGTGGCTTTACGTTGAGTGTTAATGAATGAAATGTGTTGGAACTGTAAAAGATAGTCTATATTATCAACATAGTGAAAGTCATCAAAAGTCAACGTCACGGTCAAAGTCAACAAAAGTCAAACCCGACACGTTCGAGACGAGGAACCGAGACGAGACGTTGAAGATTTAGATAACTAGGAGTTATATTGTAATAAATATATTTTGTGTGAACAAAATATATTTTATCTTGTTTTTAGTCATTTTTATGCTTAATATGTAATTTTGCATGAATTAGCCTATGTCTAGGGAGTTAAGTGCAATTAGTGAATATTAGTCTAGACCATAAATAGGTTAATTGTCATTAGTGTTTTAATTGTTGAATGACCATTTGATTGGGGTTTTCACATTATACAAATCATATGCAATCATATTAGATCGATTTGGGGTTGTATGGTGTTTATCATTATTTTGATCTAATTCTTTATGATTTGATTCAAGTTTGATTATCCTGGAGTTACAAATTGGTATCAGAGCCATTTTGGATCAAATTCACTGAAGATTTGAAGATTTTTAGAGAGAGAAGTTGAGGTTTTAGTTGTTTTTGTTCAATATCAAGTTTTCGTCAATTTTAGATCAAATTCGAGTGTATTTGATATGGAATTTGCTTGAATTTTGTTGGTTGTTGGTTGGGGAAGTTTTGTTAATCATCAGATCTCAAATCCATTGAGTTTTTGATGATTTTAGATTGATTTCGTGTTAAAAAAGTTTTTCTGCTTCGTTCAGCGAAATTATCAGTTCATCCAGCGAAACTACGAGTTCTTCCGGCGAAACTACATGGGTTATCCTCATTGAAGTTGTTTTCTGCTGTCCTGCAAAACTAGTTTCATTGAATGAAAGTTCAACAGTACTTGTGGGTGATTTACAAGTGAAATTGATGCCGAAAGTATCATTGAATGAAAGTTTAAGCTTGTTTCGTGCGAACTTGTCGGCGAAACTAAGCTGTTTTAGGCATTTGGCTAGCAAAACTGCTACCGAAATTTCCAGCGAAACTACCGTCGGCTCAGCGAAACTAGCTCTACGAAACTATAATTTTAGATAACCAAAAGGAATAATCACCATAAACGCAGAACTTAAAAAGAATGAAGCCAAGTATTTTATAAAATTAAATGACCTTTAAAAGAAAATGATCATTTAAAATGAACTCTTCTTGAAAGAAATGTTGAAATTAATCTTTTAAACGAAAGAGTCACCTTGGCAGACTTTGAAACAAGTAAGCTTAAAACAAAGCTTGATAGATGGACCATATCCGGAATGAAACAGGAAGAGCTACTGTGTAAACAAAGGGGAGCTAGGATTAAAACGGGAGTGGGTTGTGGTGAAAATCCATACATCTATCCTCCTCCTAGCACTTATTGTTACTATCCTATACCTCAACCTCATCCATCTAATGATTTGATTGAAGCTACTAAAACTAATAGTTTAAATAAATGCAAGTTTAAGCAACGTTAATCTTAAAGAGGTTAGAGATGTGCAGGATTCTCCTGTAGGTTTGGGATTCCTAAGGCAGGAGCCTGATAAGAAGATTAATGACGATTCCACTTTTGATGCTCCATCACCAATATCAGTTACTTCTCCAACCTTCTTCAATAAATTTAAAACAGGTAACATTCATTCGTTTGTCCCTGTCAGTTTGTCAAAGAAGGAACAGTTGTTGAATCGTCAGGTAATCAAAATCCTATAACCGAAGCCAACACAATAGGAGGTGTCAATCAAGATCCCTTGGAAGCAGATCTATGTATACGAGACTGGATAAGCTCAGATGATGAATCAATCATAGAGGTACGTGTTGGTTCCTCATAGATCAAGATGTCTCCTAACATTGTCAAGTCACAAAAGCTTCCAAAAGCTGAATCAAGACCAATACGGATCTCTTCTCCAATTGCAAAGCAACCCAGTCAATCAGTGAAGATCTCATTCCCTGTTCAGCATAGCAAATGCCAAAACAAGCAAGAATCTGCTACAAGCTTAGAGCAATCCTTCTCGGCACCTACATAACACTAGACTACAAAGAATCAAAAGCCATTCAAGGCTTGTTTTGAGTGTGGTAAAGAAGTGCCCTCAAAGACTTGCTTCGAATGGTAAAGGAAACACGGGTTTCTTCTCTGGTTCAAGAGGTAAAAAGCACACATCTTTGAACGGTTGGATGAAAAAACTCTCTATCCAAACCTTTTCATATGAAGTCGGTTTCATATGATTCAAAGATGAAAATGACCAAAGGTTCAAAACCAAATTCTTTTCCTTTTGGTCTTAAACAGAAAATGATTTTCAAATTTAATTCATTCAAATCCAATTAATTAAACTGAAAACAAATTTGGCAAATTAAAAGGAAGGATACAAATACCCCCAATTGTTTAAACGGTTGTGTGCAAAAGCAGGTTTCTTGTAGTGATGAAAAAGGAACTTCCAGGACTACGATGGCCTGGGTTCCCCTTCAAACTAATCTATTAATGAGTGCAAGAACAATTCAGGAGGACTGTTAGTAATCGGTTTACTGACAGTGATTGTTCCTAATTCAAATTTGAGGCGGAACAAACAGGTTAAGGTCATTGTATCATATCCACAATCTGGATTTTTATCTGCATTATCACAGTTCTCGCTTCATAGTCACTGCATATTTTTTGATAATTCATTTCTTATCTTGATAATCAGTATAGTTTGGAAGACATTCTTTGATAAATTTTTATTTTTGTACAGTTTTATAAACAAATTAAAAAAAAATAAATAAAAAATAAAAAAAAAGTTTGCAAAAATAAAAATTTAGAGGGAGAGTATAAGTAAATAAAAATGAAAAGAGAACTTGATTCGAGATGACTGAGAAATGATTGTATATCTTCTGAATTGCTTGTTTTTGCATGACTTGCGTTTTTAAAATGAGAAATGATAGTAACTGATGTTGTTATCTGATTCACATCTTATTTTTAAGTGCAAATAATAGAAAAACAAATAGATTCTTTAATAATATGCTTATAGATTCAGCCTAAAGAATAAAGTAGACCGCAACATCATGATTTAAATTAAAATATATGCTTAAGGACGTCTGGATTTACGCAATTTTTTTGCCCTGCACAAAAACCGAGTCCCGACAAAAATTGGATTGAGAATTGATCTTTCACCCACCATGATACAAATCTTATAAGCCATATCTTTGAATCATGTTTGGTGTATTTATGTGTCTTGTACTTGTGCTTATCTCCTCTACTGTATGGTAGTACTGACCTGGAGTGATGATCTCCTCTGTTGTACAGTAGTACTAACCTGGAACTCTCATCGGCACATGATTAAATGGTCATCTCCTTTGTTATACGTAAGTATAGACCTGGAGCTCTCACCATCTTGATCTAAGTTGTGTTAAATCATCTAAATGATGAATTCATCACAGAATACAATATTATGTTGATAATCACTTACACCGATCTGCACAAGCCTTGTTCTATAAAGATCGTAACAAAATTCAAGAAATCCTGAGGTTGGGTGAGGGTTTTTGCCAAATGATTGTGGGGTCCTAGCATTCTAAAGCATTTAATCGAACCTTAACGAATCAGCTTCTGCTTGTTAAAAAAAATAAGGCATAAGTTTAAGTGGATAAACATATCTACAATCGTTATTGATCTGTTTGAGAATTTCAAAATCATTCAAAGACTGTGATTAGATTCAGTTATTAGTATGATCTCATTGCTTTTTGATGTTTAAATTCATCTTTATGCTAAAGTATATCTTGAGGATATGATCTCATGATCGATTCAGTTCTCGGTTAAAAAAAAGATGTTATATTACATATATATAATAAAAATAAAAAAAAATTTATAACAAAATTTTATTTTAGTTTCTTTTAAGTCTTCCATATTATGCTATTTCAATTTTATCATTTTTCATGCATTTCACAAAAATTGTGTACAAACGAACATGGGTTCGCTTGTTTTTCACACACAGATAAACAGGGGCATATTTTGTTAAAATAAAATGATCTAATTAGAAATATCAAGATTGTGTTTGAGAATGTGTTTCAAATTTTTGCTTTAAGTGATGGCTGATCATCAGTTGAGCAGTGTACCTGATCAGAGAACCTGTTCCTTAAGTTTACAGAAGATACCAAGCTAGGAATCCTCCTCCTACATCTTCTGAAGCACTCAAGATTTGAGATTTGAGAAAGTTGTTCCAATATCCTTGTAAAGCTTACACTCAAAAAGGGGGAGCATATAATAGGGGGAGCTTATGAGATGAATAATCTTTCTAATCAGATTCGGAAAGCTTCAATTTGAAGATCTTTCTATTGTTGACTTCTCGGTGCTGATTTCGTTTAAAGACGTTGATAATGATAGACTAAGGGGGAGTATTGTTGGAGCTATAAAAGATAGTCTATATTATCAACACAGTGAAAGTCATCAAAAGTCAACGTCACGGTCAAAGTCAACAAAAGTCAAACCCGACACGTTCGAGACGAGGAACCGAGACGAGACGTTGAAGATTTAGATAACTAGGAGTTATATTGTAATAAATATTTTGTGTGAACAAAATATATTTTATCTTGTTTTTAGTCATTTTTATGCTTAATATGTAATTTTGCATGAATTAGCCTATGTCTAGGGAGTTAAGTGCAATTAGTGAATATTAGTCTAGACCATAAATAGGTTAATTGTCATTAGTGTTTTAATTGTTGAATGACCATTTGATTGGGGTTTTCACATTATACAAATCATATGCAATCATATTAGATCGATTTGGGGTTGTATGGTGTTTATCATTATTTTGATCTAATTCTTTATGATTTGATTCAAGTTTGATTATCCTGGAGTTACAAATTGGTATCAGAGCCATTTTGGATCAAATTCACTGAAGATTTGAAGATTTTTAGAGAGAGAAGTTGAGGTTTTAGTTGTTTTTGTTCAATATCAAGTTTTCGTCAATTTTAGATCAAATTCGAGTGTATTTGATATGGAATTTGCTTGAATTTTGTTGGTTGTTGGTTGGGGAAGTTTTGTTAATCATCAGATCTCAAATCCATTGAGTTTTTGATGATTTTAGATTGATTTCGTGTTAAAAAAGTTTTTCTGCTTCGTTCAGCGAAATTATCAGTTCATCCAGCGAAACTACGAGTTCTTCCGGCGAAACTACATGGGTTATCCTCATTGAAGTTGTTTTCTGCTGTCCTGCAAAACTAGTTTCATTGAATGAAAGTTCAACAGTACTTGTGGGTGATTTACAAGTGAAATTGATGCCGAAAGTATCATTGAATGAAAGTTTAAGCTTGTTTCGTGCGAACTTGTCGGCGAAACTAAGCTGTTTTAGGCATTTGGCTAGCAAAACTGCTACCGAAATTTCCAGCGAAACTACCGTCGGCTCAGCGAAACTAGCTCTACGAAACTATAATTTTAGATAACCAAAAGGAATAATCACCATAAACGCAGAACTTAAAAAGAATGAAGCCAAGTATTTTATAAATTAAATGAACCTTTAAAAGAAAATGATCATTTAAAATGAACTCTTCTTGAAAGAAATGTTGAAATTAATCTTTTAAACGAAAGAGTCACCTTGGCAGACTTTGAAACAAGTAAGCTTAAAACAAAGCTTGATAGATGGACCATATCCGGAATGAAACAGGAAGAGCTACTGTGTAAACAAAGGGGAGCTAGGATTAAAACGGGAGTGGGTTGTGGTGAAAATCCATACATCTATCCTCCTCCTAGCACTTATTGTTACTATCCTATACCTCAACCTCATCCATCTAATGATTTGATTGAAGCTACTAAAACTAATAGTTTAAATGCAAGTTTAAGCAACGTTAATCTTAAAGAGGTTAGAGATGTGCAGGATTCTCCTGTAGGTTTGGGATTCCTAAGGCAGGAGCCTGATAAGAAGATTAATGACGATTCCACTTTTGATGCTCCATCACCAATATCAGTTACTTCTCCAACCTTCTTCAATAAATTTAAAACAGGTAACATTCATTCGTTTGTCCCTGTCAGGTTTGTCAAAGAAGGAACAGTTGTTGAATCGTCAGGTAATCAAAATCCTATAACCGAAGCCAACACAATAGGAGGTGTCAATCAAGATCCCTTGGAAGCAGATCTATGTATACGAGACTGGATAAGCTCAGATGATGAATCAATCATAGAGGTACGTGTTGGTTCCTCATAGATCAAGATGTCTCCTAACATTGTCAAGTCACAAAAGCTTCCAAAAGCTGAATCAAGACCAATACGGATCTCTTCTCCAATTGCAAAGCAACCCAGTCAATCAGTGAAGATCTCATTCCCTGTTCAGCATAGCAAATGCCAAAACAAGCAAGAATCTGCTACAAGCTTAGAGCAATCCTTCTCGGCACCTACATAACACTAGACTACAAAGAATCAAAAGCCATTCAAGGCTTGTTTTGAGTGTGGTAAAGAAGTGCCCTCAAAGACTTGCTTCGAATGGTAAAGGAAACACGGGTTTCTTCTCTGGTTCAAGAGGTAAAAAGCACACATCTTTGAACGGTTGGATGAAAAACTCTCTATCCAAACCTTTTCATATGAAGTCGGTTTCATATGATTCAAAGATGAAAATGACCAAAGGTTCAAAACCAAATTCTTTTCCTTTTGGTCTTAAACAGAAAATGATTTTCAAATTTAATTCATTCAAATCCAAATTAATTAAACTGAAACAAATTTGGCAAATTAAAAGGAAGGATACAAATACCCCCAATTGTTTAAACGGTTGTGTGCAAAAGCAGGTTTCTTGTAGTGATGAAAAAGGAACTTCCAGGACTACGATGGCCTGGGTTCCCCTTTCAAACTAATCTATTAATGAGTGCAAGAACAATTCAGGAGGACTGTTAGTAATCCGGTTTACTGACAGTGATTGTTCCTAATTCAAATTTGAGGCGGAACAAACAGGTTAAGGTCATTGTATCATATCCACAATCTGGATTTTATCTGCATTATCACAGTTCTCGCTTCATAGTCACTGCATATTTTTTGATAATTCATTTCTTATCTTGATAATCAGTATAGTTTGGAAGACATTCTTTGATAAATTTTTATTTTTGTACAGTTTTATAAACAATTAAAAAATAATAAATAAAAAATAAAAAAAAAGTTTGCAAAAATAAAAATTTAGAGGAGAGTATAAGTAAATAAAAATGAAAAGAGAACTTGATTCGAGATGACTGAGAAATGATTGTATATCTTCTTGAATTGCTTGTTTTTGCATGACTTGCGTTTTTAAAATGAGAAATGATAGTAACTGATGTTGTTATCTGATTCACATCTTATTTTTAAGTGCAAATAATAGAAAAACAAATAGATTCTTTAATAATATGCTTGATAGATTCAGCCTAAAGAATAAAGTAGACCGCAACATCATGATTTAAATTAAAATATATGCTTAAGGACGTCTGGATTTACGCAATTTTTTTGCCCTGCACAAAAACCGAGTCCCGACAAAAATGGATTGAGAATTGATCTTTCACCCACCATGATACAAATCTTATAAGCCATATCTTTGAATCATGTTTGGTGTATTTATGTGTCTTGTACTTGTGCTTATCTCCTCTACTGTATGGTAGTACTGACCTGGAGTGATGATCTCCTCTGTTGTACAGTAGTACTAACCTGGAACTCTCATCGGCACATGATTAAATGGTCATCTCCTTTGTTATACGTAAGTATAGACCTGGAGCTCTCACCATCTTGATCTAAGTTGTGTTAAATCATCTAAATGATGAATTCATCACAGAATACAATATTATGTTGATAATCACTTACACCGATCTGCACAAGCCTTGTTCTATAAAGATCGTAACAAAATTCAAGAAATCCTGAGGTTGGGTGAGGGTTTTTGCCAAATGATTGTGGGGTCCTAGCATTCTAAAGCATTTAATCGAACCTTAACGAATCAGCTTCTGCTTGTTAAAAAAAATAAGGCATAAGTTTAAGTGGATAAACATATCTACAATCGTTATTGATCTGTTTGAGAATTTCAAAATCATTCAAAGACTGTGATTAGATTCAGTTATTAGTATGATCTCATTGCTTTTTGATGTTTAAATTCATCTTTATGCTAAAGTATATCTTGAGGATATGATCTCATGATCGATTCAGTTCTCGGTTAAAAAAAAGATGTTATATTACATATATATAATAAAAATAAAAAAAAATTTATAACAAAATTTTATTTTAGTTTCTTTTAAGTCTTCCATATTATGCTATTTCAATTTTATCATTTTTCATGCATTTCACAAAAATTGTGTACAAACGAACATGGGTTCGCTTGTTTTTCACACACAGATAAACAGGGGCATATTTTGTTAAAATAAAATGATCTAATTAGAAATATCAAGATTGTGTTTGAGAATGTGTTTCAAATTTTTGCTTTAAGTGATGGCTGATCATCAGTTGAGCAGTGTACCTGATCAGAGAACCTGTTCCTTAAGTTTACAGAAGATACCAAGCTAGGAATCCTCCTCCTACATCTTCTGAAGCACTCAAGATTTGAGATTTGAGAAAGTTGTTCCAATATCCTTGTAAAGCTTACACTCAAAAAGGGGAGCATATAAATAGGGGGAGCTTATGAGATGAATAATCTTTCTAATCAGATTCGGAAAGCTTCAATTTGAAGATCTTTCTATTGTTGACTTCTCGGTGCTGATTTCGTTTAAAGACGTTGATAATGATAGACTAAGGGGGAGTATTGTTGGAGCTATAAAAGATAGTCTATATTATCAACACAGTGAAAGTCATCAAAAGTCAACGTCACGGTCAAAGTCAACAAAAGTCAAACGGACACGTTCGAGACGAGGAACCGAGACGAGAGTTGAAGATTTAGATTACTAGGACTTATATTGTAATAAATATATTTTGTGTGAACAAAATATATTTTATCTTGTTTTTAGTCATTTTTATGCTTAATATGTAATTTTGTATTAATTAGCCTACGTCTAGGGAGTTAAGTGCAATTAGTAAATATTATTCTAGACCATAAATATGTTAATTTTCATTAGTATTGTTAATGGTTGAATGACCATTTGATTGGGGTTTTCACATTATACAAATCATATGCAATCATATTAGATCAATTTGGGGTTTTATGATGTTTATAATTATTTTGATCTAATTCTTCATGATTGATTCAAGTTTGATTATCCTGGAGTTACAAAATGAAAAGTATTATGTAACGTAAAGTGGAAAATAATGAAAATGAGGAATGTAATGAAATAATACATGCATTAATGAACAAATGAAAGTATGAAAGGCTTGCAAGCATATGTATGGAGGTTCACACCCAATGAAGGGTGTTAGCTTAACCATGTGCGGGTTAGCTACCCTAGAAGGATGCACACTGGGGCTTGATCTATGTGATTAAGCATATGTATGGAGGTTCACACCCAATAAAGGGTGTTAGCTCAACTGGGTACGGGTTAATTACCCCAGAAGGATGCACACTGGGGTCCAATCCTTGTGATTGACCATATTTATGGGACCCTTGCCGCTTACCCTAGGTACTGGAGTCAGCTTCGTGCATAATGTTCGGGGTCTATGAAAGACCTCAGGCCCAGTTTCGGCTTTATGCATGATGGTGGGGTGAAGCATATGGCATTGGTCCGAATGAAAGTAAAGATTTAATGACAAATGTATGGAATGAACGAACGAATGATGAAGATAATAATAATTTTATCTATGTGTATGTATTATGCATGATCAGATATGCTTGTAAGGAACGGTTTTAAATGGAAGATAAAGTATGTTTTATTTTAAAACTAGAACTCAATCAGCAACGCTAAATTTTATGTGTTTCTAGTTGGCAGGTAAAGGTTGCTGAGTCTGGCACGGGATGGCTACTTAGCTCCTTTTTGGATGGCATCCATTTTTATAATGCTTTTGTGATGTAATGTAACAATTATTTTATAATGTGATAACGATGTATTATTTTGTAAAAGCCTTTATAATAAAATAAAATGTCATTTTTTAATGTTTCTGTTGCAGTATTTAATTAAGTTAAATGTAAATATACATTTTATGTGCTATGATTGACCGGCTATGAGCATCCCGGGAACGGGGCCTTACGAGTTGGTATCAGAGCCAAAGTTTATGTGAAACGGGTAAATTTTCAAAATAAACCTAAACTTAAACTGAGAATGGAACGGAAAGGGAAGGGATGCCAGTCCGAGTAGCTGCTTGCCATCAGGTATTTTCTTAATGTTAACCGACATTATATGCATATGTTATGTGGTTTATATGTTGTTTGTAGATTTAGATACTAATGTAGTCAGGATAGGAAATGCTTGGGGTATGAAGAGTAAAGTAAGTGGCTAATCGCAACTGGCCACTTTAATTAGGGACTTACTATACTTGAACTAAGCACCGTGTTGGTGTTTGAATCTTATAGTGTGTGTTAGAGGTTGGCCGGTGGTAGATTATCGAAAGCTTCGAGGGGTGGAGGTCGTGGCGTGCATGATGCTGAACCGCGGCCCAAAATAGGAAGGCCTAGAGTTAAAAAGGTGGTTCATAAAGAACCCGAGACCCCTCACCCAGAGGCAGGAGATGAGAGTGCTAACCTGAGAGCCTCAGTGAAGGAGGTTGTTGTGGAGGAAATGCATCAAGTCATGCAGACAATCCTACCATCTATGGTGACCGAAGTGATTATGGCTGTACGGGAGGGGGAGAGGAAAAAAGGAGTAGGCCTACGGGCAAAGGGAGACGGCCCGAGACCGAGACGGTTTTCTCAGATGACGAGGAGGAAGAGGAGGAAGAAGAGCCTATGCAGGAGGCGGCACACGGCTGCAACTATGGGGCATTCAAAGATGCAAGCCCCCAACCTTCGATGGTAATGGCACTGCTGCTGCTGCTCACCGGTGGGTGAGAGACATGGAAGTTGTTCTGAATATCAACAAGTGCCGAGAGGACCAGAAAGTGAAGTTTGCTTCCCACTCATTTATGGACTCGGCTTTGTGCTGGTGGGACAATATCGTCCAAGCCGAGGGTAGTCAGGCGATTGGAAAGATGAAATGGGCGGAGTTGAAGAGGCTGGTGATTGAGGAATTTTGTCCTCACCGGGAGATGGATAAGGTGGAAAGGGAGTTCCTGTAGCTGGAGGCGGGAACAATGACACATCAACAATACACGACGAAGTTCAATAAGATGGCACGGCTGGTGCCGGATCAAGTGACATCTCTGTCACGAAAGATCAAGAGGTACATCCAGGGCTTCCCGATGGACATCCGTAGGGATCGCCGCCCGACCCAGCACGTTTAGGTCGGCGGTGGATTTAGAGGGAAGGTTGTGCGAAGAGAGAGAGGTGGTGGTGGTTGAGGTGGGCAAGAAGGGTGGTGGTGACCGGAACTGGAATGGGAAGCGGATTGGACGTGGCGGGGCCACTCCAAGCAACAAAGGTGCCCGGGTGGATGACCGACGTGTGGTCACATCAGGTGCAGGGTCGAGGAGGTGTGGCAAGTGTGGGAAGGAGCACACGGCGAATATAGATTGAGATTGAACGTGTGCTTCAAATGTGGGAAGCCTGGACACATGCCGAGGGAGTGTAAGACTGGGAAGTGTTTTAACTTCGGTAGGGAGGGCCACATAAGCAGGGACTGCAAGAAGCCGAGGGTGGAAGGATCAGGAGCGAAGAAGGCTGGAGGGGAAGGGCAGAAGGCGAGTGCCAGAGCATTCACAATGACACAGGAGGAGGCTAGGACGGACCCCAATGTTGTGTCAGGTACGTTTCTAGTAAATAAAACTTTAGCCTTTTTGTTATTTGATTCTGGTGCTAGTCAAAGTTTTATTTCTACTGCTTTCTGTGCTAAATTTCCTGTTAGTAGTAAGAATATATATACGCCTTTTGATGTGGAAACTGCCATAGGTAAGTATACCAGGACTTCTGAGATGATAGAAGGATGTGACATAGAACTAGAAGGTCACAAGTTTCCTGTTAGACCATTTGTGATGACCTTAGGCGGGTTTGACATAGTCCTAGGAATGGATTGGTTGGCGGACTACGAGGCAAGTATTGTGTGTCGAAAGAAGATGATCTGATTGACAGCGCCTAACGGGAGTTCGGTGATGGTTACGGTGATCGAGTCACGGCGATTCCGAATGCGATTTTGATGGCGGTGGCGGAAAGTGCATGAGGCGTGGATGTAGTGCCTACTTGGCCTATATGAAGGATGTGGACACGCCAACACCAAAACTGACCGACGTACCGGTGGTGCATGACTTTCCGGACGTATTTCCCGAAGACTCACCAGGAGTGCCACCTGACCACGAGATCGAGTTCCAGATCGACTTGATATTGGGTGCCCAACCTGTAGCTAAGGCACCGTATCGGTTGGCTCTGACTGAGATGAAAGAGTTGATAGAGCAATTGCAAGAGCTTCTTGATAAGGGGTTCATTAGACTGAGTATCTCTCCTTGGGGTGCTCCGGTCTTATTCGTGAAGTAGAAGGATGGTAGTATGAGAATGTGTATAGATTACCGTGAGATGAACAACTTGACGGTGAAGAATCAGTACCTGTTACCGAGGATTGACGATTTGTTTGATCAGCTCCAAGGTGCCAGCTTGTTTTCAAGGATAGACCTTCGATCTGGATACCATCAGTTGAAGGTGAAAGAGCAGAATATCCCTAAAACAGCTTTTCGCACGCGTTATGGTCGCTACAAGTTTCTCGTTATGTCATTTGGCTTGACCAACGCGCTAGCTGCCTTTATGGGCTTGATGAATTGAGTGTGTCGGTCGATGTAAGATAAATTAGTGATTGTGTTTATTGATGATATCCTGATTTATTCAAAGAGCGAGGATGAACATGGCAGTCATATTCGTGAGGTGTTGGAGACATTGAGAAGGGAGAAGTTGTATGCTAAATTCTCCAAGTGTGCATTTTGATTGCGGGAGGTACAGTTTTTAGGACACGTGGTGAATCCCGAAGGGATTATGGTGGATCCGGCAAAGGTGGAGGCGGTGATGCAATGCGGTGATGCAATGGAAGTCTCCGAAAACGCCATCCGAGATTCGTAGCTTCTTGGGTTTGGTGGGCTATTATAGAAGATTCATTCAAGAATTCTCCAAGATAGCTTCTCCGTTGACTAAGTTGACCCGTAAGGATGTAAAGTTTGTATGGGGTCAAGCTTAAGCTAAGGCGTTCGAGGAGTTAAAGGAGAGGCTGAGTAAAACTCCAGTTTTGTCATTACCCGATGGAAGCGATGATTTGGTGGTTTATTCGAATGCTTCTTACTTAGGGTGGGGATGTGTGTTGATGTAGAGAGGAAAAGTTATAGTCTATGCATCATGACAGTTGAAAGTTCATGAGGTTAATTATCCTACTCATGACTTGGAGCTAGCAGATGTGGTCTTCGCGTTAAAGATATGGAGGCACTACCTATATGGTACAAAGTGCACCATATTCATCAACCACAAGAGCTCGGAGTACTTCTTTGAGCAGAAGGACCTGAACATGAGACAGAGTAGATGGTTGGAGCTCATAAAATATTATGATTGCGAGATTCGTTACCATCCGGGCAAAGCCAACGTGGTGGCGGATGCCCTTAGCCGGAAAGAGAGACCCGGGCCGATTCGGGTGAAAGCTTACCAATTGATCATGACCTCTGATGTGATGAAGCAAGTCAAATAGTTTCAAGATGAGGCATTGAAAGAAGATCATCTTAACTCTGAAAGAATGAGAGGTCTGGTCGCGGAATTGGGTGAAAACAAACTTGGTGCTAAGACCCGATTCGGGCGGATGTGAATTCCTTGTTATGGGGATCTGCATATGAAGATTGTGGATGAAGCTCATAAGACTCGATACTCTATTCATCCTGGTGCTACGAAGATGTACCAAGATATGAAGAAAGATTATTGGTGGCCGGGTATGAAGCATGACGTAGTGGAGTATGTGAGTAAGTGCCTTACTTGCTTGAAAGTGAAGGCAGAGCATCAGAAGCTGTATGTGAAGATCCAACCTTTGGATATACCGGAGTGGAAGTGGGAACATATCACCATGGACTTTTTTACAAAGCTACAACATACCACGCGAGGGTATGATGCCATATAGGTGATAGTTGATCGGTTAACGAAGAGTGCTCACTTCCTACCGATTCGCGAAACATATTCATCCGAGAGGTTGGCGGATCTTTTCATCAAGGAGATCATAAGTCGTCATGGTGTGCTGGTATTTATTGTGTCTGATCGTGACACTAGGTTTACATCAAAATTTTGGAAGAAATTCCACGATGCTATGGGGATGAGGTTACACATTAGCATGACTTATCATCCCCAAACAGATGGTCAATCAGAAAGAACGATTCAGACGCTAGAAGATATGCTTCGTGCATGCGTCATTGACTTTGGGGAAAGTTGGGACGAACACCTACCATTAGCTGATTTCTCATATAACAACAGGTTCATTCTAGCATTGTTATGCCCCCTTATGAGATGCTATATGACAAGAGGTGTAGAACACCCATTTATTGGGGTGATATTGGTCTGAAGGAGTTAGGGAGCGTCAAGTTGATCGAGGCTACGACTGAGAAGCTTGAAAAGATCAAAGCCTTCATGAAGGCAGCCAAAGATAGACAAAAGTCTTATGTTGATAATGACGCAGACCGATTGAGTTTCAGGTGGGTGAAAGGGTTATGTTAAAAGTCTCACCTTGAAAATGTATCATTCGGTTCAGAAGGCGGGGCAAGTTGAGCCCGAGATACATAGGGCCTTTCCGAATCATTGCTAGAGTAGAAGAGGTGGCCTATCGATTGGAGTTACTAGATGAGTTAAGTGGAATTCACCGGACATTCCATGTATCCCATCTGAGAAAGTGCTTAGCAGACGAGGATATGATTATACCACTGGAGGATATCGAGGTAGATGAACGACTCAATTATATGGAGCAACCAGTGGCGATCATTGATCGTAAAGAGAAGAGGTTAAGGAATAAACTGGTTCCTCTTATGCGTGTATAGTGGAAGCACATGAATGGACCTGAGTCTACATGGGAGACTAAAGAAGAAATGAGACAGCACTACCCATGTTTGTTCGAGGAATAACAGGTTTCAGGGACAAAACCTATATAAGGGGGGTGGACTTGTAACGCCCGGTTATTTAACCAAAGAAAGAAGAAAAAAAGAGAAAGAAAAGAAATAAAGCCCTAGTAGAGGGACTAAAAGTGTAAGAAGGTACAAAATTTATTTATTTTTGTACAAAAGTAGCATGGCCGCCCATGCCATGCTACTTTTCAACTTTTGAAGATCGGATTTAGAGTGAGAAAGAAGCAGAGAGAAAGCTTTTTGGTTTTTGAAGAAGAAGTGCAGAAATGCGAATTAAAGGTAAGAATTCATGGTTTTTAAGTGTTCTTAACCGGTTATATCCTCGGTTGTATGCTTATGTGTGATTATGTGTGTTCGGGTATGTGCTTTTAGTGGGTTTCTAGGTGTGAACTTGTAGCAACGGGTATGAAGGAAGTCTTACCCGAAGAGGATGCTAAGATGAGTTCTAGGACCCCCCCCCCCTTTTACATGTTTTTAAGTGCTTTGGGGCTGGAAATGCATGTATGAACATTTTTATAAAGGTTGGGTTTTGTACCCGTATGTGTGTATGTTACGGGTGAGGTTTGATTTTGGGCTATGTTTATGTATGATTATGTTATGTATATGTTTCTAAGGCTTAGAATGCATGATTTAAGCTTAGAATAAGTTTGAGAATGATTGGGGACTGAATTATGATGTTTAAGTGTTAAATAGGCTGTTCATGCGCCCAAATAGGGTTCATACGCCTAGTATGGAAACTGCCTAAGTGTTTCCATGCGCCAGAGACCTCATGTGCCCATATAGTAGTCATGCGCCTAAAAATAGGCAAAATTTGACAGTGTTCATGCGTCCAGAATAGCTCATGCGCCTACATAGTGCTCATGCGCCTAGAATTGCCCAGAATATACTAAGTGTTGCTCATGCGCCCCAATAGTGCTGATGCGCCTGAAAGTTTCCTCATGCGCCTAAGTGTTCCTCATGCGTCTGAATGACCATGCGCCTGCATAGTGCTCATGCGCCTAAGGACTTAGATAATTTTCTGACTTTTTGGGGAAAAATATAAAGTAGGCTTTGACTTGCGATGCTCCCGAGGGCTATGTAAGTTGACTTTTTGAAGTCAAAAATGATGTGATGGGCATGAATGATATAAGGTGATGATGATGATGTTATAATGTTATGCATGATGGTGTGTAGGATGTATGTTATGCATGTATGATGGTGCCTTATATCGCGATCTTGTATGTTTATGTTTATGTTCCTGTTATGTATGATTATTTTCCCGTGGATTTACATTGAATGTTAATGAATGAAATGAAAAGTATTATGTAACGTAAAGTGGAAGATAATGAAAAGAGGAACGTAATGAAAGAATGCATGCATTAATGAATGAATAAAAGTATGAAAGGCTTGCAAGCATATGCATGGAGGTTCACACCCAATGAAGGGTGTTAGCTCAATCGTGTGCGGGTTAGCTACCCCAGAAGAATGCACACTGGGGCTTGATCCGTGTGATTAAGCATATGTATGGAGGTTCACACCCAATCAAGGGTGTTAGCTCAACTGTGTGCGGGTTAATTACCCCAAAAGGATGCACACTAGGGTCCAATCCTATTGATTGACCATATGTATGGGACCCTTGCCGCTTACCCTAGGTACTTGAGTCAGATTCGTGCACAATGTTCGGGGTCTATGAAAGACCTCAGGCCCAGTACTGGCTTTATGCATGATGGTGGGGTGAAGCATATGGCATTGGTCAAATGAAAGTAAAGATTTAATGACGAATGTATGGAATGAATGAACGAATGATGAAGATAATAATAATTTTACCTATGTGTATGTATTATGCATGATCACGTATGATTGTAAGGAACGGTTTTAAATGAAAGATAAAGTATGTTTTATTTTAAAACTAGAACTCACTCAGCAATGCTGACTTTTATACGTTTCCAGTTGGCAGGTAAAGGTTGCTGAGGATGGCACAGGGTGGCTACTTGGCTCCTTTTTGAATGGCATTCATTTTTATAATGCTTTTGTGATGTAATGCAACAAGTATTTTGTAATGTGATAACGATGTATTATTTTGCAAAAGCCTTTATAATGAAATGACATGTCATATTTGAATGTTTCCGCTGCAGTATTTAATTAAGTTAAATGTAAATATATGTTTTATGTGCAATGATTAACCAGCTGTGATCGTCCCGGGAACGGGGCCTTACACTTCGACTGCAGAGAGGTGGTCGGCGGTGTGGGTGGAGGGTGGTTATGGGAACTGTCGATGGTCGATGGGTGTTTATTTTTTCATTTAAGTTTTATATTTGATTTTTTTATTTGATTTTTTAACACAAATCCGTAATTATTTTACACTACCCGTTAAAAGTTGAGGGGTAGCGGAGATATATATATGAGTGATAGTCAGAACTGGACTAGCTGGAATGAACAATTTGATTATGCCTATCAGGGTCATTTAAGTTTTGAAATGGTCAGTTATCGGCCGGACCGGACCGGTGAACTAGATGCGATGATAAAACCGGATTTAATTATGTATTAATTTATTTCTCTTCGAAATCTCATTTTCCAATTAATGCAAAACTAGATCAAAACAAAATTCTTTTAGTATATTGTTATAAATTACATACATGTAAAAACGTTTTAAGTTTTCTATTATATATCACATGATTTGGTTTATAAATCATGTCCAAGTAGTTGGACCGGTTGTTTAATATAGCGAATGGTTCTATGCTAGGTCCGGTTTTGAATAATAAAACAATATTTTTAGTGCCACGTATGGTTTTCTTAGACTTTCATTATTCTTTTCAATTTACAATCATATTATGGTTTCGATTACCCCAAATCACTATGTTTCAAGTTCAACTCATCGAACCTTTTACGCCTTAATTGATCTATTTAATATCATCAACACTCCAAGTTTTAAATCCACATCAGTTCTTTTACAAAGTCTTAATTCAATGCTCGTATATACAAATCTAGATTGCAAAGGATTTGATTTTGATTTTAAGTTCAACATAGTAGTCACATGTACGATTTAAGGATTTGATTTTGATTTCAATATAAACTTTAGGGTATTTTGGTGTTTTAACATCAATTTCACTATTTTATGTTATTGTTTATGAAAGCATTAAACTTTGATTTAGTTTTAATTGATGTAAGCATGAAACTGATTTATGTTGTTCAACAAAAAGAGAAAATTGCAAAAATGGTCCCTATGGTTTAATCAAATTGCATGTTTGGTCCAAAAACTTTAAAAATCACAAAGATAGTCCAGAATCTTTTGTAATCATTACGTGTTTGGTCCCTCACACCAATTCAAGCTCTATGTTTTATTATGTCAAGTTATAAGTAGACATGAATTAAAATTATATTAGACAGTGATGATAAAATTACAAATAGAACATTACATTTTGTATACAAAGAAGTTTTTGAATGTTTATAGATGTTCTCATGTTCAATACAATTTGATTACTCCCCAAGTTCTTATGTATAACTTAATTTATTTTGTATTATACATTATTTTGACTTATAAGCATTATTAAAGAAAAACTACTAATATTAGATATAAATGATTTTAAAAAATTAAACATAAAAATCGATAGACAAAGTATTAACAATAATATTTTGACTTACGAATATTTTAATTAAAAGCAATTATTAGTGATTGAACCCGTGTACACGGGTCTTTAGTCAAGTATTATTATATAACGTAACAAAATCAGCAATATAAGCATTTATATGTTTATTATAACTTCTTTTATCTTGACATGAATCGAATACTCACTATCCACTCCAGTTTTCGATTCAAGAATTTCAGTTTTAGGAGTTGTTTGGTAATTTCTGAATGATTAAGTGCCGAACCAATAAGATGTCCGAATCATTAAGTGTTGAACCATTAAGAGGTTTGAACCATTAAGAGCTAGTATATCACTTAACTATTCAAAGACAAATGTCTGACCAATTCAGATAAGAGGTGTTAACTATTCAACATTAGACCTTTTAATCATTCAACATTAATATAATGCTTAACTATTCAGAGACAAATGTTTGAATCATCTAGACATTTGCTCGCGAAATAAATAATCTGAACTACTAAATGCCGAACAATTTAGACATTTGAACAATTAAAATGCTACCAAATAGCCCTTTAATGATTTCGATCTTGGGTCGAGCTTATTTAACGGTCCCACATCTACTTACTCCGTTCTCGTAATATAAACATTAATTTAAGTATCATCAAGTTATAAAAAAAAGGAGATTTGAATAGGAAGGTGTGGCTAAAATGTTAGCCATGTATCTTCTTATTACAATAAAAGGGTAACTAGAGATGCCACATGATATAAAATGGTAGCTAGAAATACCACATGGCAACACCACATTCACTCTTAAAAAAATTTTCCCGTTTCTCTCTCATATTAAAAAACTCAATTAATTACTAATTATAATATTTAATTCTATTTTTTGATTATAACTATTTTTTAAAACATTAAGAAATAAATCTTTTTATTAATGTTTATTTCCAGAGAAACAAATTTTTATAAATAGAATATTTTCTAAAACGTAAATCATAATTTTTTTAAATGAAAAATTTTTAAAATGACATTTTTTTAAATATGTTTTGTTTTGAAACTAAATGTTTGATTTGTTTTTTAGAAAAAAACAAAGAATGTATAAAAATAATTTTTAAAAAGTTAATATCATTGTTTTATTATTTATAGTACTTATACATAATTTAAATCACATATTATTTATAATTAATAATTTTTATTCTATTTAATATTTTATTTATTAAACACATATAATACACAAGTTCATGGTGGAGAAACTAAATAACCTGATTTGTTTTTTACTATTATTAGATTTTTGCTCAATATTCGAAATGCTAATTTTAGTGTTTTATTGATAGCGTGTTAGCGAAAATTTCAAGCGGTGGATTGACGAATTTTTTTCACAGGGTCGAACAATTTAAAGGGTAGTTTAATATAACTAATAACTAAGTATTAATATACTAACTTTATTAAACTCGTGTGTTACACGGATTAACATATAAACATTAATATATTAAAATTTATTTATTATTGAATGATATTCTAAAATATGATATAACAGAAAATACGTATTAGAAATGATTATTAATAATAAAACAACGATATCAACTTTTTAAAATTTTGTTTCAAAAAATAAATAAAAGTTTTGTTCTAAAACAAACCGTAAACATTGTCATTTTAAAAAAAAATTCTTATTATAACACACAAATTAATTATGTTTTGGTTTTAAGAAATTAAACTTTTTAAAAATACCAATTTTTATAATATTTGGTATTTTTAAAAAAGTTTTATGCTTTAGAAAAAAATATTATTTTATAAAAATTATTTTTTTAGAAATAACATTAATAAATAGATCTTTTTTTCACCTATTAAGTATAGAAGAATGTTAAATAATATTATTAGTAATTAAGGTGATTATTTAATATGTGAGAGATGTGGAAAAAATTTGATGAGAATGATTATGATGCCGACACATGTCAGCTCAAGTTACTCTTTTATTAGAGTAGAAATATTTTAATCCAATTTGAGTTGGGCCGAATCAAGTTGGGTCATATAATAAAGGGATCTATAGATATTAATAAAAGAAGCTTTCTTTTCCCACATGTCATCTTCTTAAATCATCTTTTTAACACTTCAATTAACGTCACAAAGTATTAACGTCATTGTTCATGTTTTTATAACAATTAAATGGCTTAATCTCAAATAATGTTTTGGAGAGATCTGGATATTAAGGTTTGGGATTTTATAATTCATATCCATGTAGTCATAGTATAGTGACATAAGAGTGAACATAATACAAAGGAAACATTGTCACACCTTCAAAATTCACATGCGGAGTTTTACCGCGAGGCATGTGAACAAATTAGGATCACAGTCACTTGTTACTCAGAATGACACTATATGTCACATTCAAAACAAACCAACGAAAGTTTAAACCTTTATAACCATGCGGAAGCGTTTTGTAAAATAAGACAAACCCAAAGTAAATAAATGCATAATATGGCAAAACACGCGCCATTCCAATGTTTAAAACCCATATATAAAAGATAAACAAATGTGTCTATGAAATAAAGCCTCCCGTGTTGTGCTCCTAATGGCAAGCTGAGTTAACGACCTAAGAATAGCATACTAAAAATGTCAACACAATGTTTGGTGAGTTCAAGAGTTTGCGTTTAACATAAATATTAATAGTTGCATAACATAAGAAGTGTATTGAATAAGATAGCTAGTCTATATTCACAAGTAATAACCATAGTGATTTCGCGATCGAAGCTGACTGTGTTGCGTTGTTGCCTCCCGTCACGACTTACCAGGTCATGACGATGTTTGTGTTTAGGACAATATTGCACCCGTTTGACCTCGAGTCGCACAGGTAGGGCTCGTCACAACCAGTAGTACTAACCAAGATTTTCTGCTAGTTAACATTATTAATGATCCGAAAGTGTGCGGGTTTTTCAAGGTATTAACCACTATGTTAATACATACACAACTTATATTAATAAAATAGCGTTTCAGTACAAGTATGCTGCCTTCCCCAGAAGAAGGTTTATTAAATAGAGAGCCATGAACTCACCTCGTGTATAATGATAATGAATAAAGAGACTTGTGATAGATGCAAAGACAACCCTTCAAAGGTTACCTAGAACAGACAAGTACATAAGTACATGTACACAGAAAACTTAACAACCCTAGGTTAACCTAGTTGACCTGTTTGACCCGTTGGTGACAAATTAGATGAAATATTGTTTAATCATGCAAATCAACTTATCATACACAAAATTCATGTAAGTTATCCACGTGCATCACATCATTCAACCCAAGTTCTACCTAGGTCATCATACCACATTAGATTATCATACACCCAAGCAAATCTCAAATAATCATCATGCTCAAAAAATTATAATTACATCACATCAAACAATTCATACATGAAGTCTAATCATGCACTACATGCCATGTGAAGTCACTCACGACCTCACATCCTAAACCCTGCCAATCCTACTAAGTAGGGGCCTCGGATTTGCATGCATGTATGACAATCATAACCACATTACTAGCATATATAGTGACAACCAAATTTCAAACCCAATCATGGTCTCCTAATCATAATCATCATTATGTATGATCATCAAAATCTATGCTTCATACATGATCAACCAAGCATCCATACAACTCAATTACACCTTCTAACACAACAAACGTCATCCACAATCATTCTAACATGATCTTAACATCATAAGCATGCCCAAATCAACACATCCAAAGTTCTACAAAATAAAGTTTCCCTTTTGGGAAAGTAATACCCAAAAGTGGTCTAGCATCCAATTCAACCATAATTTCAACAATTATATACCTAATCAAGTTTATAGCATTAATTCTAACATGCTAATCACCTCCAAAACATCCAAATTCTTATCATCATACACAAAAGTTTCTACTTTTAGTAAGTCATGATCAATATCACAATTTCATGGATTTTCTTGTACAATCCAATTAAACTAACATCTAAGCATTACATCTAACATCTTAGCATCATCAAATCATGAATTCCAAGAACAAAAAGTTTCCTCTTATAGCAATGTATGAACTATGTTAGGGATCGGGTACTCGACGAATACTAACATATTTACGTGTATACCGAATCAAATAGTGCGGAATCCTATTTTATTGGCGATCCAATCAGTGAGAACGCACGTAGAATCATTTAAAGATTGAATCTAAATGTTAAGAACGATTAGCAATCGATCTACTGTGATCTTTGAAGTTGGAACATGTTATTAGAGGTCTCTGGACGGCTAGGGTACGTCTGGGTATCAAGATATTCGAAGTGTCTCATTTTTCCACGATTTAAGTGGTATTTATAGGTTAAGGTTTCTCAATCGTGCGACTGGACCATTTGCATGGTTCAGTCGTGCGATTGAGTCATGCGGTTCATCCATTCGCACGACTGAGTGTTTAGTCGTGCGACTGAGTCAATCTCATGTTTCAATCATGCGACTGATCCAGTCTCCTGGTTCATTCGTACGACTGGTTCATTAGCATGAAGTTGTTCATGCGTATGGTCCATTAGCATAGGCCAATCGCATGAGAACTTCACATGATTAAGTTTGAATATGTTTCATAGTCATTAATTGATTTAGATAGTATTCAAACAACCACAACCTATATAGTTAAGTCAATAAGCGTTATTACATACCAACCAATGAAATATTCAACATTAAGCACAACCACATAATGTATTTCATTAAGTACCCTTACAATTACATATGTGTAAGACAATACAAAGATATTACATTAAGTTTAGAAACTAGGGACACATGTATCTACAAACTCCCCCTTGGACCTAGTTTCGTCTAATGTCTTACATCCTTCATAAGTTCCTCAAACTTCTTGTACTTCTCTTCTCTAGTGACTTCGGCGTGTATCTCAAAAGCAAAACAAAGTCTTATAACATTTTGAAATTGTAGAGCTTGTGAAATATCTTGAGATTCATAGAATAATGACCACTTGTATAATGTATAAACATCATCTGCAGACAAGTTTGTAAGCCACATTGGGTCGAACACCCTTATGGTTTCCATAACACCATTCTTATTCAAAAATATGGCTGCCTCTCCTGTCCTCCAATCATAGTACCACCATTTGAAGTGTGGAGTGAAGTCCTGTGGCATCTCCCGTTGAGGGTTCTTTGACATTGTGCGCGGAGGACTCCACTTCAGCACTATTTTCGGTCTTCCAGTTTTAGGATCAACCTCAGACCGTCTGAGATACCTCGTTGGCTGTTGAGGTTTGAAGTTGACCCATCTGGTGTGGTACTCTCTTTTAAGAGCAGTCTTAAACCAGCTTGACATTTTCCTTGGGTCAGCATATAGCAATTTTAACTTTGCTAACTGGTTTAGCTCAAATCCAGGAAGAGTCTTCAGACCATGTGGGAACCTGAAGTACTCAATCCCTTTCTCACGTTTAACTGAATAAATGTTGAGATCTTCAAAATACGCCCATGCTATGATTCTGCCCGACACCTTTTGATGTTTCTTCACTTTGTACAGCTTGGTGTAGGCAGTTGACGTTGAAGCACTGCGTTGGGCTCGTATTTCTTCAAAGCATGCAACCCACTTAGCATTTCTGATATTAACTTCAGCTTCCGAGGCTTGGGTTGTGTCTTCTTCCTTGTTTGACTCTTCTTCCATTCTATCCAGAGTCTCAAAAGTTTCACTGACAAGGTTGTCGCCCAGATTGGGAACGACATGACCTTCAATGTCAGTGTACTCTGGATAGTGTTGGTCTGTGACATCTTCTATCTCGATTTCATCAACATCATTGAGCTCGTCGTCACTTTCCACTTGGACTGTTGGAGCGTCTTTCATGATCTCATCTGGATTAAGTCTGAATATTTCAGCAAGTTGCTCGTCTGTGAGATCATGAATTATCTCTCTATCTTCAGGAGTATAATTCACTGATCTCCTGACTATACCCTGCAGATCAAGAATCATCGTGAGCTGAGTCTTGATCTATTGGAGGGGAGCAACATCATATTCATCTCTCTGGTAGTTTGGATCTGCTTGATTTAAAACATGTAACACATCAACCATTAGTCAACAATCAAAGCAGTAAACATCAACATTAAATATAAACATTAATTACATTAATTTGATACAAGATTCAAATACATATGATTTAAATAACATAAACAAATAAGTATTACTCTTGTCTTGTATCATGTGCTCCTCTGCTGACGGGGCTGAAGTGGAGGCACCTTGATCTTGAGCTCTTTTTTTCCTCCTTTCACTCACAGATGTGGCACCCGCAGCAGATGTATCCTCATCATCATCATCAACATCATCATCAGCATCATCACCTGCATCAGTATCATCCCCATGGTCATCACCATCATCATCATCATCATCACTGTCATCATCATCACCATCATCTCCATCTCCATCTTTGATCTTTAGTGGCTCCTCTTTTGATCCTTTGAGCCTCAGCATGACGGTCTTGTTGGTAGTCTCCAACTCCTCCATTCTTTTGGCTGATTGGGCATGTTGCTCCTGGAGTTGGGACATCTTTGAGCTCTATGCAGCAATCTGCTGTGCCTGCTGCTCAATCACTGAGCCTGCTGAGATATCTGCTAAGATTGTGCAGCAGTAAGATCTACTAGCTGACGAATCTGGGCATTCTTCTCGTCGTCGGCTGCCAACAGCTTCAGCACCATACGGTTAAGTGCCAAGAGTTGTTCCTCTACCCCACTAGGAGGTAGAGAGGATCCAGATGGATAGGAAGGGTAAGATGATGGTCCAGCATGATGGCTAGTGGTGGTGGTGGTGGCAGTGGTGAATATTGGGGGTGGTATAGATGAAGGTGGTGGTGGAATGGTGAAGATTGGGGGCGGTATAGATGAAGGTGGTAGTGGAGTGATGAAGATTGGGGGTGGTATAGATGAAGGTGGTGGTGGAGAGGTTGTGGTAGTGGTGTGTGAGGGGGTAGAGAATGTGGTGGATGAGATAGTGGTAGTGGGTGGAGTGGTGGAAGTGGTGGTGGTGATGAAGATCATCCTCCTCTTCTTCTTCTTCAACCCGTGGGGCTGAGCCATCCTTTTCTTCATCGAGCCCCTCGAGGTGGATGCTCCCCCTAGAACACTGCTAGACTGATCAGAAGCATAAGTAGGATTAGTGTCAGCCTCCCCAGACTCGCCAGGGCGTCTTCCAACCTCCCGAATACCTCGGTCGGTGGCAACCACCCGGCTCCCCACAGTACGGGTTAGGGGCTCCTTGTCCGTCTCCTCCTCATCATCAAGACGAAAGTCCTGATAGAACCCTGCAGCCTCTGCTCCACCTTGGGTGGATGCTGGAGATGCTATATCAGTAGTGGGGGCCCTCGGTTGAGTGGGCCCTGCATCTCCACCATCACTGCTGTCATCGTCGTCGGAATCGTCTTCAGGTTGCTCTAGCTGCTCGACATCCGAATCACTGTCTACGTGACGCCATTTACGCCTCCACGGTGCCACGTAGTCCACCTTGGCCAGATGGCCTATGTGTCTCTTTACCGGGGGCTTGACTTGCTTTCCCCGGTATACCTTCATACGACCCAGTGTCGTATCGTCCATAATCTGCAATGCCACAGCGTCATGGCTCTCCTTGGCAGCGTGGGTAGCTTCTCATCAAAGATCATCTGTAGAAACCTAGGGTACATGCAAAAACCCTCTTTGCCCTTCACCTCCAAATTCTCTATCAATAAGAGAAGATCATGCTAGAGAAGATGAAAGGGTGGTTCAGCACCAGTGCCACATAGGCATTTTGAATCTGCTCTAATAGGTCATCGAACCCACCACTTCACGATGCCAAGCACTTGAGGATGACGTGTGCCAAGTACTTGTACTTGGGACATAGGTTGCTCTTGTTGAGCACACCTGCGTTTATATCCCTAGCGTACTTCATCTTTATGAAGCACCCTCTCACCGTCAGTGGGTGAAGTCTGGTGGGATGGTCTGTATCATCTCCTAACCCAAGTACGTGCTGAATGTCCTCAAGAGTCATCTCTATATCCATCCCAAAGATGGAGCTCCTTATGCTGTACGGCTCACGAGAGCGGTCAACCGATGCTTCCTCCCAAAAGGCCTGCTGAATCGACCTGTAGGGAGTGCATGGTGTAGAGATCACCTTGTGGATCCTGGATCGCTTGAGGAAAGCGATGATGCCTGCAAACTCGACACCATTCCAAGTTGTGGAGTCTAAGTGAGCACAGATGTTATGCTTGGGGTTGATGGACGATCTGTCCGCCATCAATCTGTAACACAAAACTCATAAACATTAGCTAACCACACGACACAAATCAGTTCTAGTTAACTTTGAATTCATTCTGGTTCATTCATGCGATTGAACCATGCGACTGTGTTCAGTCGGTTGACTTGGCATGCGACTGTGTTCAGTCGGTTGACTTGGCATGCGACTGGATACAGTCGGGTGACTGAGCAGGCGACTGAGTTCAATCGGTTGACTGAGCCTGCGATTGGTTCAGTCGGCCGACTGAGCTCATTCGTATGATCCATTCGGCCGATTGAGCCATTCGACCAGCTCAATCGTGCGATTGGAGTTCATCCTGGTGTCCAGTCGCATGACCCACTGTTCGGTCGACTGAGATTCGATTTTGAACCAGTTCTTGAAATTAAACTTCGTGTAATGGTTCTTTAGACTCGCAATCACTCAACTAATAACCTAATAACTTTAATTTCAACATTTTACTCAGTTTAGTTAGGTTATTTGTCCAGTAAATGGTTCGGTTCTTGTGTGGGTCGACATTCTAAAATTAGGGCACCATTCCATCAGATTTTGGTGAGATATCATCACATTGTACCTGTATAACAATCCAAAATTGTTTGAATATCAACAAAAGTCAGAAATTTTGGTCTAATGAAATTTGGGCAGGGTAACGGTAAGGTATGCGATATTAGGGCGATTGGGGGGGTGATGAGTTGAATGCGATCGATTGTGGCCTTATTTATACTAAATCTGATTTCAATTGGCCGACTGGACCCATTTACTCGGTTCATTCGAGCGAATGGACTTTAGTCGTGCGATTGGCTCTGTCGATCACATTCAGTCGGCCGACTGGATTTCAGTCGGGCGACTGACTCATTCGCACATTTCCATTCGGTCGAATGGCTCATTCTGATAAGCCATTCGGGTGAATGGTTCATACTCATGTGTCATTCAGCTTTTTAGTGCATGAGTATGGTCCATTCGCATGATTGGTCCATACTCATGGTCTAGTCGTGCGATTGGATCATACTCATGATTTTGACTTTATGACCATTTCTCACTTAACCCTTTTTAACTTTTGATTAAACTTTATGTGCATTTGATCATCTCAGACATGATCATTTTAACTTGAAAAACCTTTGACCACCTCAGACGTGATCCTTTTAAGCAATTTGTCACCTCAGACGTGACTGATTTTACCTTTGAAAACACGTATGGTCACCTCAGACGTGACCCTTTTAGATGATTAAATACCCTAATGAATTCCATGGTGTAGTCCAATATCAAACGAACTGAAATTGACTAAATTTAAACAAAGTAAAAGACTTAAACTTAAATACAAAACTAAACTTGATTTTGACTTTTTTTGTGAGGTGTAAATCCTAAAATAGGAATCTAATGGATTCGGTTCCCGAATAGGCAGCTTCAATTACTTTTGACCATAACTGGACCAATTAAATTTGGAATCATACAGGCAAGTCAAATCATTTAGGACATGTTATCAACACCTTTTGATGCTTAATTCTTGTTTTTCATCTACAGTCGTGAGCAAGTTTAGGAAATCATACTAGTACTAATAGATCCCACCTTGATTTGGGCTTTCAAGAATTGTAGCCATGATGATTGTCAGTATACTGGTCCTCTTAAATCCATACACAGACTTTTGACACAGATTGGTGATAGTTTAAGGTTTGATTATTTCCACAAGCATTTATGGATCCCATACTTATATGATAATCAACATTTCTTAGGATATTTTTGAGCGGTCTCAGGGTAGTTTTTAAGAAGAAACTATTCTTAGAACTTTCAGAGAGAAGCCAAGCCTCAGGTCCGTGTCACCGCACGGCAGAGAGGTGGCAAACAACAATGAAGTCTAGAATATATAGGTTATGCTTATCCTCAGGTCAGTGCCACTGCACAGCAGAGAGGCACATAACCTATCTTCTTGTTTGAGCATTTTTAATATTTTTGCACAGATCTCACCAACATAAGTTATTAGTTTGATTGCTTTTGCTCATATTTTGGTCTTCTGCACACATTTGTGGCGTTTATTCTGTTCGTCACCCCTTATTGGAATTTGTTGAGTGTGTTAACCAGGGATAAGATGTTAACCCACAGATTGTTGAACAACTTAGTTTGTTCTTCAGATCACCAATAAGGTATAATTGTCTATTGTGTTGAATCTACCGACATATCATCTGTGGTCTAACAACCTCTAGGTCTACTTTCTTTGTGTTACCTTAGTAGTAGCTAGTCTTACTATCATTTTTCCTTTTATGTTGCTCAAACTTCACAGACTTATACTTTGAACTTCGCATCTTATTTTATTTAAACTTTTAAAGTCCCATGTGATTGTACCTGTGTACTATCATGTTCCAAAGTTATTGAATCGGTATCACAGATACGATCTACTTTCTATCAGCTAGCCTCTCCTTCTCCCTCGTTTTTTTGTTAATGTTACTAACTGACCTATTCTCCCCCTAAAATTCTAAAACCGTAACCGATTTACACTTTTTAGAATTTTAATAGGCGACTGAATAACATTAATTTAATTAAACTACTTAAAGTTAAACAAATAAATAAAGAAAATAAAAATTAAAAGAAAAATGGACAATAAGCATCGGACTACACATGATCATCATCGGGAATTACATCACTTTTCTTTTTAACGTCATTGACTACTAACAGATATAAAAAACGTGGTTTGTCAAAAGCCTTTGTATAGAGGTCAGCGCGTTGAAAATCAGTATTATTTTAATCACATCGATTAAGTTCTTTTCAAAGCAATCATGTATAAATTGATATTTTATGCCGATGTGTTTGGTCTTAGGACGTTGGACCGGATTTTTAGTTACTGCAATCGTAGCAGAGTACCAACAAAAATTGGAGTAGAAGATATTTCAAACTGTAGTCCCGCATTTGCTGTGAATCCATATGATTTGTGAACAGCAACTTGCAACAGCAATGTATTCGGCTTCACATGTTGATAAAGCAACCGAGGTCTGCTTCTTACACTACCGGGTCACTAATCTCCTCCCAAAGAATTGGCATCCCGCTGATGTAGACTTGTAGTTCATTTTGCAGCCACCGTAATCCGAGTCACTATATGCTGTCAGCTGAAAGTCATCGTCATGAGGATACCACAACCCAAGTGTTGGAGTACCCTTCAGATAACGAAAGATCCTTTTGAACCCTATCAGATGGTTGACTTTTGGCTTTTCCTGATAACTTGAACATAAACATGTCGCGTACATGATATCAGGTCTTGAGGTAGTGAGGTACATGAGAGATCCAATCATACCTCGGTACATAGTGGCATCAACCAGATCACCATTCTCGTCGAGTGCTACATCATCGTTTATAGCAAGTGGAGTCCCAGCTGCGGAAGCATTCTCCATGTCAAACCGACTGAGGATGTCTCCTACATACTTGGTCTGATGTAAGAAAATCCCGTTTGGTGTCTGATCCACCTGTAACCCGAGAAAGAATTTCATCTCTCCTATGGTACTCATCTCAAACTCAGCCTTCATTACTGCTTCAAACTCCTTACATAGATCTTCGTTCTTTGAACCGAATATAATGTCATCTACATAAATTTGGACAAGCAGCAAATCTCCATCCTTTTCTTTTATGAATAGTGTACAATCAATGACACCTCTATGAAAACCGTGTTTCACAAGATGAGTCAAGAGTTTCTCATACCAGGCTATAGAAGCTTGATGAAGCCCATATAGAGCCTTGTCGAGTTTATAAACTCTGTCCCGATGATATAGATCCTCAAATCCCTGGGGTTGACTGACGTACACTGTCTCTCTGATTTTACCATGAAGGAATGCACTCTTCAAATCAAGTTGATAAACTTTAATCTTCATATACGATGCATAGGCAAGGAAGATTCGGATTGCTTCCATTCTTGCCACAGGTGCAAACACTTCATTGTAGTCAATGCCCTCAACTTGTCAAAATCCTTGGACAACAAGCCGAGCCTTGTTTCTGATGATCACGCCTTGATCATCTGTCTTGAATTTCAAGACCCATTTTATGCCAATGACCTTAGCACCTTTAGGTCTATCCACCAGAGTCCATACACCTAACTTCTTGAACTGAAGAAGTTCTTCTTGCATGGCACTCACCCATGCCTCGTCATTCAGGGCTTCACTAACATACTTTGGCTCAAACTAAGACACAAAGCAACGATATGCACCATCATGAATGTAACCCTTTTCCATCACTGAGGCATAATCAGCTGAATACAATTGATTTCTGGTCTGAACTCCTGATCTCACATCTCCAATGACATTATCCAAAGGATGATACATATTTAGTCGTGAACCAGGAGTGGTTGGAACAACTACCTCAGAATCAAGATTATGAACATTCGGTTCAGTATCTGAGGCAGTAGGAGTCTGAGGTTCTGAAGACGCAAAGGCATCAATGTCAGATGCTTGTGGACTATCAGTAGGGGGAACCTGTTGCTCTTGGTTGTTCTTATCAGTCTCCACAGCTTCTTCATCAGAGAAGAGTCACTATCTGCAAGTGCTCCCCCTGAGTTGGTAGATGAATCACCTTATATGTCGGATGATGTAGATTCCTGAGATGGTGTGTTTAGAACATCATACATCATCTTTGTTGCTAATCATTATCAGAAGTGGAGAGTGGTATGTTAAACGACTTGAAGAATCCATCATAGTCGAAAAAGAAAGCGGATCCTTTTCCTACAGGTGGTATGGTGTATCTCTGAACATCAACATTACACCACACTTCTACCTGACCCGTAGAGTTGTTGTAAACCCTCTTGTTCGGTATGTTGTATCTTAGAAAGATACCTTCGTCAGCCTTCTCGCTGAATTTTCACTCCTGAGTCTTCTTCAGTAAGGTGCATGAAGCACCAAACGGCTTGAGATACTCTAGATTTGGCTTACGTCATTGTAGTAGCTCGTAGCACGTCTTCCCATGGCGGTTGACTACCAGAACTCCATTTAGTGTATAACATGCATTTGCAACTGCTTCATTCCAGAATTGGATAGGCAGTTTTGAGTCTGCTAGCATCGTCCGTGCCGTCTCTATCAAGCTGCGATTCTTCCTTTCAGCAACGCCGTTCATCTGAGGAGTGTAGGCAGAAGTGAACTGATGCACAGTTCCCTTTTCCTTGCAGTAAGCCTCCATCCATTGATTCTTGAACTCGGTTCCATTGTCTGAGCGCACTTGACGTACCTTCAACTTGTATAGAGACTCCAGAGTAGTTACTAACTCCTTGAATGACTCAATGTCTCTGATTTGGATTTCAGAAACATCACCCAAGTGAATCTTGAGTAGTCATCGGTAACTACATAGCAGTACAAGTCGCCTGCGATGCTTCTTGTACTGACTGGACCAAACGAATCCATGTGGAGAAGTTCAAGAGGAAGTTCGATAGAATGAAATTTTTTTTCTTATGAGACTTCTTCGTCTGTTTTCCCTTTTTGCACGCAACACAGAAATCCGGAAGTTGGAAGTTTTTGACGTTAACTCCTCTCACTAGATCATTCTAGATCAAGTGATTCATCTTCCATGGATTAATGTGTCCCATTCTCCAATTCCAGGAGATGGATTCCTTCTCAGTAGGTTTTGACAAGAAGCACTGAACTTCATGATCCGTTGTGGAGGCCTTTGATAGATCCAAGACATAAAGGTCCTTATATCTTGAGGCAGACATTAATACTTGATCCTCCGGATGAGGTAGTCCTTTTTCAGGACATAGCACTTCTTGTTGTCAAACACTATCTTAAAGTCTTTATCACAAATATTTGAAACAGAAAGAAAGTTATTCTGAAGTTGTTGAACGTAGTTTACCTTGTCAAACTTCACTTTCTGATTACCTACTTCCCCTTGAGCTGTGATGTACCCACCTTGTTTCCAGCAAATGAAACGTGACCTCCTTTTACCTATTTGACATTTGATAAGAGGTCCATGTTCCCTGTCATGTGCCTGGATGCTCCGCTATCTATAATCCACATATTGGTTTCAGCACTATATCGAACACCCTGCACATTCAATTTGAAAACATTAGTTCAGGTTAGGAACCCAAGCCTTCACTGGCTTGGGTTTCCCAGAGGCATCACACATCATAAATGTTACCCATTGACCATTCGAGGGTGAGGGAGGTTCAGATGTCTTCTTGTTCTCATTATCAGATAATGAGGTTGATTTCTCCTTCCATAAGCCAGCTTTGTGTAAGGCATGTTTGTGATAAACAGACGACTGGCTGATGTGTTGAACTTTCGGTTCACTATCTCTTTTAGGTGGTGTCACTGAGTTCCTCTTAAAAGAGCTAGTTTTTTTAGGGAGTTTAATTTTCCTCCTCGGTGTCTGATAGTATGGACAATGAGACGCAATGTGTCCATACTCTCCACAACTGTAGCAAGCTCTGCTTTCGACTTTACGATTTAACTATTTTTGTGGAGATGTATGTGACATCCGTGTGACCTTACTTTGTTTGGTTTTGACTCTGATTGTTTAGATGTTTTGTCTGGTTTAACAAAATTAATTGCTTTAACATTTTTAACATATTTTTCTTTTCTATTTTCTGGACTTTGACATGATGCACGTGATTGGTTAATATTATTGGTCTTTTTAGGTTCAGATTTGATAGTTTTTGAAGCATAATTAATACTAACCTTTCAAACTCTTTGTCCAGATTAATACAAGGCATTTTACCTTTTGCATTTGAAGTGGCCTCCTTTTGTTTACTGCCAGATTCATTTGATGAACATGTGGAATCTGGATCACTTACAAGAGGAGTGGACACCACATAATCCTTGATTGGATTATCATTAATTGGTTTACATTTTGTGTTCATCAATATCTCATGTGGTGGTGGAACCACTTTATAACCCAATCCTCCCCATTGTTTCTCTCTCTCACTAAGTTTTGGACTATGTGTGAAGAACCAGTCCAACTATGTAGTTTTTGTTTTAGGGAATTAACTTCTACTTCTAAGACTGCCTTTTGTTTCGTAGTGTCCTCTAGAGAGTTTAGATAGTACCTAATTCATTAGCTTGGTTAAAGGCTACAACTTCTATTTCCCTAAGTTGTTTGTTCAAAAGGTCTATCTTTTCTTTGTAACTATGCTCATTTTGTTTTAAAACTCTGTTAGCTTCAATGCATAGTTCTAGGTCCTTTACTAAGTTATCATTATGATCTAATAACCTAGCAAATTTTAAATCAATGCTTTCCCTAAATTTATTACAATCAGAACAAGCATGATTAATAAAGAGTTGGTCAGTAGTACATACCTGAGCGGTTTCTGATGAATCAGCCATCAATGTAGAATCTGATGTTTCTGGAGCTGGTGATTCTGACATTGTAGTAGTTTTCCTATCTTTAGGCAGGTAGGTGACCACTGGTGCAGTTTCTTCTGATGTTGACATCGCAAGTTCGACTGCTATATCTCCTTCACTGGCAGAGTCATCATCGATATCCTCCACACTAGCGATATTGGATTCTCCCGGTGAGAGAAACCGAAAGCTCGAGTCATGTCCTTCATCATCATGAGCAGTCAAGGCTTTGGGATCCTTGCTTGATAAAGTAGGACTGTTAGTGGGTTTCTCCTGACGATTGAAAGAGGAGAAAGGATTCCCATTGCCAGTCTTCTTTGGCTTCACGCACTCCCTTTTGAAGTGCCCTTTCTCACCGCAGTTGAAGCAGGTTACCTTGGATTTATCAAAGTCGAAGGTAGTGTCCTTAGTAGCAATCAAATTTTGTCCGGTCTTTTTGATAAACTTCTTAGCTATCCGGACTGCATTGGCTAAGGCCCACATTATGTCCATCCTCTCCAGCTCTGTCTCATCCACCTGCTCATAGTCCTCATCTGCCAGGTGGCAGTTCCCAATCTTTCCAGCAATTAGTCCATCATAGGAGTGGACTACCGCAGCTAAGAGATCTATGTGCTCTTTAGCTACCTCAACTGTCACATTGCCGAAGTTCTCGGTCTTCAACTTTGCTGCAATTGCTTCAGGTGCAATATATGGGTACCAGATGACCCTGACGTTTCTGACCCTGAAGTAGAGGATGGTGAGGGACCAGACGAGCTGATACAAAAGTTGTCTGAAGAGGTGCTCTAGATGTTTTGGCTTAAGGAGTCGCATTGTACAGTGTTGGATTCTGATCATAGGAAGCCTTTTGAGCTCTATACTTCATCCTCGGTTCTTCTTCTCTCAGTTTCAGAATGAAGTCATTGATATCTAACTTCGTTAGCATACCATTCTGTCTGAGATTGGAGACAAACGATACCCATTTCTCAGGTAGCCCGTCTGCAAAGTTGGACACTTTGTCCTCCATTGACGTCGATACTCCATGAGTGTGCATCTCACTCATCAAGTGGTAGAACCTATCGATCACATCATCTAGGCTTTCTTTTCCCATTGAGGAGAAGTTGTCAAACTCCTTCTTTAGAGCCTTAGCCTTTATGGCCTTCAATGATGCATTTCCATCATACATTTTCTCCAATGCATCCCATAGCTTCTTTCATTGTGTATATTCCGAGAATGGATAGAAAATATCCTTCGGAATTGACTGTGTAAGCAAAGCATAAACCTTCTTCTCTGCATTGTATTTCACCTTTTGTCCGTCAGTCATGCCACCAAGTGTGAGTTTGAAACCATTAGCTCCTACAGGCATGTTGTACCCCGTCTCTATAGACTCCCACAGATTTGGATCTACTCCATTTAAGTAGATCTCGAAAATTGTTCCATTGTGGATACTCGTCTAACATGATTAGCTTTGGGGGCTTGTTATGATTCCCCATTTCATTCTTCAGTAGCAGTAAGTTTTATATACGTGAGTCTCTCCCTGCTGTGAATGTTGAATATTGGTCTTCCATTGCTATTAACTTTAACTTTAAACCAAACTCTTGTATTAGTGCGAATGAAGATGTGTGATTGGGCTATTCGGGCGATTGAACTATGCGGATGGTTCAATCGTGCGACTGAACTAATGCGGATGACTCAGTCGGCCGAATGAACTAATGCGGATGAACAATGCGAATAGTCTTCTCAGTCGAACGAATGGAAGTGCGAGTGAGTCCAATCGTGCGTATGGGGAATGCATATGACCTCAGTCGTGCGATTGAGTCAATCGTGCGACTGAACCTGCTGGATTTCGAAAATTTATAGGTTTAAGGTGTTTGAACGCAAAATCACGAATTTTTGCTAACCCTAGTTGCCGTATGCCGGAAAAAACTTAACCTTACGATCAGGAGACGTCTAAAACCCGATTTGACACAAAAGATTGCGTCTTTGAGCGTTAAAAACACAATTTTTATATCAAAAACATTGAATCACACGTAAATCTAGAGCCAAAGCTCTGATACCACTTGTTAGGGATCGTGTACTCGACGAATACTAATAGATTTACGCATATACTGAATCAAATAGTGTGGAATCCTATTTGATTGGCGATCCAATCAGTGAGAACGCATGTAGAATCAATTAAAGATTGAATCTAAACGTTAAGAACGATTAGCAATCGATCTACTGCGATCTTTGAAGTTGGAACAGGTTATTAGAGGTCTCTGGACAGCTAAGGTACGTCTGGGTATCAAGATATTCGAAGTGTCTCGTTTTTCCATGATTTAAGTGGTATTTATAGGTTAAGGTTTCTCAATCATGCGACTGGACCATTTGCATGGTTCAGTCGTGCGATTGAGTCATGTGGTTCATCCATTCGCACGACTGAGTGTTCAGTCGTGCGACTGAGTCAATTTCATGTTTCAATCATGCGACTGATCCAGTCTCCTGGTTCATTCGTACGACTGGTTCATTAGCATGAATTTGTTCATGCGTATGGTCCATTAGCATGGGCAAATCGCATGAGAACTTCACCTGATTAAGTTTGAATATGTTTCATAGTCATTAATTGATTTAGATAGTATTCAAACAACCACAACCTATATAGTTAAGTCAATAAGCATTATTACATACCAACCAACGAAATATTCAACATTAAGCACAACCACATTTGTATTTCGTTAAGTACCCTTACAATTACATATGTGTAAAACAATACAAAGATATTACATTAAGTTCAGAAACTAGGGACACATGTATCTACAAACTAGACGATCAAACCCTAGATTTCTTGCATAATCAACATCATTCAACATTCATACAACCTAACTAACATCATATTAACATCTAAGAATCATCCATTTCATATAATCATCATCAATTTCAGATTAGGGTTCATCTTGAATCAAAATCTATGAACAACATGACAAGACATACCTTTAAACGTGTAGAATCAAGAATTGGACTTGTAAAACAACTTGTAACACTTGGAATTGACCAAAATCAACTTGTTTATGTGGGTTATGGATCAATTTCACAAGAATGAGGGTGGGGGTGGGGTTTCGGCCGCAAATGGGGTTTGGGAGGCTAGGGTTGGTTTAATTATGGTAATATTTGATTAAAAAGGTATTTACAAAATAACCCCTTTAATTATATTTTATAAAAACTAATCTTTCTAATACTTTTTAAATAGTTTTTAACTACTAAACACAAGTATTATTAACCAATAATAATAATCCTAAACATTTACAACAAGTCACACAACACACGAAATATATATTACACGTTGTCACGTTATCGCAAAAATTTATAAAACAAACATTTAAAATTCTATAAAATCATGAACCACAAAATCACAACTAATAATCAACCTTATTAATTTGATTATCATTTTTTATCATAGATTATTATTATTAAGTCACCAACGTTCAACGACAACTAGTGTGTGCTCACGAGACGTGTATGCAAGACTTAACGGAACTAACGGAGTTTGGTACAGATTATTACCGGATGTCACATTATCCCCATGTTAAAAGAATTTTCGTCCTGAAAATTGCGTTACATGGTTGTGTTACAACCCTGGTTTACTGCATTGGCATAACGAAATCGAGTGAGTTGTCACATCATCCCCATGTTGAAAGAAATTTCGTCCCCCCCGGCTGTTGCCGTCGTTTCGAATAGATGAGGATACTTGAGCTTCATCTGATCCTCGTGTTCCCACGTGAATTCCAGTCCACATTTTGAGTTCCAATGAACTTTGACTATAGGTATCTTTCTTTGCTTAAGAGTCTTGACCTCACGATCCATTACTTCAACGGGCTCTTCCAAAAAGCGTAATTGATCATCTACTTGTACTTCCTTGAGTGGTACAGGGTCTCGTCAGATAGGCACTTCTTTAGATTTGAAACGTGAAATACATTGTGAACGCCACTCAGTGACTCAGGCAAGTTCAGTCGATACGCCACCGGACCTATTCTTTCCAGAATCTCAAATGGTCCAACATATCTTGGATTAACTTGCCTCTCTTGCCAAACCGAATTACACCCTTCAACGTTGAAACTTTCAGCAAGACCTTGTCACTGATTTGAAACTCAAAAGGTTTCCGTCGTTTGTCTGCGTAACTCTTCTGTCTGTCTCGCGCCATAGCCATGTGGTTTCGTATCTGCACTATCTTCTCTGTGGTCTCATGTACCAATTCAGGACTAGTCAATTGACTATCACCAACTTCTGCCCAACAAACTGGTGATTTACACTTTCGCCCATATAATGCCTCAAATGGTGCTGCCTTGATGCTAGTATGATAACTATTATTGTAAGAAAATTCAACCAATGGTAAATCAGCTTCCCAATTATTCCCAAAGTCGATCACGCAAGCACGCAACATGTCTTCCAAAGTTTGAATGGTATGTTCACTCTGACCATCGGTCTGTGGATGGTAGGCAGTGCTCATGTCCAGACGTGTACCCAAAGATTTCTGTAGCGACTGCCAAAAATGGGATGTAAAATGAGCATCACGATCAGATATAATCGAGATCGGCACGCCATGCCTTGACACTACTTCCTTCAAGTAGATTCGAGTAAGCCTGTCCATTTTATCAGTCTCCTTGATCGCCAAGAAATGAGCTGACTTAGTGAGTCGGTCCATGTTTACCCATATCGTGCACAACCACTAGGAGTTCTGGGCAACTTAGTAATGAAGTCCATGGAGACTTGTTCCCACTTCCACAAGGGAATTTCAGGTTGTTGCAGTAACCCAGATGGTTTCTGGTATTCCATTTTAACCTTAGAACATGTTAGGCATTTGCTCACATATGTAGCTACATCTGCCTTCATGTTAGGCCACCAGTAGTGCGCCTTCAAGTCATGATACATCTTGTCAGAACCAGGATGTATGGATTACTTAGACTTGTGTGCTTCACTCATAACCAAGTCTCTTAGATTCCCATATAAAGGTACCCAAAGTCTATCCATGAATATCGTATTCCATCAGATTTGACTTCTAACTGTTTATCATCCCGCGTAAAGATTCGGATCTAACATTCTCACCTTTCAATGCTTCTGTCTAGGCTCCCTTAATTTGCTCGGGCAAGTGAGTGCTAATCGTCAATTGTAGGGCACACACTCATCGGGGTTTAGAGGTTTCCTTTCTACTCAAGGCATCGGCGACTGCATTCGCCTTTCCTGGTGGTATTCAATGGCACACTATAATCGTTTAATAATTCCACCCAGTTTCGTTGCCTCATATTAAGCTCTTTCTGCTCAAAGATATGCTGAAGACTCTTGTGATCGGTGTAAATTGTGCACTTGGTACCGTACAAATAGTGTCTCCAGATCTTCAAGGCAAAGACCACTGCTCCTAACTCCAAGTCATGAGTAGTGTAGTTCTTTTCATGCACCTTCAGTTGTCGCGAGGCATAAGCTATTACTTCGTCATGTTGCATCAGGACACAACCAAGTCCTTAGATAGAAGCATCACAATAAACCACAAAATCCTTACTTCCTTCAGGTAACACTAATATCGGTGCACTACAAAGTTTCTTCTTCAGCAATTGAAAAGCAGCTTCCTGACTCTCACCCCATTTATAGATTGTTCCTTTATGGGTCAAAGCTGTGAGAGGTTGAGCGATCTTTGAGAATCCCTTAATGAAACGCCGATAGTATCTTGCCAGACCAAGAAATTGCCTTATCTCACTAGGCGTCTTGAGTACCGACCAGTTCCTTATCGCCTCAATCTTTGCAAGATCCACATGTATTCCCTTTTCGTTAACAATGTGACCTAAAAATTACACCTCACGAATCCAGAAGTTGCACTTAGAAAATTTGGCGTACAGTTGTTCCTTTCTAAGTAGCTCCAAGATTAAACGTAGGTGTTCCTCATGTTCCTCCTTGGTCCTCGAATAAATCAATATGTCATCAATAAACACAATAACAAACTGATCAAGGTAGGATTTGCACACACGGTTCATGAGATCCATGAACACTGCCAGTGCATTTGTCAACCCAAAAGTCATGACCAAGAACTCGTAATGACCATAACGAGTATGGAACGTAGTTTTAGAGATGTCTTCCTCACGAACTCTTAGTTGTTGATAACCAAATCTCAAATCAATTTTCGAATAATAACTTGATCCCTGAAGCTGATCAAATAGATTGTCGATACAAGGTAAAGGGTATCGGTTCTTGACCGTGACCTTGTTCAATTCTCTGTAGTTGATGCACATCCGGAATGTACCATCTTTCTTCTTAACAAAGAGAACAGGTGCTCCCCACGATGATGAGCTCGGTCGAATAAACCATTTATCCAACAGCCCCTGAAGTTGTGTAGATAGTTCTTGCTGTTTGTTTAGTGCTAACCGGTAAGGTGCTCTCGCAATTGGAGCAGCTCCGGGAGTCAAATTGATCTGAAACTTGACTTGGCGATAAGGTGGTAGTCCAGGAAAATCCTCTGGAAACACCTCTGGAAAGTCACGTACCACCAGAATGTCTTCTATCATTTTTCATCATGTTGCTGGTTAGAGATGAGAGCTAATATGGCCAAGTGGCCCTTGCGTAGCCACTTCTGGGCCTTCATGAACGATATGATGCCTATCACAGCACCACTCTTCTCGCCCTTAACCGAAAGCGTTTCCCCATCTTCCATGGGAATACAATGACCTTCTCATGACAAATCACCTCTGCTTGCTTCTCGACAACCAGTCCATGCCTACGACCACATCGAAACTTCCAAGAGTAACAGGCATAAGGTCAATGTCAAAGGTATGACCAGCAAGTTCTATTTTGAATTCTTAAGGATATGCGTAACAGAGATTTTCTTACCATCAGCCAACTCTACAACGTACTTAGAGTCCAAGATAGAGGGCATATCACTTAAGAGACTACAAAACTTAGTCGAGATAAAACTCCTATCGGCTCCAGTGTCAAACAGTACAGAAGCAAAATGACCATTAACCGAATTTACCAGTAACAGTAGTAGGATCGTTTAGAGCTTCACCTGAACCCATGACAAAGGCTCTCCCTTTGGCTCCACCATTTTTGCCTCCATTGTTGTCACCATTACCACCATTGTTGTTATTGCCACCACTTCCATTTCCATTCCCATTTCTTTTCAGTTGAGGACATTTTTTCTTGAAATGCCCTTCCACACTCAAAGCAAACCTTTGGTGTTTCATGGGCTGCTAAGGCTATTTAGGTTGTGTGGCTGTTGAGTTTCTTCATGAGTTCTCCATGAAAATCCTTTGCCGTGTGTCCAACATTCCCACAACGCTGGCATCGGAAACTATCACACCTGCCAGTGTGGTGGTAGTTGCACCGATTGCACCTTGGATTTTTCCCCATGTATCCACTTGGTCCTTGAGATGTTGAAGATGATTGGTTGAAGTTGCGATTGTTATCAAACCGTCTATGTTGTTGATGTTGCTGAGGTTGATGTTGCTGGGGTTGATTTCCAGATGATAATCCCTTGCTAGCATTATTTTCCCACTTGCGTTTGTTGGCAGGCACGCTAACCACAACGCCCTGCTTGGGTAACTTCCCTTGCTCCATGGCTTGGTCAGTGAGCATGTGAGCTAGTCGTATCACCTGTTGAATAGTAGGGAGATTTGCAGCAGTCACCATACTCTGAATCTCCGGAACTAAACCACGCAAGTATAGCTCAATCCGTCGGCTCGGCGGGTTAACCATGCTAGGACAAAGTGTAGCTAGCTCATGTGACCTAGTAGTGTAGGCCTCGATGTTGGATCCATCCATCTTCAATTGCCAGAACTCAGCTTCCAGATTTTGAACTTCATCACGTGGATAGTATTCCGCGGTCATCATCGTCTTGAATTCCTCCCACGGCAGCGCATTTGCCATTGCCTGGCCAAGCATCTGCACTTGCGCATTCCACCATGTGAGTGTTGCACCTTCCAGTTTTCCTGTAGCGTACTTCACTTGATCCGGCACTAGGCAGTTGCATTTAGCGAAAACTGACTCAGTCTTCTCAAACCATCTTACAAGCCTACAGCTCCCTCGGCTCCACTGTAGGTATGCGGCTTACAGTCCATGAACGCTTTGTACGTGCATCCAGACGGTCATATATTCACGTGTCAGAGTAAAGGAATCAAACCGAAAGAATTAATCACCTAATGGAATATTCGTGTAAATGATGACTAGTGTCACCGTTTACCTCCAAACTGTGCATGCTATGTGTTCAATGCCGCTTGCACGTGTTGGTTTATTAACGCAGCAAGTTCAGCTGGGGTCATGTTCACGTTGCTGGCGCCACATCCACCGTCACGCCCTCGGCCACGTCCACGTCCTCTGCCTCTACCGTCCATTTTTCACTTTACAGTCACAAATACCATAATGAGTAACATCTAACATATTAATCCCATTGAAGTATAGTAAATAATAAGAAATAATGTACAGTCACAACCACAACATTTATAACCAAAATGATAACATATCATAAATAATTTGTAAGTAACTCACAAAATATTCAATCAATGTCAAAATTTAAGTTTTCAGTTGTGTGGGAAACAACCCTCCCACATAGGTTCAAGAAAGACGCTATGCAGTCAAAGTCATAAGAATAAAGAGAATCAATCGAACAAAGCTGATCCATCACTATCTCCACCGTCTAGGGCTTCTTCGGGTTCTTCCTCAAGGTCTTCATCGAGGTCTTCAGCAGGTGCAGGGTTGTCCTCGATCTGTAGTGCTCCGAGCTGTGCTTCCAATCTGGTTAGTCTGCTTTCGACGCCCACATGTGGAGCTCCTTCTCGCCTGTACGCTCGATAAGATCCATCACTCTACCAGCCATCTTGAAATTTACTTATAGACATCGACACCCGCTCCTCAATTATGGCCATCTTTAGCCATAATCGACACATATCATCCTTTAGTGTGGAGTTCTCATCAGTGAGCACTCCAACTCGTCGACGCTCAGTCTCAAGTTTCGCGGTCAATGCCGCCACGACCTACTCAAGGGTACATCCAAAGATGGGAGAGTGGGTGCTGCAGAAGTTGTTTCTGACCTAGTCCTAGGTCTAACAATGGCCGGCTTCGGAACACGCTCTCTCTGAATCATACGATCTATACAAGCCGGGTAATAACTCCAATCTCATGGGGGTCGCGTTCAGGTGGCACAAATGGTTGATCCCAGTCTATCTCACCACGAGGGTAAGGATGTCGCGGTCAGTCATACACTCGCTGAGGTACAAGTGGAGAGGACTCAGAACGAGCACGCCTTTTTCCCAAAACCCGGGATGATGATGCAGTGCTGCAGTGCATGTTATGTATATGCCAATGAGTACAGTAAAAGGATAAGTCAGGAGTAACTAACTATTTGTGTGCAGTTATAGACTTGTGTCTATACAACCTAGTTCCCTATAACCATGGCTCTGATACCAATGTGTCACACCCTCAAAATTCACATGCGGAGTTTTACCGTGAGGCATGTGAACAAACCAAGATCACAGTCTCTAGTTACTCAGAACGACACTATATGCCACATTCAAAACAAACCAACCAAAGTTTAAATGTTTAAAACCATGCAGAAGCGTTTTGTAAAATAAGACAAACCCAAAGTAAATAAATGCATAATATGGCAAAACACGCACCATCTCAATGTTTAAAACCCATATATAAAAGATAAACAAATGTGTCTATGAAATAAAGCCTTAGGATGCATGTTGGACCCGTGTTGTGCTCCTAATGGCAAGCTGAGTTAACGACCTGAGAATAGCATACTAAAAATGTCAACACAATGGTTGGTGAGTTTTTGTGTTTAACATAATGTTAACAGTTGTATAACATAAGAAGTGTATTGAATAAGATAGCTAGTCTATATTCACAAGTAATAACCATAGTGATTTCGCGATCTAAGTTGATTGTGTTGCGTTGTTGCCTCCTGTCACGACTTACCAGGTCGTGATGATGTTTGTGTTTAGGACAATATTGTACGCGTTTGACCTCGAGTCGCACAGGTGGGGCTCGTCACACCCAGTAATACTACCGAAGATTTCCCGCTAGTTACCATTATTAACGATCAGAAAGTGTGAGGACTTTTCAAGGTATTAAGCACTATGTTAATACATACACAACTTATATTAATAAAATAGCATTTCAGTACAAGTATGCTACCTCCCCTAGAAGAAGGTTTATAAAATAGAGACGCATGAACTCACCTGGTGTATAATGATAATGAATAAAGAGACTCATGATAGATGCAAAGACAACCCTTCAAAGGTTACCTAGAACACACAAGTACATAAGTACGTGTACACAGAAAACTTAACAACCCTAGGTTAACCTAGTTGACCCGTTTGACCCGTTGGTGACATATTAGATGAAATATTGTTTAATCATGCAAATCAACTTATCATACACGAATATCATGTAAGTTATCCACGTGCATCACATCATTCAACCCAAGTTCTACCTAGGTCATCATACCATATTAGATTATCATACACTCATGCAAATCTTAAATAATCATCATGCTCAAAAAATTATAATTACATCACATCAAACAATTCATACATGAAGTCTAATCATGCACTACATGCCATGTGAAGTCACTCACGACCTCACATCCTAAACCCTGCCAATCCTACTAAGTAGGAGCCTCAGATTTGCATGTGTGTATGACAATCATAACCATATTACTAGCATATATAGTGACAACCAAATTTCAAACCCAATCATGGTCTCCTAATCACTAATCATAATTCATTATCATGTATGATCATTAAAATCTATACTTTATACATGATCAACCAAGCATCCATACAACTCAATTACACCTTCTAACACAACAAACATCATCCACAATCATTCTAACATGATCTTAGCATCATAAGCATGCCCAAATCATCACATCCAAAGTTCTACAAAATAAAGTTTCCCTTTTGGGAAAGTAATACCAAAAGTGGTCAAGCATCCAATTCAACCATAATTTCAACAATTATATACCTAATCAATTTTATAGCATTCATTCCAACATGCTAATCACCTCCAAAACATCCAAATTCTCAACATCATATACAAAAGTTTCTACTTTTAGTAAGTCATGATCAATATCACAATTTCATGGATTTTCTTGTACAATCCAATTAAACTAACATCTAAGCATTACATCTAACATCTTAGCATCATCAAATCATGAATTCCAAGAACAAAAAGTTTTCTCTTATAGCAATGTATGAACTAGATGATCAAACCCTAGATTTCTTCACGTTAGATATAATATCTTATTGTTTCTACGTGCGTTCTCACTGATTGGATCGCCAATCAAATAGGATTCCGCACTATTTGGTTTGGTCTACACGTTAATTAGTTTGTATTTCGTTTGAAAACAAGATCCTAACAAGTGGTATCAGAGCTTTGGCTCTTGATTACGTGTGATTCAATCAATTTTGATACAAAGGTTGTGTTTTTTCACTAAAAACGCAATCTTTTTGTGTCAAAAGTTGTCTTGGACGTCCCCTGCTCATCAAGTTTTGGTTTCTACGGCATAAGGCGATTAGGGTTGGTGAAAATTCGGGTTTTTTTTACGGCTAAAACACGTTAAACCTAGAAATTTTCGAAAAACAGCAGCTTCAGTCGCTCGATTGACCCAATCGCACGACTGGACTTCATTCGCATCCCCAGACGTACGATTGAACTCAGCCGCATCTTCATTCGTACGACTAAGCCTACCGGTAGCATTGTTCATACGCATCAGTTTCACTCACACGACTGGACCAATCGCTTAGTTCAGCAGCACAATTAAACCAGTTGGATAGTTTCATTCGCATGGGTAGCCCATTCGCATTGCTCCATTCACACCAGTTAACAGATTGTTTAAGAGACATAAAGTTAATCGAGATGGAGGATCAGTTGTCAGCGTTTACAGCCGGGAAGGACTCACGGATTCAGAACTTAATGCTACTGGAGAGTGAGGTGGGGAATCATAATAAACCCCCGAAGCTTATAACATTAGATTAGTTTCTCCACTGGAAACAACGTTTTGAGATCTATCTCAATGGAGTGGATCCAAATATGTGGGAAGTTATTGAGACGGGATACAGTATGTCGGTGGGAGCAGATGGGGTGAAACTTACTCTAGGAGGAATGACTGATGCACAGAAAGTTAAATATAATGCTGAAAAGAGAGTATATGCATTGTTAACACAGTCTATCCCTAAGGACATTTTTCACCAATTCTCATAGAATAAACAAGCCAAGAAGTTATGTGATGAGCTGGAGAAAAGATATGATGGGAATGCTTCGTTGAAGGCAATTAAAACTAAGAACTGAAGAAAATTTTGACAACTTTTCATCGATGGGAAAAGAGAGTTTAGATGATGTCATTGATAGATTCTACCATTTGATGAGCGAGCTGCACACACATGGTGTCACAACTACCATGGAAGATAAAGTGTCAAATTTTGCTGATGGGTTGCCAGAAAGTTGGGTCTTTTGTGTCAAATCTGAGACAGATTGGATTGCTATCAAAGTTGGACATCAATGATTTCATACTAAAGCTGCGAGAAGAAGCACTAGGATGAAGTATCGATCTCAGAAGTCTTCGTACACTCAGAATCCAGCTTTGTACAATGCCACTCCTCAAGTTAAGACATCTAGAGCACCTCTTCAGACTGCTTTTATGTCAAGCTCATCTGGTCCTTCACAAGTCTCTCCTTCAGGATCAGAAACGTCAGGGTCTTCTAGTACCCAATATATCGGATCCGAAGCAATGCTACCAGACTGAAGACTGAGAATCTTGGAAACATGACAGTAGAAGTAGCTCAAGAGCACATGGATCTCTTGGCAGCAGTGGTCCATTCCTATGATGGACTCATTGCTGGAAAAATTGGAAACTGCCATCTGGCAGATGAGGACTACGAGCAGGTTGATGAGACTGAACTGGAAAGGATGGATATTATGTGGGCCTTAGCAAGTGCTGTCCCTAGAGCAAAGAAGTTCGTGAAGAAGACCGGACAAAACTTGGTTGCTACTAAGGACACTACTTTTGGTTTTGACAAGAGAAAGGTGACCTGCTTCAACTGTGGAGAAAAGGGGCACTTCAAAAGAGAATGTGTGAAGCCAAAGAAGACTGGAAACGGGAATCCATTCTCGTCCTTCACTCGTCAAGACAAGCAAGCTAGCAGTTCTACATCATCAGGAAAGGATCCAAAAGCTTTGACCGCCCATGATGATGAAGGACAGGACTGGAGCTTTAGGTTTGTATCTCCGGGAGAATCCAATATGACGAGTGTGGATGACTTAGATGATGATTCCGCAAGTGAAAGAGATATAGGAGTTGAGATAGCGATGTCACATAGTGAAGAAACTACAACAGAGGTCAGCTACAAGCCTGAAGAAGGGACGTCTACAACAAAGAAAGAATCACCAGAACCAGAGACATCTGATGCTGCACTGATGACTACTTCATCAGAACCTCCTTAGGTAAGTTCTACTGACCAACTTTTCAAAAATCATGCTTGTTCTGACTATGATAAATTTAAAGAAAGCATAGATCAGAAATTTGCTAGGTTGTTAGATCATAATGATAGCCTAGTAAAGGATTTGAAACTGTGCACTGAGGCAAATAGAGTTTTAAAACAAAATGAGCATAGTTAAAAAGAAAAGGTAGACCTGTTGAATAAACAGCTTACGGAAACTGAAGTAGTAGCATTTAACCAAGCTAATGACATTAGGTACTATCTTAACTCTCTAGAAGACACTAAGAAACAAAAAGCAGTCTTAGAAGTAGAAGTTAACTCTTTAAAGCAAAAACTACACAGTTGGACAAGTTCATCTCATATTGTCCAACACTTAGTGAGAGAGCGTAACAATGGGGAGGGCTTGGGCTATAAAGTAGTTCCACCACCCCCTGAGACCTTGATAAACACTAAGTGTAAACCAATAAGTAACAATCCCATCAAGGATCATGTGGTGTCTACTCCTCTTGTAAGTGATCCAAATTCCTCAGGTTCTTCAACTGAATTTGGAACAAAACAAAAGGAGGCCACTTCAAAGGCAAAGGGTAAAATGCCTTGTGTTAATCTGGAAAAAGAATTTGAAAAGGCTAATATAAAGTCAGGGTTAAACAAAGTCAAATCTGAACCTAAAAAGACTGTAACTGTTAACCTTACACAAGTCCCACGTCAAAGTCTAGTTAACCAAAATAGAAAATTGTTAAGAATGTCAAAACAGTTAAGTTTGCTAAACAACATCATACATCAAAAGAAGTAGAGTCAAAACCCAAACAAAATGATGTCACTAGGATGTCACACACATCTCCACAACAAAAGTTTAATCATAAAGTTGATAGCAGGTCATGCTACAACTGTGGAGAGTGTGGACACATTGCTTTCTTTTGTCCTTACTTTCAAACACCTAGGAAGAAAATGAACTTCAGAACTCAAAACCTAGGTCTTCTAAGAGTTCTTTAACTCCACCTAGAAGAACTAGTGAACCCAAAGTTCAACCCATTAGCCAGTCGTCTGTTTATCACAAACAGGCCTTACACAAATCTGGCTTATGGAAAGAAAAGTCATCCTCTGTGTCTGATAATGATGACAAGAAGGCACCTGAGCTACACTCACCCTCTAAGGGTCAATGGGTTGAATTCATGATATGTGATGCATCTAGGAAACCCAAGCCAGTAAAGGCTTGGGTTCCTAACCTTAACTAATGCTTTAAATTGTATGTGCAGGGTGTTCTCTACAATGCCGAAAACAACACGTGGATTGTTGATAGCGGAGCATCCAGGCACATGATAGGAAACAGGGCTCTTTTATCAAACGTCAAACAAATAAAAGGCGGGCATGTTTCGTTTGCTGGTAACAAAGGAGGTTATATCACAGCTCAGGGAGAGGTTGGAAATCAGAAAGTTAAATTTGACAAAGTGAACTACGTTCAACAACTTCAAAACAACTTACTCTCTGTTTCCCAAATATGTGACAAAGGGTTTAAAGTCATATTTGACAACAAGAAGTGTTACGTCCTAAAGAAAGACTATGTGATTCCGGAGGACCAAGTTCTGATGACAGCTTCAAGATATAAAGACCTTTATGTTTTGGATCTCTCAACGGCTTCTACAATGGATCATGAAGTTCAGTGCTTCCTATCAAAAGCTACTGAGAAGGACTCCATTTCCTGGCATAGGAGAATGGGACACATAAATCAACGGAAGATGAACCACTTGATTCAGAAGGATCTAGTGAGAGGTGTTAACGTCAAAAATTTCCAACTTCCTGATTTCTGTGTAGCATGTAAGAAAGGCAAATAGACAAAGAAGACTCATAAGGAAAAGAAAGTTCATTCTATCGAGCTTCCTCTTGAACTTCTTCACATGGATCTGTTTGGTCCAGTCAGTACAAAGAGCATTGCAGGTGACCTGTACTGTTATGTGGTTACTGATGACTACTCAAGATTCTCTTGGGTAATGTTTTTGAAGTCCAAGTCAGAAATATTTGAGTCATTCAAAGAATTAGTAACCACACTGGAATCTCCTACAAGCTGAAGGTAAGACAGGTATGCTCAGACAACGGGACTGAATTTAAGAATCAGTAGATGGAGGCTTACTGCAAGGAAAAGGGAATTGTGCACAAGTTCACCTCTGCCTACATGCCTCAGATGAATGGTGTTGCTGAGAGAAAGAATAGAAGCTTGATAGAGACAGCACGGACAATGCTAGCAGACTCGAAACTGCCTATCCAATTCTGGAATGAGGCAGTAGCTAATGCATGTTATACATTAAATCGAGTCCCGGTAGTCACGCGCCATGGCAAGACATGTTACGAATTACTACAACGACGTAAACCTAATCTGGAGTATCTCGAACCATTTGGCACGCCGTGCACACTTCTGAAGAAAACTCAAGAAGAAAATTTAGCGAGAAGACTGATGAAGGGATCTTCTTAGGATACAACATACCGAATAAGAGAGTTTACAACAACTCAACGGGTTTAGTAGAAGTGTGGTGTAATGTTGATGTTCAGAGATATACCACACCCCTTACTGGAAAAGGACCCGCTTACTTTTTCGACTATGATGGATTCTTCAAGTCCTTTAACATCCCTATCTCCCCTTCTGATGACGAGTTAGCTACACGAATGATGTATGATATCTTGAATACACCATATCGTGATCTAACATCATCGAGCTCACAGGGAGAATCATCTCATCACTCAGGGGGAGCACTAGAAGACAGTGACTCCTCCTCAGAAGATGAATCTACAGAGGAAGACCAGAACAATTAGGAGACACAGGTACCAATTCCTGCAAGTCCACAAACATCTAACAGTGATGCTTCTTTGACTTCGGATCCTCAAACTCCTTCTACCTCAGATGCAAAACCAAATGTTCATAATCTTGGCTCTGAGGTAGTTGTTCCTACCACTCCAGGATCACATCTAAATGTCTATCATCCCCTGGAAAATTTCATTGGGGATGTCGGATCAGGAGTGCAGACCAGAAATCAGCTGTACTCAGCTCATTATGCCTCGATAATGGAAAAAGGATACATTCACGATGGTGCTTATCGGTGTTTTGTCTCGTAGTTTGAGCCAAAATACGTCAGTGAAGCACTGAATGATGAGGCATGGGTGAGTGCTATGCAAGAGGAACTTCTTCAATTCAAGAAGTTAGGTGTATGGACACTGGTAGATAGACCTAAAGGTGCTAAGGTCATCGGCACCAAATGAGTCTTGAAATGCAAGAAGGATGATCAAGGAGTCATTATCAGGAACAAAGCTCGACTGGTAGTTCAAGGATTTCGACAAGTCGAGGGGATTAATTATAATGAAGTGTTTGCACCCGTGGCCAGGATGGAAGCCATCCGTATCTTCCTTGCCTATGCATCGTATATGAAGATCAAAGTCTATCAATTAGATGTGAAGAGTGCATTCCTTCATGATGAAATTCGAGAGACAGTTTATGTTAGTCAACCCGAGGGATTTGAAGATCCTTATCATTGGGACAGAGTTTACAAACTTGACAAGGCCTTATATGGGCTTCATCAGGCTCCAAGAGCCTGGTATAAGAAACTCTCAACTCATCTTGTGAACCACGGTTTTCGCAGGGGAGTCATTGACTGCACACTGTTTATCAAAGAAAAGGATGGAGATTTACTGCTAGCACAGATATATGTCGATGACCTAATCTTCGGTTCAAAGAACGAAGAGTTATGCAAAGAATTTGAAGCAGTAATGAAGGCAGAGTTCGAGATGAGTACCATGGGGGAAATGAAATTTTTTCTCGGGTTACAAGTGGATCAAACACCCAAAGGGATTTTTCTACATCAGACCAAGTATGTGGGAGACATTCTCAGTCGGTTTGACATGGAGAATGCCTCTGCAGCTAGGACTCCACTTGCTACAAACCATGATATAGCACCTGATGAAAATGGAGATCTGGTAGATGCAACAATGTACCGAGGGATGATTGGATCTCTCATGTACCTTACTGCCTCTAGACCTAATATCATGTATGCTACATGTCTATGTTCTGGATATCAGGCTAAACCAAGGTTAACCATCTGATTGGGGTCAAGAGAATATTTCGTTATCTGAAGGGCACACCCACACTTGGGTTGTGGTATCCTCATGATGATGACTTTGAGCTCACGGCGTACAGTGACTTGGATTACAGGGGCTGCAAGATGAATTACAAGTCTACATCAGCAGGTGTCAATTCTTTGGGAGGAGATTAGTGACCTGGCAATGTAAGAAGCAGACCTCGGTTGCGTTGTCAACCTGTGAAGCCGAATAGGTTGCCGCTGCAAGTCGCTGTTCTTAAATCATTTGGATTCAACAGCAAATGCGGGACTACGGTTTAAATTTCTCTTCTACTCCTATTTATGTTGATAACTCGGCTGCAATTGCAGTCACTAAAAATCCAGTACAACATCCTAAGACCAAACACATCGGTATAAAATATCATTTTATACGGGACTGTTTTGAAAGAATTTAATCGATGTGGTAAAAATAAATACAGATTTTCAACGCGCTGACCTCTATACAAAAGATTTTGACAAACCACGTTTTCTATATCTTTTAGAGTCAACGGCGTTAAAAGAAAAGTGATGTTATTCCTGATGATGATCATGTGTAGTCCGATACAATTTAGTCTATTTTTGGTTTTATTTTATTTAGTTATTCTATTTTGTTTTAAATTAATTCAGGTTATTTAGCTGTTTATTAAAATCCTAAAATATGTAAATCGGTTATGATTCTAGAATTTTAGGGGGAGAATAGGTCACCAGTAACATTATTAAAAAAAAGAGAAGGAGAGGCTAGCTGACAGAAGGTAGATCGTATCTGTGATACTGATTCAAATACTTTGGAATATGATAGTACACAGGTACAAACTATTTGGGACTTTAAAATTCAAAATTGAAAAGGATGCGAAATTCAAGTATAAGTCTGTGTAGTCTGAGCAATATAACAGGAAATATGATAGATAAGCTAGCTACTACTAAGGTAACACAAAGAAAGTAGACCTAGAGGTTGCTAGACCACAGATGATATGTCGATAGATTCAACAATAGATGACTAGACCTTTTTGGTGATCTCAAGATTAAACTAAAATGTTTGACTAGTTGTGGGCAACACCTTATCCCTGGTTAACACAATCAACAAGATTCCAATAAGGGGTGACGAGCAAAATAAACGCCACAAAAGTGTGAGTAAGACCAAAGCATGAGCAAAAGCACATAAAAAAATGAAAATACAATCAAACTGATGGCCGATGTTGTTGGGGAGATCTGTGCAAAAAGAAGAAAAGTTGCTCAAACAAGAAGATAGGTTATGTGCCTCTCTGCTGTGCGGTGGCACTAACCTGAGGATAAGCATAACCTATATATTCTAGAACTCATTGTTGTTTGCTGCCTCTCTGCTGTGCGATGGTACTGACCTGAGGATAGGCTTCTCCTTGAATGTTCTAAGAATAGTCTCTTCTTGCATTCTACCCTTAGACCGCTCAAAAATCTCCTGAGGAATGTTGATTACCACATGAGTGTGGGATCCACAAATGCTTGTTGAAACAAACAAACCTTAAAACGATCACCAATTGTGTTGAAAATCTGTGTATGGATTTAAAAGGACAAGTATATGGACAATCGCTGTGGCTACAATTCTTGAAAGTTCAAATCAATGTGAGGACCTAATAGTACTAGTATAATTTCCTAAATTTGCTAAATGACTCTAGATGAATAACAAAGTAAGAGCATCAAGGTATTAACTAACTTGTCCCAAATAATCTGACTTGTCTGTATGATTCCAAAATTGATTTGGTCCAGTTATGGTCAAACTAAATAGAAGCTGCCTATTCCAAAAGCGAATCTAGTAGATTTCTATCTTCGGATTTACCTCTCACAAAAGGTTAAAACCAAGTTTAATTTTTTTTACTTTAGCTTAATTTTCATTTATTTAGTCATTTCAGTTTAATTGTTGTCGGACTACATCTTGGAATTCAGTAAGGTTTTAATTCACCTAAAAGGGTCATGTCTGAGATGACCACATGTGTCTTCAAAAGATAAATGGGTCACGTCTAGGTGATCAAAAAGTGTTTCAAGATAAAAAGATCATGTCTGAGATGATCAAATGTGCATAATGTAATTCTAAGCTTAAAGAAGGTTTAAATGGCAAATGGCTGCTCAGAGTGAAGAGATTGCCTAACTCCAAGAGCACAGAGTCATATCAGAAAAGAAGATTGAGGAGTTGGAGGATGCTAAAAAGTCTATCATGCTCAAGCTCAAAGGAACTAAAGATGAGCCTTTGAAGATAAAGGAAGGAGATGGTGATGAGGGTGTAGATGATGATGAGGATAAAGATGAAGAGAGTGATGATGATGAAGGGGATGAGGAAGAAAGAACAGAGGCCAGGCAGGAGGATGATGATGATGAAGGAGGAGATGCAGCTGCATCAGCCTCAGCTCAGGTCAAGAAAGAAGATCAAAGAGAAATCAAGACCAACGAGCTTCCTCTTCTGCCTCACCAAGTGATGATCCAGCGATTCAAGATAAAAGTAATGATTAGATGATTATGTATTTGATATCCTTTGTACTTGAATCATGTATTAAACTTATGCATTTGATGTTTATATTAAGATTAATGTATTTCTGTCTTGATTATTAACTAATGTTTGACGTGTTACATGTTTACAACAAGCAGATCCAAACTTTCAAAGGGACAAATTTGATGTTGCTCCCCTTCATCAAATCAAGACTCAATTGAATATGATTCTTGATCTGCAAGGGATCGTCAGGAGATCTGTGAGCTATACCCCTGAAGAAGGGGAAATAATTCATGATCTTTCAAATGAGCAACTGGCCGAAATGTTCGAGCTGAACCCAGATGAGATCATTAAAGATGCACCAACTTGTGAGTCTATCAGTGAAGAAGAGCTAAATGACATTGATAAGATAGAGATAGAAGACATCACAGTAGAGCACTATCCTCAGTACGTTGACAACAAGGGAAATGTGGTCCCCAATCTGGGTGAATCCCTAGTCAGTGATACATTTGAGGTATTGGATCAGATGGAGCAGGAGTCTGAGAAGATTGAAGGAAAAGCCCAAGCCTCAAACGATGATGTTGATATCAGAAAGGCAGAATGGGCTGCTTGTTTCGAAGAAATCCGAGCCCAACGCGCAGCTCCTAAACAGAATGTCTACACCAAACTCTATAGAGTGAAGAAACATCATAAGGTGTCTGGCAGGATTATTGCGTGGGCACATTTCGAGGATCTAAATGTTTATGCAATAAAGAGGGAAAATGGCATAGAGTACTTTAGATTTCCACATGATCTAAAGACTCTACCTGGTTTTGAGCTCAACCAGCTGGTGAAATTGAAGTTATTATATGCTGACCCAAGGAAGATGTCAGGCTGGTTTGAGGCTGCCCTAATGAAAGAGTACCACACCAGGTGGATCAACTTCAAACCTCAACAACCTACGAGGTATATCAGACGATCCGAAGTTGACTCCATCACTGGTAAGCCCAAGATAGTGCTGAAGTGGAGTCCCCCAATAACAATGTCTAGAATCCCTCTCAGGGAAATGCCACAGGACTTCACTCCACACTTTAAGTGGTGGTACTATGATTGGAGAACCGGGGAGGCGGTCATAGTTCTAAATAAAGAGGGACAAATGGATACCATCAGGGTGTTTGACCCAATGTGGCTCACTAACTTGTCTGATAATGATGTCTACACATTATACAAGTGGCCACTATTCTATGACACGTAAGATATTGTACAAGCCCTCCAATTCCAAAATGTCATAAGACTCTGCTTTGCGTTCGAGATACTTGCAGGAGTCACAAGAGAGGAAAAGTACAAGAAGTATGAAGAGGTGATGTAGAAGGTAAGACATTAGATAGATCTAGGTCCAAGGGGGAGTTTGTTGATACATATATGTACCTAGATCCTGATCTGAATGTAATATGTCTTACACTTATGTAACTATTGGGTACTTAATGAAATACAAATATTTGGTTGTGTTTATAATGTTTAAATATTTCATTAATGAGTTGATTAACGCATATTGACGTAATTATATAGGTTTGTGATTGTTTGAAGTGTTATGCATAATGTTATAATGTTAAATACACTCAAACTTGGTGAAGTGAAGTTCTCATGCGTCCGAATGGCCATGCGACTAAGTGTTCATGCGCCTAAATAGTCCATACGCCTGAACAACTTCATGCGTCTAACTCAGTCGCACGACTGAAAGCTCTGTCGCATGACTGAAAGCTCTGTCGTGCGAATGGATTAAACGCATGGATCAATCGCACGACTGAACCATGCTAATGGTTCAGTCGCCCGAATGAGCAACCTTAACCTATAAATACCACTTAATACGTGGAAAAATGTAACAATTAAGGAGCATTCATTCCTATTCAATTCTAGATGTATCTTAGCTGTCCAGAAGCCTCCAAGTTCATACTCCAAGTTCACAGAACGTTGCTGATCGATTCTCAATCGATTCTTCACGTTAGATACAATATCTTATTGTTTCTACATGCGTTCTCACTTATTGGATCGCCAATCAAATAGGATTCCGCACTATTTGGTTTGGTCTACACGTTAATTAGTTTGTATTTCGTTTGAAAACAAGATCCTAACAATTTCGCAAGAATGAGGGTGGCGATGGGGGTTTCGGCTGCAAATGGGGTTTGGGAGGCTAGGGTTAGGTTAATTATGGTAATATTTGATTAAAAGGTATTTACAAAATAACCCCTTTAATTATATTTTATAGAAACTAATCTTTCTAATACTTTTTAAATAGTTTTTAACTACTAAACACAAGTATTATTAACCAATGACAATAATCCTAAACATTTACAACAAGGCACACAACACACGAAATATATATTACACGTTGTCGCGTTATCGCATAAAATTTATAAAACAAACATTTAAAATTCTAGAAAATCATGAATCACATAATCACAACTAATAATCAACCTTATTAATTTGATTATCATTGTTTATCATAGATTATTATTATTAAGTCACCGACGTTCAATGACAACTAGTGTGTGCTCACGACACGTGTATGCAAGACTTAACGGAACTAACAGAGTTTGGTCACGGAAAATTACCGGATGTCACATTGTGACACCCTACACATATTTCACATCGGCCATGGACAGGAGAGATTCCTGGTTCATAAGGAATGTCTAGCCTCTAACATTAACAACACGTTTTGGGCGTATTAGCTGTGGATGAGAGGAGAACTTCACAGTTAAGCGTGCTCAGGTGGGAGCAATCCAGGGATGGGTGACTTCCCTGGTAAGTTTTCACCCGGGAAACCAAAAGCAAATCGGTGAGCTTCTCATAGGAAAAGCGGATAATATTGTTGGTGTGAGGGGCCGGGTGTTACAAACATACTTGATTGAAACGATAGTTGTCGATGAGCAGGTAACAAACAATTAACAAAAGTTAGGGATAATCAATATCAAGGGTTGGTCTATATTTAAAAAGTCCTATGTTTACTCAAGGCTACTTATATGTTGCGTTGTCCAAGACTAAAAGTAGAGATGGTTTGAAACTTCTACTTTTTGATAAGGACGGGAAGCTTACATCCATAACAAAAAATGTGGTCTACAAAGACGCTTTTTGCAATTTGTAATTGACTTTTTAATTTTCATTTGTATAACTATTAATCAAGACTATTTTAATTCTACATTTATGAAATTTCCATGTTTATTCGTATAATATTATTATTCGCATCCCGTGTGTCACACGGGTTTATATGCTAGTTGGACAAGATAAACATACCTGACTATTATATCTATATTATGGTGTTGTTTGTTTTTTCTACAATAAAATGTCTGTAGTATGCGGACTACATTTGCAGGAGAAGAAGATGACCAAACATTTGTCGTCTACAAGAAAAAACTGTTTGTTTTTTAATATTTGCACACTGCTTAAATATTATGTAATTAAGATAAACCTATTTTTTAAACTTTAAAATGTATTTCAACATTTAAATTTAAATAAAAAAATTATTTTACAAAACAAAATAAAATAAGTTAAGAGGGGGAAGGGAGGAGGCGACGCTGAGAAAGGAGGAGGGAGGAAGGGAGTCGGCTAAGAGGGAAGGAAGGAGGGAGGAGGCAACGATTGAGAGGAGACGAGGGAGGAGGAAGCTAGGCAGTTGAGAAGGGAGGAGGGAGGAGGTGGAGGTTAGGCGGCGGTAGCGAGGAGGAGGTGAAGGGAAGATAACCGATGAAAATGAGGCTTGGGAATGAAATGATATCAGATGGTTTTTAGGGTTTTTTTAAATGGGGGAAGATGTTAGAAGAGGTGTGAGGAGAGTGGGCAATATCTTCCCGAAGAAGAGGTGAGGATAACTTTTTCTAATGAAAGGTATTTCAGAACTCAAACAGTCTGCCCTTTCAAAACGTGTTCTCGCGTTTACATGCGCGCATATGAAGAGGTAGGGAAGAGTTTTTTTAGAAAAACAAACTATCTCTTATGTCTCTTTAAAAATAATAAACTAATTTAATTTATTATAGTTGATCTCCATCAAAATCTCCCCTTGTGATCTTGCTTCCACCCTCTAGATGTCTTTTTCATCTAATAACTTCATAATCGGTATTGTATTTGCTTTCACATTAAACTCCATGTTTTAAAACTTAACATGGTTTAGGAACGTATACTTAAAGTTACATAATTATTAAGGTTTAATCAAATGAATTATAAATATAACATAACTTAGACAACTACTCTAATACACCAAAACCAAAACATGAGGTTCGATTTTGAAATATATCCCAATCGTAACCAACCCATGCTAACGTTATTATAACCACTAAATACCAATTCGGATCAAAAAATTTTCCAACCCACTTTCACTTGGCTTTATTGGTTGACTTTTGAAGTGGAGGAATCTTTCCAACTTTATCCACCGATATATAATTAAAATGTTTATATAAATTTACTTTAGCTAGTTGGTTGTATCTTTTCTAATAAAGTAAAAAAAAAAAAAATTTGTCATATGTCATCGCCCGTCTCCTTCATTTGGTCACAACAGTTTTTGACATGAATGACGCTAATTCTTTTAATGGTTGACGTACTTATTTTTAACAATTTCGTTTTTACTATTGACATGCTTATCTTATCAATATTTTGACATAAATGACGTTAGTTTTTTTTGTAATTAGGTCATAATACTAGAAGTCTATCATATTCACTATAGAAAAAATACACGTTTATTCTTCATACCCGAAGTCTATCCAAGCAAGTTTTCCCAACTATTTTGTTGCTCTGATGCATTTCAAGATACTCTTGGTACTTCATCGGAATATACTCCTTGTACTGCATCAGAATATACTCCGGCTTGCATCCTTCTTCCGTCACCAACTTATAAGCCGGCTCCACCACCGCGTCCAATGATGGTCCATTCGCTAGTACAAACAGATAATCTTGTGACCACATTATTCACCATTGCACGATGCTCCACACTCTTATACTTCCCATTACTAAAAACCTACTACGAAAAAGATAAACCATTATTAACACCGCTAACATCCTTATCATACCATGGAATGAGATTTATACGATTCAGTTTTAACAGTCACACCAATGGTCTAAAGAACTAGTTGCATAAGATGCATATTTATTTATCGATTTTCCTTATTTAGACTATGCAATCATCAATCATTTTAAATATCAACAATCTTTATCATAAAAAAACTTAAAACAACCAATCGGTTAAGGGAACTCACCCTTTGTTATTTTTATTTTAGAACTGTAGTTAGTACTTTGGCTAAAAAATATCGTTAAAACAGTTGTATCAGACTGTAAACACCCTAGATCCAACAAAGGCATGTATACATACTTGAAGTTGATCTCCAGTATTGACAAAAAACGAGTTTGGAAGATCGTTGTTCACATTGACCCATTTTCCCTTGTGCTTGATTTGAAGTCCGCCTACGCCATTGTTGATTAGGAGTGTGAACAAGCCGTGGTCCGAATGAGGGGGCAACCCGATTGCAAGTTCGGGTTGTGGGCAAGGAGGATAAAGATTGACCACAAATATTTGCAAACCAGATTCCAATTTCAAAGCTTTTTTCATATAAGATTCGTCGAGTCCTAAGCTTGATGATATGCCACTAAGCAACCCTTTTACTACTTCTCTAGTTCTCTTCGAGTACTCAAATAAAATTTCCCTGTAACATAAATATCTTATTTTGTATTAATGTTTATAATTTAAATGTATTAAAACCAAATAAGTTATTTAACCGACCACACTACTGGTTCATAGTTAGGAATAGTTGGACTAGAATAAAAACCAAATGGAGTTGTAAGTAACATTTAAAGATATTTATATATCACGTGATATTTGAATAGTATATGTTGTTTATATTTATAGAATACAGAAAAATATATTGTTTAAGAAATAAAATAATAAAAAAAGACTGATATAAGAAAAGAAAAAATACTTTTATACAACATTAATATCTTACTAGGTTTACTTGAAGTTGGTCTATATATATCATGAACCGATTCACCGATTAAACGGGTAGTGTCGGTTCACCCATTCAACCGGACCTAGTTAGTATTCTGGTTAAGTGGCCTAGCTGGTGTGGTGTGATTTTAACCATCACCTAAAACTTTAGGGTTTGTTGGGGTCAAACGATCCTTGTTAAGCGGCTCGGATTGGATTTAGTTAAGCAAAGTCCAACCGCGAGCACCAGTAAGATGATCGTTCAATAACCAGTTTAATAATAAAAAGATTGACACAATCAAAAACAACAATCACCTGAAACCTAAGGGCTTGTTTGGGCAGTGAAACTCCGGGTGTATAATAATTTTAAGATAATCCCTCCAGTACAAGATTTCATCCTTCTTAGAATTATAACTTGTTCCATACCTGATCGGATCAAGCATACTCTTTTCTTCAAACTCCTCCTTCTCTTCATCCGTCATATCGAAAAACTCCTTCGACTTTCAATAAGCATGCTCATCAAACTCTCAGGGACAACATGATTAATCACCTAAACAATTTAACACGCCATTAAAAAGCTTAAAAACAAGCTGCATCGATATCGTTTTAATGACTGATTCAATAAAGCAGCAAGTACCTGAAAAAAGCCCCAATCTTTACACGCGATATCAAGTTCTTGGACCATTTGGGACCGTAGATCAGGATCAGCAGAAGTGAGTAGGGAGAAATCAATGGTGGGCATTGCATCTTGAAGAATTGAAGCTTGGGGCCCGGGTGAGTTTACTGAGTAAGCGTAAACAGAAGGAATGGTCTTGAGATTAGGCGATTCGGCTAATGCTTTAACAGACTTCATCTTCAAAGGCTCAACACAAGTTGCTAACGTACAAACATATATATTATGATCAGATCATCTGGTGGATTCATGTGTGCTTCAGTGGGGACATATAGGCACCCACTCAACCTTATAATTGCTTTGTTAATTATTATTTAGTATATCCTTAAAGTTAATAGGCAACCTTCTTATTTCTTTAGGGCCCCTAAGCTTTATTTTCTCAAGCACAGTTACAATCCTCCTGTACAGTATATTGAATTAATGATACTCTTTATTTGGGTTCAGGTTTGTATAATATAGTAATGTTGAAATCACATATTTGATATTTTGATTGCTTGAAATAAGATATTTTTAATGCTATTGTGTTTTCAAAAGTATCTCATCCGGTCATATTTTAGTTGATATAATAAAAAATGAATTTTGGATCATCTTTAGGATCAAATATATCTGTTTTCAACTCGTATAATGTATTTTTAAGTTTGGTACATCAAAGTTAATAAGATGGTACAGTTTTAATCGATCTTAATTGTTGCATCACCAACTTAATTGTTCTTCTAGCTTCATTACTTGTAGTTATATGAGGACCAAGACATCATGTTTATGATTTTGGAAGTTGTATATTACGCATTGCTCCTGGTATGGTGGCACCGTAGCTACTGACCAAAGAAATAATAGTAATATTATTATATAGTTTTACCATTTATAAATCCAACATTTGAGAAATGTTTTTCGGCGGTGAAGATTGTAAATACATATTTTAGCAATCGAATTTGGAATATGCATTTTGTTTTAATACATCTGGTTAAGTTTATGGTCTAAATTCTAGTGAAGTTTATTTTCGTATCTTTTGCCTACAGTGCATAAAAATCTTGGATCCTTCATCAGATGGATGAAATGTGCACCATGAGATGCCAATGCGATGATCATCTTCACAACCAATCACATATTGTATGATCATGTACGAACAAATGGTCCCTCATCAGAGATGAAGCCAAAATGAAATACAAGACTCTTAAATATCAATACTAATTGCTATAATTTGTGTGTACAAACGTAAAAAAAGTTAGAAATTCCCCAAGAATCTTAAAATTCAAAATCACTGACTTCATATTTTGCTAGTGATTTAGCTTTGCTTAAAATTATAGCATCATTATCGATGTTCTCAACCTTAAACCAAGCTTCTCTTACATCTACATGTTGAGATCTAATAGCGCATGAATTTCCCAATGGAGTGGTAGACTTTAACTTAAGAGTAAACCCTTTAACATTGTCTTTCGAAATATGCCATCTATTAGTAGAATTGGCATAGATGATACAAATCTATTGTATGACTCCAAAAAACTCTCTAGATTTAGTATAGTGTTGGACATGTAACATGATGCAGGATTAGGACTATAATAACCACATGCACTATAAAAAAACTATAGGATTTATATCTAAGAAACTCCTTTGATCTTCATGATGTTTTTATTTCATGTTTGATCTATTATCATAGCCTTGAGCACGTATATCATTAATATCAAGGCAAAGAGACTTTAATTCCTTAAGTTAAACATCATAAAGTCCTTTATCAAGGCAAAGAGACTTTAATTCCTTAAGTTAAACATCAAAAAGTCCTTTACCAATGGTATCATCACCAATTAAAAAAACCTACAAAAGATTCCTCAACACATATAGAATTAAAGTTGAAATTAACATACCTCACATTTAACGACATTTATTTTTGGTCACTTGTATCGGGATGTAAATAAGTATGATGGAATCATATACTTGTTATAGGGGGTGCAACCAAGTTTCCAAGTTTATATACTTGACCCTATCAATGTCAAATCTCATTTTGGACATGTCTTAACTAAATCATTAATCAGGTTAGGATTAAGTCCATCCTAATTTACCGGATAAAAAGTATTAATATTAGGATTAGCATTAGCATCCACATCATCTTCATCCACATATTAACATTAACATCATATTCATGTACATTAGCTTCATTAGTATTAACTTCATGATCTTCATTCACATTAGCATCAACATTATCTATATCTACATTAGCATCATCCACATTAACATTAACGTAATATTCATCCACATTAGCATCAACATTAATAAAATATAGAACTTTGAGGTTGTTTATGTAAGAATTTATACATATATTCCCTCTTGAGACTTTTTTATCTTCTCGAATTTCCTCTTATACTTTTGACTACCGGATATGTATATCGATTTAAGAGGTGTGATTTCTATTAAAAAAACTCAAAAGCATCAAAATTTCAATTTTAAACATGTAACTAGGTATATTTCATCTTGTCGTTGCATAAAGCATTTAAGCATCAAAGTGTCAATCGGTTAAAAATGATGATAAAATAGGAAACTTTCATCTTGGTCTTGCATAAAACATCAAATATTCACAACATAAAATATTCTAGTTCAACCAATTAGCGGCCAAAGTCAAAAAAATAAAATCATATTCAATTTCATACCTTATTTACAACCTATTTTTAATTTTTATTCATATAATTACATTAAAAGTCATTATTTTTTTTTATATTTTTTAATTAAATAATATTTTTATATTTTTATCATTACTTTTCTCTCTACCACACTCACAACCATTTAAAATATATTAAAATATTATAAGGTTTTGAACTATGTTTCCCAAAAATACAGATTGAACACTAATTTTCCCGTATCAATCACTCATAACCACTTATAACCATATCATATAATATAGAGAATATACTCACATTAATTTAAGGAATGGGTTGTGAATGCTCTTAACTTTCAATTTCACCCCTAAAGAGTTGTTTGAATCGTCTCTAAAACTCTAGTTCAATTGCCTCCCTGACCTTTTGTGTAATGTTCTTTGTATTTTTTAACTATGTTAGAGTTCATATATTACATGAGTGAGATAAATAGAACATATCAGATGTTATTAGTCATTAGTGAAATAAAAATATAATAAATATTTAAAATTTATAACAAATAACAAAATTAGAATTATTATTCAACGTCTCTATATTTAAAGATAAAATATATCTAAAATCATATAATTTAGTATATATTAATAAATTATAAAAATAATAATATTTATATTTTATATGTTTAGTATTTTAGTGTACTTATTAAAAATAATTATCATTTAATACGAGAGAGATAAGAAACACATATATAAATATATTTATTTTTAATATATTTTGGTAAAAAAAGTCAAAATGATTATTTTAATAATTTTCGTATTTATTATGAGAAAGAGGCGAAAAAATATCTTTTTGATATGCTAATATTATTATTTGATATGCTAAAATAATAACATGTGTCTCAAATTTTTTTATTATATGTTATAAATTATTAATTATAGATTATAGATATAAATTATAAATTATAGATTGTTTACATATGTTTTAAAATGAGTTTAAATTTTAGTAATAGATAAATGACAATGAGCTAAAATAATTAAAATATTAATAGGCTCTATATAGGGTTAAAATAGTTAAATTGTTAATGGATTTAAAGTTTATTAAAAAGCAAGTTATGCGTAATAAGATACGAGTCATCGAAGCATAAACGTACACGTCATCGGGTTTTGTTTTCCTCATACAACTTTTAAAAATATTTTAGAAAATTTATAATGTGTTAGTGCTCTGTTTATCTGTGTTTATATTTTATCAACTTTTTGACGTTAACTTTTTTCTAACATCGAGATCTAAAAATTAATTTGGAGATCAATAGAGAACACACATACAAGCAAACACTAATTCAATGTTTTCATTTTCTTTTAAATATATACATATATTTTTTTATGAAATTCGAATATATATGTCATTCTGATATTCTTATTTTTTATATACGTATCAAAACATTATTTAATAAAACGTGAAGTGTTTTTTGTCTATGTTTCAATTTAATTTTGATTCAAAATCAAACTATTAGTCAACAAAGCTACTCTATGGTTTCGTTATCATTTAGGAATTCAAATATATTTTTCGATATGTTTATTTGTATTTTTGTTTTGACATAATCTTTATTGAAAATCAATACTTACCAATTTTGTGTCACGTCAACACCCCTTTACAGGTCGTGACTTTACATCTACTATTTTAATATTATAATACAATTATGCATCCTGTTTATTCTTTTTATAAAGTATAACCTAAAAGACAAAAAAACACAAACATAATGATTTTCCTATTAAGTTGTTCAATATTTTTGTTTGTTTTTCTCTTTTTCTAAAAAATATCATCTAATTTCAACCCTTCTTTAACTTCAAGCCTTCACATGGTGTGTTGATAGGTTTGTTCACGCCTAATATGATAATTCTCTCTTTTTTTTAATATTTCTCAAGCTATCTTACTTCACCTAAATTACATCATAATTATATTACATCAACTCACCATAGGAGAAAGGAGAGAGGCGGGGTGGGATGAGGGTCGGGGGTGGTGGTGGGGTGGTGTAATGATTTGAAGTTTTAACCTTATATGAAGTTTAAATAATCTAACTTCAATAGTTTTATCATTAGAATTTACCCTAGTGTTAGCTTTTTAAATGATAAGTACTCGTCAAGGTGACTTGAAATTGTAGATAAGACGTTCAATTGATTAAATCATAATGTGTTTATCTTACATACACTAGTATCTTAGGTCAAAAGATAATAACACCAATTTTGATTCACTTTAATAATGATCTGATGTCGAGTTTATTTTACTCTTAGTGCGAATGTTATATACAAAATTAATATTAGCAAAAAGCTAGACGACAAAAACAACATAAAATTTAAATATAGTGTCTACATCAAATTTTCAACACAACATTCTTTCATAAGCCACAAGTCTCATTTATGAATCGCTCACATATTTTGCTAAAATGCTCAAATTAATAGATTTAATCGAACCATATTCTATACTTCCCAAGCCTTTGGAGATGTAACTCTATCTCAAGCCACCCAATGAATTTTAGAGACTTCCAATTGACCACCCCACAAAAAGCCTCTTATGAAATTTCTTCAAAGGAGTGATAATCATTTTTGGAGCTTTGAATAAAGAAAAATAATGAACCAAGAGTCTCCCAAAGACCGAATTTAATAAGATCAAGACGTCCAGCCATATATAAAGATTAGCATTCAACAAAGAAAGTCTACTCTTGAATCTTTCCACCACCGGGCACAATACTATGAGCATCTTATATCGCATGTGTTATATTAGTCTATCTGTTTACAATAACTTTTATTTGTTGTTACTCATGATCATATATTTTTCAATGATTAATAATACAAACAAACAAATAAGAAGTGATGTGACAATTTCAATTTTGGATGCTTGCTTGAATGTATAAATAAAATTATTTAAGTTTTAATACTTTATTAAAAATACCCATATGTATTGTGGTTACAATCGAAAGAAACAAATGACTTGCTGCTCACACCAAAATATAAAACCAATTCAAAAGAACCCATAACAAACCAAGCATTCACATATTACTTTAGGCTATATATATTACGAGTTAATGATACAGAGTTTTTAGTATAACACCTTACACGCGTTCAAACCTATAGGTTCCGAGATCTAAATACATAAAATTTTATTATTGTAAACTAAATCCTAAATTAGGATTGATAAATTATTGATGATGCAAAAGTGTATACTTCATATTGGAAGCTAGAAGACTTATCCTTTAAGGTTGAAACTCAAGAAAAAAGAGGAGATTATCTTGAAGAATAGAGAGTATTAATTACGATTTCTACTTATGATTTGAATTAATACTTTCAACAGAGATCAAAGTGAAAATATAAAGTTATATGTTGGTTTATACGAGAACACTAAAAGGTTGTAAACTGTGAGCATTATTAATTCACATGAGATTTAGTCATATCATATGTCAACGTTGGTTGAGGTACCAATGAGAAAATAGATGAAACCCATAAAACTAGGTGTTGTATTAGCGGATGTGCATTTTATGCTTTATGTACTTATCTATTGTATAAGGGTCTTATATGTATGGTCTGTATTCTCATTGTGTTTATGTAGATCAAACAATGACCGTTTCCAACGAATATACTACTTATTAGAGGTGGTAAAATAGGTGGGTTGGATTGGGTTGGTTGTTAGGTCAAGATGGGTTTGGGTTAGGATGGGTTCGGGTCAGGATGGGTTATATAAAAAAATGCCGGATGGGTTTGGATAAAGATGGATTCGGGTCAGGGTGGGTTCGGGTTAAGATAGGTTATTTTAAAAAGTTCTATAAATTAAATCTAAAATTACCAAACCTAATCAAACAACTTTGTGAAAAACTCGAAAAAAATAACGATTGCCAAAGTCAAACGCATTTATCAAAAATCAACTAACATTGAAGAAATCACAGGACATAAATGGTGATTGGGTTGGTTACCATCAATAAATCGACAATTAATGGTTACGGCAACTTTGGTGGTGAAATGGCGTTGCAGAAGTGATGCGGTGGTCAATCTGCTCCATAAATTCATCGAGAGAGATTGATACCGATAGATGTAGGTGCGGTGGTCAATTTGCTTCAGTAACATCGGTTGATTTGGGTAAGCAGAGGTTGATCAATGTGGGTATGGTTGTCGATTTGTTTCAGCGGAAATCGATTTGAGTTGTAAAGTTCGATCGCGTGGGGTACGGTGGTCGATTTGTATCGGTGGTTATCGATTTGGGTTGTGGAGTTCGATCGATGTGGGTCAGATGTTCAATTTGGGTAGCAAAGGTGCGGTCAATATGAGTGCGGTGGTCGATTTGCTTAAGCGGTGGTCGATTTGCTTAAGCGATGATCGTTTGTGATGCGAGGTTCGTTCGATGTGGGTGCGGTGGTTCGATTTGGGAAGCGATTTAGGGGCTTTAGAGTTTGGGATTTGAGATGGTGATGGGTAGATTCAAAATTTAAGATAGGACAAATACCCATCTTGATCCATATTAGTTATTCTTATATATATTTTCAACCCATCCTGACCTATTTATCTATTTTTTAAACCAATACTAACCCATATCTATTTAAAAAACCCTTTCAACTAAGACATTTTGGTTTATTTTGCGAGGCCTACTACTTATTTTAGGTAATGAAAAAAGACTGGAAATTTTAGCTATGTAAGATGTGATGTGAGAAGAAGCCCAAAATTATATACCATGAATGATCGGGAGCATGTTTGGAGATTGTCATACCAAGATCAATAGGGTTGAAACTTGAAACCATCTAAATTTATAGTAATAGAAACATGTGAAAATTTGTGATTGGTCAAAGGTGTATTAGATGGTGGACCATTTGTTGGGTTGGCCATCCTCCAAATTGACTGGGATGTGGACAAAGTGGAGTGTTTCAACATAGATAGGGTGGTAAGACTTGTGGCTTTTGGTAGTAATAATTTTGTTGGTTATTTGATGTTCTGCCATCGTGATTCTGTCCACCATGATGGCCCCCACGACTACGGTCCTCCCATCCGAGCATTGAGTGTGATCATAGGAGGGACGCAACTGAAAGCTTGCAAGCAGAGCCGGCTTAATAATTTTAGAGGCCTAAAGCGAACCAAAATATTAGGGGCCCTTCAAAATGAGTTAATATAAATCCTATTCTTTTATATAAACTTAAGACGAGCAATTATAATACCAACAATGATAAACTTAATGATATTTTTGGTAATTCATTTAAAGTTTCATGTCTAATCTTTTTTTCTTTTTTTATTGAATCAGAGTTAAACTTTCAGATAGTATCTGACTATTATAAGTCCTAGGTTGTAACTCATGATTCTTGCTATCTAACCTAATTCAAATATTTCAGATTCAAAGCACTAAATGAATTTTGAAATAGCATGATGCAACTTACCAAGTGGCAATAGGTAACAACAAACACCAACTAGCAACGTTCACATTAATGAACTTATTGAGTAGCATGGTTAACAACAAGACAGAAACAAGTAATTTAGTTTCAAACTAAAGGCATCAAATAGAAATTGAAAGTAGTCAAGTAGAATGAACCAAGCTCAAATCAGAAAGAACAAACTCAAAAGTCCCTAATTACAATGAAATAACAAAGCATATACTAACCTGCTGAGTAGTAGCCACCCCTGCCTCCCGGTCGTCCGAGTAAGAAAGAAAGAAACTTAGATTAGTGTGATCTTCGATTGAAATTACAGCACCTGTTGTGATTCAGGAAAAAAACAGAATCACATTACCATAATCATCACCATTAAAGTTGAATATGAACTTCGAATTGAAAGTTACCGAGTAAGGTTTATCGATTTGCAGGTCCAAAATCGTCGCCATCTGCCCATATACCATGATTATGTTTTCGACCCTTGGCATTTCTTGCGATTTGTATTTGATTGCAATAGCGCCCTAGACAAGAGCAAAAAATTTAAAAAGAAATCTGTTGAATTGTCGCTCATGTCCCTGTGTTACTTTTGAGAATGAGAGTTAAGAGTTGAGAGGATATGTATTATTTTATTTCGAGGCCCAATAGAGTAAATCTTGACAATTAGCACAAGCCCAACATAACATATTATATTTCTAGAATTGGAGGCCCTAACTTATGGGAGGCCCCAAGCCCTAGCTTGGCCCATATATATTGTTGGGTCGACCCTGCTTGCAAGGTGCATTGCCTGAACTGAAGAAGAAACCAATTGTCCATAGTACATTTGTAAGGTATCACGTACATTCTAATCATATATGGGACTCCCACGAAGCATGGGAGTCCACCAATCAATTGAAGAACCAATCGTGAGTCACTAACAGGGTTGTCTACAACCTTTAAGTTATTGTCAATGTCCTTTACCTTTTGATAATACTCATTCAAGACTTGTAAAGGGTTGGTGGGATTTGGACTATAGAATAATTATCAATATAATCTAGTACCTTATACCTGTGAGCATGTAACTTGAAGAGTTGCACCCAAGAAAATTTAATTTAGTATCGTCTAAAACCTCACCTTAGTTTGTATATTTCATAACCATATAAATTGGGTGGAGTATTTGTGTTTGTCAAGCTTCTCGACTTTTCTCAATGGTCATTGAAACAACTCAATCATATAGATTGAAGGAAAACCTTACTTTGCGACATGTTTGGATTTAAAAGGAGTGTTGTGCGATAGGTTGGGTGAATAGGCTTACCTATGATGATCAGCAAACATCTAGGAAGAACAGGAAGAAGGGTGGTATCAAGATATGACAACTTCGATTATGAAGGTGATGGACGCCAACTTGCTAGGCTTTGTAGGATTAGGCTTTCCACACTAACACTTAGTTACACACCATCCTACATACCAAACGACTAAAATATTTAAATCCTACATACACCTTTTATCTTTGTCACCCTACTTACAACCACCTAGGGTTTTTTTGAATGTGCATGCTATCCTGGACTCTCTGTCATCAAACTGAACAATCTTCATCCTCTATCAATTTGGTGTATTTTTCTAAGATACTCCAAAAACTTCTAGGGGTACTTGTGATAGCTTGATCCTACCACAAGACGGATTTACCTATCACATATCACCCAACTAACAACACACCTTCCAAGCCGCCAACCCAACATAACAACAACCTAACTTAATTCTAACATTGACCACTCCAATACATCCATCCCCACCCCACCTCCCATGCACCACATGAAAACATGCACTCGAGCAGGTATTATTAGGCCAAACCTCAAGTTTAACATCCATGTCATCACCTCTACACTTATTTCATCATTTGCTTAGTTCTCATCACAAAGCCATGCCTGACTCAAACCGGTTACACACCATGAAAGATGAATATAATGCCTTTACTGTTAAGGATACGTGGGAGCTTGTACCATGTGCCTATTTCACCATAAGTTCATTTCTAATGACACACTCAAGACGCATAAGGCATGTCTAGTAGTCAATGGTAAGACATAAACTATTGGTGCTGAGTATACCAACAATTTTAGCTTGGTTGTTAAATCGGAAACTATTCATATGGTTCTTGCTTTGGTGGTATCAAAGGCATGATCAATCCATCAACTTGATGTTGATGGCCTGTGCATCTCGGCGATCCAGTCACGCTCTTAAGACTTACTCAAACACCAACTGGGGAGGTTGTCTTGATTCATGCATGTCCATATCAGGTTTCACTATTGTAGATTACCTTATATCATTTTCTTCGAAACATCAACACATAATCTCTCGCTCGAGCACTGAGGCTGAATATCAAGGTGCTGCTAATGCTGTTGAAGAAGCCGATTGGCTTTTAAATTGCTTCGCTTGATCCACATCCCACTAATTACATAGACACAATGGTTTACTTTGACAATCTATCCATATCTACTTATCAAAGACCGCCGTTCAACATCAACATATAAAACATGTGGAAATTGACATGTACTTACCTCCCTTAGGAAAAGGGTATGCATCGGACACATACAAGCACTTCACTAAGGGGGCGCATTGCCAGATGTGTATTTTGTATACGTTATGTATATATTGTTGTATAGGGGCCTTAGATGTATCGTTTTTTGTTTTCACTGTATTTATATTTGATTTTATATTTATTGTATGACACAATCGATCATTAATACCATAAACCACTTTTAGTATGAACTAATATACCATTGATGGATTAGACGACTAAGGCCCTTCCATGACCTCCTGAAGTGTAGAGATGTAGGCAACAATCCTACACAACTCTTTCATGAACAAGTATAAAAGAGTTAATTAGTCTAAAAAAATGAAGGCCGTAGAACCGTTATTTATAGACGTGAAGTTCTAACACATCCAATCTTTCACGAATAGTTACAATGGTTCACATATTATCAATATGTTTAAAACAAAAATGAAAAAATAAAAATAAATTAAAAGGGAAAGAAATAATAAAAAAACCGGTCAAAAAACACATCAAAAAAACAATGATTAAAAAAACAAGAGTAATTAAAAGAAAGAAATTAAAAAGAAAATAAAACCGGAAAGGGGGGAGAGGGTGTCGGAGGTGATCAAAATCGGGTGAAGTGGGTAGGCGCCACATCCTTAGCACTACGTCACATCCCTTTTGGTGTTTAGTCTCCTTTCAGTATTTTTTAATACATTAAAAAGAAAAAGAATAAAAAAACACACATACCATAAACGAGCGTGACGTTATAAAACTTATAGTAGTGAATTAGGGTGGAAAGGGCACTTCTTTCATACCCTCTACTACCCTAAAATTTTCACCAATCATGCATTGCCACCTCATGTTTACCTTGAACTATCCTAGTAAGTAGTGACACATTTTTAAGTAGCTTAAACCATTTCAAATGTACCAACAATCATCCAATGTTTACAATTTTTGAAATCATTCGTCGTGTATTAATAGCCACGAATGCAATCCGCTATGACTTACCTATATGGGTGGCGGTGACGGTGTTGCCGTGAACCTGAAATACCCACAGGGGTACCAAGTGGTACCCCACCCACCCTAAATAATGTAGATGTCATTTGAAATGGAAGAGATATAACTAGTAACTAATATTGCTCCTTCATCTTATTTATTCACACGTGTAGAGGTACTGTTGTGGTCTTAAAGACCACATTGAAGACACACCACACCTTTAGGGAACTAAAAACAATCTGTGACACTCAGATCTTTTATTGTACCGACTCATTCTAGGTGGTGTTTCTAACAAGCTTTTGATTATTTTATACTTCTTTTACATAAGAAAGAATTATATTAATTATATCAATTGAAGTCACGTTATCGTATAAATTACATTTTGATATAATAATCCAAGCCTAGACATTTCAATCAACGACCTTAAGTAAAAAAAAACATCATCGAACAATGTATGTTAATAGTTCAAACGTTGATTTTATGAGCTGATGACTCTTGTAGTGATCTTATACGAATAATGAATATACACATATGTTGAATGTTATGAACAACTTATATCTAGAGCTTGATTATCAAAACTAATGACAACAATTATAACTAACTACTATAAGCCGTCAAGTTTTGTTGGAAAAATAAAAGAATAATCCACTTAACCTATTAACGTAGTAATGGATGGTGTTAGTCTCATTCAATTTGTGCGAATTCAAGACTCGTAAAACCAATAAGATGCGGATTTTAAGAGTCGTTGAAAAACAAAACAAAACAAAACGATAAATATAATAAATATATTAGTTAGTGGAATTAGTTGACCAAATAGATTGCCAACCAACAGCTGATAAGAATGGGTTGGAAGTGAAAGCAACCCTTTTGTTTTTTACAGCTATTCAAGGACCCTTTCTTTTGGCCCCTTTTATGACCCATTACACACCTTACCATCAATGAAGTTTCCAACAAACTCCTATGATGTTAGAATAAGAATATCTTCAACTTCAAGCCACAACAGGGACAAATATGTAAATTTTTCACATCAAAGGGCATTTGGGAACTAAAAAGATTGATACTGTTTACCTCAAACCACAAAGGACACACTTCTTTTCCAGAAAACTGCATTTAGACATTCAAAACTGATACTATAGTTAGCGGTTCAGTCCAGAACTTTATCATAACTAGTCGAAACAGTCTGTTATCACCTGAAGAATAAGATAAAAACAATCTACAGCCATAGTTACAGTGACTAAATTTAAGATAATATCAACTACCTGAAACGCGTTGTCGAGCTGTTTGATCACTTTCAACCCATATATCACACGATCAGCAGAGGAATTCATCTTCAAACACTCGGGACGAGTGGCTAACATGAAACTAGCATGTTTATACACACATAAACACGATATGTATGATGATATCATGATCAAACTATATATAAAGTTAGCATCTTTGTCATCAAAGATAAAGCCAAAATGGAATCAAGAAACTGCAAATCCAATCATCATACAGAAGCGTATAATAACTGAATAATTAGTTGATAACACCAACTGTGCACTTATAATTCATGTTCCTCGTACCAGAAACAAAACAAGAGTGTGTACAACCGTCGTGTTTGTATGAAAGAAAAAAGAAGTAGAACCATGAAGAATCTCTCAGCTTGTTGAGAGTTCTTCTAGATACCTGAAACTTACAAGATGTTCTTAAATCTTGAATCTTGAATATTATTTTGATCTAATAATCGTCTTCTAATTCTCTTGTTGAAGACGATTTGAAGCTGTTCGATCAACTTTCACCAATTCAAACCCCAAACTCCCATCAATGGATTGTATCTGAATATCATGACGATCAGAGTAATAATTATTATTGTTATATACATCAGATCTAATCCTACAAGCTGCATAATCATTCAAAGAAACCGATCTTCTGATACTTATGAAATCATTAGCTCCACTTCCACCATCCAATTGCCCCTTATCTTCTTCATCAACAACCCCAATTGTCAAATCAGAACTCTGATTATCATCCTCTGCTCTTCTCTGTTCTTCACTAGTCTCCTCTGTTATCGAAATCGCGATATGGGATTCCTCTGTCCCACCCGAATCACTCGAATTTTGCGCTGAAGAAGAGGAATTCGTCGTGTTGTTCTTCACGATTCCGGCTCGACACAAAGGGCAATTTGTGTGTGATCTGAGCCATGTGTCGATACAAGAGATATGAAAAGCATGATTACATTTGGGCAACAATCTGAGAGTTTCATCTTCTTGAAAATCACTCAAACAAACGGAACATGATGCTCCATCGATCAATCCATCGGTTTTACTGTATTTTACAACAGTGATTGCACTGATCACCGAGGGTTGAAGACCGATTGTTCTAATATACCATATGGGGTGATCAAGAACATCGTGATCAAGAAACTCATCATGGGTTCTTGATTCTCCGGCGCCGGCGACGGCGGCGATCGGCGGCGTCTTGATCGGTACCAAACGGTGTAGAATTTGTAAAGGGTGTAAAGAAGGAAGAAGGAGAACGTGAGAACAAGAACAACGATGGAGATTTTGAGGGGGATACTGAGTGATGAGTGGTGGTGTTCCGGTGGTGTACTGAAAACGCCACCGCCGGTGTACGGAGGCGGCGGCGGTGGTGACGGAGATGAGGCGGTGGTGTTACAGTTCGAAGGGCATAAAAAAGAGCATATGGGTATGCAATTAACCGTCGGATTTTTCAGTGGATCGCATTGGAAAGTGCAGATTTCGGTTGTTTCAGTCGAATTGTTCGGATCTTCGAATAATTTTCGGTGGAAATTGAAGGCCGCCATTAATGAAAGCTTGATATGGTGGCGATGTTGCAGGTTTTGAATTGGGGAAGAAGATGATCATTCAAAGTTGAAGAATTTGCAGGGGGAATTGGTGGTGATTCTTCAAGCGTTTAGGGTTTGGATTGGATTTGGGTCGTCGATCTTCATAAACAATTCACGTGAAAATCGATTAGAGATGAGAAATCAAAAGTCAACATTCAAAAACCTCACAATTTGTGTTTGAATGGAAGTAGAAATTCTAAATAATATATAGATTAATAATAGAACCCAAGGAAGATACTCATGGTAATGGTGTGTAAATTCTTAGTTAATACTAATAGTCTAATAGACTCTTATTAATCAAGTGTTGGATCTTAACTTTCAAATAAATAAAATAATTTTCTATGATTGAGATAAATTATCTTAGACAACTAAAAATAAGAGGTTTTAAGTATTAATCAAAGTAAAAAATATCTAGATTGAGTCTACGTTCTTTTCAATTGTAGGTTTTCTTCCGAGAAAGTTAAATGTATGGTCACTACTGGAAACAAATAAATAAATTCGATTAAGATAACATCCACACTTCTTAACAAGATCATACATTTGTCGTTTAAATTACATAAGACGATCATTTTACCATTAAGATTCTACTTAGACATTAATATCATTATATCATTATATAGTTAATACATAAAATATAAATTTTGAATTGTTTTAGTTTAAATAAGTTACAAAAAGGATATTTTTTTAAAGACGAAACATATAACAATAAGCAATCCAAAAACTTTTTTTCCCCTACTATGTCCATAACATTCTAAAAATATATCATTTCCATCTATTTCTGTTAACTTCATTTTTTTCACCCATTTAGTGGGCATTAACTTTAAATATTAAAAGCAATCTAATAATGTTTGAATGTTCGGGTGAGACGTAAAGTGCCTAAATGCCCCTCACATGATGTGTACATGATGACTACTTAATAGGTAAATAAACGGGGTTAATGAAGATAGATGAAAATTGCAAGTTTTTAAATGCAATGAACACATTGAAAAAAATATATGAAATTGGATGGTATATCTTATAGTTTTGATAATTACATTCAATATTCTTTTTTAATATATGCACATCTATTATATTTTACACTAACTTTTTTTAACATGAGATGCATTTTTGTCATTTCCATTCCACCTCTAATATATTAAACATATAAAAGATTAATTATTTTATATGAAAAATAAAATTAAAAGATATTGAACAGTTGGGTAAGTTAGTGAACCCACCTTCCTTTTACATTCAACACCATTCAATTCAGCACCCCCGTCTATTTAATAACCCAATATTGGTCATCTTCACCACCGCTTATAATATCTCACACACCATTGAAACCTTTTGAAGTCGAACAAACAACGATGGTAAGATTAAAATCCCTAATTCACTTTTTGTAATTCGTTGCTTTTTGAATTTATGGCTTATGTTGTTGTGTGATTAACGAGCGACTCATAGTTCGTTTTCTGGCTTTGGCAATTATATAAGCAATTCAAAGAATCACATGTAATCTCTAAGTTTGTGTTCATTATTGATTTTTCATTACTTGTTGGTATGAGTAGTCTATAAAATATTTTAGTGTATTTTTTGTGTTTATTGTTGATTTCCCGACCTTTTTTGTGATTTGTAACTTTGACTTCTTATTTTAGTAAACGTTAAGAGAGGTTGTTGTGATTAAAAGTTTTGAAGATTAGTCGAATGACAAAAATACTCTTATGTGAGGGGGCACATAACTGAGTTAATTATATATTTAGATGATAGTTAGTGTAAAACATAATATGTGTGCAAATAATTTAATAAAATGATATTATATGTAATTATTAAAACTAAAAAAAATATTATCAATTTCATATATTAATAAAGTAATTTACTCTAACGTTTTTATTATGCAAATATTTTAAGTAAAAATAATTGAATTGAGAAAATCAAATCATGTTTTCATTAGCATAGACATACATTCCTAAAGATAAAATTGGCATGAAATACGTTCCTGATTATTCAAGGTTAAAACATTCATTATATATACTTTTATGTACAAGGTCTTTTTTTAATCTTTGTATTTCTAAACTATAATTTATATTGTTTATTAGAACATAGTACTGATTTTTGTTCAATAGATTATTTTAAGCATAAATAATACATAATGGAAAAGTCGGAGAGGTTAGGTGATTACTTTAAAAATGAATATTTTTTAGAAACATATATGAGTTAGTTGAGCAACATTCGTTTGACTTTTTCATTTTATTAAAATATTAAAAAGTATACATGACAAGATCTGACAAGATAATATGGACAATACTGTAATCTGAATCTGAATATTCTATAAACTTTATTAAAGTAAGAGTAATAAATGAAAAATAAAATTTAGAAACCTAAAAGTTAACGGAAGTTAGAAAATTAAAATAATAGGTTATCTTTAGAAAAAATATGTAAACTATATGTAAAATTTCAAATATAGAGATTATTTTCTCTGTTAGAAAACTAAGGGATCATCGATATATAATTAGCAATGGGTTTTCAACAGCCCGGCTTCACGTCAGTATTCTATGTCTAGTAAATATTCTATCACTCATTTTTAGGAATAATTGTATATATACTTAAAAATAAGGTCGGTGACGTTTTCCACGACCTTTCTACCACTTCTGCTTTCAATCTTTACACTTTCAATCCATGCTATTTTTAAAAACTTTGTAAAATGTTACTTTAACTCCTTTAAGTTTTTAAAATTCTATGTTTACCCTAATATACATTTAGTTCCGTTTACGTTTAGACGTAGTTAGGAACCACTCGGGTCAAATATAAAATATTTCCACGTTTAACTTTATACAATTTAAGACTGTCTACGTTTTGACTTACGCCTATGTTTTGACATAATATTTGTTCACAAATAAGTTGGGTCAAAAATAAACGTTTTAGTGCTTATTTTTATGTAACGATTTGAGTTGATCTGTGTTTCGACATTGGTTTGTTGGCAACGCGTTGGGTCAATATAATACTTTTCTAGTTACTATACGTATGGACGTAAATTTAATTCGAAAAATGTCGGAGCAATTGTAAGTCTATGTTTCGGCATGCATTAATTTTGTTTGAAAACGAGTCAGGTCAAATATTAAACGTTTTTGTTCAACGTTATAAGTTCGAGTTACTCTACGTATTAATGTAATATTAGTTCGGACACGAGTCGGGTCGATCGTAATCTATATTTAATCACATCACGTACAATGTTGCGGCAATGCGCGAGGGCAATAAACCTAGTTAATATAAAGACAAAATACACAATCCATCCTTTATGTTTATACTTGATTTCAGATGTGGTCATTAATCTTTAAAAATTACATCAAACATCCTTTACCTTCAATGTTTGTAACAATTAAAGACCTTTAAACTAACTTGGGTTAATTTTTCATGTTAAATCATGTCACATGCATATCACATGAGGGTATTTTTGTCAAATCCACTTTTCCCCTATTCTACTAACTCTACTACGTACGTAACATGATCATCCATCTTCCTCATTCCCGCTTTCAAAATTGAACTTGATAACCACTCGATTTCTTGTTTATAAACTTAAAGCATGGCCAGATTTTGCATTCGTGAATCAACAGATAAGAGCATTGACTACCATGAGTTATATAGTATGTATCTAATCGATTTTTTGATTGATTGTTAATCTGTTTTGCTATTTGATTGATTTTATTTAAACTCGCTGATTCAAGTTTTGGATTTGATTTGTAGGTATGTATCCAAATCTTTTCTTCATCAACTTACATCATGGTGGTTCTTTTAGTAGATGTCCAGGTAGAATGTATGAGAATGGACAAGTCAATTTAGTTGATCTCTTTGATGTTAACAAGTTTTCTATAGTTGAACTTGATGAATTGAAGGCTGAGTTAGGCTACGAAGAGAGTGAGCGTGTTTTTTTTATCATTTTTTAGTGTCTGGTAGTGATTTAGACATTGTGATACAAGCCTTAGATACTAAAGAAGATGTATGTAGGTTCACCAAATTAGTGTGTACTCACAAGTTTATTGATGTTTTTATTGAACATGGAGATACATATATGCACACTAATATGTTAGATTGGTATACAACACCAACTGCACCCATTCTGAATGAAGAAGATGTAATCAATTTCGATCCTTTCTTTAATATACAAGATGATTATGTAAATGTAAGGGCTGTTAATGTCAAAAAAGATAGAAGGAATGAGAATGCTAACAAAGAAAATAATGCGCAAGACACTGATGAGGATGATAGTGATTTTATTATACATGAAAATGATATAGATGATGTTTCTGTTGATATGAGAGAATTTAAACTACATGTTGATGAAGAATATGAAATCAATAGTAAAAATGATATGGTAATGATTGGAAATATTAATGATGAAGTGTTGGACAATGATACTTTTGACAGTGGATGTGAATCAGATGAGAACATTGGGAGTATTAGGAAAAAAAGTTTACAGTACCTTAGAAGGGAAACTGAAAAATGCTTTTACATTGGTCAAAGTGTTTGGAAGTAAGAAATAGGTAAAGGAGTTGATAAAGTCTCATTCAGTTGAAACTAGAAGGCAGTTGAAATTATTAAAGGATGATCGGGATAGGATAAGGGTTGTGTGTGCTGGTGAACTACCAAGATTTGAAATTAATGATGATGGTGTACTTGTTGAAAGTCAAACAAAGGTTGACACTGTAATTGTAGATAGGCTGAAGGAACAAAACAGAAAAACAAGGGTGGAAAGGGGAAAAAGACAAACCCGTTACAGTACTTGTGTCCTTGGGTTTTGTTGGTATCTAAAGATAAGAGTTCAGATTCTTGGATAGTTAAAACATTTATTGAAGAACACAGATGTATTCAAAGTCGTAATATTAGGGCTTGTACTTTAACTTTTTTAGCCAAACAACTCATGGATCAGTGGAAGAAAATCCAAGCATTCCTGTGAAGGCGGTTCAGGAGCAGCTTCAAAGGAAATTTGAGGTGGGTGTTTCAAAAATGAAAGCTTTTAGGGCAAAAAGTAAAGCTATGTTACAACTTCATGGTGATTATAGTTTGCAATATGGTTTACTAAGGGATTACGTTGAAGAACTAGTAAGAACAAATCCCGGAACTATAGTGAAATTAGAGGTTGAACAAGTGTCTGATCCAAATTATGAAGCCCAAAAGTTTAAGAGAATATATGTATGTTTAGGTTCTTTGAAAAATGGGTTTAAAGCAATTGGTAGACAATTGTTAGGATTTGATGGTGCTTTTATGAAAGGTCCATACCCGGGTCAAATCCTTACAGCCGTGGGTATTGATAATAATAATGGCATCTACCCTCTATCATATGCCATAGTTGAAGCAGAGAATATAAGTTCTTGGATTTAGTTTATTCAGTATGTTGGTGATGATTTGAATTTGTCCATTAATTCAAACTTCACATTTGTTAGTGATAGACAGAAGGTTAGTATAATTCAGTTTAAACTTTTGTTTATTCATCTTTCAAATCAATTTCTAACTAAAGTTATTATTAATTCTACCAGGGAATTCTCCAAGCAATATTAAGGTTGTTTTCATGTGTCGAGCATAGATTTTGTCTTAGACACATCCATGAAAACATGAAACAATCATTTAAGGGGAAATTGTTTAAAGATATGCTATGGAAGCTTGCAACATGCACAACAGTAAGGGAGTTTGAACTACATATGAATGAGTTAAAAAGAATCAATACTAATACACATATATGGCTATCAAAGATCCTACCTCAACACCGGTCAAGATCCCATTTTTCTGGTAATGAATAGTTTCTTTTAGTAGGTCTAGAATTATGTATTTCATCTAATATTATTGTCATTTGATGTGCACAGGATGGGCCCACTCTGATGTGTTATTAAACAACATGTGCGAGGTTATGAATTCTAAGATAGATGATGGAAGAGACAAGCCTATACTTACAACCTTAGAGTTTATTAGAGAATATCTAATGAAGAGGATTGTGAATGTCTTGCAAGTAATTGACAAAAGTAATGGTCCACTAACACCGAATGCAACCACATTGTTTAACTCAATTGAAAAAGATGCTACAAAGTACAATGTGATTTGGAATGGTGGTGAAAAATATCAAGTTGCTGGTCCTTTCGGTGATCAATGTGTGGTGGATGTCAACCAAAGAACTTGCACATGTAGGAGATGGGAACTTACGGGCATGCCATGCAAGCATGCAGTGGCAACTATTTGGAACATGGCAAAAAATGATCAACAAGTTGGATTACCAGAGACTTGGATACTACCAGTTCACTGGTTGGACACTTGGAAGAATGTTTATAGCTTTAAGATTTTTCCCATCAATGGAAGGTCTATGTGGCTAGTCAACAATCCCAACTACCCTCGTTGCACCAAACCATCATAAACCGGTTGGAAGGCCTAAAAAGGTAAGGAAAAAATCTGCTGTGGAATTAGAAGAAATGATAAAAGGAGGGAGGCTGTCAAAAAAGAATGCAACTGGCACTTGTAGCAAGTGTAAAAATAAAGGCCATAATAGGAGAACTTGTGATGGAAGAGGAAAAGTGTGATTCAGATAGGTCATGGTTAGTTATTTTGGTATTTATAATTTAATTTGGATGCTGCTTTTTGAATGGTGTTGTTTTTGTTACTACTGTCATGAAATTTGGATGCTACTATCATGTTGACTTTCTTATTTTGACTTTCATACTATGATACTTCCATATTTTGATTATGTGTTTCAATGAAACACATTTGGTATTAATAGTGGAACATATTTGTTTGATTACTTTCCCTGTTTGTTTAATTACTAGACTGCCATGGTGTTGTTATGCTTAACTCTAGGGAGAATGATGCTGCCATAAGCTTTAAAATTGGATTAGATTAGTTTCTTATGTGCAGCAGAAACTTGGACTGCCCTGTTGTTGTTACCAAAGTTATGTGCAGTAGAAACTTTGGTCAAACATACAGAGAAATGCCATACATACCAAAAATTCCAAAATAGATTAACAATAAATCCAAAATTGGTCACTAGTCTGCACAAACTTTGGTCAAATGCAATACATACCACTTTCTTATTATTTTTATAAACCATATGATGATCACTAGTCTGCACAAACTTTGGTCAAATGCCTACGCATAGAGAAATGCTTACTGCAAGTAACTGGCCCAATATATCAAAAACATTATGTAGCACAAAATCTCATTTCATTACATATAATATAGTTACATAGAATGGACTGTTCAATACAATGATTGGTCAAACATACATTGCATTACATACAAAACTTACATGAACCTCAAAGAAACTAAAAATATAACAAAGTCTATCCAACTAAAAAGCAAGCACTTTCTCAATTGTCTTGCTTTCTCTTCACTTGATTTTAATTCAACTTCAAGTTGTCTCCTTAAAGCTTCAAGATCATTCTTTGATTTTAATTCAGCTTCAAGTTGGCTCCTTAGACCTTCAAGATCATTCTTTGATTTTAGTAGACTTGAAATGATACTCAAACACCTTTTACATATTTCAGAATCATACCATTCAAAAAAGTTGCATTTGGAACCCTGATTCAATGTTGGAAAAATTAAAATACAAAAAATTCAATTTAGGGTGAACGTGAACAAGAAAAACATGAAATGGAGTAAATATGAACAAGGAGATACCATACCTCTCGAAGACAACAATAGAATCGTCCACCCAGATTGCGTAAGGTCCATGAAGTTTTCATCGTCGCTTGTTTACCACACCAACAATGAATCGTCTATTCATCGATGACATCTTAATATGAAGGCTGAAATTGTTCGAAGGGGAAGATGAAAAAGGGGCGGTAGAAGGGGAAGAAAAGATTGGAGATGGAGATCGTGGATTTGAGCCCTAAGGGGAAAATTGGGTGTTTTATGTATATAAGGGAAAAAGTGGATTTGACAAAAATACCCCCATGTGATATGCATGTGACATGATTTAACATGAAAAATTAACCCAAGTTAGTTTAAAGGTCTTTAATTGTTACAAACATTAAAGGTAAAGGATGTTTGATGTAATTTTTAAAGATTACGGACCACATCTGAAATCAAGTATAAACATAAAGGATGGATTGTGTAATTTTGTCTAATATTGAAGATCATTGTTATCGAGCAAGCTAAAATTGAAGGTTTATCTTTAGGAACTTATAATATAATCCATGTAATTTATAGTTGGTTTTTTTTGTTATAAGTGTATGTTCAAATCTATATCTATAACCTATAATAAAAGAAGATTTTCTTAAGACACGTGTCATCATTCTAGCATGTCAAGTAACACGTGTCATCATTCTAGCATAACAAAAAAAACTATTTTCCCGTATTTCTCTCGTAATAAATACCAAAATTATAAAAACAATCAGTTTGATTTCATTTTAACTAAAATATGTTAAAATAAAAAATATTTATATTTGTGTTTATTGTCTCTCTCATATTAAGAGTAATAATTTCTAATTCATTATATGCTATAACTTTTAAATATTATTATATTTTTATTTTAACAATAAATAATAGAATCTAGAATATAAAATATTTATAAAAATAATAATATTAATATATTTTATTTATTCTATCCATGTAATACATAGGCTCTAACCTAGTGTAAGTAATATTTATAAATCATTGACATGTTATGAAAAAAGCTAATTAATGTCCCATTATAATTAATAATAATAATAACAAAAATAATAGTAGTTGCAACAACAATAGGACAATAATACTATATAATAATAATAATAATAATAATAATATTATTATTATTATTATTATTATTATTGTTATTATCATCCTCTTCATCAAACAAACGTTGAATTTTTATTTCCTCTTCATACGCTCTCCCCCCTCCCGCATGACAATCACACGACCATTAGCGCTGGCAATGATATACAAACACCTTTTGGCTCTGTATCGCTTGAGTGTTACCCAATGTGAATTCCTTGTCATTCACTCTGTTAAAATCCTTTCAAGGTAAACCCTCCATTGTATCTGATTGATTTGGCTTTGAAATCCGAATTTATTGTTAAAGTTTTGACTTACTATTTATTATATTTGGCTATTGAAAATCCTAATTTTTTTTTGCTTTTAGACCTAACTTGTTGATGTTTGGTTTCACGGTGTTAATCTCAAAACAATTTATTGAACTTGATAAATTGATGTTATTGCTATTATTATTTGATAAAAGTTTTGCATTGGTTTGGTTTCATATTATCTAAATCAAAACAATTTCTGAATTAAGATGTAAGTTTCATAAAATACATGTATCTATGCATGCATGCTAAGTTCAATGAGGGTTCTTATTACTTGCTGGGGATGTGTATGGAGTGAGATTTTACTAAAAAATGTATTTTGCCTAAGAAGGATAAGAAAGATCTTATCCTTCTATTTTTCAATCAATAGCTAATATGAAATCGTAGCAAACAAAAATATGAAAGGTTATTTTGTGTATGTAATTATTTTTTTGATTTTTTTAAGTTTCCTCTGATTTTTTAAATGTTTATAACTTTTTCATACTAGATTCTTTTTTAATACAAATTACAACATAAAATTAAGTATTTTTTCTCTCATTAAATTGAGTATAATATTGATATATTTTTTTACAAAAAAAGATAAATGATATGAAATTGTGTTGTATTTTAACGTTTTTGTGCTGTATTTTTATCAAAACAACACATAATTGTGATGTTTTGCATTAAACAACACAATTTTGTGTTGTTTTGCGAACATATTCTATGGTGTTTTGCATCAAAACAATAAAATATCATGTGTTGTTTTTGTAATGTATTATATCAAAAAAGCAAACATAGAAACAACACCTTCTTTGTTGTTTTAACGTTCTGTACTATTTTACGTTAATATAACACATTTTGTGTTAAAATAACAATCTGTGTGTTGTTTTGTACTTGAACAATTTAAGTGACAAAATAAGTGTGATGAAACGAACGACATTTGAGTATCATTGATCATCGATGTCATCCACCGTCACTATTTATTACCTTCAATTACCGCTATTGTTGACTAGCGAATCCTTGTCATAAAACACTACCTATTAACACCCATCGCTCAAGTTAACACCTCTAATCACCGATTAGTTGTTATATGTAATTATGGAGTTTAACACAATCAGAGATCTCTAGGCTTTGGTTATATTTTGATATTAATTGTTGATAGATTTTGTGGGTGAAGAGAGTGTGTAATAGAGTGTGCTATATTTTTGAGAAAATGAATTAGATTAGATACTAGACCAAAATACCTTTTATTCTTAGTTTTTAGTTTTGACACATGTCACCACCTCATTTTTTTCTTACACTTGTTAAGCAAATAATAGTTTTTATATAAACCTATTCCTATATATATATATGAGTTTTTCTATATATAAGACCAACTTAGAACCTGTGTGTTACACAGACTTAATAAATAAAAAAATACTAAATTAAAAAATATTCATAATTCACATATCTTTAAATTATATTTTGTATAGAACATTTTATATTGTATTTATAATATTACAATCTTTATCTAAGATTAATTGCTTTGATTTCTTTGCTTTATACTGTATTAATATTGTATTATATGGATTCAAAGATAATTCAAAATTTGATTAAAATTACAAAAGGTAGCAATGTAAAAAATATTTACTAACTGATAACTAAAATTAGAGTTAATTAGATAAATGGTCTCTGTGGTTTATACAAAATAACAGGTTTGGGTACTAAGCAAAAAAAGTAATAGGTTTGGGTACGCACTTTTAATTTTGTAACATATTTAAGTATTAACACTAACAGACGTTAATTTTTCTGTTAAATCTAAGGGTATGTTTGTCTTTTCACTTTACAATGACTATTAGTATTAATAGAGGGACTAGTTGTGTCATTTAATATAAATAAAAGATTGTTTGTGTAATTTAATATATATTCATACATACATACATATACAAATAAAAGATTGTTTCCTCACCAACACCGGCCACCACCCCGTACATCCTCACCACCGCTATCATTTTCAGCTTTTGAAATTAAACAACAACCGCACCACAAACACCATCTTCATCTTCATTCACCACCGTCGACCACTAAACGTGCAACCAACCACCATACTCCAGGCCCATTCACTCATATGTAAACACCCACCTACCAACATGGCCATCACCACCGCCAGCCGCCACCAGCGTAGGTCGCCACTAGCATAGACAGCCACCACCACAGGCCGCCACCAACGTCAGTCGCCACCCAACATCCACCTCACGAACATTATCTCACCATCACCACCACCGCTAACCACCACCAGCGACTCCCACCATCACCTTGGTTGACACTCTTCTTTGACCACACCCTTCTGACGACACCACCACAACTAGACCCAAACATACGGTTCTTCCCACTTTCCAAGTTTTTCTCAAAACCCTAATTAAGAAATACCTAACTGGGAATTCTTGATTTAAGGCTTGATGGTTGTAGTGATGGTTCAATTGAGATGAAGCCATGATAGATGGAGCGATGATGGCGATGATACGATGATGATTATGGTGAGATTGTTGTGTTGATGAGATGATGAAGATGGTGTTGCAGTGCTGTTGTTTCCTTTAAAGATGGTGTATATATAGTAAATTAAACAAACACTCTTTTTATACATGTAAAATGACATAAACACTCCTTTAAGTTACATTAGTAGTCCTTGTAAACTGAAAAGACAAAAATAGCATTAGATTTAAGAGAAAAGTTGAGTCACTACAGCTAATACCTTAACTCGTTACAATATGTAAACACACTACTCATCCTGTTACAAAAAACCCTTAGTACCCAAACATGTTACTTTAAATAAACCATAGGGACCATTTATGTAATTAACTCTTAAAAATATTAAAAAAATTAATAATTATCAAGCTTGTCAAACATTTTTATAACTTCAATAAATGAAATCAATTAGTTAGTGTAAATATTATTGTTTAGGAAATCAAATATGGTATACATGAAGACTTAAAAAATATTATAAAATTTTGATTTAGTAAACTATTGATTTCTGAGTTAATTTATGTGTAGAATGTTTTAATTTCAAGTCAAGATTGAATCAACAAATATTGAATTAAATGGATGCCATAAATGAAAATTTTTTAACTTAATTAATTGTATTTGGAAATAGATCTTAAAATCAATCATTGAACATGATTTTGACGGGAAAATTAGCTAGGAGGTGCTCTAAAAATGTCACATGTCACATAAGTTATTCTTTTATTATATAGTATAGATACAAATTATATTTTTAAAACAATTGTATTTCAATATCATTCTGTTTTGATATGTGTGAATTGTCATAACCCCCTAAAGCGAAAGACGAGGATGCAACAAAATCTAATATTGAACATATTATTGTTGGAAATTTATTGATAATATTAATAGAGTTATTAATATTTACTCAATAAATTAATGTGTTGAATGAAAATTAATGTGATTAATACATTAGAATTAATTGTCCCACATGGGGAAAGAAAGAATATAAAATGGTTTATATTGTATAACCTCTTGTCTATATTATTTCCTATGTGTCACACTAGTGGATTCGCGAAGGGTGCTTAACTCGCACTCGCACTTGCACACGCGCGTGCGCGCGGCATGAGAAGTGGACGCAATGTGGCGCTTTGATGGCGCACTTTGCACATTACTAATTAAATAAGCAGTTACAATTTCAGATAATAGCTAAGTAATGGCTGGGTGACTGTTATGGTTCGAATTTCACTATAAATATGAATGTAGCTCAGTAGAAGAGACACAAACACAACTCGAAACCTGCAGCAAAACAGGTTCCTATCTCTCTCTCTGGATTCCCTTCTACAAACAAGTTCGGTTTCTAGATCAATCCTGGCGGTACAAACTACTTCGGTTGTTGTACCCTGAGAAACAAAACGATTTCTCTTAGGAGGCTCGAAATTTGTTTTAAGAGCCCCGTATTGAACATGATCCTCAGCTTTTACATTTCTGTTTCTTCTATTTCTGTAAATGTATCATTGTAAAAGTGATTGATAGTCATTTGTTTATATTCATTTGTATTGAGTATATCAATAAAATTGTTTGAATTTTTTTATATGAACGGTTCCTACAAACTTAAAACAAATTTAAAAACACCGTTCATATATTAATCTGTGTTTTTAAAATTTTAATTTTTCTTTAAATTGTTTTCGCTTTTTTATTCACGAGTGATCTTCAAAATTGGACTTAGAATATCTATCGTTGAATTCTAAAAGTAGTTAAATTGTTTTTTCAAATTCGTTTGTGGTTATAACTGTTTTCGCTTTCTTATTCACGAGTGATCTTCAAAGTTGGACTTAAAACATCTCTTGTTGAATTTTTAGATTTGTGAAAATAGTTTGAATTATTTTTTCAATTTTGGTAGTTATTTCAATTTGTCGAGAAATTGTTCTAACTTAAACTGTTTTTGTAAAACAGCAAACAACATGTCTTCAAGTGTTATGAGTTCCTCTTTATCAGCCCCTTTAGCTGCAACCACTATGGGAGCGACCACTGTGGCAAACCATGCCGAGAAACCCAAAAAGTTCATGGGTGTCCATTTTAAAAAATGGCAACAGAAGATGTTCTTCTACTTGACAACCTTGAACTTAGCACAGTTCTTGGAGAAAACTGCTCCCCTACCTAAAAAGGGGATGGTGCTCAAGCCTTGAGTGCCATTGATGCTTGGAAGCATTCGGAATTTCTTTGTCACAACTACATTTTGAATGGTCTTTGTGATTCATTATATAACGTGTATTGCAACATAAAGACTGCCAAGAACAATGGGAGTCTTTAGACAAGAAGTATAAAACCGAGGATGCCAGTAGCAAGAAATTCATAGTGGCTCGGTTTTTGAATTTTGAAATGGCTAATAAAAAGACTATATTAGCCAAATTCAAGAATTACAATTATACTTCATGAAATTCATGCAGAGGGATGCCTCTCAATGACACCTTCTAAGTTACAGCCATGATTGAAAAGTTGCCTCCAAGTTGGATAGAGTTTAAGAACTATCTTAAGCTCAAACAAAGGAGATGACTGTGGATGAACTTATTGTTCGTCTTCGAATTGAAGAAGACAACAAAATGGCTCAAAAAGGCACCCTGTTGACCGAACCGATGGCAAAGGCAAATGTGGTTGAACATGGGCAATCGTCAGGGGTTATCAAGGTAAAGGAAAAAGGCAATTGGGAAACCAAGGTGAACCTTGGAGCCAAAAAGGAGTTGTGAAAAAGAACCTCCACCTCCTTCTTTCCAAGGTATTTGCTACAATTGCAACGAGACGGGGCACCCGTGCTAATCAATGCAAGCAACCAAAGCGTGAGCGTGCACATATGGTGGATGAAGACAGTGAACCGTTAGTGGCAATGATCACCGAGTTATCGACAATGGTGGAAGAAGTCAACCTCGTGGGAGATAATCCACATGGATGGTTCATTGATACGGAGCTACTCGTCATGTGTGTGGTGACAAGACCCTCTTTAGCACTTTTAAAGAGGTTAAGGGTGATGAAAGCTTTATATGGGTAATAAAGCTACGACCGACATCAAAGGTGAAGGAAATGTGATCTTGAAGATGACTTCCGGGAAGGAACTCACTTTGAGCAACACCTTGTACGTCCTGGAGATTCGCAAGAATCTTGTTTCGGGATGGTTGCTTGATAAATTTGGTTTTGTTTAGCGTTTGAGTCAGATAAGTTTGTCCTTACTAAACGTGGAATGTATGTAGGAAAGGGTTATGCCCTTAATAATATGTTTAAGATGATGTAACCGTTGTCAAAAGTGAAATGAATAAGACTACTACTTCTATTTATATGCTTGAGTTTTCAAATGTTTGGCATGGTAGACTAGGACATGTAAATTATAAATCTTTCGTCATTTATAAATTTAAAATGCATACCTACATTCCATATTGACACACTGTAAATGTGAAACATGCATTGAGGCAAAACTTACAAGATCATCATCTAAACTGGTTGAAAGAATAACTGAAACCCTTGGTTTAATTCACACCGATATATGTGATTTAAAAGCACACCCAACAAGAGATCGCAACAAATATTTCATCACCTTTATTGACGATTGCACTAGATATTGCTATGTATACTTACTTAAAAGTAAGGATGACGCAATCGATAAATTTATCTTGTATAAAAATGAAGTTGAGAATCAACTAACAAGAAAATTAAAATTGTGCAAAGTGATAGAGGTGGTGAATATGTTGCACCGTTTGCCGATTTATATGCAAAAAGTGGTATAATACATTAATGTACGGCACCTTACTCACCACATCAAATGGCATTGCGAAACCGTACTTTAAAAGGGATGATGAATGCCATTTTGATCACTCTGGGATGAGCCATGAGATATGGGGGAAGCTATCTTCTCGGTCAATTATATTTAAAATAAATATCACCAAAGAAAAGGGATTAACCCCTTATGAATTATGGATAGGTAGAAAACCATCATATAATTATCTCAAAGTGTGGGGGTGCCTAGCTAAGGTGATTGTACCACCGCCTAAAGCTCAAAAACTAGGACCCAAAACTATCGATTGCATATTCATTGGATATGCTCAAAACAGTAATGCACATCATTTTCTTGTACATGAGTCCAAGAATCTCGATGTACAAAAGAACACTATCATGGAGATAAGGTCGAGGAATGCTTCATATTTTGAAAATGTGTTTCCAATGCGAGGGCAAACACATGCATCTTCATCATCATGGTTAGATGATGGAGGTGCAAGTTCATCAACACAAAGATGATATAGTTCATGATAGTCAACATGAATGACCCGAGTTGAAGAGGGAAAATTATACGAAGTAAAAGGCAAGGTTGAGAAATCCTTTGGTCCAGACTTCGTAAGTTATATGGTTGAGGGTGAGCCTAATACCTACCATGAAGCAGTATCTTCTTCGGAAGGACCTCAATGGAAAGAGGCTCAAGAATGAAATTGATTCAATTCTTCACAACCATACTTGGGAGCTAGTAGATCTTCCTCCTGGTTATAAACCGCTTGGATATCATTGGATATCAAAAAGAAGATGAAAGCCGATGGAAGTACTGATAAATATAAGCAAGGTTAGTAGTCAAGGTTTTAGACAAAGGAAGGTCTAGACCTTTTGATACTTACTCACCTGTGACTCGCATAAACTCCATACGAATGGTTCTTGCTATTGCGGCATTAAGAAATTTGGAAGTACATAAAATGGATGTCAAACCGCATTTCTAAATGGGATTTAGAAGAAAGATTTACATGGAGCAACCTAAGGTTTCTCTGCCCATGGTCAAGAGGGTACAGTATGTAAATTGGTCAAGTCGTTGTATGGCTTAAAGTAAGCTCCAAAACATAGCACCAAAAAGTTTGATCGTGTCATGATTGAAACTGTTTTAAAATAATGAGTGTGATAAAGTGTAGGTGAAAGATACACCGGGAGGTTATGTAATTTTGTGTCTGTATGTAGATGATATGCTTATCACTGGAGTAATGATAAAATAATAAAATCTACTAAGACATTTAAAGGAAGATTTGACATGAAAAATGGGTTTAGCGGATTTAATTTTAGGAGTGAAAATATTCGAACCCAAGATGGTCTTGTGTTTAAGTCAAGCTCATTATATGGACCCGATTCCGGAAAAATTCAACTCGGGAGACACGCGTGGTGCACGTTCTCCTTTTTTACCACCCAACATCTAAAGAAAATGAGGCGAGGGGTTGCTCAGTAGAGATCAGGATCATTGTAGTTTATGTATCTAATGACATTACTAGCCCCGATTAGCATTGTGGTGAGTATCTAAGAAGATATACTAGTAATCCAATTCAAAACATTGGACGAGTATAACGATGGTGCTTAGATACATAAGATACACAGAGACTATGGATTGCATTATACCCCGCCATCCAGCTGTGATTGAGGTTACTGATGCACACGAATATCAGATATAAAAGATTCCAAATCAACAAGTGGGTATGTATTCCTTACTTGGTGGACCAGCAATATCTTGATCATCCAAGCAAATAATCGTTAATAGCTAGATCATATGGAATCGGAATTATCGCTTTGGATAAAGCCAAGAAGGGCTGTTTCACTACGTCAATTTAGGGAAGACATGCTGTAAGGATTCCTGAAGTCTGATGCAACCCAAAACTGCCTAAGTGTTTCAGCAACATGCACTAAGTACTGAAGTGAAGAATGCTTCGGAAGAATTACACAAAGCATTAGAAAATACTCTAAGTGTAATATCTTCCGAAGCCAAGACCAATATCTTCCGAAGCCTAACATGAAGTCTTCCGAAGCTTGAAGAGACAAAGTCTTCCGAAGCTTCACCTATGAAGACAGATTTCTTCCGAAGACTTTTAGTACACATGCTTTATCTGATGTACTGTTCCATAAAGCACCTTTTCCGCTGCGTCTCTGATAAGTCACCAACTTACAAGAGTTGGTGAAAAGGTCCATGCTTTTGGTAACTGTACATTGAGGTCTTGTGTCTGAAACTTTCTACTTTATGTACTTTATCCTTTTTGTAATGTATAAGGATGTGAGCTATGGCATGTCATAGTCACAAGGTCAAAAGGCAGATATGCCTTTTGATCCTACAATTGATTTTGTTAGTGTCTAGTCAATTGTATCCAGCTGGCTTTCATAGTATAGCCGGCTGTAGGTTGTAGTATAAGTATTCCAAGTTCTTGTATCTTTCGATATGCTTTGTAACACTTGTAAAAGAACTTGAGAAAGCAATATACTGCTACCTTGAAAACTATACTCTCTTGTTCTGTCTCTTGCTTTACTTGTGTTCTCTGCATCACCTTTGGTTACCTAGTTCACTGTTTGATTAACGTTTTAGTTAATCTCCTCATTGTGTTGTTGTGTTGTAATTGTGTTCAAGCCCTTGAACGATCCTGCAATTGGTATCAGAGCATTCAGGCTCGTGATATAAGATCTAACCATCTTAAGATCCCTCACCACACAAAAACTAAAACTTTTCTCAAATGGCTTCCATCTCAAAGACTGATATGGAGACTGGAACCATGAACAAATCCCCATTGATCACTCTTGATGACTTCGACACCTGGTGCATGAGGATGGAAGGCTTCATCAGGTCTCTTGACTCAAGAATGTGGGAATCTGTTGAATATGGACCTTTCATACCTAGCACCCCCTCTGCTACCGGTGCTGGTATGATTCCTAAAGATGTGGCCAACTACTCAGATGAAGATAGGAAAAGAGTAGAGATTGACAGGAAGGCCATGACTGCTCTTCAGACTGCTATCCCAAACTCTGTGTACAGAGGTTTTAAGAAGTGCAAAACAGCTAAACAGCTGTGGGATGCACTGAAGCTGATGTATGAAGGCTCCTCTGAAGCCAAGGAGAACAAGAAAGATCTTCTGAAGCAGCAGTTTGAAAATTTCACCTTTAAAACAGGTGAAACCATGACCCAACAATACTTCAGGTATGTTGAGATTGTGGATACCCTTGTGGATGGAGGAGTTCCTCTTGAGAACAGAGACATTGTAAGGAAGTTCATGTCCTCACTTCCTAGGCAATGGACACACTATTGTGTGGTAATCAAGAGGACTGAGAACCTTAAAACTCTTACTCTGACAGAGTTATATGGGATTCTCAGTGGATACCAGATGGAATGAACTTACAAGGTTCATCTGGCAACTCTAACAATCAAATGGGTTCAGCCCTTCATGTGGTTGAAAGGGACAGCATAGAACCCCAACATCATCTCCTATGCTACCCTGACAACTCACAAAAGGGTCCTTTCATCACCTTCCCGGAGACACCAAGGGAGAACTTTACTCAAGGAAGCCATTCCAAGAGACAAGTTCTTCTCAAGCCTTTGTGTCTGCAGATGAAAGCTGTGGAAATTATCTCTTCACTCTTGAAGATCTAGACTGTATCCATCCAGATGACCTGGAATACATGGAGATAGTTCAGCAGATGGCTCTTCTCACTCACAGAGCCAAGAAGTTCTACAAGAGGACAGGAAGAAAATTTCCAAGCAATGCTACCAGTGGTAAGTTTGGCCTGGATAAAAGCAAAGTTAAGTGTTACAATTGTAACCTTATGGGTCACTTCGCCAGGGAGTGTAAGGCCCCAGAGCAAATGGGGGTCAAACACAACTCAGACCAAACTTCACCAACAATACCCCTCAGGCTGAGAAGACAAAGCAACATGCTGCGGTTGCTGTTGAAGAGGGAGGATTTGACTGGAGTTTTCAGGTGGAGGATGCTTCTCCAAACCAAGCATTGATGGCTGATCATGATGAAGCCAAGGTATTAGAACATCTTTGCTCCCCTGAATGCATTGCTAAAGTAAATAGATACAGGTCCTACAACCTAGAGATGAGATCTGATCTTGAGTCATTAAACATATTAAAATCTGACTTTAGAAAGTCTGAAAATGATTACAAGTTAAAGATAGAAGACTTGGAGAAAACTATTTCAGTACTAAAACATGAACATACAGATTTTAGAACTCAGATCCAAGATCTCATCACTAAGTTGACTAAGTGCCAGGCTGAGCTTGTGATCAGCAAAGCCCTGGCAGAGAAAAGTGTTCTTGAAGAAGAGACCTTCAAGAACATGATATCCTCATCCCTACACAATAAGGTTTGTTATCAAAATAGACAGGGACTGGGATCAAATGAGATAGCTCCTCCACACACAATCTTGTCTGTAAGATCTCCTAGGTGTGGAACTTGTGAAGATGAGCTTCCTCTCATAGATCCAGTAAGTGAGGATGATGAAGAAGTGATAGTGAGGAATCCCTCTGAGAAGAGTGAAGAAGAGGATTCCTCCAAGGGCCACTATCCTTCTGAGGAGAAGAAATTAACTGTGATGACCAAGTCCAAGAGAAGAACTGATCAGGAAGAGCAAAAGGAAAGCAAAGAAGGCTCAAGAAATCAAGGCTACCTTTGATGCTAAGCAGAAACAAGTGTTCATCTCTGCAGGTTTCAAAGCAATAAGGACTGAAGACATCCACCAAAGCCTCTTATCTAAGAGTTCTGGTTCATGTTCAAATCATCTCAGTACAAAGAAGAAGACTGAGCTGCTGTGTACCACTGCTGCACAGCCTGGACCATCAAATTCCAAGAACAGTTCACAGCCCAGGGAACTGTATCTGAATCTACCAAGATGAAGGTGAAAAAGGAATGTGACCAAGGCCAGTCTTGCTCTCAAAAGGAGATTTCTTTGAAGAAGAAAATGCTGTGTGTTATGTGTGAAAGTACTTCTCATATTGCCAAGGATTGTCCATACAATCCTAAAAGTACTATCCACATGACCAATACAAAGACTTCAAAGAATCTCAAGAAGTCTCAAGCTTCGGAAGGAAAGTCTGTTTCCTTCGGAAGCTCCAAATCAAAGAAGAAGGTAAATGGAAAATTACCTTCGGAAGCAAAGTTGGTCTCGGAAGAAAGGAGTTCTTCCGAAGTACTAAAGTCTACTGCAGTGACTGTAGATTCTTCCGAAGTATCAGTCATTAAAACTTGTGAAGCTCCAAAAGCTTCTAAGGTTTTGAAGGTCAAGTCCAAGACTCCAAAGGTGGTGTGGAAGTCTAAGAAAGACCAAATGACTGAGGTTTCTCCATCAACAACAGCCGAAGATCCCCTCTGTACAACCATAGGATCTATTACTGTTGCATTACCTTCTATTACACTTACTGAACCCAAGACAAGTAAGGCTTGGGTTTCCAAATGTAACTAATCATTTTTTGTGCAGGAACAGCTCAAGACAAACAAGAATGTCTGGATAATTGACAGTGGCTGTTCCAGGCACATGACAGGCGATAGGTCTTTACTTCATAATTTTGAGAGAATTGATGGAGGACCAGTTGCTTTTGGAGGAAATGAAGGTGGTTACATTTATGGAAGGGGCAAGGTCACAAATGGTAAGCTCAGCATTGAGAAGGTAACTTTGTTAAGGAGCTTGGGTACAATCTTCTGAGTGTATCTCAATTTTGTGATCAGAGTCATAACATGCTCTTCACTGAGCATGAGTGCATTGTTCTCAAACCTGGAGTGGTCATTCCTCATGAGCATATTCTGCTCAGAGCCCCCAGGAAAGGGAACATGTACAAGATGGATTTGCAAGAAACATCTCCCTCTGGAGAAGTTTCATGCTTTCTATCTAAAGCAAATAGTGATGAGTCTTTCCTATGGCATAAAAGAATGTGCCATGTAAACTTTAAGAATATGAATAAATTAATCAAACATGATCTGGTAACTGGAATGCCAAAGAAAGAGTTTACAAGTGATGATCATTGTGTTGCATGCCTGAAAGGGAAGCAACACAAGGTATCTCACAAGCCTAAGGAAAAGAACTCCATCACTACTCCCTACACTTATTACATATGGATCTCTTTGGCCCCACCAGTGTAATGAGTTTAGGAAGGACCTTATACTGTCTAGTGATCACAGATGATTTTACAAGATTCACTTGGGTTTTCTTTCTTAGAACTAAAGATGAGACTCCTGAGATTCTAAAGAATTTCATCTTAAAGATTGAGAATCAATGTGATCACAAGGTCAAAACCATAAGATGTGATCAAGGAACTGAATTCAAAACCAAATCCTTGATACATTTTGTGATGAAAAGGGTATTACAAGACAATACAGTGCTCCCAGGACTCCTCAGCAAAACGGAGTTGCTGAGAGGAGAAACAGGACACTTATTGAAGCTGCAAGAACTATTGTCTGACTCTAAACTGCCTATCACCTTCTGGGCAGAGGCAGTTAAACTGCCTGCTATGTGCAAAACAGAGTCTTAGTAGTTAAGACACATGGTAAGACTCCTTATGAACTTTGGCACAAGAGGAAACCTTTCATTGGTTTCTCAGGTCATTTGGATGTCCCTGCACCATCTTGAATACCAAAGATCAAGTTGCCAAGTTTGCTGAGAAATCAGACGATGGACACTTCATTGGATACTCTTCTCAAGCTAAAGCTTATAGAGTATACAATCTCAGAACTAGAATCATTGAGGAGTCAGCCAATGTGACTTTCAATGAGCACACTCCCAGTGTGGCTGGTTCTGGTCCGGATTGGCTATTTGATCTTGATTTAGTTACCAACTGTTTTAATAAATCTTGTGAGCATGTTTCAGGATCTGCAGAAAATTTAAATACAGGTGATCCTGATCCAAGATTTGAGCTTGGAAGACCTTCAGCTCCAGTTGGAACTACTTCGGCAAATGAGGTTTCTATCAGCACAACAATGACAAATCCAGCTGATACATCTGGCATGCCTTCAAATTCCAGTTCAGAGGCCTCTCAACCAGATAAAGACATCCTCAATTGCAGAAGATAACAATGGTGATGGTGAAAGTGATCAAGAATCTCTTGATGCTAATAACCATACCATAGATGATAACATCAATGATGTCACACACTCATTGGATCAAGTTAATCTTGATAAGTGTGATAATGTGGAGGATCAATCTTCAAGACCAGATCTAAATTTCTCAAATTTGGATCTATCTCAGCAACTTGCTGTGATCCCTCAGCTAAGGATCCACAAGTCTCATCCTACTACAAACATCATTGGAGATGTTATCTCCGGGTAAAGACAAGAGGGCAAACCCATGAAGCAAATGTTTGTCTTCACTCTTGTTTTCTATCCCAGTTAGAGCCAAAGAAAGTTGAGGAGGCTCTAAAGGATGGAAGTTGGGTTGAAGCTATGCAACAAGAGCTGCTTCAATTCAAAAGACAGAAAGTTTGGAACCTTTGTCCTCTTCCTCATGGGAAGACTACCATTGGAACCAAATGGGTTTTTAGGAATAAAAAGGATGATAGAGGAATCATCATCAAGAACAAGGCTAGACTAGTTGTTCAAGGATACACACAAGAAGAAGGGATTGACTACACACTGATGTCTTTGCTCCTGTAGCTAGACTAGAAGCTGTTAGGATATTCCTGGCATTTGCTGCATCCAAGAACTTCAAGGTCTACCAACTTGATGTAAAGTGTGCTTTCTTATATGGAGTGATTGATGAGGGTTTATGTCAAACAACCACCTGGTTTTGTAGATCCTGATCATCCTGATTATGTCTGCAAGCTTGACAAAGCTCTATGGGCTGCATCAGGCACCCAGGAAGTGGTATGAGACACTGTCTGAGTATCTCTGTAAACATGGTTACAGGAGAGGTACTATAGATGGAACTCTCTTCATCAAAGGACAAGGAAACGACATTCTGCTAGTTCAAGTATATGTGGATGACATCATCTTTGGCTCAACCAATTCAAGGCTCTGCAAAGACTTTGAAAAGCTGATGAAAGATAGATTTGAAATGAGTTCAATGGGAGAACTTATTTCTTTCTGGGAATTCAAGTGAAGCAGGTTGAAGATGGCATTTTCATAAGTCAGTCAAAGTATATTCAAGATATACTCAAGAGGTTCAACATGACTGATTGTAAGACTGCTAAGACACCCATAGCCAGAAACCACTCCTTTGGTCCAGATCTTGAGGGGGAGTGTGTAGATGAGCACTTATACAGGGCTATGATTGGGTCTCTTATGTATCTTACAGCTAGCAGGCCTGATATCATGTTTGCTACATGTATTTGTGCAAGATATCAAGCAATCCTAAGATGTCTCACTTAATCACTGTGAAAAGGATTTTAAGATACCTCAAAGGTGCTTCAACACTTGGTTTATGGTATCCAAAGAATTCTAATTTCAATCTGTATGCCTATACAGACAGTGATTATGGTGGTTGCAACATGACTGCAAAGTCTACATCTGGGGGATGTCAATTCTTGGTGGAAGGGTTGTCTCATGGCAATGCAAGAAACAAACCTGTGTGTCTGCATCAACTGCTGAGGCTGAATACATTGCTGCTGCAAGCTGCTGTGCTCAAGTGCTTTGGATTCAAAATCAGATGCTAGACTACGGATTTAACTTCAAAGAGACTCCTATCCACATAGACAACAACAGTGCTATCTCTATCACTGAGAACCCTGTGCAGCACTCAAGGACCAAACACATCAACATCAGGTATCATTTAATAAGAGATAACTATGAAAAGGGGTTAATTAAACTAGTCAAAGTTCACACAGATGAACAATATGCTGATCTGTTCACAAAAGCTTTGATGAACAGAGATTTAAGTATCTGATATCAGCTATTGGGATGATCAACTTTGAGTAGATTTTTTTCTTAAAACTAATTCTAATTATTTCTTCTTAAAATATGTGTGTCCTAAGTTGTCTAGTTCATCACTTTCATAAGCTCATGTTTTCTTTGAATGAAAAACTCTTTTTGAAGACTTTCCTTGAATTCTTGAAAATTTTCTGACACTTCGGAAGATAACATTTTACCTTCGGAAGAAAAATATGTCTTCAAAATAAATGACTGTCTAAGAAATTTTACCTTCGGAAGAAGTCAAATTTATCTTCCGAAGCTTAAAATTCTCAACTTAGACACTTATTCATTTTAAGGACTTTTTCCTTCCGAAGCAAAAATTACTTTCGGAAGCTTTGTTCTTCTTATACAAAGCATCCAAAGTTTATTTCTCTTCCGAAGCATAAATCTTTAAGACTCTCAGGAAAATTCTTCCGAAGTCACTTTAGCTTCGGAAGCTTTTTCAATCAAACTTCCGAAGACAAATTACTTTCGGAAGCTTTTCGAATTCCAAGAAAACTACTTTTTGAGCAAAAAGGTAAACTACTTTTTCAGAGGTGGGACCGACATACGGATTTCAATGTTTATCCTCTTTCATTAAACTTTATCTGAAATCCTTCTCTCTCATATAAACCCAACGGTTTCCCCCCTCTTCTATCATCTGCTTTTCTTCCATACCTAAAACCCAAAGCTTTCTCTCTGAAATTTCCTTCCCATTCTTCATCTCTGAGCTACCTCACAATGGCTGACCTTACACACAGAAATGATCCTCACTTTGCCATGCAGCTACACAGACAACACAATCAGGTTGCTCTGTTATGCTCTGACAAAGATCCTCATTTCTCAGAGGTTTGCCGTTTCTTGTCTTTGTCTCACTACTTCACCTCCCTAACCATTGATCCTCCTCTATATGAGGATCATTTGCTTGAATTCTGGAAGACCTGCCAAGAGGTCATTATGGATGGGGAGAAGGCACTGTCTGCCACAGTGCAGGGAGAACAATTTTCATCACTCCGGCCATCATCAACCGACATCTTCAGCTGGATGATGAAGCAGGTGAAGTGTTCTTTCCAAAAGAAGCGTTAATCATTCCTTCGAGCAGATGGGCTATGAAGGATTTCTCTGTAAAGACCTTCAGGAAAGGGAAGGTCTCATCCCAGTGGAAATACCTGCTCCATGTGGTTATCCACAGCTTATCAAACAAGCATGGTGGATGGGACCAGATTCCTGAGGATCTCTCCTTTATAGTTCATGGGATGGTTCAGGGGGTCAAGTTCAGGTATTCACAATTTGTTTATACTAATTTACTTGCAAACTTAGACTCCTTAGAATATTACATGTTTCCTAGATATGTTCAACACATTCTTAACTGTGAACTGGGCTCACAGTTGAGGGAAACAGGCAATATTCTTAAACTGGGACAGATGAAGCCCGGCATCTTTAAATTATGAAGAAGCCAACTGTAGGCTTCTCAGGGGTAGAAACAGCCCTAGTCCCAAAAATGTTAGAGCTCATTGCTCAAGGTGACAACATAGCAGTCCAAGCTAGTGTTGAACCCACACCTACTGCTCTCCTACCCTCTTCACAACCTCCAAATCACACCTAAAAAAAAATCCCAACGAACCCCTGCTCAGGCTATTGAGTCTGTGCAGGCCCCCAAATACTCAACCTTACAGGAAGAAGTGGACTCCAGAGCTCCCTTCTCCTGAGGAGCAAACCACTCCCATTACTTTACCTATCAGGGCTGAGGTTCCTCAAGCTCAACCTGATGAGCTCATTAGCCCAACAACTGTAAGCCTTCACTCTGAGTCTCAACACTCAAGTGAACAACCTTCAGGGGACAGCTACCATCCCCAGCCTTTGGATCTAAACCACCAATTCCCAACCTATCCTTTTACACTGATGAAGACTTAGGATTCAGTGAGTACCATGAGTCTCTCTTCTCCTCCCCTACTCAAAGAGAGATGAGTACCTCTGACTCTCCTCAGTCTATCCCTCATCAGTCACCTATTACTGAGGTGGACACATCTGAACCTGTTCAGGATGTCCATATGGAAGAGGCTCTCACTTTTGAAAGTGATTACATCATTAAGACCTCAACCATGGCAACTCAGCCCATTGGCATCTTAACTGAGGTTGCCAGTGAGCAGAGGAAAACCAGCAGCCAAGAAACTCAAGCTGGTGGTGAGAGAAGGGACTTTGGTCCAATCCTCTCATCCCCAGTGATTCTTCTGATGAAGATGAGGGGAATTTGAGACTAAAGGTACAAAATTGTCACAAACATGTACCTATCTAGTCTCTAAGGTTAGTCACTTGGAATCTCAGGTGACTACCCTGCAAAACAGGGTCAATGATCAGCAACTCCAGATTTCATATCTGCAGGAAAAACTAGCTGGAGACCTTTAAGAGAGCTCAACCAGGAACACAAGAACCTGTGGAAGTGATTGATTTATCCTCCAGCTCACCTATGCAAGTGGGTGATGCTACCAAAAAGGGGGAGAATGTTATCACAACCACAGAACCTGGGAGTTCTTCAAAGAGAATGGACATAGAGGACTCACCATCCTCACTTGCTGTTGTGCATTCTCAGCAACTTCCTCAAGTTCACATTAATGTGGACTCTATAGACTCTCTCATCAGAGTCTCTTTGAGGAAGGTATACCAAGGGCTGTCTCATCTCCACCACATGGAACTGGCAACTACATCATCAGATGGAGGTATGATGATGACAGAAGAGCCCTCATACTTCACAGAGTTCAAGGTCAACAAGAAGTCTTTCAGTTCCAAAGCCTGAGCTTCTATGAAGGACTGGATTTAGTCAACATGCCACTTGTCAACCCAAGCAAATCTAGACAAGCTGACAGGCTGGCTCAAAGAATCCAAGACAGGATCCTTGCAGAGTTCTCTCTAAGAAGGAGACTTAGGCAATCAGGCAATGTCATCGGTCAACTGGATGCTGAGGTGGACCCTAAGATTAGTTTCATAGGGGAAACCTTGGCTGAAGGCCCAGTGGCAGAACCTGAGACCCTGTCTCACCATCAACAACTGCTGCAGAGGTCCAAACTCACTCATCTGAGACACCTGCTGGTGAAGGTGTTTCTCAGCCTCTCTCTGGCCAGAGCATGGAAGCTACACCAAGCAATGAAGGCCAAGCCTCAATCCACCCTGAGTCACAAAGGTCTGTTGGTGACAAAGGGAAAAGGATAATGACTCCTGAGGAAATTGAGGAGGAAGAGAGAGAGAGGAAAAGGAGGCTAAGGGGAGAAAGTTCTTCTGGGTCATCAAAATTCATGCAAGCTGCAATCAGGGCTGCCCCCAGACCAATACTCAAAATGATGAACAAAGGGCAGTCAGGATTAATTATTACAGACCAGGAACTATGATGTTGATGAAATCATCTCCCTCCCCTTAGAAGAATTGAATGAACTGGCTGACATGGAAGTGTCAAGAGAGATTAAGGAGAAAGAGGATGCAAGGTTACTTCTCCAATTCAAAGAGGAGAGGAGACAGAAAAGACTTCACAAGCATACTCCCACTCTCTCTCCAGTTCAAGAAAGTCCTGCACAGGAAGATGTGGCTCCACAAGAACCTCAGGTAGATAAAGAAGAGGATAGAATCAAAATGATAAACTACCTGAGTGCCACAGGCTTCTATCAGGCAAATACACTTCTTCCCCTGTCCTATGACTTCATTGAGTTCGAGTACTTAAAGCAACTTGAGCTTGAGTTAGTCAAAGAAAGAAAAACAACCAAAAGGAAGCTAAGGGAAGAAGCTGCAAAGTCAAGGCCATCATTCAAAAGAATGCAAAGAAGTCTGCTGACAGACAAAGAATGATGAGCTTCTTGAAGTCATATGGATTCTCCGGAAGGAGACTTGGTCCCATGTCTCTATCTACAATGGATGAGCATATAAGGGTAATCAAGCAGAAGATTAAAAGTGGTGAACTCATTGACTTGCACTCTCTTCCAAGTCAAGTCCCACCTGAAGTGGAGGTCAAGTTTGAACAACCAGAGACACCTGAACCAGAACCTCCAGCTGAGCCTCAGCAAACTTCATCTTCTGATCCAAGACAGGGTCAAACTCCCTCTCCTTCTGAACCTGTGAGGGAGGAACACCCAACTGAGAAAGACACTGATGATCAACATGGTGCTGCAGACCAGTCTTCTCAGTTAAAGACATTAAAGAGGAAGAAGAAAATGGCCTCTAAACCAAAGACTAAAAGAAGAAGCCAAAGTCATCTACCTCTACACCCCAGGCTGAATCAGATCAACCTGAGGAAGTGCATGATGAGGCAGCCCAATCAACTCCTATGCAAGTGGCTCCTCTAGCAACCGAGACACCCATCTTATCCTGGACTTACTCTACCAATCCAGAAAGATGGAATGTTATCAGAGATCAAGGTGTTGAAAATGTCTACTCATGGCAAGACATAATCAACTTACCTCTGCATGATCTCTTTGAAATGAGAAGATACTATGAGAGTCTTGATGATCCTGACCATCAAATGAAGAAAGGGATGGTATTGATTATTCTGAAGACTACAAACATTTAAAGATCTTCTAGGTGTTTTGGTAGCATCAGCCTAGGGGGAGTTTGTAAGGATTCCTGAAGTCTGATGCAACCCAAAACTGCCTAAGTGTTTCAGCAACATGCACTAAGTACTGAAGTGAAGAATGCTTCGGAAGAATTACACAAAGCATTAGAAAATACTCTAAGTGTAATATCTTCCGAAGCCAAGACCAATATCTTCCGAAGCCTAACATGAAGTCTTCCGAAGCTTGAAGAGACAAAGTCTTCCGAAGCTTCAACCTATGAAGACAGATTTCTTCCGAAGACTTTTAGTACACATGCTTTATCTGATGTACTGTTCCATAAAGCACCTTTTCCGCTGCGTCTCTGATAAGTCACCAACTTACAGGAGTTGGTGAAAAGGTCCATGCTTTTGGTAACTGTACATTGAGGTCTTGTGTCTGAAACTTTCTACTTTATGTACTTTATCCTTTTTGTAATGTATAAGGATGTGAGCTATGGCATGTCATAGTCACAAGGTCAAAAGGCAGATATGCCTTTTGATCCTACAATTGATTTTGTTAGTGTCTAGTCAATTGTATCCAGCTGGCTTCATAGTATAGCCGGCTGTAGGTTGTAGTATAAGTATTCCAAGTTCTTGTATCTTTCGATATGCTTTGTAACACTTGTAAAAGAACTTGAGAAAGCAATATACTGCTACCTTGAAAACTATATTCTCTTGTTCTGTCTCTTGCTTTACTTGTGTTCTCTGCATCACCTTTGGTTACCTAGTTCACTGTTTGATTAACGTTAGTTAATCTCCTCATTGTGTTGTTGTGTTGTAATTGTGTTCAAGCCCTTGAACGATCCTGCACACCAAGATGGCCAAAGCCTTCTTGGCTATTTACATACATTGTGAGTGAGTCGGCAATTGGTAGAGCCAAAAGCTCATTACAATGGCAATCAAGGCACTCAGGCGTAGAAATAACACAATACGACAACTATATCAACGTGTGTTATCCACGATTGACCATGTTAAGTAAAAGATAACATTGCAGACCCTTACAAAAGGCTTGCATAGAAATAGTTTATAAGTTTGTCAAGAGAATGGGACAAAAAGCCCACGGAAAAGGGGAATATGATGGACCCTAACCTAGTTGACTGGAGATCCAAGATTTAGGTTCATAGGACACTTAATCATATGACCAACGGAGTCACTATAGGGAGTACCCTAAAACTTAAGGGAGTGACGAACTTCCTATCCATTTACTCTAGGAGTACCCCGAACAAGTGACCAAAGTGAGGTTAAGCATATTAACATTGATGATTCATGGAACAATGTAACTATGACTTTTAAGATTCATCGAATCACATATGTTAGAGAGAATAGAGTCGCTTCGAATGGATTTGTGGGGAGGCGCAAATCCAGTTTCGCAGAAGAGGAAAGTGTTTCCTGCCATCAACAGACACGATAATGAGGGGTTGATCAAACCAGAAGAGTGTTGTGTGATTGTATATTATCGTCTACATAAAACAGGGTTTTGTTCAAAGACATCGTGTCTCACACCACTAGAGACTAAGTATATATCACAGGAAGGTTCAAAGGGAAGACCTACCTCCTTGCAACATTGACTGCTGAATTTTTTGAGAAGTGTTTTCATTCATGTGAGGGATTGTTGAAAATTTATTGATAATATTAATATGGTTATTAATATTTACTTAATAAATTAATGTGTTGAATGAAAATTAATGTGATTAATGACATTAGGAATTAATAGTGTGGGAAGTTGTCCCATATTGGAGGAAAGAAAGAATATAAAATGGTTTATATTCTATAACCTCTTGTCTATATTATATCCTAATGTGTCACACTAAGTAGATTCGCGAAGGGTGAAAAGCACCCTTAACTTGCACTCGCACACGCGCACACGGCGTGGGCATGTCGCATGTGGGCGCACTTTGCACTTCGCCCACTTGCATCACCGCGAGCCGCTTGAGAGCCGCCTTAGTATTTTTGAAGGTTGGTTCGAGGGTCTAGTCAGGTGCGACTGACCTTGGTGCGCGGTCAGAGTTGTGACTCGTAACAGCTTCCGTTACACGTTGACTGAACTGACGACTGATAATTACGAATTAAATAAGCAGTTACGATTTCGGATTAATGGTTGGGTGACTGTTATGGTTCGAATTCCACTATAAATACTGAGTGTAGCTCAGTAGAAAGAGACACAAACACAACTCGAAACCTGCAACAAAACAAGTTCTCTATCTCTCTAGATTCTTTTCTACACAACAAGTTCGGGTTCTAGATCAATCCCGGCAGTACAAACTGCTTCGGTTTTTGTACCCTGGGAAACAAAACGAGTTCTCTTGGGAGGCTCGAAATTTGTTTAAGGGCCCCGTGTTGAACACGATCATCAACTTTTACATTTCTGTTTTTTTTATTTCTGTAAATGTATCATTGTAAAAGTGATTAATGTCATTTGTTTATATTCATTTGTATTGAGTATATCAATAAAATTGTTTGAATTTTATTATATAGTATAGGTACAGATTATATTTTTAAAACAATTGTATTTCAATATTGTTCTATTTTGATATGTGTGCCCCTAAAGCGAAAGACGAGGATGCAACAAAATCTAATATTGAACACATTACATCTAAGAAATACTAACATGCATTCATTTAAAATATAATATCGCATTATTTTGTATAAGTACAAGCCTTGAAGATTTACAAAAAATAATCTAATCTACAAAGGTTATATTCAAATTCTTTGATGTACTCCTAGTTTAGTTATTGAGCTTAATTGGTTGTTGCTTGAAAAATATGATTAAAAGTGTCAACTAAATTTAGTTGGTAAGCTCATGTGTTTAAGAGTTGATAAATAATAAATCATAAAGTAGAGTATTCAACGTAGTTTTCAATGATGCAAAGTTATGCTTATAAACACAAATAAGGCTGTGGGTTTCAATCATGCTAGTTAGCGCATTTAACATACGAGAGATGGGGGTTGTCTAATTTCAATTGCACTATTTATATTAATCCATTGACTCAGTCTATGAGTTAATATGTTTAATATGCTTTAGCACAATAACAACTTTAGTCCCCTAGGTCATAAGTTTAATTAAGTTAGGTTCAAGAATTACACAAAAAATAATTTTTTTACGGGGGGCGAACACAATATTATATAAAAATTTACATTACCGGGCAAAAATTTACACTATAGAACTAAAATTTAACACTAGGATGAAAAAAAGCCCCCCCCACCCCCCCCAACCCTATGAAGCTCCGCCGGTGTGGAGACGTACTCGTATAAGTGAGTGAAGTCCTAGTTTTAACTTATTTTTAATAGACCATGATAATCTACATCATTTATAACTGATATGGAAGTGTCATGTAGATATAATCTACTTAACTATTTTCTAGTGTTTCTTACCTAGATTTGATAAAATGTGAGTAACAACACCTATAAATGGCTAATATCCAATTATTGAGGCATAGGAAACTCCCTACATTTTCTTTCTCCTTCTTAGAAGAAGGGTATTCTTTATTAGATAGCTTAAAATTAGGAGTAACACGTGAACAGACCACTTTGGCTTTAGCCATATTACATCTACAAAGCACATTCTTAATGTATTGCTCTTGTGACATAAGCAACTTCTTTGAAGCTTTATATCTAATAATCTGAATGCCAAAAAAACTAATTTGTTGACCCTAAGTCTTTCATAGAAAATGAGTTGCTCAAATCTTTCTCCTGCTGCAAGTTTCTATATGCATTCTTGCTAGCAATCAACATATCATCAACCTAAACCTAAAGTAATAAATGAAATCATCACCAAACCTCTATAAAAACACTATTTTATCTAAAGTAGTTTCTCAGTATCCTTGCTCCCCCATGATTGATTCAAACTTTTTGACCATTGTTTTGGTGCCATCTTTAACTTGTAAAGACTTCACCAGCGGTTACATACATAATTCTTTTTCCCTTAACCTAAAGAACTTCAGGTTGTTTCATATAATTTTCATATCTAAGTCACCATGAAGGAACACTGTCATGAAATCCATTAGCTCACCCTTATGAACAAAACTAACGACTAAACCAAAAATCACTTGTATGGAACTCATCTTCATGGTTGGTGAGCAAATCTCATCAAAATCAATATCCATTCCTTAACTTAACCCTTTGACCATAAATCTAGATTTATACCTAGGCCTTGAGGTGTGTTCTTCAATCTTCACTTTATAAAATCACTTATTTTTCAAAGCTTCTTTGCCCTTAGGTAACTTCACCAACTCAAAAGGTATTGTTCTCATACAAGGAATCCAAATTATCTTATTATCTTCAATCCACTTCCTTTGTGCTCATCTTCCTTGCCCTTTGGATAAACTCAGATTCTCGCAATAAGAAATAATTCGTATGCAGAATGACAATAAAAGGATGACGATCTCTCTATCACACCCCAATCGATAACAGAAACATTGGGGTGTGAGAAGTGATAAATTATTCAAAGATATCATAGCACTAAAGTGATAATAAATTAAAATTTAATTTTATTTCCATTCATAAACATAACATTACAATGTTTCAAAACAAACACAACAAAATGATAGATTTAATGTGTTTCTAAGTACACCTAATTGGGTTTTTGATAAAGTTTAAAGTATTTTCTGCAACATGTATAAAATATTAGTCAATATATGAATATGTTTTTTAGCATAAAAGTTTAAATACATAGAATAATAGTGATTAAATCTCAAATCAACATGAATAAAGTACACTAAAGTTTGTACATTGCTAGTACGCAAATGCAATAATCAAACCGAAGTTTCCACTAGCGTAATCTTAGAATCAAATAGCAAGATTGTAAAGATTGATAACTTAAAATAAACCTATCTTAATAGGACGAATGTGCTAGTCCTATAGTGTTATACATGTTAAGAGTGGTTTAGATTGCTTGCAAGATGATATATTGTAGCATGTATTCACAAATAGCATAACAAGAAAGCATATTAATGTATATGAATTGAGTTTTACAATGAGTTTGAGTGAATGCATGATTGAGTGCAATTGATAATTGATACATGTTGCAACCCAAATAATATTAAAACAAAACGGTTAAAGTATGAGTAACGGTTTGACAATTAAAATCCACAAGGATAGATGAATGAGTTTACAGGATTGAGTCACCAAAGTTCCCTAAATATAAACAAAAGTGTGTAAGTTTAGTATTCAAAGTTTGAGTTAGCAATTGGAAAGTATATGAAAATTGCAAATAGAAGGGTACATGAAAGCATATACAACTTAGACACTTATTTCGACACCATATATTGTGTGTGTTCTTTATGAGTATTAATCACTCAATGGAAGTCCAAAATAAGAAATCACAAGATTAGTATAGTGTATGCCTTAATACATATCATTCAACCGTGGTTTGATTGACGTTATGGTTTGGTTTTCACTAAGTATTAAGTAGATATAAATATAAGTCATGCAACAGAGGTAGGGTAATCCACAAACTTCAAGTCATATATTCATATAAGCCATGTATTAGAGGTAGGGATATCCACAAAATTTATTACCACCATTGCCCAAAATCTCCATATAAAGGTGACTCGGATGGTCATGAGTATATAAATAAAAGTATTAAAGTAAAGTAACAAATTTGACTAAGATTTCAAGTGAGGTATGATGAAAAGATTAGTTGTAGAACCAAGGTTTAACATCATCATTTCATACCATAACACAAGACTTTCAACATTGGTTGGAGGGCCCTTTGGTTTCATCCACTTCCTGATTTGTAGATCACTTAGTGTTTTGTAAAGATGAAAGAATGAGGTTTAAACCTCAAAATTTCTTAAATATAACTTCAACATAAGCCTTCTAACATTAAAGTTTTTGGTGACTTGGTTTATTATGCAAAATACTTATAAACAAGACAAGAGAAAAAAACATGTATGAAAGAATCAATTAGAAAAATTCCAACTTGAACATAAAAATAGGGTTTACCATACTTGTTCATCTTGGTGACTAAGTGATTATTTCCTAAAGGTTGTCTCAAGTGTTAAAAAATAGAAGAAAGAAAAGAAAATAAATATTCTTTTTTAAACTCACAAAGTATTCTTGAATATTTTTCTGTAAAAAGATGAAGTTTTTTAGTGGATTGAAAGAGTATATAGTGATGAAAGTGATTAGGTATGGATTTGACTTAATATTTATAGATAAAAATTATGGTTAAGTATTAAAAAAATAGTGGGGAGATAAGTGGAGGGAAATTTTAAAAGTTTTATTTTTAACCCCTCAAATTATTTTATTTATTAATTTTTATCATAGAGTCAATATTAAGCATGTTTTGGGTATTTTAACATATAAACCATAAAAAACTTATAAATAATTTTCCAAAAAATATAACTCCTGATAAGTTGCTCGGTTTTACGTTAAAATACGTATTCACAGTTGTTTAAGTGTTGCACAAGCATATAATCAACAAGAATTATATATAAAAAGTATTTTCAATATGGGAGTCTTAAGATTACAAGTATACAATATAAAGAGGAAGATTACATTTGAAAGAAAAATTGAAACTACACTCTCATTGACTACCTGAGTAGGACAAATGCTAACATATATGATATCGAGAACTCTAGATGTGAATTCTCATCAAACTATTATAGTCTGTGTCACACCCCGACCGACGGCGGAATCATCAAGGCGGCCGAATGTGAAACGATTGTTCATGACACATGAAACTAATTAAGTTGAAATAATATTAAATACCATTATTCATTGAACAATACAAGTTAATCAAGTCATTACAATACACAAAAATACAAACAACATAAAATGTTTAATTTATCTAAGTCCAAGTCCTATATGAGCACGAAGATATTTTCAAGTAATAAACCTGAAATATGTTAAAAATAAAGGGTCAACTTTGAAAGTTGGTGAGATTTTCATAGTTTTCAATACATAAGTATATAAAAGATGGCAATTCATGTCATAGATTAGTGAACAATGTAACTAGGGATGTAAGACAGATGCACAATCAAACCTTGATAGTTTACAAGTTTCCACGTTTACAAGTTTATACGATTAGCTAACTGTACTTGGATTAACCAAGCAGACTTGTCAGGCCCATATATATATATATGAGGTCGCCAGGCTAGCAATAGTTAATGATTGTACATATAATCGTCAATACATGTGTTGGATCAAGAAGAAGGCTGATGCAATCAAAACCAAATCACTTAGACAATTTTGGTGCTGCTTACAAAGGCTTTCGAAGCCAATTGTGGAACTTCCGAAGGAAGTAGAGTTCTTCCGAAGACAAAGTAAAAGTTTCACATCCGAAGGCAAAACTATACTTCCAAAGGTAAAGTATTCACTTTCGAAGATAAAGTCTCAAACAAAGAAATCAGAAGACTACTTCCAAAGTATGAAGAAAGCAGAAGTTCTCGAGCCTCGGAAGAAGTAGCCTTTTCCGAAGTATAAGTGGCTTCGGAAGTCCTTGTTCTCCGAAGCCATTTAACCTTAGGAAGAAACTGCTATGAACCAGTGGACATAAGTATGGTCTTTGACACTTCGCTGCAGACCTTTGATACTACATGGCGTTTTTTCAAAGAGCTATGTAGTTGACCATACTTTATACCACTGTTCACCTTTTTATGTTAGTACATGTTACCAACTTTTGTTGGTGATAAAAGGTAAGTCAGGGACATGTCCTGACTATCATATCTCAGATAAAGTCTTATCTGAGATACCTTAAACTATAGATTTGTAGTGTTTGCTTTAGTTAGAGGATTCCAGCTGGTATCAAAGTATATCCGGCTGTAGGTCGTATTATATATAGTCTCTCATTGTTTCTCATAAGAACATGCTTGTAAGAGTCTTGTAACATTTGAGTTGAGAAGCAATATATGCAAGTACCTTGAAAATTACTTCTTGTGTTTTGTTATTACTTATTATATTGTTATCAACTCTTAAAGATTCTGCTTTCATCAAGAGTGTTGTTTAAGTGAGTTTGAGAGAAAACCAAGAGTTTAGTGACAAAAACCAATCCTGCAATTGGTATCAGAGATTTTTAGGCTCTTGATTGTGTGATCTAACCATCCAAATCAACCTGTTTTTCACTCCTCCTTACAACTCTCACAGAAATGGCCCTTAACAAATCCGAAGTAGAGATGGGAATGATGACCAAAGCTCCCATCATTACTCCTGAAAACTTCAGGTATTGGAGCCGAAGAATGGAAGGCTTCATCAAATACCAAGACAGCAAAATGTGGAACTCCATTTTCAACGGCCCGTACAAACCAAAGGTGGCATCACCTGGTGGAAACGGTGACATGATAGAAAAAGCTATTGAAGATTATTCTGACGAAGACAGAAAAAAGATGGACATCGACAACAATGCTATGACCATTCTTATTACTGCAATACCCAATTCCATCATGGTGGGGTTTGAGCATTGTAAGTCTGCTAAAGAGTTGTTTGATGCACTTGCTCAGATGTATTCAAGCTCCAACGACTCAAAGAAGGACTCACTGAAGCAGCAGTTCGAGAACTTCACTTATATTGCTAGAGAGACCCTCAGCCAACAGTATTTCACATACATGGATCTAATTTCTTCGCTTCAGTCTATGAAGATCACTCCTGAACTCAGAGATCTCACAAGAAAATTCATGAGTGGACATTCTACTGTGTCTCTATCAAGTGGACAAAGAACTTGAACACTCTTACCATGACTGAACTCTACAGCATCCTTGATGGATACCGGTTGGAGATGGAGAGTAAGAAGGGCCACCAAAGAAGCAGACCTCTGAGTCTTCCTGCAAGCAATGCTTAATGGTTGCTGACATACAACCAACATCCATCCTGCTCCTCTGGACCTTACATCATTTTTCCTGAGACTCCAAGGTCTCAACAGGCTCAGCACAACTCCTTTCAGGACAGTGTGCCTTTGTCTTAGGAAGTGGACACTCTGGTGATTTTCAATACTGTTTTTATGATCTAGAGTGTTCAGTCCAGACGATGGTTCTTTAAATATCTTAAAATCTAATTTTAAAAGGGTTGAATCTGACTATCAAAAGAAAATTGAGGAGTTAGAGAAAACTGTGTCCCTATTAAAACATGAACACACCAACTATAAGACTCAAATAAAGGATCTGATATCCAAATTATCTAAGGCTCAAGCCCAGCTTGTCACTGCTGAGGCTCAAGTCAGGAAGCATGCTATTTCTAAGCAGAACTTCCAAGCAATTCTTGTATCATCCTCCTACTCCAAACTCTGTTATCAGTACAAAGGAGGGTTGGGGACCAATGAAATTGCTCCACCATATTCTTATGATTCAATAAGACAACCTAGATGTACTGAAGAGTAAGAGGTTCCAACTGCTGACCCTTCTTCACTAGAGTTGAAGGATGAAGCAACAATAGTGGCCATCACAGGGAAGGAACATGTAAATGTACCCACCTCTCCCAGTAAAGATCAAACCCTAACCACCAAAGCCAGAAGAAGTAGAGCTAAAGCTGCTAGAAGAACTGCCAAGAAAGCAGCTGAGTCTAAGCTAAAGATTGACCCAAAACAGAAAGGTGTCTTTATCTCAGCTAGATTCCAGATGATAGGTACTTCTAATTCAGGAAAGGATTGTAATACCAGCACTCCTGTCCTACCAAAGGATCACAAGTTAAAGGGAAAGGTTGCTGACCAAGAGAGAAAGAGTAAGAAACAACAACCTAAAAGTTCCCAAAAGACTAACATTACATGCATCATGTGTGGTTTGCAAAACTACATGGCTAAAGATTGTTATTACAATCCTGCTAAAACACATTATGCAAATAATGTTATAAAGAAGGAGTCAGGGAAGGTTTCTCAATTGGACCTTATCAGATGGTCCAAGTGATGAAAAAGGGAAAGATAGTTTCTGAAGCTAGGTTGTTTTCAGAAGAAACTCCTTCTTCCGAAGGTAAAATGGCTTCGGAAGCAAAAGCTACTAAAGTTCGGAAGAACAAGAAAGCTCCTTTGAAACCATCCCAGAAGAAGACTTCTTCGGAAGAAAAGATGGTGAATGTTTCTTCCGAAAAGAAAGAAGCTTCAGAAAAATGCCAAGCTGCAAAAGCTTCAACAAGCTCATCCTTTATGATCAACCAAAGGATGGATTGAAGATCAAGGAAGATGCTGCAGCCCAATCCTCTTCTTCAAAGACATCCATTGAACCCCCATGTTCAACTTTTGGTTCAATTATGTCATTATCATTGGAAGAATCCAAGACCAACAAGGCTTGGGTTCCAATCAAAACTAACAATCTCATCTTATGTGCAAGGATATCCATATGACAAGAACAACAATGTGTGGATTGTAGATAGTGGATGCTCCAGGCACATGACAGGGAACAGATCTCTCCTTCAACAGTTTCAACACTATGATGGAGGTCCTGTCCAATTTGAAGGTGAGACCAGAGGATATATTTTTGGCAGAGGGAGTATATCTAATGGTAAGTTAAAAGTTGACAAAGTTAACTTTGTCAAATAGCTTGAACACAATATGCTATGTGTTTCTCAGTTCTGTGATCAAAAGCACCAGATGCTTTTCACAGAGCATGAGTGCATTATCCTCAAACCAGGGATGACAATTCCTCCAGAATTGGTGCTTCTTAGATCTCCCATGAAAGGGGATATGTACAAGCTAGATATGAACAATGCTTCCCCAATGGGTGAAGCATCATGCTTTCTTTCCAAAGGATGGTGACGAGTCAACACTCTAGCATAAACATATATGTCATGTAAATTTTAAGATAATAAATAAATTGGCTAAAAATAACTTGGTACATGGTTTGCCTAAAAATGAATTTTTCTGCAAAGACAACTGTGTCGCATGCCTGAAAGGGAAGCAACACAGGACCTCTCATAAATCCAAAAGTGTTAACTCCATCACTACTCATTACACTTATTGCACGTGGATCTTTTTGGCCCCACAAGTATAATAAGCATTGGAAGGAAATCATACTGCCTTGTGATAGTTGATGATTTTACAAGATTTACATGGGTATTCTTTTTAAGAACTAAAGATGAAACTGCTGAAACATTACATCTTTTATTCTTAAAATAGAAAATCAAATTGATCACAAGGTTAGGATTATTAGAAGTGATCAAAGGACTGAGTTTAAGAACTTCATTCTGACTCATTCTGTAACTCAAAAGGTATTTCCAGACAATATAGTGCTCCCAGAACTCCTCAACAAAATGGTGTTGCTAAGAGGAGGAACAGGACACTTATTGAGGCTGCTCGAACTATGTTAGCTGATTCCAAACTACCACTAACTTTTTGGGCAAAGGCAGTAAGCACTGCATGCTATGTGCAGAACAGAGTTCTTGAAGTTAAGCCACATGGAAAAAATCCCTTATGAGTTATGGAACAAGAGGCCACCGTTCATTGGTTTTCTGAGATCCTTTGGCAGAGGTGTACCATACTTAACACAAAGGACAATTTATCAAAATTTGCTGAAAAGTCGGATGATGCTATCTTTGTTGTACATAGTATACAACATTAAGAATCAACAATTTGAGGAGTCATCCAATATAGTTGTTAATGAGAACACTCCTTGTGTTAGAATTGTTTCCAAACCATTCAAAACCTTCTTGTGAGAATTTTTTAGTTGGAACAGGTGTTCAAAATGATACCGATGCTGCTGATGATGATCAACTATTTAAGCTACCCAGACCTCTTCCAAGTTCTCCAAGAGCTGCAACAAATCTGACTTCCACTATTCATAGATCAGACAGAATATCCATATCAAGGAATAGTGAAGCTTCACTAGTGAATCACCTGCTGATCCTCAAAACTCATAAGGCGATCTACACAACACCTAGCTAATGGATGTAGCATCTTGAAGGAACAGGAAACTATTGATGCTACTCTACAGCCAACCATCGATGATGTTTCTCATTCATTCGATCAGTTCTCATTGAATGACTTTGAAACAACAGCTGGACAAAGTGTTCCTGTTACTGAGCAGAATATGTCCAGCCTGGATCTATCTCTGCAACTGGAAGTGATTCCTCATCTTAGGATTCATAACATTCATCCAACTGAGAACATTATTGGGGATGTCTCTAAAGGTGTGAGAACAAGTGGGCAGACTCATCATGGGAATGTCTGCTTGTACTCATGCTTCTTATCCCAGATGGAACCCAAGAAGGTGGAAGATGATTTAAAGGATAGTAGCCGGGTTGAATCGATGCAAGAGGAGCTGCTTCAATTCAAAAGACAAAAGCTTTGGAACCTATGTCCACTACCATCTGGTCAAGTACCAATAGGCACTAAATGGGTTTTTAGGAACAAAAGAGATGACAGAGGCTTGATCGTCAAGAATAAGGCAAGAATGGTAGTTCAAGGATACACTTAAGAGGAAGGAATTGATTATACCGGTGTCTTTGCACCTGTTACAAGACTTGAGGCAGTTAGGATCTTCCTTGCTTATGCTGCTTCCAAGAACTTTACTGTCTACCAACTTTATGTCAAGTGTGCCTTTCTATATGGGGATATAGATAAGGAAGTGTATGTGTGCCAACCTCCAGGCTTTGAAGACCAACAGCATCCTCACTATGTATGCAAATTGGATAAAGCTCTATATGGGCTGCACCAAGCACCAAGGCTGTGGTATGAGACTTTGTCTTAATTTCTCCTCAAGAATGGCTACACCTGAGGAACCATTGACAAGACTTTATTCATAAGGAAGTCTGGTAAGGACATTTTGCTTGTGCAAGTCTATGTTGACGACATCATATTTGGTTCTTCAAATGACCAAATGTGTAAGGACTTTGAAAGCATTATGAAGAAGAAGTTTGAGATGAGTTCCATAGGAAAAATGGACTTTTTCCTTGGAATTCAGGTGAAGCAGTTGAAGGAAGGCTTCTTCATGAATCAATCCAAGTATGTCAATGACATCTTAGAAAGATTTGAGATGAAAGATTGCAAACCAGCCAAGACACCCATACCCAGAAACCATAATCTTTATCCTGACCTTGAGGGGGAGGATACTGATCAACATCAGTATAGGGCGATTATTGGTTCTCTGATGTATCTTACAACCAGTAGACCTGATATCATGTTTTCTACTTGCATCTGTGCAAGATATCAGGCTGCTCCAAAGGTGTCTCACCTCGCTGCTGCTAAGAGAATCCTCAGATACCTCAAAGGAGCACCTAAATTAGGTCTCTGGTATCCAAGAAATAGTGATTTTAATCTCTATGGATACTTTGACAGTGACTATGGTGGCTACAACATTGACAAGAAATCAACATCAGTAGGATGTCAATTTCTTGGTGGAAGGATCATCTCATGGCAATGCAAAAAACAATCTTGTGTCTCTACATTAACTGTTGAAGCTGAATACATTACTGCTGCTAGCTGCTATGCTCAGTTGCTGTGGATTCAGAACTAGATGTTAGACTATGAATTCAACTTTAAGAGTACTCCTATCCATATTGATAACAACAGTGCTATCTCCATTACTGAGAATCCTGTGAAGCACTCCAAGACAAAGCATATTAACATCAGGTACCATTTCATTAGAGATATTCATGAGAAAAATCTAATTAAGCTAGTCAAAGTTGATTCAAATGAATAATATGCTGATATGTTCACCAAAGCTTTTGATGAACAAAGATTTAAGTATCTTATAACAGCTATTGGGATGATAAATATTGATTAGATTACCTCTTTTGAAAACCTTTTAATGTGTAAAGTCTTATGTCAATACAAATTAAGCCCTGTTACAAAAGATCTCTCTGAAATTTTCTAAGTATAAATTCTTCTGAAGAGAAATTAACCCTCGGAAGTTATTTTCATATCTTCCGAAGCAAAATTTCTCCAAGGATAATTTTCTTCTTGGAAGAGTTTTTAGTCTCGGAAGAAGCAATTGATTTCATATCAGATCTACTTCCGAAGCTTACAAAATCACTCCCTTCGGAAAGCAGTTTCTACTCTTGGAAGTAACTCTTTACCTTCGGAAGTAGGAATTGCCTTCGGAAGAGAAATTACCATCGGAAATGTTTTATACTCGGAAGAGAGATTTTACTGTGTAACGGAAATCTCTTGGGCCCCATAGTGTAAAAGGCAAAGATTTTGTTAATGATGTCGGATTATTTAACTGATTTTAACCTTACCGCCCCTATCACTTCATCCACTAAACCGTCATTTCACCTTATCCTAACACATCACCGCCATTCCACCCTCTTTTAAATAATCCCGACTGTTCACTCTCATCTTCTTACCACAACTTTTATAGCCCTAAAAGTTTTCTTGCTTCCAAATTCACCCAAACTCAAATGGCTTTACCTTCACTGTTACAATGGCCCTAAATCCTCAACACAACCAAGTCACTCTTCTTGATTCTTCAAGAGATGCTGACTTCTCTGAAATCATCTCCTTCCTCACCCAATCATCCTACTACACAGCCTTGACTGTTAATCCCATTGTTTACCTAACCACATGACTGAATTTTAGGGATACAGTCAGGTTGAAACCCTAAATGGGTTCATGTACTACAATCCTGCATTTGTGGCCAAGAGTTGGTCATCTCTGAACAACTCATGAGGGAGCATCTGGAGCTTCATGATAAAGGTGCCCCTACTGAGTTCCCCAAGGCAGATTTGGACAACATATACATCCTCATGGAATATGGTGGAGATGTGAGCAGGTCGACTATCTACAAATACAACTTCTCCTACAACTGGAGGTTCTTCCTGCACATTGTTCTTCACTGCTTGTCAAACAAATCTGAGGGATGGGATCAAATCCCATATGAACTAGGGTGCCTAGTTCATGGATTGGTGCGAGGCCTGTGTTTCAACTACTCAAGATTTGTGCTACTCAATCTCATTGGAAATCTTAAGAGGGAAACATTTTTTATATATCCCAGATTTCTTCAGCACATCATTAACTGTGAGTTGGACCAGAGTTGGCTTGTCTGTGCAGCCACTCTATCTGTCCCTTACATGAGGCCAACCATCTTCAAGACATTGAAGAGGGTATCCAACAACTTCACTAGAAGGTACACTTCTCTACCTACTAGTATGACTGAGCACATCGCTCTAGGTGACATCCCTGTTCACCCCACAGGTGATGAACCCACACCAGCAACTGCAACCACAATGCCAACACTACCTTCTCCTCCCATCACCATTACCTACACAAGACCTCCAAACGAACTCTTGTTCAATCTACTCTGATTGAACAAGCTCTTCCTGCTCAACCTAAAAAGGCTAGAGTGGAACATTGGGCTCCCACTTAGTCTGAGGTCTCACCTTCCTTCACCATTGACCTCAATATGGGTCTTGAGTCTCCTCAGTCTCAAACCCATGAGCCCATTACCCAATTTGAAAGCCCTCAGAGTAAGTCTTTACCCTCCTCTAAGCAGCCAACAAGGGACAGCCCCACCAGAGGCTCAATGCCTGTAGACATTAACCAAGGTCCCGGGTCAGTAAGTTTAACCTCCTTATCTTTTACTGACCTTCTCTTCAAAATTGATGAAGAGATAACATCTCTCCATGGAAATGATGTTGATCTACAATACCCTCTCCAAGATCAACAGAGCCTAGAGAGATCCTTATCTCTAGCCCCCATCCGCAATCTATAACTGAGGTGAGTCCCACTGATGTGGAGGGGACTCATGCAGATTCAGCTGCCACTACAAAAGGTGCCTCACTAGACCTTATGGACAGTGGTAACATCTTTGAGACTAAATCTGCGGCAACCATGGCTTTTGATGACTCTGCAAGAGACATCACTAAGCAAGGGAAACCAGGGTGCCAAGAAACCACATCTGGTGGTGAAGCTGAACATACTAGGTATGTTACCTCATCTCCCCGTGATTCTTCAAAAGAAGATGAGGGAAGCATGAAACTCTTCATTACAGACCTACTATCTAAAGTCTCAAACCTTGAATCCAAGGTTAGGACTTTAGAAGAAAGGTCCGCCATTCAGCAACTTGAGATTGACAATCTCAAGGCTCAACTAGCTGAGAAACAGATTGAGAGATCTGTTAGGCATGTACCTATTCAGGTTCCCTAACCTCTTCCTTCAGCTCATCTGCCTCTCAAGATGATGCTACCAAAAAGGGGGAGAGTGTTCAGAGACAAACATATGAGGACCCATAGAGCCAATCTTCAACTTCTAAATATTCGGCTCCTATCACAACTTCTTCTGAGCCATCTCAAGTCACTCTAACAATTGATTCAAGGATGCTCAGAGATCTCTACAACTTCTTTTCTCAGTTCTTGTTGAGATCTGCTCATGATCAGCCAAGTCTTGATGCTGGCATGATTTACTTTGGAGCTGAACAGCTTCAGAGGCTTACTGCACCTTCTACCACTGTGGAAGAAGTTGGTCAACCTAAGGTCCACATGGAACCTGAGATTCAATTTGATAGGGAAATGGGAATGATGGCCCAACAACTGAAACAGTTGGAACAGAATCTGCTTTCCCTCTTACTTCCGAAGCTAAAGTTAAAGCCTCAGAAGAACAAGCTGAATCTTCCAAAGCTGAAATGGAAGCTGCGGAAGGACTATTCAAAATGTCCGAGGAACTGATCATCACAGATGCAATCCTTGAAATGGCATCTGAGGTGAACAGTGAGGACTTTCTGGATCAACCTCCTATCCAGACACCATCTCTACCTCTTGCACAATCAGTATCCACTGTCCAAGAACCACCAAAGTGAAGTTCCTCAAAAGATACCAAAGGAAAATGGAAGATGACTGCGTAAGAGCTTCAAGAAGAGGAGAAGATTGAAAAGCTAAAAAGAAAAGGGACACTTCCAACTGAGAAGCTATTGGCTGCAAGTACAAAAGCAGCTACAGCCAACCAGGAGGCTGTCAACAACAAAAAGAGAGAAGAGATCATTGACCGGCTCATTCAACTCGGAGCTGCCAATGAAGAAACACTCCTACTACCATTAGAGGAGTTGGTGAAACTGGAAAAGGCAACCAAGCTGCAGCAGGAAGCAACAAGGTTGGCCTCAGAGGAAGAAAAGGAAAAGGAACAAAGGGAAGCTAACATGCAGGTAAGGAGGTAAAGGATAGATTTCCTAACCTCTAGAGGCTTCTTTCTTCAAGAACTTTCTCCACACAATGATGAAACAATCCTTTGGCTCGTCAACAAAGAGTAGGATCAAATGGAGAAAGAAAGAAAAAGAGCTGGAAGAGAAAAGTTGAATGAGAAGAAGAAGAAAGAGGAAGAAGTAAGGGCATCTACAACCAGGAAGATAGGTGACAAAGCTTGGATGAAAGACTATCTCCAGGCTCACGGTTTCTCTAGAAGACAGGTGGATTCTATGTCTGAAAGTACACTCCAACGAATTGTCAGTGAGATCAAAGCTGATATTCGTTCGGGGAAAATAAGAGAGATGTACAAAAGGGTATAGGGGATAACCTTCACACCAACCACTCTACCCCAACCTGAACCAATTCCCTCTCCCTTCACCATCAAAACTGAACCTTACACTCCTGAACCCACACCTTTACCTTCATCTACTTCTTCACCTCAACCACCAAAACTACCCATCCTTCAACCCAAAACTCTAACCCGAACCACCTCACCACATCCTACCCCGCAACCTTCTCAACCATCCCCTCATCCTTCTAAATATCTCTCTCTGGAAGAGTTTAAAAGCATCAAGAATAGGCTCATCAATTGCACAACCCTGAGTGATATCTCCTGTGAGGAAGACTCCATCAAGCTAACTTATGTGGATGGATCTTCATGTTCCCTCATAAGAGATCAATTTCTTGATCTACCCAGAGGAACACTGGACCAGGCTACAGTACTTCTAGGAATCAACTCAAAATCATTGAATGATGAAGAGAATAAACTAAGAAGGAAGCTGGTGACTCTAACGGATACAAAGAAAGAGGACAAGATTCCTAGTCAGTCTCTTATGACTAGAAAGAATATACTCCGGTGGAGGTTCGATGAAGCTACTCACAACTTTGTTGTGAAAAGAGAGAATGGTGAAGTTAATAGACTGAATGCCATCTCTCTGCTACACTCCAGCAGATTTGATATTGCTGAGTTAGCAGAGAAACCATTCTCTAACCCCTCCAACTCTGAAACTGCTGCTCATATCAAGAATCATCACAATAGTCTTCATTTGGCTGAGTTAACAGCAAAAGCCAAGATTAAGAAAGAGTTAAGATTGAGAAGAAAGGAAGATAGGATAGATCTCTCACCAAGGGCACAACCTTTCTACAGATGGCGGAAGGTCCTGAATTGGAACCTATAGTTTGATGAGAATATGATTATAGCTCCCATCAACTAACTCTTTTCAGAGGGCCACAACAAAGGGTACACATCATTCAGGGAGACAGACTGGAGATCTTGTCAGCCAAATATTTGTACAAACTTCTCAGCATCACATCAGGGAAGAACAAAGAGACTGATAAGTATTTACTCTCCTGGTGCTGAAAGTTTTGAGGAGTAGAAACAAGTGAGGTTTTGGTAGCATCAGCCTAGGGGGAGTTTGTTGGATCCAGAAGAAGGCTGGTGCAACCAAAACCAAATCACTTAGACAATTTTGGTGCTGCTTACAAAGGCTTCCGAAGCCAAGTGTGGAACTTTCGAAGGAAGTAGAGTTCTTCGAAGACAAAGTAAAAGTTCCACTTCCGAAGGCAAAACTCTACTTCGAAGGTAAAGTATTCACTTCCGAAGATAAAATCTCAAACGAAGAAATCAGAAGACTACTTCCGAAGTATGAAGAAAGCAGAAGTTCTCAAGCCTCGGAAGAAGCAGCCTTTTCCAAAGTATAAGTGGCTTCGGAAGTACTAGTTCTTCCGAAGCCATTTAACCTTTGGAAGACACTGCTATGAACCAGTGGACATAAGTATGGTCTCTGATACTCCGATGTAGACCTCTGATACTGCATGACGTTTTCTCAAAGAGCCATGTAGTTGACCATACTTTATTCGACTGTTCACCTTTTTATGTTAGTACATGTTACCAACTTTAGTTGGTGACAAAAGGTAAGTCAAGGACATGTCCTGACTACCATATCTCAGATAAAGTCTTATCTGAGATACCTTAAACTATAACTTTGTAGTATTTTCTTTAGTTAGAGGATTCCAGCTGGTATCAAAGTATATCCAGCTGTAGGTAGTATTATATATAGTCTCTCATTGTAACTCATAAGAACATGCTTGTAAGAGTCTTGTAACATTTGAGTTGAGAAACAATATATGCATTACCTTGAAAATTACTTCTTGTGTTTTGTTATTACTTATTATATTATTATCAACTCTTAAGATTTTGCTTTCATCAAGAGTGTTTTTTAAGTGAGTTTGAGAGAAAACCAAGTGTTTAGTGAAAAAAACTGATCCTGCAATTGGTATTAGAGCTTTTTAGGCTCGTGATTGTGTGATCTAACCATCCAAATCAACCTGTTTTTCACTCCTCCTTACAACTCTCATAGAAATGGCCCTTAACAAATCCGAAGTAGAGATGGGAACGATGAACAAGCTCCCATCATTACTCCAAAAAACTTCAGGTCTTGGAGCAGAAGAATGGAAGGCTTCATCAGATACCAAGACAGCAAAATGTGGAACTCCATCATCAACAGCCCGTATAAACCAAAGGTGGCATCACCCGGTGGAAACGGTGCCATGATAGAAAAAGCTATTGAAGATTATTCTGACGAAGACAGAAAGAAGATGGACATCGACAGCAATGCTATGACCATTCTTATGACTGCAATACCTAACTCCATCATGGTGGGGTTTGAGCATTGTAAGTCTGCTAAAGAGTTGTTTGATGCACTTGCTCAAATGTATTCAAGTTCCAACGACTCAAAGAAGGACTCACTGAAGCAGCAGTTCGAGAACTTCATTTATATTGCTGGAGAGACCCTCAGCCAGCAGTATTTCAGGTACATGGAACTTATTTCTTCACTTCAGTCTGTGAAGATCACTCCTGAACTCAGAGATCTCATAAGAAAGTTCATGAGTGCTCTTCCAAATGAGTGGACATTCGACTGTGTCTCTAACAAGAGGACAGAGAACTTGAACACTCTTACCATGACTGAACTCTACGGCATCCTTGATGGATACCGGTTAGAGATGGAGAGTAAGAAGGGCCAGCAAACAAGCAGACCTTTGAGTCTTCTTGCTAGCAACGCTTTAATGGTTGCTGAAGGCTCATTACCTCCACAACTTAGCAATACCTGACATACAACCAACAGCCATCCTGCTCCTCTGGACCTTACATCATTTTTCCTGAGACTCCAAGGTCTCAACAGGCTCAGCACAACTCCTTTCAGGACAGTTATGCCTTTGTCTCAGGAAGTGGACACTCTTGTGATTTTCAATACTATTTTGATGATCTAGAGTGTTTCAGTCCAGCCGATGTAGAGCATGTGGACATCGTCCAACGGATGTCTCTTTTAACCTACAGAGCGAAGAAGTTATTTAAGAGAACTGGAAGGCAATTCCCTCAAAACCCAACTGCCAGCAAGTTTGGGTTTGACAAGACCAAGACCAAATGTTACAACTGTAACCAACTTGGTCACTTTGCAAGGTAATGTAAGGCTCCCAAGACCAATCCGGGAACCCCACAGGCCTCCACACATCCCTCAACCTCAAAGCCCACTGAAAAGTCAACTAAAACAGCTGCAATGGCTGAAGAAGTTGACTGGAGCTTCATGGTACAGGATGTGACTCCTGATCAAGCTCTCATGGCTGGAACAGATGATAACCAGGTATATGAACATCTCTGTACTCCTGCCTGTATAACTAAGGTTAAATTATATCAAGATTACAATATGGGAATTAGACCTGATATTGAGTCTTTAAATATCTTAAAATCTGATTTTAAAAGGGCTGAATTTGACTATCAAAAGAAAATAAGGAGTTAGAGAAAATTGTGTCCCTATTAAAATATGAACACACCAACTACAAGACTCAAATAAAGGATCTGATATCCAAATTATCTGAGGCTCAAGCCCAGCTTGTCACTGCTGAGGCTCAAGTCAGGAAGCATGCTATTTCTGAGCAGAACTTCCAAGCTATTCTTGCATCATCCTCCCACTCTAAACTCTATTATCAGAACAAAGGAGGGTTGGGGACCAATGAAATTGCTCCACCACATTCTTATGAGTCAATAAGACAACCTAGATGTGATACTGAAGAGCAAGAGGTTCCAACTGCCGACCCTTCTTCACTAGAGTTGAAGGATGAAGCAACAATAGTGGCTACCACAGGGAAGGAACAAGTAAACGTACCCACCTCTCCCAGTGAAGATCAAACCCTAACCACCAAAGCCAGAAGAAGCAGAGCTAAAGCTGCTAAAAGAACTGCCAAGAAAGTGGCTGAGTCTAAGCTGAAGATTGACCCAAATCAGAAAGGTGTCTTTATCTCAGTTGGATTCCAGATGATAGGTACTTCTAATTCAGGAAAGGATTGTAATACCAGCACTCCTGTCCTACCAAAGGATCATAAGTTAAGGGAAAGGTTGCAGACCAAGAGAGAAAGACTAAGAAACAACAACCTACAAGTTCCCAAAATACTAACATTACATGCATCATGTGTGGTCCGCAAAACTACATGGCTAAAGATTGTTATTACAATCCTGCTAGCACACATTATGCAAATAATGTTATAAAAGAAGAAGTCAGAGAAGGTTTCTCATTTGGACCTTATCAGATGGTCCAAGTGATGAAAAAGGGAAAGCTAGTTTCTGAAGCTAGGTTGTCTTCAGAAGAAACTCCTTCTTCCGAAGGGAAAATGGCTTCGGAAGCAAAAGCTACTAAAGTTCGGAAGAACAAGAAAGCTCCCTTGAAACCATCCCAGAAGAAGACTTCTTCGAAAGAAAAGGTGGTGAAGGTTTCTTCCGAAAAGAAAGAAGCTTCGAAAAAATGCCAAGCTTCAACAAGCTCATCCTCTATGATCAACCAAAGGATGGATTGGAAGATCAAGGAAGATGCTGCAGCCCAAACCACTTCTTCAAAGACATCCATTTAACCCCTATGTTTAACTTTTGGTTCAATTATGTCATTATCATTAGAAGAACCCAAGACCAACAAGGCTTGGGTTTCCAATCAAAACTAACAATCTCATCTTATGTGCAGGGACATCCATATGACAAGAACAACAATGTCTGGATTGTAGACAGTGGATGCTCCAGGCACATGACAGGGAATAGATCTCCCATTCAACAGTTTCAACACTATGATGGAGGTCCTGTCCATTTGGAGGTGAGACCGGAGGATATATTTCTAGCAGAGGGAGTATATCCAATGGTAAGTTAAAAGTTGACAAAGTTAACTTTGTCAAACAGCTTGAACACAATCTGTTATGTGTTTCTCAGTTCTGTGATCAAAAGCACCAGATGCTTTTCACAGAGCATGAGTGCATTATCCTCAAACCAGGGATGACAATTACTCCGGAATTGGTGTTTCTTAGATCTCCCAGGAAACGGGATATGTACAAGCTAGATATGAACAATGCTTTCCCAATGGGTGAAGCATCGTGCTTTCTTTCCAAAGCTGATGGTGATGAGTCAACACTCTGGCATAAACGTACGTGTCATGTAAATTTTAAGATAATGAATAAATTGGCTAAAAATAACTTGGTACATGGTTTGCCTAAAAAGAAATTTTTCTGTAAAGACAACTGTGTTGCATGCCTGAAAGGGAAGCAACACAGGACCTCTCATAAATCCAAAAGTGTTAACTCCATCACTACTCCATTACACTTATTGCGCATGGATCTTTTTGGTCCCACAAGTATAATAAGCATTGGAAGGAAATCATACTGCCTTGTGATAGTTGATGATTTTACAAGATTTACATGGGTATTCTTTTTAAGAACTAAAGATGAAACTGCTGAAACATTAACATCTTTTATTCTTAAAATAGAAAATCAAATTGATCACAAGGTTAGGATTATTAGAAGTGATCAAAGGACTGAGTTTAAGAACTTCATTCTTGACTCATTCTGTAACTCAAAAGGTATTTCCAGACAATATAGTGCTCCCAGAACTCCTCAACAAAATGGTGTTGCTGAGAGGAGGAACATGATACTTATTGAGGCTGCTCGAACTATGTTAGCCGATTCCAAACTACCACTAACTTTATGGGCAGAGGCAGTCAGCACTGCATGCTATGTGCAGAACAGAGTTCTTGTAGTTAAGCCACATGGAAAAACCCCTTATGAGCTATGGAACAAGAGGCCATCATTCATTGGTTTTCTGAGATCCTTTGGCAGTAAGTGTACCATACTTAACACAAAGGACAATTCAGCAAAATTTGCTGAAAAATCGGATGATGCTATCTTTGTTGGATACTCTTCTAGCTCTAAAGCTTACAGAGTATACAACATTAAGAATCAACAATTTGAGGAGTCATCCAATATAGTTGTTAATGAGCACACTCCTTGTGTTAGGGGGAATGGCCCTGATCATATCTTTGATTTAGAATTGTTTCCAAACTATTCTAAACCTTCTTGTGAGAATGTTTCAGTTGGAACAAGTGTTCAAAATGATGTTGATGCTGCTGCTGATGATCAACTGTTTAAGCTACCCAGACCTCTTCCAAGTTCTCCGAGAGCTGCAACAAATCTGGCTTTCACTATTCACAGATCAAACAGAATATCCATATCAAGGAATAGTGAAGCTTCAACTAGTGAATCACCTACTGATCCTCAAAACTCATCAGGCGATCCTACACAACACCTAGCTAATGGATGTAGCATCTTGAAGGAACAGGCAACTATTGATGCTACTCTACAGCCAACCATTGATGATGTTTCTCATTCATTCGATCAGTCCTCATTGAATGACTTTGAAACAACAGCTGGACAAAATGTTCCTGTTACTGAGCAGAATATGTCCAACCTGGATCTATCTCTACAACTGGAAGTGATTCCTCGTCTTAGGATTCATAACACTCATCCAACTGAGAACATCATTGGGTATGTCTCTGAAGGTGTGAGAACAAGAGGGCAGACTCATCATGGGAATGTCTGCTTGTACTCATGCTTCTTATCCCAGATGGAACCCAAGAAGGTGGAAGATGCTTTGAAGGATAGTACCTGGGTTGAATCGATGCAAGAGGAGCTGCTTCAATTCAAAAGACAGAAGCTTTGGAACCTATGTCCGCTACCATCTGGTCAAGTACCAATAGGCACTAAATGGGTTTTTAGGAACCAAAGAGATGACAGAGGCTTGATCATCAAGAATAAGGCAAGACTGGTAGTTCAAGGATACACTCAAGAGGAAGGAATTGATTATACTGATGTCTTTGCACCTGTTGCAAGACTTGAGGCAGTTAGGATCTTCCTTGCTTATGCTGCTTCCAAGAACTTTACTGTCTACTAGCTTGATGTCAAGTGTGCCTTTCTATATGGGGATATAGATAGGGAAGTGTATGTGTGCCAACCTCCAGGATTTAAAGACCCACAACATCCTCATTATGTGTGCAAATTGGATAAAGCTCTATATGGGCTGCACCAAGCACCAATGCTGTGGTATGAGACTTTGTCTCAATTTCTCCTCAAGAATGGCTACATTAAAGGAACCATTGACAAGACTTTATTCATAAGGAAGTCTGGTAAGGACATTTTGCTTGTTCAAGTCTATGTTGATGACATCATATTAGGTTTTTCAAATGACCAAATGTGTAAGGACTTTGAAAGCATTATGAAGAAGAAGTTTGAGATGAGTTCCATAGGAAAAATGGACTTTTTCCTTGGAATTCAGGTGAAGCAATTGATGGAAGGCTTCTTCATCAATCAATCCAAGTATGTCAAAAGGGATTCTTTGATTATGTTAGTGTGTTGTTACCTTAATTTAAAATGTTAGTGATTGTTATAAGGTTAGTGATTATTAAAATGTTAATGATCAAATGATAATGATTAAAATAAAAAGAGATTTGGTAGAAGAAAGAATAATAGTAAGAACATAAAATCATGAAAACAATTGAATATTAGGATGATTGAAATGTATAACATAAAAACAATAAAAAATTACCTTATTATTAAGAATTTTTGAAATTTCTTGTAAAATAAAATTCTTTAAATTGATCATAACCAATAGATGAAAGAAAGATATGAGAGTGAGATTTTAAAGAATGAGCAAATGAAAAGTAAGGCATAAGGCTTGATTTTAGAGTTGAGGTTAGGAGTAGGTTATGAATAATGTTAATGGTGAGTTATAAGTCTTTTAAAAGGGGGTTATGATTTTGAAATAAATATAAGATTAAATAAAAAAATAGATAAAAGAATAATTACAATTTAAACATTTAATTTATTAAAACCTTAATTTTAATTTAATCAACTTATTTTCTTATAAAATCTTTATAACTTTATAAGACTTGTAACTTTATAAGTTTATTAAAATTCATTTTATAACTTTATAAGTTTTAATAAGTCTTTTCCATTTAGTTATTTATTATAAAATGATTAATAAAGATTTATTTTTTATGAAAAAGATTTATTTATAAAATAAATAAATTATTATTCTTTGTTTAAATGATAAAATGAATAAAACAAATTTCAATATTGCTTAAATTGCACATTTAACGCGTTTGATTCAATAAAATAAATAATAAAAATTTTACATATTAAAATTTCCATCGTATGAAAGTTTAAAGTGAGTTCGGGTTTGGTTTCATAATGTTGAAATTCGACAGATATTACACTCTGGAATATATCCTTTTTTCCAATGTTTTCAGAACCGAATCGAAAGTCGAACCGAACGCCTTACTGGTTTGGTGGTCGGACCGCTCGAACCAGATTCAGATTTAACTATATTTTAATTATATTTATATATGTAATTAAATATAAGTAATTTATATATGATTTATATATATGTATATTATATAGTTATATAAAAAACTTAACTATATTGTATATCCAACACACTAATTTATGGTTTAATACCCTGTTTTTACCCATTAAAATAAAAAAAAGAAAAAAGTTCAAAAACCGGTCCGAACCGGTCCGGTTTTCCAGTCCGTCCACTAGTTCGGGAAGAACCGACCGGGTTCAACCCCTCAAAAACGATTCATAGAGAACCGGACTGATCCCCGTCGAACCAGTCAGACCGGCCTGTCCGATCCGGTTGCGAAAATACTGCTTATTTCTATGTATTGAAATATTTTTTTTACTTAAATACATCCCAGCAATTATGGATTAATGATGAAATTTAAAAACAATAAAGCAAACTAATAAACTTAATTGGTTGTGAAAATAATAATGAAATAATGATCCACTCTAGGTTTCAAGTTTGTAAAGCACAAGTTGTAGGTTAGTCACACTTAGAAAACAATCACATAGATATGATCATATTAGTTTGATCGATTTAAGTGGTAACGATAGAACAAGTTGTAAACGAACCTATCCACAAACTACTAAATTTAATTTGATAATCAAAACCCAAACTTTATAACATTCATGATGTAAAGAAAGCATAAACTAATGAGAATTAAATTAAAATTCAAAACAAACCAAAACTATTTAAAAAAATAACCAATAAATGAAGTTATATGGTTTAACATACCGATCAAAACTCCAAACCAAAAACTAATGTTAAACAAATATTGTAAATACAAACCCTACAACCGAAGAAAATCACAAGTGGTTTAGCCACTCATGGTCATCGTAGAATCAGAATCGGTTGTTGTAGTAATCGACTACATGAAAGAATGGATTCATGGGTGTTTTGTTCTATCAAAATCATCACTTGTAAGGTCAAAAACAGGTTAGGGAATAAATTCTTTGTAAACCTAATTTATTGCATCAATTAGGTCACAATATCTTGAAATTTTTATAACCTGATAGCAAAAGGACTCAATTTATATGCCTCTTCTAAACTCAAATTTTACCATTTATATGTCGATGGATACATCCTTTCTTTAAGCGGATTCTACCCCACGTAAATTACGCCCTTAAGAAACTAACTTACATCCCTCGTTAAGATTCCATTGTCTCTTTGTTTTTTCAACTCTTGTTCCTAAAGTGAGCTTTCGACTTGCATTGTAACTCTTGAAAAAAAAATCTAAACTATGTAGAGAATTCCATGATAAATTGAGAGTCGCAAAACACTATCAGATTGAAACTATTTGGGTTCACACCAAAATTTCAATCGGATAAAACTCAATTCAAGAACAAGTACGATAAATGTAAGAATTCGTGAACAGAGAAAGAACAAATGTGACCATCATTTTATTCAAAATTATAATTTTGCAGGGAAGGGATGAAACTGCCAGAGGCAGTTTTCATATTGAAAATTTACACTTTTCATCCAGCCAGGGGCTCTGCCCCTTGGATCCCGCCAGGGGCTGCCACCCCTTGGACCCCGCTCCCGGGGGCACTGCCCCCGGACTCCATCCAAGGGGGTGTTGCCCCCTTGGAACCCCCATTGCTTAGGGGCTTCGCCTTTAAGAAGCTTTTTAATTTCGAAGATCATAATACAATCAAACAAGCGTGTACTCCACACCTCCTAACTTGTTTGATGGATATTATGATTACATTGGTCATTAGTCAATCTAATTACACTAAAATATCTAACAAACTACATCTTTTTAGCTCCATTCATCCGCAATTCAATTCATTCTTCAAGTAATTGTGTTTTGCATTAATAAACACAAAAACACCTTAAAAGTGTTAACACAGATAAACCACAATACATTAACAAAATAAGGAGTTAATGCTTGTTGGTTATGCAAGGTTCTAATATGACAAGGAATAAAGACAATATGAAATCCACTTTTGGATATTTGATGACTTTTGGTGGGGAGCTATGTAATGACGGTCAATACTAAAAAATATGTTGCTTTGTCTACCACCAAGGTAGAGTATTATGCTAATAGAAGCATGTAAAGAATTATTGTGGTTGTAAAAATTCTGCAAGACTTTAATATCATGCAACAACGTTATATGTTTCTTTGTGATAATAGAAAAACAACTGACCTTGCTAAAAACTTAATGTATAAGAAGAAAACAAAACATATTGATGCTCTTGAATACAAGAAGTTAATTTGAACTTGATAATTAAAGTTCATATGGATGATAATGGTTTATATATGTTTGAATAAAGTTTTAGAGAAAATTGCATAAGTAATCCCCATGGTTTAACCATATTGAAAACTTAGTCCTTATATTATAAAAATTGTAAAATTAATCCAAACATTTGTTACATGGTTGAAATTTAGCCCCAACTGTTCGTATTCGTTAGTATTTAACAATATGGTGACTCAGCTTTTAATATAACCAAACATAAGGACCATTTGTGCAAATTTCTCTAAAATAAAAAAGAAATAAAAAAATGTTTAAAATATATAAAAGCTACAATCTTGTTGCCTCTTCTGGTGCGTAAAGAAAACACATCAACTGAACAACCACGACCACCACCACCATCGTCGTCATCAACATCTCCGGCAACGGGTGCCACTGGCAGAGAGGATGATGTGTAAAAAACATTCAACTTACCATTATCTCGTTTCATGATCTGGTATGTAATTTATACGATTGTAATTTATACGATTGTAATCGATTTAAGCGTACACAGCGGACTACAACATTCCGGTGAGACCCTAGTCAAAATGCATGTAATTTATACGATTGTAATCGATTTAAGCATCAAGATGTGGGGGGTTTTATTGATTTCTTGAATAATAATCAAATCTAGTTGGGGCTTCAAGAATGGTGAAATGGGTATTTGTATTTTCAAGTATTCATTCAATCTGCAATCAGTCTGTTCAAATCTAAGTCGGTTTTGAAGGGTTTTGAAAAGGGTGAAATGGGTGTGTGAGTTTTGGGAAAAAGGTGATATTTTTCGCCGGAGATTGGTGGTGGAGAGAGAGTCACGGCGGAGATATGGCGGAGTGATAGATGGGTTGGAGGAAGGTGGTGAGATTGAAGGTTCAATGATGTGAGTTTTTTTAACTTCATTGCTTTTCAGTCCCTGAACCAGATCTGCTACTGTAAACAACACTTGGTGGTGTGGTAGCATCGTGGGTCACGGTTTTCCGGTGATGCAGTGGTTCAGAAAATCGAGAGTGGTGGTGGTGAGGTTGTAGGTGTGGCTAAGGTTGGTCCTTATGGTTTCATAATATTGCAAATTTAGTACTCACATTATTAAAAACTAACGAATACTAATGCCGGGACTAAATTGGCTACTATCTAACAAAAGTTTGGACTAAGTTTGCAATTATAAAAATTTCGTGACCAAACTTACAATATGGTCAAATCATGGAGACTATTTGTGCAATTTTCTCAAAGTTTTATAACGGAAAAATTTAGGATATGCATCTTTATTGCTTGGATGATGAGGAGATTTGTTGGGTATTTTTGGCTCACCAGGAACACCCAAAATTAGCTCAACCTACTTATGCATTTTAGAGTTAACAAAAAATATAAAAATTGCAAAAGTATTGTGGTTGTTGGCCTGTTAATATTGTGTTCTCGAGTTTATTTAAAAAGAAAAAAAGAAAACGGAATGAAAGAAAAATAATTTTGTTCTAGAGTTTTTTCTCTTAAGAAATTGAAAGAAAAACTAAAAAAGTTGTGTTTTTCGAGTTTAATTAAAAAGGAAAGAGAATACAAGGGGAAGGGAAGTTTGGAGACTAGAATCAATCATTCTAAATTGGAAAAAAGTGGAGAGGAAAAAGAGACAAGAAGAGAAGAAAAATAAAAGGAAAAAGAAATTATTTCGTCTTTTTTATTTTTAAGTAAACTAGAAAACATAGGAAAAAACAGAACAAATCAAAAAGGTATGTTATGGTCTTGTCACTTGGGGGCTCTTATCATCTACCACAAATAAAAAGAAAAGAATCAAGTTTTTTCTTGGGAGTTCTTCTGCTGCCGCCCACAAAGAAACAACGATTATTTTTGGAGGTTTAGGCTTTTTGTTGTAAGAACAAAAAGGAGTAGGTTTTATGCTATGGGTTTTGGTTGCTATGAGTTTTAGAGATAAAGGGAGCATACGAGGTCACTTCTTGAAGTAACCATATATGATGATTTCTTTACCTTTTTTTCGATTTCGGCTATATATATGCTCGATGTTATTGATTCCAAGTATACAATGATTGTTGTATGCCTTTAATAAACAATATTATTATGATTATTAGTATAAGCCTACGAGTTTAGTTAGGTTTTAAGGTTTACATTATAATGTCTATATATTGTAATCAAAACTACCAATAATATTTATTAAGTCTTTTACCATCTTATATGGTATCTAAGCCTTAGATTTTGGTTACTTCTTCCTTGTAGCACCACCATAAAAAATACAAACCTTAGTTGTCGCCACCAATTCAAACCCTAGACAGAGAGGTGTAATGCCGCCACCCTGTACCACATCCTTTTTCTATTTAGTTTCTTTGTTTTCTATTTCTCATTGAATCAAGTTTTATTGTCGATTGAATATTCAAACATGATATCCATTCTCTCGGTTGGTTCATAATCATTCTCTTGGTTTATTTTTGAATTACGACTCACGAAATGCAATGTTCATTTCTTTTTCTTTTTTTCTTTTCTTTTTATTCTCGGTGTTTTAGCTGTAGCATGGTCCACGACTATCGATCTCAAACTACGTTTTGATGATTTTTTATCTTTTTTTTAAAGATCTATGGATCAATCTCTTGATCTACAAATCGAAGAGACCGTCGCCTGACCATAGTCATTGGCCTTTCTCTTTCTTTGTTTTATTTTTTTACGTTTACAGACCTCATCTCTTGATCCACGGATCAAAAAGCCTGCCGCCTGAACAGGGTCACGTGCCGGGTCACGTGCCTTGCGATCTTTTTCTTTTTATTCCTATTGATTTAATCTCTTCATCTACGGAGACAAGTGACCACCGACTACTAGCCTTGACATGCTATTCCAAAAAGCAAGAACCAATAAACTCTCAAGCCAACTATGGATTATTAATCATCCAATATATGAATGACAACATCAAACATAATATTACTTGCTCGCAAAAGTTTGGATAGTTGAGTCGATCAGAACATGTTTATTTTATTATTATTGTTTAATGTTTTTTTCCGGTTGTAGCGTGAGTTTACTTCACGTTACGACTACGGGGGAGAGTATTAGACAATATATTAGGATTATTAGTATGAGCTCAAAGGCCCAATCAAGTTTTAGGGTTTATATTATAATCTCTATATATTGTAACCAAATCTACAAGTAATATATTTAGTTTTTTCATATCTTACATAAAGATTATAATCTATATATATTATAACCAAACCTATAACTAATATTCATTTAGTTTTCACCATCTTACATAGAGGACTTGTATTACCCAAATTAATGATAGTAAAATTTGAAACGACTATAGTAGTCTTGTGGCTTAGTACTCCCATTTTGAGTGGTTTTCCACTTGAATATTTTGATTACTCTTAATTGCGTTAATAATACCTATTTATGTGCGTCTTCTTGGGTTTATCGGGTCAAGAAAATTTTAGCCAAATGAAGAAATTCTGCATTTGTTCTTTACGCCTGTGTGCGGTTTCGTTTCTTCATCAATTTTAATGGAAATTTGAATTAATAATGTTCTTTAAAAACTAAATTATGTTATTAAATATACACTTTCTAGGTAACATATAAGAAGTTATTTCAGATAATTTGTAAACAATAGAACAAAAATAATACTAAGTCACCTCAATCATCCTGAAATTTAACACATGTTACTACTAGTATTAAGCTCCCCGCGTTGCAGCGTTGTGTGTCACATCCGGCGGGGGAAGCGTGAGATACTTAGGGAGTGACTTGATTGTTCAGAACACATTGTCAGATATTAATTAATAAACAACACATAACATATATTTTCATAACATAATATTGAAGTTAGGATTACATAAAATCATCATAGACAAAATTTGAAATTACATAATCCTATTACATCATAAAGTTTTAACAACTACATCTTCAGAGACGATGGAAATGAGCATCCACCGACACACTGAAGTCATACAGGTTCACAGTTAGGTTCACACAAACTTTTCCTACAACTTCACCCCAGCCATTAAAAACATCAAAGGAGAATGTTAGGTTGTTATTCATGATGAATTCCTGAAAAAAAAAAGCATACCAAAAATAGTCAACACAAAGTTGGTGAGCTTCACAGGTTTATTAAACAGATAATATTGATGTATTATATATACAACCAAACCTTACTTAGTAAACAGATTATTCATATCTGTCATATCATATTCTCATAAATCAGATAACATAGCATTATAACACTCATTGTTAATGCAGGAGATATCTCCTAAGTAGCGCTACCAATGTTATCTAACGGTTTCACATCCGAACTAATGGTTGTAACATAAATTTCAGTAATAATACATCAATTCATAAATTAGTATGCTTTTTCCCCAAAATTTGATAAAAAAAAATGGGCCATGAAACTCACCTTTACTCCAAGTAATAACCTATAAACAAAAGAATTTCATAGTTTAGAAAACTTAACTATTTTCTTCAAAATTTTCAGTACCTCAATAGATTTGGAAATTTTTATAACAAATAGGTTTATTAATCTGGAATATCACGTTAATTTCTTATTTCCAAGATATTAACAGATTTTCTATAATTGTTATAAAGTCATCATAAATTGCCAAAAATAGTTTCCGTAGTCCAAAAATTCCCAAAATTTTACAGAAGGTTCATCATAATAATTAGAACTTCTTATAAATTTATCAAAGTCTAATACATAACAGATTAGTTTCTGTAATTGTTACAATAATCCTATTTCTTCACAAAAATAGCTATATAGCTCCAAAAATTATTAAATTTATACATTCTGTAGTTTTGGATTTATCAGTTTATCCATGATTTTCTCAGATTTTATTATGCTTTTTAAGTATTTATTCTGATTTTTCTACTACAGAACATGTAAAAATTCATATTTCAATCATAACAAAAAAATAAATTCTGAAATAATTCCAGGGACCTTAATACTCCAAAAGGATCATTTGGTGAATTTATTAGAATTTTATGGAATTTATTTATATTTATTATTATTTCCAGATTATGTATTTATTTAAAATTTTGGAACAATGTTTGTTCCCACAATCTTTATATGCCTTTATGATGTAAAAATTCTTGTAATATGTTCACATATAATGCTTTTGATTATATGTGTTGTTTGAACACATATATCATACATATATTTATATGTTGACATACCAATTTAGCTTAGAAATTTGATACCTTTGGTTGTTATTAACTTGTGAAACCGAGAGGTGTGCTAAGAACTAAGTACACGATGGTGATGGTGATAACTATAGGTGATGGTTTGTAATGTTGGTGTTTCAAAGATAAAACCCAATGACTTTCGGTTGAGGTGGTGGTGTGTGTGTACTTTGTCCGAGGAAGAGTGAAAGATCAGGTGGTGGTGTGTGTGTGTTCGGGAGGTGATGGTGATTGAGAGTGGAGATGATGGTAGTGGTGTGTGATCGAGAGGTGATGGTGACCGAGAGTAGGATGATGGTAGCAGTGTGCGGTTGAGAGGTGATCGAATAGGAATGGGTATATGGTTGGGGTTAGATTGGCCGAGAGTTTTGGTGTTCTCATGGTTCCTTCGGCCGCTCCTTTAAGTATTGGAGCGTCATCATGAGGTCTACTTCTTAGTGTAACTAGGAGTGCTTAGTTGCTATTAGGGTTGGGAGGTGGCGGTTTGTGAATGTCCTGGTGTCCCGATAGCTAGGTGGCAATGGAGAGGTGCATGAGTCACCAGTAATCATTATGAGATTAACTAATGATTTGGTTTATTAAATCGGTGATTAAGGGAGCTAATGAACGGTCTTAGATCTTAATGGTGTTTTGGTTTAAGGTTTAGGTGTAAGGGATTGGTTTAGATTTGTTTTGATGTTAAGTTCTCTTGGTGTTAACTTGTGTTTATGGTGTTTGGTTGAGTTGTGTTTTGATGTTGTTTATGGATGTATCTTAATCATATATGGTTCCATATTAAAGATTGTTGCTTATGAATACATGCACACGTAAATTATATATGCATGCAATCATGCATACGTGCATCGCATAGTATATACATATAAACACATAATACACACATATATTTTAACAAGAGATGTCATATGCATGAATAAAACATAGATATATACATGTGTATATGTTCTTAACAAAGATGGTTCATGCACACGTAAAAGGTATGTATGCGACCATGCATACGTATACTTGTATATATATGCAAGTGAAAAATGAAAGCATTCATACGTTTATGCATGTAATAAGATATATATATATTAACCTAGGTGTGTGTTTCAAATTATATGAAGGAACTTAAGATTCTTAATCTAGGGTTGTCACATTCTCCCCCCGTAAAGATAATTTCGTCCCGAATTTTATTTGTTAGTAATGAACTTATCTGACCATTGACTTGGAATAGATGGGGGTATCTTCTTTTGATTTCATCTTCTCTTTCCCACGTATACTCAGGTCCTCTCTTAGCATTCCACTTAACCTTTACTATAGTAATTTTGCCTCTTCTTAGCTTTTTAACTTTCTTGTCTAATATAGCTATTGGTTCTTCTGTGAATTGAAGCTTTTCGTCTATCTTTATTTCCTGAGCTGGAACTTTTAATGTTTCATCTGTTAAACATTTCTTTAGATTGGATACATGGAACGTGTTTGTACTTCACTTAATTCTTGAGGTAAATCTAGTTTGTATGCAACGGGACCAATTTTGTCAATAACTTTAAATGGTCCAACATATCTTGGGTTCAACTTATTTCTCTTTTCAAATCGAAAGATTCCTTGGTAGGTGATATTTTTAGATAGACTTTGTCTCCAATTTGAAATTCTAATGGCCTTCTTCTTTTATCAGCATAGCTTTTCTGTCGATCCCGTGCTGTCTTTAGTCTATTTTTGATTTCCTTGATTTTGTCAGATGTTTCTTGAATTAAATCAGGACCTATAAGTTGCCTGTCTCCTATTTCATTCCAACATAAGGGTGATCTGCATTTTCTTCCATACAAGGCTTCAAACGGGGCTGTTTTAATACTGGAATGATAGCTATTATTATAGGAAAATTCTATCAAAGGTAGATGTATATCCCAGCTACCTCCAAAGTCTAATGCACAAGCACGTAACATATCTTCCAGTGTTTGTATTGTCCTTTCACTTTGTCCATCTGTTTGTGGGTGGAAGGCTGTGCTAAGATTTATTCGGGTTCCTAAAGCTTTTTGTAGGGTTTGCCAAAATCTTGATATGAATCTACTGTCTCTATCAGATATAATGGAGATTGGTATTCCATGTCTGGATACGATTTCTCGTATGTAGATTCTTGCCAATTTTTCTACTTTGTAATCTTCTCTAATTGGTAGAAAGTGTGCTGATTTGGTTAACCTATCTACTATAACCCAAATAGTGTCATAACCACTTGAAGTTCTTGGTAACTTGGTTACAAAGTCCATAGTAATTTGATCCCATTTCCATTCTGGAATTTCAGGTTGTTGTAGATATCCCGAAGGCTTTTGATGTTCTGCTTTGATTCTTGAACATGTGTTACATTTTTCTACAAATTCCCCAATTGATCTCTTCATACCAGGCCACCAGTAATGATTTTTCAAATCTTTATACATTTTGTTATTCCCTGGATGTACTGAGTATTTTGACTTATGTGCTTCTTCCAATATAACCTTTCTAAGTATGGTATCATTAGGTATCCAGATTCTTTCTTTAAATTTTAAGATCCCATGTGTATCTGTCTGTAAATCCTTTTCTTGTCCTTTTAATTCTACCTTACTTTTCTGTTGGGCTTCCCATATTTGTCTTAGTAGATCTGATTGTAGTTCCATTCTCATGGCTCGTACCCGTAACGGTTTAGCCCTATCTTTTCTACTTAAAGCATCTGCAACTATATTTGCCTTACGGGGTGATATTTGATTTCACACTCATAATCACTTAGTAATTCTATCCATCTTCTTTGTCTCATGTTAGCATTTTCTGCTCATATATGCTGTAAACTTTTGTGATCTGTGTATATTGTACATTTTGTCCCATATAGATAATGCCTCCAAATTTTAAGTGCAAAGATCACTGCCCCTAATTCTAAATCATGAGTAGTGTAATTTTCTCACTTCCCCTAAGTTGTCTAGAGGCATATGCAATGACTTTACTTCGTTGCATTAATACACATCCAAATCCTTGACGAGACGCATCACAATATACTACAAAATCATCAGTCCCTTCTGGTAATGACAAAATAGGTGCACTACACAGCTTACTTTTCAAAAGTTCAAATGCATTCTTTTGTTTTTCTCCCCAAACATATGGCTTGTCCTTTTGAGTTAATTCAGTCAAGGGTTGAGCTATCCTTGAAAAATTTTCTATAAACCTTCTGTAATATCCTGCTAATCCTAGAAATTGACGTACTTCTGTTGGTGTCTTGGGATCTTCCCAATCTTAACAGCTTCTATTTTTGCTGGATCTACCTGTATCCCTTCTTGATTGACTATGTGTCCAAGGAATTGTACTCTCTTTTCCAAAACTCACACTTTGAGAATTTTGCATATAATTTTTCTTTTCTTAACAACTCCAAGGTCAATCTTAGGTGTTGCTCATGATCTCCCCTATTCTTAGAATAGATTAAAATGTCGTCTATAAAGACTATGACAAACTTATCTAAATAGGGTTTACAGATCCTATTCATTAGATCCATAAATATGGCGGGAGCATTGGTTAATCCAAATGGCATTACTAGAAATTCATAATGTCCATACCTTGTTCTGAATGCTGTCTTTGTATCTTCATCCTGTATTCTTAGCTGATGATATCCTGATCTCAAGTCTATTTTTGAAAAGTAACTAGATCCTTGTAGTTGATCAAATAGATCGTCTATTCTAGGTAAAGGATACCTATTCTTTATAGTTACTTTATTAAGTTCCCTATAGTCTATGCACATCCTAAATGTTCCATCCTTTTTCTTGACAAATAAAACTGGTGCTCCCCAGGGTGACACACTAGGTCGTATAAATCCTTTATCCAAAAGTTCCTGAAGTTGGCTCATTAATTCCTTCATTTCAGTAGGTGCTAAACGGTAGGGTGCCTTAGCAATAGGGGTTGTTCCTGGCATCAATTCAATTTTGAATTCTACTTGACGTGGGGGTGGTAATCCAGGTAATTCATCAGGGAATACATCTGAGTATTCATTGACAACTGGAACATCTTTCAGTTTTGCTTTGTCCATCTTAGTATCAACAATGTGAGTCAGATAAGCTAAACAGTTATTCCTTAAATATTTTTGTGCATTCTTGCAAGAAATTATCTTTATGGTACCTCTAGGTTTTTCACCATATATACACAGTATTCTATTCTCTTTAACCAAAGGAATTTTGATCATTTTCTTACCACATATTATCTCAGCTTGATTTTTACTTAACCAATCCATTCCTACAACAATGTCAAATCCTCCTAAATCAATAGGAATCAAATTTATGTTGAAATAGTTTTCATCTAGATTCATTGTACAATTTGAATGATTTCACAAGCTTCGATTATCTTACCATCTGCTAACTCTATCATATATTTTTGATCTAACTTTTCTGTGGTCAAATTAAGTAGTTGCCTAAATGTATTTGAAACAAAACTACGGGTTGCTCCAGTATCAAATAACACAGTAGCATACTGGTTGTTTATAGGGAACGTACCCGTGACAACTTCTGGTTCATGTCGCGCTTCTTCTGCCTGCATTATGAATGCTCTACCCCGAGGGTTGTTCTGATTACTGGTGCTTTTCCCTTCAGCTGCGGACATTCGTTTCGGCGATGATTTTCATTTCCACATTGATAGCAGATTGGTTTGGATTTGCAGGGTTTTTGCAGTCTCGGGATATATGCCCTTCTTCTTACAGTTGTAACAGATTACCATTGCACAATTGCCTTGATGGTATCTTTGGCAAGTGCTGCACCATGGCTGGTTTTCTGTCTGGGGTCTCTTTTCCCGTGTCATCCCTAGGTAGTTCCGAGGGGGTTGTCTAACTACTCGCTTCTGAGGAGTTCCTCTAAATCTTTCTCCTGTGTTATCATTATTCCACTTTCTCTTTTCTCCGGATCTAGGGTTATTTAACGATCCATTTCTTATCATTTTCTGTTAAACTTCCTGATAAACTTACAGTATCTTGAAAAGTTTTGGGCCTAGCTGATTTTACTAATCCCCTTATTTGTGGCACTAGTCCCCAAATATATCTTCCTATTCTTTTCGATTCTGGGGTTACTAGGTGTGGTACTAATCTCGAGAGTTCATTATATCTATCGGTGTATTCCGATACGCTGCTCCTTTCATCTCTAAAGCTAGAAACTCAGTTTCTAACTTTTCTATTTCATTATAAGGGCAGTATTTGTCTATAATCAAATTCCTGAATTCTTCCCAACTTAATTTATTCATAACGTGTCTACCTTTGATGGTCATTTCTAACTTCCACCAGGATTGGGCTTCACCCTTTAGTGAGTGTGAAGCAAACAAGGTTCTATTGCTATTGGCACATTTGCTGATTTCCAGAGTTGACTCTATTTCATCTAACCAGCGTAAAGCCTGTACCGCTCCGCCTTTACCATCAAATTCTCGAGGTCTACAGGACATTAAAGCTTTGTAGGAGCATCCTCTTTCTATTATGGCTTCCTCTTCTGGTTGTTCTCTCGTGGTATCATCCATGGGTATCTCATTACCTGGTGTTGTTCCGAGATTTAGGTTTTGTTGGAGCTGAGTTACTAATGTGGGTATGGCAGCTTCTAATTGTTGTGCTACTATCCGTGTGATCCTCTCATCTTCATTGGTGTTTGGGTTTATAGGGGTTTCTTCCCCAAGTCTGGTTCTAGGTCGTCCTCTTCGCGCCGTTCTTCTTATGGGCTGTGTGTCCCTTCTTGGCGGCATGCTTTTCTATAATTAATTATAGTAAATAATAAGAAGAATTTTTAGATTATTAACAACATCCTACTTAACACATAAACAAGTAATAGCTTTGAATATAAAAGATATTTTTCATTTAAGTTCTTATTTAAAGATTTCACATCAAAAGTTAGCTTCTAATTTCCCTGCACCCATTTCCATATTCTTGATAAGATGTTTCCTGTAGGTGCTTTCAATTCCTTAACATCTTTCTGAATATTCCTGATTTCTTGTTGAATTTTCTTGAGCTGTTTAAGGGTTGGTTGAGTGACTGTGTTTTGATCTTCATCCACCCTTTGTCTCTTAGCTTTACTTTCTTCGTTTCCGAGGGAGTTAGTTTCTTGTATCTCCTTGCCTTCGTATTGCTTGGTCTTAAATTTGTTTCCGGGTCGTACCCTTTTCCTGGGAGTTTTAATGGTATATCCTCCTACCATTACAGGTGTACGACGGACATAAAATTTAGGTTCGGGATTATCTTCTCCTTTGGTTGAAAAGGATTCTAAAATTTGCTGAGGTTTAAGTTCAGGCGTAAATCCTTCGTGATTATTATAATCCGAGCATTCGGATAAGTCAGTCTCACAAAATTTGTTATTGGTACTCATGGCTGCAACACAAATCTTTTCATGATTCAAACCCAATAGTTAGTTATCTATTTTTATACATATTATAAGTTTTCTGCATAAAACATACTTTAATATACATGGAATCATAATACACAAAATCATATATATACACATAATTATACATATATGAGCTTATGGTTATAGTCTAGGTATTTTTATGGTACCTAATTCTCTATAACCAATGGCTCTGATACCAACTTGTCACATCCGGCGGAAGCGTGAGATACTTAGGGAGTGCTTGATTGTTCAGAACACATTGTCAGATATTAATTAATAAACAACACATAAAACATATATTTTCATAACATAATATTGAAGTTAGGATTACATAAAATCATCATAGACAAAATTTGAAATTACATAATCCTATTACATCATAAAGTTTTAACAACTACATCTTCAGAGACGATGGAAATGAGCATCCACCGACACACTGAAGTCATACAGGTTCACAGTTAGGTTCACACAAACTTTTCCTACAACTTCACCCCAGCCATTAAAAACATCAAAGGAGAATGTTAGGTTGTTATTCATGATGAATTCCTGAAAAAGCATACCAAAAATAGTCAACACAAAGTTGGTGAGCTTCACAGGTTTATTAAACAGATAATATTGATGTATTATATTACAACCAAACCTTACATAGTAAACAGATTATTCATATCTGTCATATCATATTCTCATAAATCAGATAACATAGCATTATAACACTCATTCTGTTAATGCAGGAGATATCTCCTAAGTAGCGCTACCAATGTTATCTAACGGTTCCACATCCGAACTAATGGTTGTAACATAAATTTCAGTAATAATACATCAATTCATAAATTAGTATGCTTTTTCCCCAAAATTTTGATAAAAATAAAATGGGCCATGAAACTCACCTTTACTCCAAGTAATAACCTATAAACAAAAGAATTTCATAGTTTAGAAAACTTAACTATTTTCTTCAAAATTTTCAGTACCTCAATAGATTTGGAAATTTTTATAACAAATAGGTTTATTAATCTGGAATATCACGTTAATTTCTTATTTCCAAGATATTAACAGATTATTTTCTATAATTGTTATAAAGTCATCATAAATTGCCAAAAATAGTTTCCGTAGTCCAAAAATTTCCAAAATTTTACAGAAGGTTCATCATAATAATTAGAACTTCTTATAAATTTATCAAAGTCTAATACATAACAGATTAGTTTCTGTAATTGTTACAATAATCCTATTTCTTCACAAAAATAGCTATATAGCTCCAAAAATTATTAAATTTATACATTCTGTAGTTTTGGATTTATCAGTTATCCATGATTTTCTCAGATTTTATTATGCTTTTTAAGTATTTATTCTGATTTTTCTACTACAGAACATGTAAAAATTCATATTTCAATCATAACAAAAAAATAAATTCTGAAATAATTCCAGGGACCTTAATACTCCAAAAGGATCATTTGGTGAATTTATTAGAATTTTATGGAATTTATTTATATTTATTACTTATTTCCAGATTATGTATTTCTTTAAAAATTTTGGAACAATGTTTGTTCCCACAATCTTTATATGCCTTTATGATGTAAAAATTTCTTGTAATATGTTCACATATAATGCTTTTGATTATATGTGTTGTTTGAACACATATATCATACATATATTATATGTTGACATACCAATTTAGCTTAGAAATTGATACCTTTGGTTGTTATAACTTGTGAAACCGAGAGGTGTGCTAAGAACTAAGTACACGATGGTGATGGTGATACTATAGGTGATGGTTTGTAAGTTGGTGTTTCAAAGATAAAACCAAGACTTTCGGTTGAGGTGGTGGTGTGTGTACTTTGTCCGAGGAAGAGTGAAAGATCAAGGTGGTGGTGTGTGGTGTTCGGGAGGTGATGGTGATTGAGAGTGGAGATGATGGTAGTGGTGTGTGATCGAGAGGTGATGGTGACCGAGAGTAAGGATGATGGTAGCAGTGTGCGGTTGAGAGGTGATCGAATAGGAATGGGTATATGGTTGGGGTTAGATTGGCCGAGAGTTTTGGTGTTCTCATGGTTCCTTCGGCCGCTCCTTTAAGTATTGGAGCTTGTCATCATGAGGTCTACTTCTTAGGTGTAACTAGGAGTGCTTAGTTTGCTTATTAGGGTTGGGAGGTGGCGGTTTGTGAATGTCCTTGGTGTCCCGATAGCTAGGTGGCAAATGGAGAGGTGCATGAGTCACCAAGTAATCATTATGAGATTAACTAATGATTTGGTTTATTAAATCGGTGATTAAGGGAGCTTAATGAACCGGTCTTAGATCTTAATTGGTGTTTTGGTTTAAGGTTTAGGTGTAAGGGATTGGTTTAGATTTGTTTTGATGTTAAGTTCTCTTGGTGTTAACTTGTGTTTATGGTGTTTGGTTGAGTTTGTTTTGATGTTGTTATGGATGTATCTTAATCATATATGGTTCCATATTAAAGATTTGTTGCTTATGAATACATGCACACGTAAATTATATATGCATGCAATCATGCATACGTGCATCGCATAGTATATACATATAAACACATAATACACACATATATTTTAACAAGAGATGTCATATGCATGAATAAAACATAGATAATATACATGTGTATATGTTTCTTAACAAAGATGGTTCATGCACACGTAAAAGGTATGTATGCGACCATGCATACGTATACTTGTATATATATGCAAGTGAAAAATGAAAGCATTCATACGTTTATGCATGTAATAAGATATATATATATTAACCTAGGTGTGTTTCAAATTATATGAAGGACTTAAGATTCTTTAATCTAGGGTTGTCACATTGTGTGTGTGTGTGGTGGGGGGGGGGAGGTAAAACCATGCTAAATAGCATCAACGACACACCACCTTCACCGTCCACCAATACCGAAAAAACTCGTATAAAAATAAGAAAAAATGAAGGAAAAAAAAGTGAACGAAAATTAGACGTAAAAGTTGAACCATGCATGCAAAGTATAAATCATCGAAAACATAAGTAAGTCGATATAAGACTAGTGCCTTGCGGAAGGCCGGTTAAACGGGTAAAGTTAAACGTAAAAACATTGAACCATACACGTACGTTGCGGTGTACGTGTTAACTCGCAAAATTTAAACTGAAACGTAAAACAAAAATTAACGAATTTTTTTTTAATATAATAAGTGTAGTGACCAAAGTTTATAGTTAACGTAAAAGTATTATGCTAAAATAAAAAAAAAAGTTAAAGATTAAAAAAAAGGAAACTAAAAGACAAAATGTGAGTACAACCCACTACGCATATTGTACAACTCATGTGTATAAACAAGTTGATAATTAGTGTATACTAAAAATTTAGCCCGTGTGTTACAATAGTGACATTTACATGGCCAAGTATATAAAAATATGTATGAAGTTGTGACGATATGGTTCTAGAAATAAAAGCATAAAGAAAAATCAATTATATAATGTTAGTGATATTTTTGGACCGCTAGCGTTTCATTCTTTATGTTATCATTAGTCGATATAATATACTATACTAAAAATTACCATATTTTGAATCCAACTTTGATTTTAACGCATTATACCGAAAAAAAGTTATAACAAAAAAAATATTGCTTTTTAGATTATGTGTTAAGTTGATTTTATAAATTAAATTCAAGAACTTTTGTTTAGAAGTAGATATATACATAGAAAGAGATGGTAAATTACTTCAAGATGACCATTTAGGAGAGTGGTTTCCAACTAATAAAAGTAAGAGTTAAAGTGCGTTTTACGTCCCTGAGGTTTCATTGAAATTGTCATTTGAATCCAAAAGTTTAAATGTTGTCATTTGCATCCAAATTAAAGTTTCACTAAACTTGTCATTTGAATCCATTTGGCTACACCTAACTAACATGGTTAATTTTTTTCGTTAAGTTTCAACATGAGAGTTATTTTAATTAAAAAGATTACAAAATACAAAAACAACTCACGTGAAGGTTTTTATATCTTTAGCCTCTTTTAATAATTGTAATTATAATTTGATTCTATAATCGTATTTTATTATTTTGTCTTGTTATGTATTTTGGTTTAGTAATTGTGTTACTTTTATCCGTTTAATTAATTAAGCATAGGTTTTTTTATTTAAAGCTTGATTATGATTACGATGATTGATTTTTTTATGTTTGTTATTCATGGGCAGTTAATGTTATTCTATAAATTGTTTTTTATATTTTGTGACAATTATCTTTTATTTTTATAATTCAAATAATTTATATTATATAACTTGTTTGTTTATATATATATATACATTTCTTTTGTATGTTTTATAAAGTTAGAAAATGAATAACTTTTAGTTAGTTATACTTATATTTTATTTTATATAATATGATGTCCAGAGATGCCTTTTTGTTAAATGAAAGAAATACTGACCATCATTCCTGCTAAATTAAAATCACAATGGTAATTATCAAAAGAGATGTAATGATAATTTATATAAAACCATAGTGATGTAAAATGCATTTAACTCTAAAAGTAAAGCAGAAGAATAAAAAATTTTAAATTGAAAAAATAATAGCAATAGTTTTTGGTCACTGACTTATTAATAGTATAAAACCTTAATAGTATAAAATATAGATGCAATGCAGTAAAAGTCAAACTTCATAAATTGTGATTGCAACCACAGGTCCACAACCACAACCACAATCCTAGTTGAAATCGCCAATGAATCATCCGACGACGATGATGATCTACCACCGGCCATCCACACACACACTGAAAGATTCAAACACCAACATAGTCATTCAAGGGAGCAGCTTAGTTTATGTCAAGTATAGTAAGTCCCTAATTACAATGGCCAATTGTGATTAGCCACTTACTTTACTCTTCATACCCCAAGCATTACCTATCCTGACTACATCAGTATCTAAATCTACAAACAACACATAACTACATACAGCTACTCAGACTGGCATCCCTTTCCTTTCCGTCCCATTTTCAGTTTAAGTTTAGGTTTATTTGAAAATTTACTCGTTTCACTTAAACTTTGGATCTGATACCAACTTGTAAAGCCCCGTTCCCGGGACGCTTACAGCTAGTCAATCATTGCACATAAAACATATAATTACATCAATTTAGAGAAAACGTTGCAGCGGAAACATTAAAACCAACATTTCATTTCATTACAATAAACGCTTTTGAAAAATAATACAACATTCATACAAAATATCGTTTGTTCGCATTATAATGCAAAAACATTGTACAAAAGAATGTCATCAAAAAGAGCTGAGTTGCCGCCCCGTGTCATCCTCAGCAACATTACCTGCCAACTGGAAACACATAAAGTCAGCATTGCTAAGTGAGTTCTAGTTTTATAATAAAACATACTTTATCTCTCGTTTAAAACCGTCCTTTACTTTCTTTCAAATCATACCAAACTTAGAATGTGATCACACATCGTACGTACATACATATAATAGTTATTATCTTCATCATCGTTCCTTTAGTACATTTATTATCTTTTGTTTCCATCTAGGTCCTGTCATGTGCTTAACCCCCATCTAGAACACCAAGCAATTCATCTAGGGTTAAGAGACAAGGACCCTATACATATGGTCAATCACAAAGATTGAACCCCTGTGTGCATCCTCATGGGGTATTTAACCCGCACACAGTTGAACTGACAACCCCTCATTGGGTGTGAACCTCCATACATTTGTTTAGTCACACGGATTAAGCCCCAGTGTGCATCCTCATAGGGTAGCTAACCCGAACACGGTTGAGCTAACACTCCTCATTGAGTGTGAACCTCCATACATTTGCTTGCAAGCCTTTCTTTCGTTCATTCATTCATTAATGCATGCATTCTTTCATTTCGTTCATCTTTTCAATATTTTCCACTTTACATTACATAATACTTTTTATTTCATTCATTAACATATAAAGTAAAGCCATGGGAAGACAATCATACATATCAAGGAACATGAATAGAAACATACAACATCACCATACGAGGCACAACATACACACATAACATACCCCATACATACAATCGTGCATAAGCACCCAACATACATCAAGCCCATCACAACGTCTACGACCTCAAAAGTCAACTTACATGAACTCTCGGGAATCCCCCAAGTCAAAGCCTACATAACACTGTTCCCCTAAAAATCAGAAAATAAACTAAGTTCTTTCGGGAGAATGAGCCTTATTTGGGCGTATGGACCCTATTCACTCACATGGCCTTCTATACGGATGAGAACACTTAGTCGTATGGGCACTATGGGCGAATGAACACTTAGGCGTATGGACTCCCAGTAAGACCTTCGACTAAGGCCTTAGTTCAGATTTCATGTTCGCATATCAATACCAAGTGGGAAACAGAAGTTGCTGACTATATAAAATAAGTTTACCTAGACGTGCGTTGCATGAGAAATACAGCTGGAAGTCCATATAGTGGTCATTTTGACGTAAACCCTAAAGCTTCAAAAAAACAAAAAAAAAACACATCCCAAGTCACATGATTGTCACGCCAGCCTAAAACTATAATGTATACTCCATCGTAAAAGTAAGTCTCACGGAATCATAAAACTTCAAAAGTGCACTCTACCATTTATGTCATATCTCATCATAAATACAATTTAAAAACTCAGATTTTGAATTCAATTTTCTTTTTGAAAAAGAAATAAAATAAAAATTAAATCCTGATGCTAAGAGCATATTAAAATTACAATTAAGATTAATTGATAGATCCCTAATTCCTTTGCATGATTTTACCCATATCCTCCGTCCATAGGGCATAGGCCATACCATAACCCGTTTGATTTCATTTATATTTTTGTACTGGCTCATTTTAATATTTTTATACCCTCCATTTTCAATGTATCAATATTTCATCTAAATAAAGATATGATGGAAGATATCATCTGGATATGAGTTAATAACTTAAGAAAAATCATTTTATCGCAAACTAAACTTACAGAAAAATTTTATATATGTTTTAATAATCGGTTACATTTTTTACACATGTGATGTCGCATTCATTCTTTCATTTACTTTCCCACTAGAACTAGTTATTTTGTTATAAAAAATAAATAACTAATTATCACATCTTTCTCTTTCTCTCTTTATATTATACATAGTTTTTCTTTAATTTATTATATTAAAAAGACATTTTTCCTTAAATAGAAACTAAGCATTTTGATTAAAAAAATATCTTTCAAAAACGAAATTTGCTAAAACTATGATTTTTTCTAAAAAAATGACAAAATTTTAAGTAATGAAATTATTTTAAAAGCATTCATTTTATAAAAATAAAAGTTTTATATATAAAAAATCTACAAAACAAACCTGGAGTTTAAACAACAAAAAATTCATAAAAATGAATTTTTAACAAAGCAATAATTTTTTTAAAAATGAAATTTTTAATTATAAAAAAATAACTTATCAATTAATCAAGCTACTTACTCATACGTAATTTCAGTTATATCTTATATCAAAATATAGTTTTACGGTTTCTAACTTTACATTATTAGTATTTTTCATATTCAACACATGTAATACACTAAATTATACCCTAGTATAATACCATTTTATAAGTTTAAATTTAGTATAATACTATTTTATAAGTTTAAATTCATTCTTATGATATAACTTTATCCTGCACTTGCGGGATAAACGAAATCTTGTTGGATAAAACGAAATCTAAACAACTGTAGTGTTATTAAAAAAAAGCGAAAGTAGCGTTCTGGATATCGTAATATGAATTAATTAGATGGTTTATTATTAAATATTAGTTATCCAACTCAACGTCGTATAAAATTAACTAGTTTGCATGCATGTAAACTTTCCTTCTAAATGAACGTACCATATCTTTTTAATCCCTTGCCATGCAAGAATCCATAATAATCGTAAACAAAATTTTATCCACTTACAACAATAATCTGATAAGTATTGCAATCCCTCTATAAATACCACTAATATAATCACTTCATTCCATCATCCTCACACACACATACTCACCTCCACAAATTTTCAAGAGATGGATGTAAGCAGTAGCAGCAGCGATAGCAGTAGCAACAACATCGTGGACTATCTAGGGATATCAACCGCCTGCCACACTAGTAGTCAGGGCGGTTACGAGTGCAAAACATGCAGCAACAGATATGATAGTTATCAAGCGCTCAGCGACCACGAGGAGATCCATAGAAAGGTTGATGATCAGTTGAAGGATGAATGCTTCTTAAGTTTGAAGATGTTTACACCAAAGTTTTCAGGGTTGCACCAGTGCCAAATTTGCATGGAAGAGTTCAAGTCTGGGCCTGCGTTGGGCGGGCACATGACGCGACACAGGAAAGGTAAAGCGGTGAAGAGTGGTAATGTGACGGTGGCGACGGTGGCAACGATGGAGCTAGATGATGCGATGAGAAGTGAGTTGGTCTTGGCTGCAAAAGAATGGCGATTGTGTGTATGATCTTTGATTAAGTTGTTAACACCACCATTATGGATTAGTTTTGGTGTTTAGAGGTCGTTATTAGGGTTAGTTTATTTGTGTTTGCTAGGGTTGTAAACAATCCTTTTTGTCAACAAGGTTTGAGTTTATGTTTTGATTATGGTTCGTTCATTCATCTACTGCTTCTTTATTTTACTTGACACTAAATTTTTCACCCAACATAAACTAAATGCAATATTTATCACACAAATTTACACTAAAGATAACAAAATGTTAATATCTGTCACACTAGTTTTAATATCGAAGACAAATGGATTGCTTATTCATCGACAAATTTATACCCATCGCTAACCATCACCATTAAAAAAACACTAGGTATTACGTCGGTAATTTTGCCACGATCCCAAATATCAATACGCGGATACCAAATTATGTCGGCAAAGCGTTCATTCCGACGTAAAAACTAGGCATCTAGAAACTTGATTGCCTACACGGTACACCCCTTGAAAAACTAATGATGGTTATATATAAGTAAATTAAGTATGACAATCTTCTATGACAATAGAACTTGGTGATGACGGTTAGACTTACTTGGTGTTAGATAGCATGTACTCATGCTATTATACCGGAAATACCTTCACTACAAGAATTTAACCCTATAGCGACTAGACCTATGGTGACGACAAGGTTTCGTCGCTATAGGTCACCCAAGCTTGGAATGCCTTTTACTAAATCCTTACACAGAAAGATTCTATGACATGTTATAAGATGCCAATGAACCAAGTTACAAGCTATCACGAACTTTTTGAAATGTAAATAACTTTTTAGTGCGTCCCTGCAACTTACAACTTAAACGTTTTGTTGGTTAATGAATCGATGCCTAAGGAAAATAAGCTTCCTAAAGATTTTATGAGTCACAGAAGGGTTTAGAAATGCTAAGTTTTCCTAAAGAAAGAGTTGATGTGTGCAAAAACTATTACATGCTATTCTATAAGCTAGACAAGGCACCGACACATTCTAAACATTCTAAAGAATATTAATAGGTACCTAATTTGGTGACGACATACAGGCCATTGATTCTAGACATAAGAAGTTGTATATGTCTATATAGATGACCAAGGATTTGACTAGATAATATGAATACCAAACAAAGGAGGGTAGCATTGCATATCCAAATGACAACGTGACATAATAAAGCATTTTGAATTAAAAAAAATCTAGCTTTGAAAAGAGTTTTGAAACATTTTTCTTGGTTATCCACATATGGTTTTAATAAAATCTATGACCCGTCTTATAAAATCTATAACTTACTCAAATCCTTACTTAGTATGACCCGTCTTATAAAATCTATAACTTACTTCTATGAGTTTGAAACACTCGTTTATCAAATTATGCTTATCGGAAGAGAGGGTCTGGATCAGAATATTGATATATTTTTATATAACTATTTATAGACGATTTGAAAGAGGTGTAAGAGAAGAACATTAAAAAATTATGATGCTTATCATAAAGCAAATTTTTATTATCAGTTATTAATTATTTTGTGGTTGGTAATTGATTTTCCTACCTATGTTATGATTTGTTAGATATTTTAGTGTAACTGGATTGACTAATGACCAATGTGATCATAAGATCCATCAAACAAGTTAGGAGGTGCGGAGTGCACGTTTGTTTGAGTGTATTATGATCTTCAATAATGAAAACCTTTTTAGGGGCGAAGCTCCTAAGCAATGGGGGTTCCAAGGGGGCATTGCCCCTTGGCGGGGGTCCGGAGGCAGCGCCCCTGGTAGCGAGGTCCAAGGTGTGGCAGCCCCTGGCGGGGTCCAAGGGGCAGAGCCCCTGGTTGGGGTCAAGCTTACAGGTCAGCTTGGAAATTTTTTATTTTGCTAAAAATGACTTCATTAAAAGTTGCATTTCGAATCGATTTTCCAGAATTTCACATGTGAAATTCGAGTGGAAAATACGTAATTTTAATGGTTATTTAAAATAAAAATAAATTTGATGAAACTGCCAAATGGGAGTTTTTTCCGTTTTTCCCTCCAAAACCGAATGAGATGAGGAATGTTGGTTATATGCTCATTCTCGAATTCTTATTCTTCTTTTGGTTCACGAAAATTCACACAACACAACATACGAATTCTTGATCTCGTCTGAGTTGTATCCGATTAATTTATTCGGGTGAACCACTGAATAATTTCGATCTGAAAGTGATCATCACGACTCTCAGAGATTATCCAAGTTTGACTTCAAGTATTCTACAAAGATCGAAATTATCTACTGTTGAAGATGAGGGACAGAGATTCTGTGAAAGACATGACAAGCAAATTCGCAAAACTTGACAAGTTTGAAGGACAAGACTTTTGAAGATGGCAGAAAAAGATGCATTTTCTGTTAACCACTCTGAAGGTTGTGTATGTTCTAAGTACCCCCCATGCCAGAATTGATGGAAAACGAGACTCTGGAACAGAATAGGAGGTGATGCAAGTGGGAGAACGATGACTATATCTGTCATGGTCACATCTTATTTGATATCTATCAAAATGTTGAATCTGCAAAAGAACTATGGGATTCCGTTGAATCCAAATATATGGCAGAAGATCCTTCAAGTAAGAAATTTCTGGTTAGTAATTTTAAAATTACAAGATGGTGGATTCAAGGCCTGTCATGGAACAATATAATGAACTCTTAAGGATTCTGGGACAGTTTGTTAAACATTATATGAAGATGGATGAATCCATCTCGGTTTCTAGTATTATTGACAAACTACCTCCTTCTTGGAAAAATTTCAAACATACTTTGAAACAAAAGAAAGAGGAATTGAGTCTGGTTCAACTTAGTAGTCACTTCGGAATTGAAGAGTCTCTAAGGGCTCAAGAGGGTGACAAGGTTAAGGACAAAAACATGGCTGGACCTTTACAAGTGAACATGGTGGAAGAAGGTGAATCATAAAAAATGGAAACAAGTTTAAAGGAAAATGAAAGTTTAAAGATAACAACAACAACAAAGGCCCTAACAAGAAGCCAAAGTTAGCATGTTGGAAGTGTGGCAAACAGGTCATTTCAAGAAGGATTGTCGGGTTGGTAAAGGCAAGAATGATGTTGGTCCAAGTGGATCTAAGGATCCGGGAAAGCAACAAGATCAATTTTAGTTCCAAATTATAATTCAGGTGAGAATTATGTATCACTAATTTCTGAATTATTTTATGTGTAGGATGATGATGTTGCTTGGTGGGTTGATTTGGGAGCAACTAGTCATGTGTGTAAAGATCTTTGTTGGTTCAAGGACTTTCAACCAATTGAAGATGGATCATTATTAAAATTGGGCAATGTTGCAACCAAACCAATCAAGGGATTAGGAAATGTGAAACTTATGTTTACTTTTAGAAAATGTTTAGTATTAAAAAGTGTTGTATGTACCTAGAATTCGAAAGAATTTATTGTGTGGTATTGTATTAAACAATTGTGGTTACAAACAAGTATTGGAAAGTGATAAGTGTATCTTGTCAAGACATGGTACTTTTGTTGGATTTGATTATCTATGTAATGGTATGTTTATGTTGAATTTGGATATTTATTTTGGTAATGATTCTGTTTGTATGGCTTCAACTAGTTCTAGTAATAATATAAACAAATTGGAATTATGACATGCTAGACTAGGACATGTTCATTATAAAAGGCTAAAAGATATGTCTAAAATGAGTTTAATCCCTGCTTTTGATATGAATAATGAAAAATGCAAGACATGTATGTTGACTAAAATAACTAGACAACATTTTAAAGATGTTATTAGGGAAAGTAAAGTTTTAGACCTCATATATAGTGATTTATGTGATTTGCATGCTACACCATCATTAGGTAATAAAAAGTATGTTATTATGTTTGTTGATGATGCATCTAGATATTGTTATATTTATTTATTGCATGCTAAGGATGAAACTCTTGATAAATTTAAAATTTATAAACAAAAGTTAGAGCTTCATCAAAATGGATTGATTAAAACTTCTCGTACTGATAGAGGAGGTGAGTATTATGATCCGATGTATTTCCAATCCACTGGCATAATACATCAAACTACAGCTTCTTATTCACCACAACAAAATGGTGTAGCAAAACAAAAGAATAGAACGTTGAAAGAAATGGTTAATTCTATGTTGTTCTATTCAGGTTTAAGTGAAGGATTTTGGGGTGAGGCAATGTTAACAGCCTATTATCTATCGAATAGAATTCCTAATAAAAAGAATAAAACTACCCCATATGAACTTTGGCACAAAAAGCCCCCAAACTTAAATTATATATTTTTATTATGTTTATGATGCATGTCGTAAAGCAAAATTTTATTATGACAGTTATTATACATTTTGTCACTGATAATTTATTTTCCTACCTATGCTATGTTTCCCATCTCGAACAGCATGGCTGTTTTGCTCACCCATATTGTATGCCTAACATGAAATATTGTTTATTACAAGTCCGAGCTAAATCAAGTTGGTTCCATTGTAAACAAATATTTTTAAACAAGATACACTTATTGCATACCGATTGAAATGGATTTTGAAAGTTAGAAGCATTATTATTGAGACCTCCACCTAAATTAATCAGTTGTCAAATAGTAGACTAAGTCTTTTGCATTCCAATCGTCTATGAATGTGTAACGTATAATCCAAGATACAAAGATCTAGAATTTGGGTAAAGAAAAGCATTTTTATAAATTAAATATCAGTGTTTGTTGTTAATTCAACACAATCTTAAGGTAATGAACATTGCCAAGAATGGATTCTCCAAAACAAAAAAAAAATATAGCAATGCAATGATGGATGTAAAACACTATTGTAATTGCCAAAACACAGTGCCTCGTGGTTTGTTCTAGATTTTTGTTATCGATCAATTTTGTCATGGAAATACACAAAACATTGACAACCGTAAACACAAATTATCTTTTTCTATCATCTTTGAAAGTCTAAACCTTCAATGAAAATTAATATGGTGAACTTACTCATTACATGTTTGATATATTCTCCATTTTTCATCTTCAAAAACAAATGATTTCATCTTTGCAAGGGTTTTGTAATTTAAATATTTGGATAATCTGAGAGTTGTATAATCACTTTCAGCTTGAAACAACTTTGTGGTTCACCAAAGTTTCTCAATCAAATAATCTTTAAAAAAGTTCAATAACAAGTGTGATGAATTTGTGAACAAAAGAATGTATGAACAAAGGAATGATTTTGTATTCAGTTGCTTGGAAACCAGAAACTTCCATTAAGGCAGTTGGCATTTTCTTAATTTAAAATGAAAAATTAAAGCCTTTTCTAATCCAAATTTCTCATATAAAATTTTCAAAAAAAATCTAAATCATTTTTTATGAAGTAACCTTTATCAAAATAATTAGTTATTGTTAGGCAGCTCAACGTCAAGACAAGGGTTATACGCTTCTACCCCTTAGGCCACCCCTGGAGTTGCTGCACTTTGAAACCCGTTCTAGGGGCATTGCCTCATACCCCGACCAAGGGTCATTGCCCTCTTATTAGAACCCTCATTACTTAAACCAATGAGGTTCTAATACCAAAAATCATTATAAACTCACATAAATGTATACTCTACATCTCATGACTTGCTTGATTAATATTAGGTTTTTGTTTGGTTAAACAAGTCAACTTAATTATTCTAAAAGTATCTAACAATATGGGGATTTCATCTAGAGCTTTAATCAAGCTTATCAATAAAAAAAATGTATACTTTACATCTCGTGACTTGTTTGATTAATATTATGTTTTTGTTTGGTTAAACAAGTCAACTCAATTATTCTAAAATATCTAACAATATGTGGATTATCTAGAGCCTTAATCAAGCATATCAATGGTTAATATTGAGGTGATGACAATAGTATAAATAATAAAAAGTTAGAATTGATTTAAAGAACAATTATGAGAGTCTCTATTGTTGAGATTTTTAGGTAATTAGTTATGGTTTCATCGATTTTAAAAATCAGATAACTTACGTATTTACTTTAATGTTTTTCTACATTATACCATAAAATCAAAAATTACATTATCTATAATAAAAGTATAGTATTGTTATATTTTGTAAGTTTTTCTATTAAAATAGTTTATATATGTTGATATAATGTTATGTAATTATATACATTTATTGGTCATTAACGGAACATCCTAGTGATATACATTATCTCTATTTAAGAGGTTGGGGATTCAAGTCATGCAACGTACATGTTTATTTGGTTAACAAAAGTTGTTACGAGTTGTTCCAAGAAACTATACATCCATTGCATAATTATAAGCATATGATGTGCAATTATGTATATATGTTGCTTAATTATTAATATGAGGTAATTTTATAGATACAATTTGTGTATTATGTAACATAAGTATACGAACATATATATCCAGTGATGAATCCAAGATTTTTGGTCAGTGGAGGTCAAAATCGATCTCCTTACAACATGTTAGATTAGGTTATAACGATTGGACTTAGAACAGATGACATATAAGTACATTAAATCATAGGATAAAATATTATATAACAATTTCAATAAAAGTAAACTTAATAGTGATAGTATTACTTTAGCATTTTAGCTCAGCGGTTTTTTAAATCCTATATGCAAGCTTCAATTTCTTATATGTTTTTATAGTTATTTCGTTTTTTTGTCATTAATCTTCATTCTCTTTCTCTCTTCTTCTTAAATTTTTCAATTTATCACATAACTATTTTGACTTCAACTGCGTTGGAAGAAAATAATATCGCTAGAGCATTCACAGTGAATTAATTATCTTCATTCATATAATTATATTAAAAAATTATATTTTTTCTTTCTCTTTTTCAATTAAATAATACTTTTATATATTTATTATTATTTTTTTTCTCTCTACTCCACTCACAACCACTTTAAAAATATTAAAGATTTTATAGAAATTAAACATTGATTCTTTAAATATATCTATCCACAATAACATTTTCTATCTCATTCACTCACAACCACTCAAAACTATTCCATATAATATACCAAACCCACTCAATTATTTTTAAGGATTCCATTATAAATGTTCTTAGTGCTCTTAAAAACTACATACACATAGGACACATATATATAATAATATAAATCAATTTCTTCTATAATAAAAAGGATCAAGTCACAGGTTGAGTGGGTGCGTAGAAATGAAATTGATATCTATCGCATAATATATCGAACCGTAGTTAATCCAAGCAAATTTCGTAGTTAAAGACGTAGTTATTAATCTATTAACAAGTTCATCTTTTTCGGTACACATCTAATTACCCTTTTTAGTAATGTTTTACACCTTTACTTTACAAAAACAAACGTAATATATGCCTTTATTTCGTCAAAACTTGCAAGGAACACATAACTTGTTAAACAACATACTCTATTAGTTGCTTAAAAGTTATCAAAACCTAAAACAAATTATCACATGCATCATCATTCTCATACCATTCAAAACTATATTTTCCTACTCCAAAACTCACATCCTTACCCTTCTAAAACTCTTTTGGATTAATATCATCTTGACTACCATGAGCCCAGGAAATTCTTCAGCATCTTACAGCGTTCGAACCTTTGCCACCACGTTGATATGCCGTTATAGAGCTAGCTCAAAGACCGCGGCTAGTACTCCTGACTTCCAGCACAGTGGCATGAGGCCTTCCAAGCCCAGGTATGGCATTGGCAGCTCAATGCACCACGCATTAAGCCTTTCTAGTGGTGCTTCAACTAAGAGGTCGGAATCTAACACATGCATCTCTTCACCTTTCTGCTTCCTTTTGATTTTATGCTATTAGTTGAACACTTGAAATTTATTGTTGGTATATTTAGGGAACATGAAAATAACTTAAAGGTTCAACCATCTGAGCCAGATCCTCCAAGGCCCAACATCTTTTCTTGGTATATACTCTCAGCTTTATACAAAAAGAAAATTGTAAAAAAATCATTCTTTATGACATTTTCTAAAAAACGCACTTAGTTTTATGAACTCGTGTTTTATCTCAAAAAAATAAATAAAAAATATAAAATATAAAAACGAAATAGTGGAATCAAACAAACGGATTGACAAGTTAAAACTTAAAAGTTCTCTAAATCTACTTTAATGCATCCATTTCACAAAATGTAAATAATATTATAATATTATGTTATTCTGCATGTATGACAACCATAATATATTAATTATATAAACAAGAATTTGTAGATCAAACCAGATGAAATATAACCCATTTGAACCTATAAAAAAGTATTTTTCTTAATCTTTTTATTCGTTTCCTAACATGTTTGGCCATCTTAACACCTCTATACACAGCCAAAAGTGAAGTAACAAATATCCTCTAATATGGTTCAGGGTAAAATGGATATTGGGCTCAATGTTACCCTTAATGTTATCATTTTGGAAGCAAAAATGGGACTCTATGTTAAGGCTAGAAGGCAAGCAAATTTACATTAATGTGGTTACATATACTTTCTTAATGATGGTTCAATTATAAGTTTCAACAAAAGAAGCAAAAAAGGTCGCATTTTCAACTGAAAGATTGATGAATATTTCAGGTAAGGTTGAAGGGGTTGTCAAAGAGGCGGAGGAAGTGGCCGAGGTAGTAGAAAAGGTCGCATCTTCAACTGAAAGATTATCAGCAGAGGTTGCAGAGAAGCTAGACAATGGTGAATTGAAAGAAGTTGCTTTAAAGGTAGAGCATGTGTCTAATGTCATTGCTAACGATGCACGAATGACACAAAATTTCATCCACAAGGTACATAATCTCGAGCTTTTCAGTGTATAATTGTAGTTCTGAATGCTCTACCAATTGGTAGAGGATTTAATATATAAGAAATAAATTTACAATATGAGTTTACAACAATAAAGTAATTACACATTAGTACATATAAAATCAAGACTATATATTTTATAATTTAATATTTTCGATTAGATGTGGCAACAACTACATTTGCTAACCAAGTTCTTTCCTCGCAGATTGGTGATGTGAAGCAAGACTTGAAGGAGATGGAGGCCATGGTGGAACCTGTCATTGATAAAATGGATAATAAAAAAGTAGACAATTAACATATTCTTATAATACATTTCTCATTTCTATTGACATAATTTGATGTATATTATACATTGTAATGAATGTTTTTTTATTCGGATATTAGAATGGGACTGCTTCTTGTTACTTCTAGACAAATAATTTATATTATACTAATTATTAATTTTTATATACATAATAATGATTTACCTTATATATAAAGGGTTTTTTTTAATTTGACTTTTCACTTTTAACCCAAATATTTTTATATTTTACAAAGTAATCTTTCAAAATTTGATTATTTTTACTTTAAACTCAAAACTATTTATCTTTTACAATTTAATCTCATAAAATTTTTACTTTCAACTTTAGTCCATATACTTTTCATATTTTGCAAAGTTCTGTCTTACTTTTGTTCTATGTTTTACAAGTTAACACAACACAAATATACATACATGTGCAATTCACCAATAGTACATTTCGCTTTACGTTTCGTTCTAAATTTTGTGAGTTAACACAACAATGTGTGTGCGTGGTTTATCGTTTTTACCTCTATTTTCTTCCTTTAATAGGTTTGTTTGCAACACATGAATCTTAAATCGATTTGGTCATATATATATATATATATTATATATATATATATATATATATATATATATATATATATATATATATATATGTGTGTGTGTGTGTGTGTGGTGTGTGTGTGTGTGTATGTATATATATATACACACACACACACTGTAATATCAGTGTTGATGGTCATTAATGGTGGTTTGACATTTGTGTTATTTTGCATGGTTTTTTGCTCTCCCTGCAACGCGAGGAGCTTAATTCTAGTTAATCTCTAATGTTAAAGCAATTTCGTTCCCATTAATGCAAATACTTTGATTATATAGCAACTATGTAACAACGCAAGTACCTTACAATACATTGTCTATTTTCACAACTGGCACACCGAGCTCCCACCCCTCATAGTTTTAAATTGTGTCTGATAGAGAAGTTATGCAACCTCATATAATGAAGCTTTTGTTCTTCTTTCCAACCAATGTATTATGTAATATTTTCCCTCACTATGAGTTGAGCATCCTGGCTGGCACACCAAGGCTCTGACTTTGCTATCATTTGTAACATCCGACCTAACATACCATTAATATTATCTATTTTGCTGATAAAGACCTTACGAATTTACTTTTGGTTATCCACGTGAAAACTTCTCAAGAAGTCACTCATCCATGAATTGCTCCATCCAAACACACTTAACTATGAAGTTATCCTTTCAAACATTGCTAATGCATCTAAAAAGCATTATAATATTTAAAGAAGTATATTTCTTATAAACTCCACCTCACTTGTTCATGGGCAAAGTGGATTTTTCTTGGGTGTTACAAACTAAAAGCAACTACACTTCCACAACCAATGGCTATAGGTTGGAAAGTGAAATCACAATGAGTGTCTTAATCGATTTAATGGGAAATCTACTTAATCCGAATTACTCAAAATTAAATTTTTATATCTGAATTCAAATACGAATTTTAAATTGGATGATGGCCAATCCAAATATCCAAATAAGAATCCGGATCAGTTTTTTCGAATTTGGATATGCTTTAATTTGAATCATTTTATTTCTTGAACACCCCTACTAATTTGAATCTAAACAAATATAATTTGTATCTTTGCATCCTTTACTACATTGTATATATCTTTCTACTCCATTTCAAAACATCATGTAACATATTTATAAAAGAGAATTAAAATTATCAACTATTACAACGAGAAACCCACCTTTCACGACCAAATTAATAATATATATATAATACATCGACTATGAAAATATAGTCATTACAAATCGGTTTATACATTATTGTTAATTTGTCAAAAGCTTGTGTAATGTTTATGGCGTTATAGCATAAAATTGAAAATGTTTTATTTTCGAATTTAAAACCTCTTATTACATAATCTAATATTTGAAAGATAAAAAAAGCTTTCTCAAGTATATGAAGACAAAAAAAAATTATTAACGCAATTATACGTTTTATCATTTGCCACATAATGAGACGATGAGTCGTATTGCAAATATGCGATTCCAGTAACATGTGTGGAGCATACCAAATTTTTGTAGTTAAGTTTACATAAGTGTGTAAACTTCTAAGAAAATTAAATCTTATTTGCTTGTTTCCACATACTTAAACAATCACCATTTCTAACTAAAATGTAACAATTGAACTACAAATCAAACCTAAGTTTGAAATAAGATGGTTGGATGGTTGGACGGTTGGACGCTCTATTCTCCATAAACCATTAGGGTTCACTTGAATTTACTGACATTGCTTGAAAGGCCACACCATATTCACCGGGCTTTAAGGGGGGATCGATTACATATGAAACATAGGTCTGGGTTGTAGAGGTTGTGGGGATTACATATGACACTAAGTTTCATATTGATAAACTATTGTTCTAGGGTGATAGCTCTAGAACATTTGTTATTCAAGAAGATCCGTTCGACTTTGCTCCAACCATCCAAAGCACTTAGGTACACGTATAAATAAATCATTTGACAATGTTTCATAGATCTATATTAATACAATGACATCTATTTTGATCCATCCATCATATTGTGCATCATCCTTGGATGGTGGTGTGGTACTGTCAATTTGAACAAGGACCACATACCTATGTGCATGAAGCTAGACTAGTTTCACACACGATGAATATGCGACCCTTGATCCATCATGAACACTAGCTTCTTCTTAATGTTTGAAGTGTGTAAACTAGATGGAGCATGTTTTGTTTGGAACTATAGGATTCAGTTTTATCATGCGTTTCAACCATTACTACAACACTAAGACCTTAGAGATAAGCATCATTAATGATTATTAGGGTAGAAGAGATAATACCATGAAATTCTTTGTGATCAAATGAATCTCATTGATTTGGAATACTATACTTGGACAAATACAAAAAGAGAAAATTAAAAAACTAAATCTCAAAACAGTGAATAGATACATACAAGTCAATACAATACATAATACATAAATTTATTTGAATTGTTCCTCACATAAAAACAACATATGGTGCAAGTTTGGCTCAGAAGTGTATCCCTTCAAATGAAATTAACCGTTCTAGCATATTGTCTAAAGTCAGATTTGACACATACCGCTTGAAATCAAATTGTTTTTTTAATTGTCATGTGACTCAATAAGTTTAATTGCTATCGTCTTTAACTATTTAATTGTCATTGGGGTTTATTATGTCTTCGTGCCCAATTTAGTTAATGTTTGTCTTATTTGGACTATATAAAGAGGAGCCGGTTATTATACAAAGTGTAATTTTCGTGCAAAACATACAAACTACTTAGAACATGACATGTATTTTTTGGCGGGGGAAAATTTTGGCGGACGGATAATTTCTTACGCCCTACAGTTACGCATAAAATGTACATAATTACGCAAGTTATATTTATTATTACGAAATGTTATATTCATAATTACGCAAGTTATATATATTATGACACAAGCTATATGATAATTACTTAGGTTATGCTCATTATTACGCAATTAATAATCACGCAACCTATACGAACTACACAAACGTTTTTTTTATTGTTGATTTAAAAAAATAGCAATACTACACTCATATTAAAGATGATAAAAGTTTGATTTTATGATGTATCTTTTATAAATATAATGTCATATAAAAAAGTTTTATGCGTTTAAAAAATGGGAGGATTTTGAAAAAAATCAACAATTGTATACTATTTCCAATTTTACCCTCCAGACATTTCTTGCGGGTGTAATTATTTCATCTTTTCTCAATCTGAACCGTTTATCGTTTAAAACAATAATTGTTATGACTTCGTAAACTTTGCATGAGTTGTTTACTTTGTACCGTAAACTTTGTCTCTATTAGTCACCGCAATTAAACTGGCTATAGCGAGCCCGCGGTTATTGACACCCAACAACACTTCTTTACATCACCCACCTACGTCGATCCTCAATTTTTTCATTAATTATATTTCTGATTATTTATTATAATACTATTAATAATTTTAACAAGTTATTCCGATTAATTTTGTAAGTGGTGCTTAACATGCTATTTGTTTCCTTTTCAGCAAGATTAAATATTTTTCTTGTCCTTTAGAGAATTTGTTTCTATGTGCTTAATTTTCAAACAAGATGCGGTCTCACGTTAACATATTAAATCATTATCATTATTATTATTTTATGATATATTAATTTCATTAGTTTTACCAATTCCTTTGACCCGATTTTACAAATCAGTTTTTTTTTTAATTTTTCATTGACCAAGAATCTTGAAATCAATAGCCAAGGTTGATAGGTTATGCTTGGGTATTAAGATTCCCGAGAGAAAAATATTATTATATCATATACGTTAAGCATGAATATTATACATCAGGCGTGAAAATGGAAACACGACGGGTGTTTAGCGCCGGTAATGTTGAAACATGTTTGATCTAAAACTGATCGTTTTGTTGAAAGTATCATTTTGTTTCGGGTCAAAATTGTTTTTATCGCACCTAGTGGCAACAGAGGGTGAAGGCGCTCGAGATGGTGCCCAATCTAAGTTAGCAGGTTCCATGCGATCGACCCGATTTAACGTATTGTATAATTAAAATAGACACCAATGAATATTTACAGAGATAAGAAGTAATAAGTTAACAGATTAGCCAAAAAAAAACAAGTGGACCTGGTGGAAGCTTAGGTGGGTTGACCCAACCAAGTCAAACACACTAGGTCATGTGGAGGCTATAAATATCTCTCAAAACTTCATTCAGAAATCAACATACCCTTCATCAATCACCTTACATCATGGAGATTAAGATTCAATCCATTCAGTTCATAAAACCATCAAAGCAAGGCCCAAGAAACCTACGCGATTTTAAGCTGTCTCGACTTGATCAACTAGCACCACTTGCATACATAAACATGATCCTCTACTATGAGACCACTGGTGCGGTCCATGACCGATGTGGTCAGCTGATCAAGTCGTTATCAGAGGCGCTAAATTTGTACTACCACTAGCCGGCAAGATCACACAGGCTGGGCTCAAAGTTGATTGCAGCGGTCAAGGGGTGCAGTATGTGGAGACTCAAGTGAGTACAAGACTGGAAGATTTTCTTAGCCATGGTCCCAAGATTGACCAACTAGTTGGTGCACCAGAACTAGTCACAAACGCGTTGGTCACGCTCCAGGTCAATGTCTTTGACTGTGGTTCACTGGCTATTGGTGTTACTGCTTCACACAAAGTCACTGATGCAGACAACCTAGTCAGGTTCATTAACGAATGGGCCAGCATGAACCGCACAGTCACAGCGTGCAGCAACGGTGCATATAGCCTTTCTTTGGATAGCATGGCTACTCTCTTCCCACCTATGGAAATTTCATCACTTGATCAGCAGCTACCTGTTATATCAAATCAAAGAGCAACAGTTGACCATCAAACCATGATTATAACGAAAAGGTTAGTCTTTAACAGGGCTGCAATATCAACTCTAAGAGCAAAAGCCGGTTCAGAGAACAGTAAACTTAGTCGAGTAACGTTGGCGTCTTCGCTAATATGGAAGGCTCTTATCGCCATTGACAGAGTCAAAAGTGGGAGAATTAGGGACTGCTTGTTGGCTCCTGCAATAACTTTGAGGGGAAAAACAGGTTCAAAGATTTCAGAAAGCGCGTTTGGGAACATATGGATTCCATATCCAATCCGCTTTCTACCAAACGAAACAGACTGCGAGTTTCTTGATCTTGTGGCTCTAATAGATGAGACAACAAGAACACAACCAACTGGCTATCAAAAGCAAGCGGTGAAGAGATATGCACGCGGGCAAAGGAGTCTTATGATGAGGTTTTTGAAGAGATAAAGCAGAACAAGTTTAGCATAATCACAAGTTGGTGTCGGTTTCCGATATACGAGGCTGATTTCGGTTGGGGGAAGCCCTACTGGGCTAGTCCAGCTGGCTGTTTACATGATATGGTAATTTTAATGGATGATAAAGATGGTGATGGAATTGAAGCATGGATGAGTTTGAAAGAGAAAGACATGCATCTGTTTGAGCAAGATGAGGATATCATAGCCTTCAGCTCTTGAATGAGAGATTTAGCTTCTTAAACTGCAGCCATTCATTCACTGCAGCCATTCATTCACTGCAGCCATTCATTCACTGCAGCCATTCATTCACTGCAGCCATTCATTCACTGCAGCCATTCATTCACTGCAGCCATTCATTCACTTTGCAGGCATATAAATTAATTGAACGGTTTATGAACTGTTTTCATGAACTAGAAGTTTGTTTATGTTCGTTTTATTTAGGAAATAAACAAACATGAACAAAATTTTGTGTTCGTTTAATTATACAAACACATGTTTTGTTCATTCGTTTATGTTCATGGACGTTCGTTTATGTTCGTTTACTTATGTTCGTTCATTTATGTTCGTTAATTTATATTTGTTCATGTACACTCGTTTATGTTCGTTTGTTTATGTTCGTTCGTTTATGTTCGTTCATTTATATTCGTTCGTTTATGTTCGTTCATTTATATTCGTTTATTTATAGATATTAATATATTTATAAATGGGTATTATGTGTCTATATTTGAAACATAAGTGTATTATGTTATATTAAAAATCTATAAGTTTAGTGAAATTTCTATTTCCACTAATACACCTAAAAGTTCCAAGATCAGTTAAGGTTTTTATTTTTGTGTTCAGTTATGTTTATTTATTATTGTTTATTTATGTTCGTTGATTATTATTCATTTGTGTTCATTTATGTTCTTAAAGTGTTCGTTTATTTTTTTAATGAACAAACATAAACGACCATGAACAATTTTATTTTCTTAATGAACAAACATGAACAAAAACTATGTTCGATTATGTGTTCGTGTTTGGTAAAAGTTAAATGAACGAACACGAACATATTAATGTTCATTTTCGTTCGTTTTCGTTCGGTTCATTTACAGATCTAAGAAAATACAAATAGACAACTTTGTCTGACATTATATAATTAAACACGGACAACTATGCAATACTTTTCACAACAATGCATGTCTCCTAAATCCACTTACCATCGTCACGTCAGTGAGAAAATCTCAATCAATATTTATAACTTCAAAGGAAAACAAAAATTAAAATCATTCCATAGGCAAGAAATGTATTTAAAAATTCAACTTGAAAAAAAAACTTAAATCTCGCCATTGAGAATTTTAAAGATCTCGCCAATATCGAGTTAAAATGAAAACTAAATAATGATTATTTTATAAATATTAAACTAAAGTTTTCTCGAGTATATCATACGATCTTTCAGTTTTTTATGAGCACTCAATCATATATGTTTTATATTATTTTTGTTTAATTTCTCTTGTTGTATAGTATAGTTTGATTTATGTTACATGATTACAATTTCTTTTATATAAACAATCCCAGACAATTAGCTCATGTAATTACACTTTGTATTATATGAGTTAAATAAGAAAAACACTAAAAATTTATTAACGAAGTGTTAGGAACTGTAAAATGTTATATATGAAAGTAATTTCATTAGCTAATAAAATATTTTTACTATTTTTAAAACTTTCGTTTTAAAAAATTTTTACTTTGAAAAAAGCTTGTTTTTTATCAATATTTCATTGTTTAAAACTTCAGGTTTGTTTTAAAAAATATTTCTGTAATAAAACTCTTATTTTAAAAAAGCTTGATTTTAAAATATTACATAATTTAAAAAAGTTTCATTGTTTTAGGAAAGATTTATAGTATTAAACAATTTTGAATAAAAAAATATATTTTAATTAAAATACTTAGTTTTTATTTAATGACAAACTATGTTTAAAAAATAATAATTAAAATAGAACTTGGATATATAATTTTAAGAGAGAGAGAGAGAGAGAGAAAATAAAAATTAGTTATTTGATTGTTTTTAAATAAAATAAATGGTATAAACAAGAAACTAAGATGGATAGCTTCTTGAATACTTCATTACATATAACATTTATTGTTCTATTAGTGATCTTAAATTCTTTATCTAAAAATAAGTTAAATAGACAATTTGATGTAATTGTTAGACATTTAAATTATTATTGTTATATACAACGATATAGAATGAAAATATATGACAGTTTTATACAATTTTTTATAGATAATTACATACATACATACACACACAAGGGTGGTGCTACCCCTCAACTTGTTACAGATAGTGTAAATTTTTGTATAGATTCATGTAAAAAGAAAGTTTTGGTTTTATATTACTCTTAAAAAGAAATTACGTTACCACTAAAAAAATTTAAACTCAACACTTCATATGTTTTAAATTTTATAAATAAAAGTCTAATAATTTATACAAAAACAATAGATTTTATAAAAATAAAAATAACCATTACCCATTATCCAATACCCAATAACAAATAACATAACAACCCAAAATACTCATTATCCAACCCAATACAATAATAAACCAAAAATTACAATTAGATATATACTAATTATTTGTAGACATTGTAAGTTTTATTATGTGTTTTATGGTGTTTACCCACTTTTTTTAATCTATAATTTATAATTTAGCCTAAATATTTTTTTTATTTTCAATTTTGATCCTCTATACCTTGCAAATTTTACAAATTTTCCGTTATACGTTTCGGTTTAAATTTACGAGTTAACACGCTGCAATGTGCGTTTGTGGTTCAATGTTCTTTCACTTATTTTTCCTAGTTTAACAGTCATGTCATAAAGCGTCGGTCTTAGGAATGTTGTTAGAATGATGAAAGTATGGCTCGTATTCAGACTTCTATAAATATTTATTAAAACTCAATTTTAAAAGTAATGATAATAAAATAAAAATAGATGACGTAAAAAGTGTATGAATTTACTATGAATTTTTTATATAGTTATTTGTTTATCACTGACATTTTATGTTTAATTTAATGATTTTATTTATTGTTTAAACTTAAAATTTAAAGAACATGAATCGTTTTCATATGAAAAGAAAGCATCAAAAAATAAATACGCGTACAGAACACTATAAAATGTAAGTTTTTTTATTTCTTTTGGTATTGTGATTTTTGTTAACAATTCAATGCAATTTAATTATGTCTATTCTGACCCGATCCGACTCGACTCAATCAAACACCCAAAAAATTTTATTTTGTTTCGTTAGAAGCAAATTATAAATAATTGTGATCCCCCATGAAAAAATTCCAGGTTTCACCACTACATATACGTTAAAAAAATACGTTACCCCTGAACTTGTCTTTTAGGTCCGTTACTGTAAACACATACATACATACAAATTTATTATCATGAACCAATAAAGATATTTATCATCTTTAATCCAAGTATAAGAAATTGTGTATACATAAACAAGTATAAAATGCTCATAAAATCATTCTCTTACCTATTTTTGTTTTAATGGCTGCCGGTGGATTTCATCTACACATCTCGTCGATCATCATCGTACATTAAAGATGTTGACTAAGAAAAGTTTTGGAAAATTAAAGAATGTTGAGTTTTAAATCTCCAGAAATCCTTCTTCAACAGAAGTGATTTTTTTAATACTACATCTCCACATCAACAAAATATTAGAAGCAAACTTCAACAAATAAATGTTGTTGTAGAAGATTGTAGATCAAGTTTAATATTCTTTTGCCGCAGGCCACTTTTATTTTAAGTTTTCACATCAACGAGATTCGTTGATATATTACTCTGAGAAAAAGATTACGATTTAGGAGAATTTTAGGAGAGAGGATCATAGATGATTTTGATTTTGATGAAAAAATTAAGTGAAAAAAGAGATAAAACAGGTTAGGATATGGAAGGGGTTTGTTAGGGGCAATGTTGTTACGACCTGATCGGACCGGCCAGTCCAACAGGTTTGATCGGGGATCGGTCAGGTGACCGGACCGGTTTGGTATGTTTCGATTATGTCTGGTCGGACCGGAAAACTGGACCGGTTCGAAACGGATTTTGTTTTTTTTATTTTAATAAGTAAAAACAAGGTGTTGAACCATAAATTAGTGTGTTGAATATATAAATATAGTTAAGTTTTATATATAACTATAAAATACATATATAAATATAAATTACTTATATTTAACTACATATATAACTATATATATAATTATGACGTCATCCGGTTCTTAAATCCGGTCCGACCACCAGACGTCCAATCCGGTTCTGATAACATTGGTTAGGGGTATAGCCAACTATATATATGGATGCTTTTCTTACGGCATGTAAGAGTCTTTACGAGCCATATAGGTCTACACCCCATCGAATCAGTCATTCAATCATTTAACGGATCGTGACGCCCTTCAGTGACAGTATTTTAGCGGGCCTGAAGATCGTTACAGGCCGTTAAAGTTTATATATAAGGCCCGTTAAGTCTCTCACGGCCCGTTGCCTTAGTCGAGTACTTTTATTATAATATGACACGATGTAATATTACTCTATTATTTTTTTGTATATATACGACCCGTTAAGTCTCTCACTTTTATTTTTTTGTATTTATTATATCATTTGAAACGATATAATATTCCTCGATAATTATTTGACTTGACGTAATATTTTTGGTAAATACTTATAAATTATTACATATCGATAAATTCAATATTTGTATAAATTTTAAGTAATATATTTTATTTATGATGTCAATCTGGTATAACAATTATTATTCGGTTCTGATTCTAACTATTACCCCGTTAAGGGTTATAGTTATTACGGTGACAAGGGTTGTAACTATTTTGAACAGGACGACGATAATGTTGGAAATTTTGGTGGTGACTACGGCGTGATGACGGCGACAACAGCGGCGGATATAACGAAGGTGATAGTAGCGGAGATAACAAGGGCTATGGTTCTAAAAGAAAATTGTTATACGACACGAATCAGGTTATTACTTAATGTTATAAACTTTTGTTATATGATAATAACTAATTACATTATTTATAATTATTATGTTTTTTCATCTCATGAAGAATTTAGTTAAACGAGCAAGTAATATAAGTCGTAAAAATAAATATATTATTATCACAAAATGATCAAATAAAAACATAAGTGAGTTGTTAGTAAAAAATATGTTTAATAATAAAAAGAAATGCAAAACTTAATATGGAGAGGCTTACAATTGAGTCACATCTTATCTTAGTTTTCTTTATTAGAGATATATAGATAGGCTAGAAACTCATTTACTAAACAAGTTATAGTTAATAATAAACATGAATAATTATAATATGATATTTTAAAATGAGGTATGATTAAAATTATATATACGTAATAATTCAAGAAAATAAAGAAATTATACTATTTTTTAACTCTCTTATCTAAATAATTTTATTTTTAAACATCCATTTTAAGATTTTTAAAAAATTATTCTTTATAAAAATCTTGTTTATTAAAAACTTTGGTTTGTAATTATTTTGATTATTTTAATAAAACTCTTTTAGAATATTTCACCTTTTTATATATTTTTCTTAAAAAAGAATGATTTAAAATATTTTATTAAAGAAAGGTTTAGTTTTTTAGAAAATATCATATTATATAATTTTTATTATTTTTATTTTAATAAAAAAGACGTGATTTTTAGTTTCTTTAATAAAATCTATTTATAAAAAGACAGCTTAATTTTAAAAAATTTAGATAAGATAGAGTAATATAGCAAGATAAAATTAATTTTTAATCAACAAGAGCAATTAGTTTGAGTGTTTAAATTAGGGGTCTTCATTTTCGGATATCTGAAATTCGAATATCCGAATTTCGGATATCCAAAAATTTCAAATAGTCAATTTCACTATCCGAATCCGAATCCGGAATTTCGGATATCCGAAATTTCGGATTTGGATTCGGATATCCATTCGGATATCCGAATTTCAAAAAAAAGTTGTATTATTTAATAAATTTTATAAAAAATAATAAATTTTATGAAAATTTATTTCATATATCCAAAGTTTTTATTTAAACATCCAAAATTTCTAAAAATATCCGAATATTTAATTAATATTTAATATTTTTAAATTTTTATAAAAATATTTTGGATAATTCGGATATCCGAAATATCCGAAAATTCTCAACATCACTATCCGAATCCGAATCCGAATTTTCGGGTACCCGGATTTTCGGATTCAGTTTCGGATTCGGATATTTTTTAACACCCCTAGTTTAAATTACTATAATACTATTTTGAAAGAAAAATGATGTGAGTATGTCTAGAAAAAGAACACGTGACAAAAATATAGGTTAATAGAATGACAAATGACAGAAAAAAACTTATTTTGTTAAATACTTTAGATTTAAAAAAATAAGTATAAATGTTTATGTTGTTATCCATAAAAAGAATTGAATTATTTAAATCTTACTTACAAGTGGGTATATGAGGTATTAACATTTCAAAATTCTTAATTCTGTAAAAAATAATAATTGTAATAAATTACAAATAGCTAATAAATTTGGAAGATAAAACTTCATAGTTTAATATAAAAGTAAACTCTTTTTTAGAAGATGCAACCATTAAGGTTTTTAACTATCTTTTTTAAATTTCTAATTGGATCACTTGCGGGTTATTAGTCCACCCGATCATATCCATTACTCGAGTACGAAATCTTGAGACACTAAGCTGGCACATCCCCGAACGGAAGCTCGTACACAATTCCGTCCCCATCAGTTTTTGTCGCATGTGAGGCTTGAACCCGAAACATGTACTCATTTAATAAAATTTTGTAATATCTCACCTCAATTACTTGAACTAAGAATCATTGGTCAACTTTCAGTTAGTTAATGAGTAATATCATTTACAACAATTTCAAATAAATATCAGTTGTTATCGTAAAAGTTTATGAATACATGAGTAATTCATATAGTGCATCTATTTTTAACAATTTTCTTGATCAATGTAATCTCATGGAATTTAGAATTGGGGGATCCAAATATATACTTGCTCTAATAAACACTTTTAGTTAGACAACAAGGCAAAGCTCTTCGGATTAAGCGAGGAAGAAAGCAAAGAAAGATTAGAGGTGGAAAAGTCTCTTTTAGATAAAGAAAATGAGAAATTGCAGGATCACAAACAAAAATCTCGTATCAAATGGGCTCTTGAAGGTGATGAGAATTCATCTTTTTTCCATGGATACAATAGAATTAATGGCATATTTATTAATGGAATTTGGTCTTCATAACCTGGAGAAATAAAAAACGAGGCCCATTGGTTTTTTAGTGATAGACTCAAAGAAAAGATGCCTTCACGACCAATATTGGATTGCTCCGACATCCCGGGATTATCTCCTATAGAAGCAGATTTAATCACTCAGCCTTTACATTTAAGGAAATAAAGCTTGCTATGTGGGATTGCAGTCGGGATAAGGCTCTAGGACCTAACGACTTTAACTTTAAGGAAACAATACTTTTTGACATTCTTGAAGTTTTCTTCACTAATGAAATAATAAGCGAGCAATGCTCTTCATCCTTCATAAACTTAATCCCCAAGTGCCATGATTTGTCTTCTTATGATGAATACCGCCCCATTACCTAATTAGCTGCATCTCTAAAATTATTTCCAAAGTTCTTGCAAACCTCCTTAAAAGTGTTCTCGGATCCATAATTTCTGATGCTTAGACTGCCTTTTTGGCTAATCGAAGTATTCTTGACGCGCCTTTAGTGGTAAATGAGATTATCTCACGGCCTAAAAGATCAAAATCTCCTGGGTTGATATCTAAAGTTGATCTGAATAAAGCCTTATATTCAATTTCATGGGACTACATTGACTCCATTCTTGGGCACATGAATTTTCCTTTGCATTGGAGACTTTGGACAATGGGGATTCTTAGGTCTACGAAGGCTTCCGTATTGATAAATGGATCCCCTTCCAAAGAGTTCGCATGTATGAGAGGAGTTAGGCAAGGCGACCCACCGTCTCCCTTTATTTTTCTTATTGGAATGGAGGGATTACACTGGATGTTTAACAAAGCATGCTTGGCATCTTCAAAGGTATCAAGCTCTCAAATAATGGCCCCCTCGTTTCACATTTTTTTGTTTGGAGGTGATGTAATAGTACTTGGGGATGTTGGTTTAATTGGTTTTGTTCATTAAATTTTTATTTGAAGTTGCATGAAATAAGCTATATAGCCTCATGAGTCACGTAAAGTGCATGAAGATTAAAGCATTTTTTATTTATTTGTTGTTTTAATTAATAGTTTATTTGTTGAGAATTGGTAGTCTACTTTGACCGAATTTCATGGAAGTGTACGTTAGTGAAAGTAATGGGTCACTAGGATTGTACCGGTTCTTTAGGTAGACTTAGTAAGTGGTTTCTATTCCTACTTTCATGTTCCATATTGCTTTATGTTCCATATTGCTTTAGGATTGTACATACTGTAACTATCTCCATGTTCATTTTGTCACACTTACAACCTTCAATCAATTGAAGTGTTCTTGTTTTTTTTCTTTCATTGAAGGCTTGATATCCAACAAGGGAATGGTCACTATCCAATCTAAAAAACCCAATCAGAATTTTAAGATGGTTCTACCTTGTCTCGGTTTTGGAAATTAATTAACAGAAATGTTGTTTACTGGCTCTAAATGCACCGAAAGAAGAATGTTTCTTGTTTGCCTTGTTGCTCATTGCAAAATTGGTTCTCTTTTGTTTTCTTATTTGAGCCTCTTGGTGGTGGCTAATATGAACTTGGCCAAGAATTGGGGTCCGGTTACACAAACCTTTGAAAATCGACACTTTTCTTGGAAGGTTAAACACCTTTCCATCGCAAGGCGTCTTGTTCTTCTTCTTCGTGCGGTTTTAGATAGCCTCCCAGTATATTATTTTTCACTTTTTAAATCCCCGATCAAAGTTATTAATAAACTCGAAGACATACGAAGGAAGTTTTTCTGGGAAGGAGATGAAGGTAACTTTAAAATACTTTGGGTTAAATGGGAAAAAGTGCGTGATTAAAGGGATAATGGTGGGCTAGGCATTGGTTTCCTTAAAGACATGAACATTAGTCTTTTGTCCAAGTGGTGGTGGCGTTTTAAATCTGAAAGTTCTCCTTTGTGGAAGATGGTTATTTTAAGCATTCATGCATCTAGATCTCAATCTTTTATTCAAGGTAGAATCATAATGGTTGGAACTTGGATCAATATCAAAAAATTAATCCTTATTTAACTCAAAACAACATCATTCTAGACTGTAAGGCCCCGTTCCCGGGACGCTTACAGCTGGTGATTCATCGCACATAAAACATATACTTTGCATTTATTCATCAAAACATTGCAGCGGAAACATAAGACAGATGGCATTTCATTTCATCATAAAAACTTTTGCAAGATAATGCATCGTTTGTCGATTACAAAATTTCATTGTTGTATTACATCACAAAAGCCTTAAATAAATGGATGTCATCCAAAAGAGCTGAGTAGCCGCCTCGTGTCATCCTCAGCAACGTTTACCTGCCAACTGAAAACGTATAAAAGTCAGCATTGCTGAGTGAGTTCTAGTTTTACAGTTAAACATACATAAAATCGTTATTTATTTCCTTTTAGAGTCCATACTATACGTTTCATTCGTTCGTGATCATACATCATACGTACATAGAGGTGTCACCTAGTCTGGCACCAGACGTGCTATTTCATTGAACTTTGTGGTGTACTCTTGGTGTGTCATAGTTCCCACCTCCAGTTGCAGAAACTCCCTCTCAACCTTGTCCATTTCTCGGTGAGGGCAAAACTCCTCGATCACTAACTTCTTCAACTCTGACCATCTCATCCTCCCGATCGCCCGACTACCCTCGGCTTGGACTATATTGTCCCATCAGCACAGAGCTAAGTCTACAAATGAATGGGTAGCGAACTTAACCTTCTGGTCTTCTCGGCACTCGCTGATATCAAGTACCGCCTCCATTTCCCTCACCCACCGGTGAGCAGCAGCGGCAGTGCCGTTTCCATCGAAAGTAGGGGGCTTGCATCTCATGAATACCCCGTAGTTACAGCCTCGTACTGCCTCCCACACAGGCTCCACTTCTTCTTCTTCTTCCTCATCACCAGACGGAACCGTCTCAGTCTCGGGTTGTCTTCTTTCGCCCGCAGGTCCACTCCTTTCCCTTTTCTCTCCCTCTCTAACTGCCTTGATAACTTCGGTCACCACAGACGGTAAAATCGTCTGCATGACTTGATGAACCTCCTCCACCACCGCCTCCTTTACTGAGGCTCTCATATTGGTGCTGTCGTCGCCACCCTCCAGATGAGAAGCCTCTGGTTCTTCATGAACCACTTTCTCGACTCTAGGTCTCCCTCTCATGGGTCGTGGTTCAGCACCGTGACCTCCGCCACGAGAGGCCTTCGAAGATCTACCACCAGCCATCAACTAACACACTGAAAGATTCAAACACCAACACGGTCATTCAAGGGAACAACTCAGTTTATGTCAAGTATAGTAAGTTCCTAATTATAGTGGCCAGTTGTGATTAGCCACTTACTTTACTCTTCATACCCCGAGCATTACCTGTGCTGACTACATCAGTATTTAAATCTACATACAACACATAACCACATACCATGCGCACATAAACCGGTTAACATTACGAAAATACCTGATGGCACGCAGCTACTCAGGTTGGCATCTCATTTCTTACCGTCCCATTCTCAGTTTAAGTTAAGGTTTATTATGAAAATTTACCTATTTCACTTAAACTTTGGCTCTGATACCAACTTGTAAGGCCCCGTTCCCGGACGCTTACAGCTGGTGATTCATCGCACATAAAACATATACTTTGCATTTATTCATCAAAACATTGCAGCGTAAACATAAAAAAATGGCATTTCATTTCATCATAAAAACTTTTGCAAGATAATGCATCGTTTGTCGGTTACAAAATTTCATTGTTGTATTACATCACAAAAGCCTTAAATAAATGAATGCCATCCAAAAGAGCTGAGTAGTCGTCTCGTGCCATCCTCTGTAACATTTACCTGCCAACTGAAAACGTATAAAAGTCAGCGTTGCTGAGTGAGTTCTAGTTTTACAGTTAAACATACATAAAATCATTATTTATTTCCTTTCAGAGTCCATACTATACGTTTCATTCATTCGTGATCATACATCATACGTACATACAGATAATATCATTATTATCTTCCATTACGTTCGTTAACCATCGTTCATTTGTTACATCTTGTGACATGTACATTACCCCGAACATTGTGCACGAAGCTGGTTATTGGGCCTGAGGTCTTTCATAGACCCCGAACATTATGCACGAAGCTGACTCCAGTACCTAGGGTAAGTACATTCACCATTCATCTTTTCTTTTCATTCCGGATCAATGCCATATGCTATACCCTGAACATTGTGCACGAAGCTGGTTACTAGGCCTAAGGTCTTTCATAGACCCCGAACATTATGCACGAAGCTGACTCTAGTACCTGGGGCAAGCGGCAAGGATCCCATACATATGGTCAATCACAAGGATTGGACCCCAGTGTGCATCCTTCTAGGGTAGCTAACCCGCACACAGTTGAGCTACACCCTTCATTGGGTGTGGACCTCCATACATTTGCTTGCAAGACTTTTTACGTTCATTCATTCGTTAATGCATGCATTCATTCATCATGTTCCTCTTTCATTATCTTTCACTTTACGTTACATAATATTTTCGGTTCATTCATTAACATAACACGTAAAGCCAAGGAAAGATAAACATTCATCATCATAAGGAACATATCAAAACATACTATTCATACATCATCACATAGGGCATCATACATACATAACATACATCATGCATAGTCATGCAACATCATCATCATCATCATCCATAACATGCCCATCATACTATCTATGACCCCAAAAGTCAACCTTTATAGTCCCCCGAGAATTTCCCAAGTCAAAGCCTACTTACACATTTTCCTCAAAAATCAGAAAAATATTCTAAGTCCTAGGCGCATGGGCACTATGCAGGCGCATGGACACTATCCAGGCGCATGGGGAACACTTAGGCGCATAGGCCACTTTCAGGCGCATGAGCACTATACATGCGCATGGGGAAACACTTAGTCAAATCCATCCCTGTTTTGGGTGCATGGGTACTATTCAGGCGCATGAATACTTAGGCGCATGGGCCACTTGGGCGCATGGGCACTATGTAGGCGCATGGCCCTACACTTAGTCATCCGACTATCATTTCTAGGCGCATGAGCCACTGTTCAGGCGCATGGGCTATACTTAGACTTTTCTAAGGCAAATTTTGGGCGCATGAGCTACTGTTTAGGCACATGACTTACACTTAATTCTTTCTAAGGCAATTTCAAACGTATGAACACTTATCTAGGCGCACGAGCATTCTGTAAAACATGTTTCTAGGATATTTCCAATCCTAATCATCAACCCATCGGTTCTAAGCATAATGTGGCTATTCTAAACATGAGTAGCCTATAAACATTCAAGAACCACATCCAACATACACAATACATAGGGGCATTTACACTTAAACTTTATAAAAATCATTTTAATACGTTTTCAGCCCCAAAGATAGTTTAAAACATGTAGAAAACCGAGGTCTAGAACTAACTTGGTGCAACTTGGGTGTTCTTCCTTTTTACCCGCTTGCAAAGAGTTCAAAACACCTAGATACAACATCCAAAAACACACACACCCGAGCACAAACACAACCCATAAGCACATAAACACATAACCGGGATAAAACCCGTCATAAACACATAAAAACCACGAATTCTTACCTTGAATTCATGCACTTCTTCTTCTTCTTTCACTAGCCGAGAGTTCTCTCCTGCTTTCTCTCTCTAGAACCGAAGATATGTTGATGTGAAGTGAGGGTGGGCGGCCATGCCCACTCTTACACCAACTTTTCAAAGATTTTTGTCCTTTTTACACTTTTAGTCCCTCCACTTGGACTTAATTGTCTATCTTTCTTTTATTCTTTATATCTTGTCTTTTAAAAATAATCGGGTGTTACATAGACCAACTCATCACTCATTTTAATGGGCATTGGACTTAGAGTGGAGATAGCGCGGGCATGTTTTCTGTTCGATCGGTTCATGATCTTATCACCAAAAACCCAGGGCTGCCACCTTCTTTTATCTTTGAATAGTGTTCTTGGTTCCGTCTAAAACAAACATTCTTGCATGGAAATCAGAATTAGACAAGATTCCAAGAAGAGTTGTGCTATCCAGAAGGAATGTTAGAATGAACTCAGATTTGTGTCCGCTTAATTCCCAACTTCCCAAAACAACTGAGCACCTATTCATTTCTTGCTATTACACCACGATGGTATGGGTGTTCATTTTGACATGGTGCGAACTCCCACCGATATATGTTTTCTCCATCAGGGACCTTTTGGAAGCTCACAAAGTTATAACCATATTTAGAAAAGATGTTGTATACACGGTGATCCTCGCTTCATTATGGTGTATTTAGAAAATGAGAAACGAGGTGGAATTCTGAAATTCAGCTCCATAGTTGGAAAGACTTATTGAGGATTTGAAAGCAAATGGGTTTCTTTGGATTAAAAGATAGACTAAGCTTGTTGTATTAGATTGGGATAGATGGATGAATTTTAGATTCCAATGTTCATTTAACAATTTAAAAGTTGATATCTAATAATGGTTTATTTTGATGCTTTGTACCTTCTTCCTTCTAGCTACTTGCTAGGAAGGTTTTCAATGGAGTTTTGATTTTTTTCAAAACAAAAACATGATGAAAGTATAAGACCAATCAATATAAAAAACAATAAATATAGCATTAATAAAAATAGTGGTCAACTAAACATCTTTCTCAATATTTTTGAACTAAATAACTAACTGCGAGGCGCCATCTAACTGAAATAACACCCTTATTCGCGGGTTATTTCTTCATTTGATCAAGAGTCGTCTTCAATGTCTAATATTCATTGATGTGATCCAAATTATACATATAAAACACATCAACAGCACATCAATTATTCAAGAAACTCTTATTGAAAATGATTATTTGATACTTAAATCATTCATATTATGGTTTTAGGTTGGAAAAGACCAAGATGAACAAAAGAAGCTTAAATAAAGAGAAAATGAAGAAAACTAAGCTTTGGAACTCAAGCATGGGGTCGTGCTTCATGAAGCACGCCCGCATGCGCAACCTGAAACACACCACGTGCTTAAATCAACACACCCCCGTGTTTGTTGGTTCAACAGGACAAAAAGTACAGTTCCCCAACCCGAGTCACAACACCACAAACACGGGGTCGTGCTTGACAAGATCTTAGTGTACGAGTCGACCAACTTTTACGTACATTGTACTAGCACGGGGCCATGTCTTTTAGGCACGGGGCCGTGCCTAAACACTCTAGAAAGCCTATAAATAGAACTTCATTTGCAACTTCAAGATGAGCTTTTGGGAGGTAAAGTGCTGGTGTTCCCTCTCGGGAACCCATCCTTTGGAGGTCCTTAGAAAATTTTGGAGGTTCATTCAACACTTAGAATAAGCTTGGGATTGTTTGACATCATCCTTAGTGGATCACCGGTTTGATTATTCTAATTTACCGATGATTTCATTACTATCCTTTATCTTTGTTGTTATGTTTAAGCCCATTATGAGCTAAACTTCATGTGTTATCCTAATTTAATGAAACTTATATAATTGTGATGAACTAATTATGTGATTTATATTATGTTATGTTATGATGGTCTTGGGAAAACTTTTGATGGGCAGCATCAACATTTGAACGAGAAGTTATAACTTTATGATTTGTAATTGTGATTGTCATAGACGGATGAAAAACGTATGATCAACTTTTATTCGTGAAACCGGTCTTCATAATCAATCCATGGCTAATGAACTAGAAATGGTTATTAGACATCAATCACCTTAACTTTCTAATCATTTGCGGGTTCCCTTTTATTAGTCTAAGAAATCTACAGTGATTGTTATGGTTTTCTAAAACTAATGTTATGTTAGAAAGGAACCTGATCAACACTCTTTCTAACATTAAGTTATGTTTTCAAAAATCGTATGTCAAAAGTCACAAAAGATTTATGATCTTCTTCAAATTATACATATAAAACACATCAATTGCACATCAATTATTCTATAAACTCTTACTAAAATGATGATTTGATATTTAAATCATTCATATTGTGTTTTCAGGCTTGGAAAAGACCACGATGAACAAAAGGAGCTTAAATAAAAGAAAATAAAGAAAACCATGTTTTGGAATTCAAGCATGGGCCCATGCTTCATGAGGCACGCCCTCATGCCCAGCCTGAAACATACCTCGTGCTTAAATCAACACACCCTCGTTCTTTGTTGGTCCGACAGGAGAAAAAGTAATGTTCCCTGACCCGAGGCACGGGGGCGTGCCCCAGGAGGCATGGGGTCATGCCCCACCACAAACACAAGGCCGTGCCCCATTGAACACGGGGCCATGCCTGACAAGATCTGAGCGTACGATCCAACCAACTTTTACATACATTGTACTAGCACGGGGCCGTGCTTAAACACTCCAGAAAGCCTATAAATAGGACTTCATTTGCAACTTGAAGATGAGCTTTTGGGAGGTGAAGTGTTGGTGTTCTCTCTCGGGAACCCAACCTTTGGAGGTCCTTAGAAGGTTTGGGAGGTTCATTCAACCCTTAGAAGAAGCTTGGGATCATTTAACATCATCCATAATGGATCACTGGTTTGATTTTTCTAATTTACCAATGATTTCATTACTATCTTTCATCTTTGTTGTTATGTTCAAGCTCCTTACGAGCTAAACTTCATGTGTCATCCTAATTTAATAAAACTTATGTAATTTGTGACGAACTAATGTGTGATTTATATTATGTTAATGTTATGGTCGTCTTGGGAAAACTTTTGATGGGTAGCATCTACATTTGAACGGAAAGTTATAACTTTATGATTTGTGATTGTGATTATCATACATGGTTGAAAAACATATGATCAACTTTCATTCGCGAAACCGGTCTTCATAATAAATCCATGGCTAATGAACTAGAAATGGTATTAGAAATCATATCACCTTAACTTTATGATCATTTGCGGGTTCCTTTTTATTAGTCTGAGAAATCTATAGTAATTGTTATGATTTTCTAAAATTAATGGTATGTTAGGAAGAAACCTGATCAACTCTCTTTTTAACATTAAGTTATGTTTTTAAAAATCGTATGTTATAAAGGTTACAAAAGATTTACCTACATTACTAGGGCTTTGATCTAAGAAGTAAACTCAGTCTTACGTGATCCTAGTCACTACGGAGCGGATAGACGAAAAATCACATCAACTCATGTTTATAAACATTAACATAATTAGATTAGTCAATAACTTTAATCACACCATTAATTCATCACAATTACATAAGTGTAATCTAAATTAGAATAACAGCCTTACTTCACTTAAAGAATCACCAAAAGTCTCAATATATCTTTATCTATCCTTATCAATATTTATTTATCATTATTATGTTTACTTGTCATTTTCTAAAACATAAAACTAATAGTCAATTATGAGGGTAGTTGAGAAGGCTTAGTGTGTCCATGGATTGATACTTGGTTCTTACCAACACTATATTACCTCATGACAGGTACACTTGCCTTTTGTGTGTGTGGTTTAATATTAGTAATAACCAATTATAACTTAATATGTGCAAAGAATCTTTATCAAAATATATATACCATCTACACCTGTTGGACCAAAAGAACCAATGAGCCAAGATCAGAAAATCTCTAAGTCCCACACGGTATCACAACAACTGCTGAAAGCCTCATCAGTAGTTTGACAAGTACTGAAGACTTCAACAGCTGAAGATCAAGTGCTGAAGACCTTAACAGCTGAAGAACCAAAGTGCTGAAGTACAACAGCTGAAGAACACAAGTGCTGAAGCTGAAAGACCAAAGTACTGAAGTACAACGGCTGAAGAGTTCACAAGTACTGAAGATCAACAACTGTGTACAAAGTCTGAAGACAAAGACTGAAGACATCAGCTAATGATATCTACTGAAGTCATCAGCTGATGAAACGCCGTGAAGGTCAAAGTCTGAAGACCAAGTACTGAAGCCTCAGTAGTTTGTCACACTGCTGAGAGTACTTCTTCAGTAGTTGTGATATCAGTAGTTTTATGTTTTATGTTTCAGTAGTTTTGTAAAACGACTGAAGAGCTTGTTCTTCAGTCGTTGTAGTTTCAGTAGTTTTATATTTTGTACTTAACCTGCTGATATGTTCTCAGTAGTTTGAACATTTCAGTAGTTTGTTAAGATTTAGTTATTTCGTATTGGATCTGCCAGTGTCACTTTCCGTGATAACAGCAGTGACTGTTGCACTCTATAAGGAGTGACACCCATTGTAATTTGAGCGATATGAGCAATTGAATGGAATGTTTGATTGACTTGATTAGAATATTCTCCATCTATAAACATCCTAGAAATCAGAAATTCTATTCTCTCCCTATAACCGTATGCTATCTTAACGCTTACATATATTGTTTGCTTGCTACAATTTGTCTAATTCGTTTGTGTATTCCGCTGCTTTACATTCTGATAACACATCAAACTTGTGATCACTGATCCTGTCAAATGGTATCAGAGCCGGTTAATCATTGATCGATCTAATAATTGATCATTGAAACTGCTATTCTAGATCCAAGTTGATTGAATTAGCTTTTGTTTTTGCAAGAAACGGTTAAAGAGATTGAATTTTCTGTATTTCTGCTCATTCATCCTGAGATCTATTCTTGGTTCTCATTGAGTTTGTTGTGGTTTGTCTAAAACTTTTAAAAAACTTGAACTAAACTGTTTTTGAACTGAAAATGACCACTCCCTCCATGATCCTCACAATACTGGTTCCTCAACCAAGCCTCCTATGCTGGTTAGGAATGAGTATAACATATGGCAAAGACGTATGCTCCATCACAGTCTGTTAACAGCGCAGGGTGTTGGACATCAGTGGTACATGGTCCACAAAGCCTATGGTGAATAACCCTAACCCGGAACAATCAAATGGTTTCAAGAAGAGAGGGAGCAATATTCAGATGAGATAAAAAGTTGCTTGAGATTGATGCAAAAGCCCATGGAATTCTGGCCATGGCTTTGCCCAATGAAATCTATTCTGGGCTAATGCATCATGAAACTGCCCATGACCTCTGGATTGCTTTGAAAGAACAATTTGGAGGAACAGATGAGGTCTTGGCAAATAATAGAGAAATTCTTGCCCAACAATATGAGACTTCTCTCATAGAAAGGTGAGACACTGACTCAACAATATGAGCGGTTTTCTTGTTTGATCTCTGAACTAAAAATGGTCAAACTTGAATACACCAATATTCAAATGAATAACAGATTTCTCAGATCACTGCCTGAGAGATGGGACACATATACTATTGTCCTACGCTCCAGTGCAAGTTTGGACAAACTATCTCTCACCCAACTCCATGGGAAACTGCTCACTTTTGAGAGAGAGATAGAACAGAAGAGAAAACTGTCTTCATCTGGAAAGCTCACTGAAGACTTTATTCAAGGCAACACTGCCTTGGTGTCATGAGTCAGAATATGCGCATCTGAATGCCAGTATGATGAGCATATTAATTCTCTTCGAGCACTTCTAATTCTGCATTTGTAAGCGTTGATGGTCAGTTTACTGGTGGTAATAATGACAATTTATGTTTCATCATGGATGATCTCAAGGTATTGCGATGATGACTTAGAAGAGATGGATATTTGAGCCAAATGGCCTTGATAATATCAGATCTCAGAAGTTCTACAAAAGAACTGGAAGGAAATTCCCAGGACTCTCTGGCAAAACCAAAGTTGGTTTTGACAAGAGTAAGTTGAAGTGCCATAAATGCCACAGGCTTGGGCACTTTGCAAGAGAATGTAGATCACTGGATCTAACTCTCCTGCACCCTTTGTGACTTTCCCTGGCAATAGTCAACAAAACAGAGGCAACATCCTGTCACATCTAGCCATCATCCTCAACAACAATCTCCGGCATATTTTGTTCCTCAGGGTCAAATGCTTATCAGTACCTTGTTATTACATGCCACAGTCAAGTCAGTTCAAGTTCCTATGGCACCACAACCTCATGCATTACCAGAACCTCAGCCTTCCCCATCTCATCAACAACCTTCATCTCAACAACACAGCTTCTCACCCCAGGAGTTGTTGACTGGAGCAGTTTACCAGATGACTTGTCTGGTCATGATCAACTGTTCTCAGGTGCTGGTCAACATGGTGGTGACAGTCCCTTTGGGAATCTAGCTCTTATGGCTTTGGAGTCTGCTGATACTTCATCTTCCAATGCCTCTACACCTCAGGTATCACAGGTATCCTCTGAGGCAAAAGCCAAATTATGTTCTGAACATGCATAGCAGCATTTGCTTCTATTAGAGAAGCAAATGTAGCTTTAATTAATAAGAACATTGAGCTAGAACAAGAAATTTCCAAAAACAAAGCTGAGTTTGAGTTTGTGCTCAAAGATAAAAATGATGAGGTTATAAACTGAATTGCAAAATAATTGATGATAAGGCTAGAGAAGATGTACTTTTAGAGAAGTACAAAGATCTCAAAGAAACCCTTGCAGTTACCCAGGTCGAGTGTGATAGATGGGTACAATCATGCAAAGGTTTTGAAATGCTTCTTAGTAAGCAATCTGCTTCAAATGTGAAGTTTGGAATTGGTTACAATCACACTGCTCCACCTACAGATTTTACCCCAAGAGCAGAGGTAGAATTTGATGGTGAGAGTGATAACCAATCCATCAAGTCATGTGATCTACCTTCTGATACAGCACAATCAGAAGTAGCAGTCAGTATCAAGTCCTCTTTGAACCTATCAGCTGATGTTGATGGTCCAAATGCTGACATTCACATGATCAATAAGTTGATCAACTCAGGAGTCAATCCTGAGGTCCTGAAAGGACTGAGAGCAGGATTCAACTCCTGAAGTTCAAACTTCAACTGCTGTCAGTACTGAAGAGAAGAAAACTGGCAGTAGAAAAAGTTTGAAGACCACTAAAGATGCTGTCAAGAAAGCAACCAATGCTTCCAAAGCATTGAAGAACAAGTCTTCACCATCTTTAGTTATGATCAACCTAAGATGAAGAAGAAACCATGTGAAGTATGTGGTTTGTTCAATCATCTTACAGATGATTGCTGGTACAAAAGAGGTTCCAAACTCAAACAAAAGGAAGAAATTAATGAGAAAATTTTAAAAATGAAAAATGAGTTTGAGACCACATTTGTATCAGCAACATCAAATCCTGTAACCCTTAAGTCCTAAAGCAATTCAAAAAGGAAGGTGTTAAACAGGTGACAGCTGAGGGTGCTCAAAAGAAGAAGGTGCAACATAGGACCTTATCTAACTCCACTAGCAATGTGTCTGATGAGCTGAAAGCTTATCACAAAATCAGACACAGCTGGTGATGATGGTACAACATCTGTTGGGTAGAGTTAACCAACTAGATTCTCCTATGGTTGAAACCACAGAAAATGAGGTCTAAGCCAAAGGACTCCTCTTCTGCACCATCTTCTTCCTCTCAGGCTGTTGTTACAAATAACATGCTAGTTTACCATCTATTGATGAGACCAGGCCCAAAACCAAAAAGGTTTGGGTCTCTAAAACTAACTGATTGTTTATTATTGCAGGTTCTTCAACATGCCAAAATAGCATCTGGTATGTAGACAGTGGGGGATCCATGCACATGACTGGGAACATCTCTCTTCTTCATGACTACTCTCAAGGAAAGAAGGATTTGTCTCTTTGGCAATGATGCTAGGGGTTACATCATCGGTAAGGGCTTTGTCTCCAATGAGAGAAATCAAATTTGATGATGTTAATCATGTGGAAAATCTCAAGTACAACCTCTTGAGTGTCAGTCAATGTGTGATGATAAAGCCATGTTGCCCTTTTCACAAGTCAAAACTGTAGGATTCTGTCATCCAAAGTTTTGCCCTTGATTGACAAGGTGTTGGATGATCACACTCTCCTGAAAGCCAACAGGACAGGAAGAGTATATGCCTTAGATCTCTCTAAGAAGAAGATCTCAAAGGTAATCCTTGCCTATTTTCCAAAGCCTCTTTTCAAGAATCTAAACTATGGCATAGGAGCTTGGTCATGTTAATCTCAAAAACATGAATCAGCTTAGCCACAATAGTTTAGTCAGAGGCTTACCAATAAAGGAGTTCCACTGTGATGAAACTTGCACTGCTTGTTTAAAAGGAAAACAGCACAAGGTCTCATTTCCTCCTATTGAGTGTGTCCAAGTCCACTGCCTGCTTGCAATTACTGCATATGGATCTATTTGGTCCTGTGAGAGTAATGAGCATGGCAAAGAAGAGATACTGTCTGGTAATTGTGGATGATTACTCCAGATTTGTATGGACTTTCTTTCTACATTCAAAGGATGAGGCTGCTCAGAAGATTATCCACTTTGTGCTGTACATTGAGAAGCAGTATTCCCTTCCTGTCAAGTGTATCAGGAGTGATAATGGAACTGAGTTCAGAAATCATACACTTGATGACTTCTATCTCTCAAAGGGAATCAAAAGGCAGTTCAGCATTCCAAGACTCCGGAACAAAATGGAGTAGTGGAGAGAAAGAACAGGACCCTCATTGAAGCTGCAAGGTCCATGCTGGCTGACTCAGGTTTACCATTGACCTTTTGGCTGAAGCTGTCAACAAGCTTGTTATGTGCAAAATAGAGTGTTAGTAAATCAGAGGTTGATGAAGACTCCCTATGAAGTTCTCCATCATTTGGCTCCACTGATTTCATTTTTCAAAGCATTTGGGTGTCCCTGTTTTATTCTCAACACAAAGGATCAACTCCACAAATTTGATCCTAAGGTGGATGCAGGATACTTTGTTGGTTATTCATCTACTTGCAAAGCATACAGAGTCTTCAACTGCAGAACAAAGATGGTTGAAGAAACTCTACATGTTAAGTTTAATGAATCTCCAAAGGACAAGATTCCACAAAGTCCTGTGGAGTTATTTGATCTGGACATACTGCAATATGTTCCTTATCAAACTCCTGCTGTTGCTCCTGTCACAGTTCACCACCTGGTGGTACTCTGCTGATGATGATGATGATTGCAGTACTCACCTCTTCAGGTTTAGTGATCAGCTGCCTGAGTCAACTAGACCTGATGTTCCTGTAGCGCCAGTAGCACCATCCAACAACAATGCTGATGAGATTTCTCGAATTCAACTTCCTTTGAATTACCATCCACTGATTGGTTTCAAGGAATGATTCACCATCACCATCTGTTGCTGCTGAACCGGCTACAAACACTTGCACAGATCTCATTGTGTATCAAGATCTGAAGAATCACCCCATGTCTCAAATCATTGGTGATATCACTGCTGGAGTATCAACAAGAAGTCAATTGTCCAATTTCTGCTTCTATGCTCTCTTCATCAGTCAGCAAGAGCCAAAGAATTATCACATTGCTTTAAAGGACAATGGATGGGTTGATGCCATGCAGCTTGAGCTTCTTCAGTTCAAGAAACAGCAAGTGTGGGAACTGGTTCCTCTACCTCCAGGTAAGTGTGCAATAGGCACTAAATGGTGTTTAGGAACAAAACTGATGAAAATGGGCTTATTGTTAAGAACAAGGCCAGACTGGTTGTTCAGGGGTTTGCACAAGAAGAAGGTATTGATTATGATGAAACCTTTGCCCCTGTCCAGACTGGAAGCAATTCGATTGTTTTTAGCTTATGCTGCTTATCAAAAACTTAAAGTTTTTCAAATGGATGTCAAAAGTGCATTTTTGTATGGAAAAGTTAAAGAAGAGGTTTATGTATGTCAACCTCCAGGCTTTGAGGACAACAAACATCCTAATTGGGTGTATAAGCTTGATAAAGCTCTTTATGGGTTAAAACAAGCTCCCAGAGCCTGGTATGAGACATTATCAAACTTTCTTCTGGAAAACAATTTCACTAGAGGCTCCATAGACAAGACTTTATTTATTAAGAAAGCTGGGCAGCATAATCTACTTGTTCAAATTTATGTAGATGATATCATTTTTGCATCCTCTGATCCAAAGTTGTGTGATGCCTTTACAAAGTTGATGCAACAGAAGTTTGAAATGAGTGCCATGGGAGAATTACAGTTCTTTCTGGGGTTGCAAATCAAACAAAAGGCTGATGGAATTTTTATTCATCAATCCAAATATACAAAAGATCTTTTGCAAAAGTTTGATTTACACAACTGTAAGCCCTGTTCTACTCCCATGAGCAGCACCACACAACTGGACTTAGATCAGAAAGGTAAAGTGGTTGATGAAACACTTTACAGATGTATGATTGGGTCCTTGATGTATTTAACAGCTTCTAGACCAGATATTATGTTTGCTACATGTGTTTGTGCTAGATTTCAGGCTGCACCTAAGAGTCTCATCTGATTGCAGTCAGAGGATCTTTAGATATCTGCAAGGCACTCCATCTCTAGGTTTATGGTATTCTACCAACCATTCTGGTAAATTAGTTGCTTTTCTGACAGTGACTATGCAGGGTGTAAGTTGACCAGGAAATCAACTTCTGGTGGATGCCAATTCCTAGGCAACTGCTTATTTCTTGGCAGAGCAAGAAACAGACCTCAGTTGCTACATCCACTGCGGAAGCAGAGTACATTGCTGCTGCAAGCTGTACATCTCAGGTACTCTGGCTTCAAAACCAACTTTTGGATTATGGCATTACAGAGACTAAGACTCCATTGTTAATGGATAGTGCTTCAGCTCTTTGCATTGTCAAAAATCCAGTCCAGCACTCTAGGACCAAACATATAGAGATCAGACACCATTTTATAAGAGACTGTTTTGAAAAAGGTCTGATTGATCCTAAGTTTGTGCCCAGTGCTGATGAGCTTGCAGACATTTTTACTAAGCCTTTGGATAGTTCAACTTTCCAAAACCTGGTGTTAAGGCTTGGTATGCTGCAGCTAGAATAGGTGACAACTACTGATGATCTCAGTAATTCATATTGATGATCATGAGTGCATGTCACATATAAGTACTGATGAGCTCTTTTAACCTTAGTATTTTTATAACTACTGAAGGCTAAAAGTTCTCACAAGTACTGAAGTACTTCATCTGTTCTAAACTACTGAAGTAGTTACAACTACTGATGTAGTCATAACTACTGAAATCAGTAAAAACAGATAAGTACTGATGTCCTATGAAACAACTGAAATCAGCCATAAAGACTGATGAATGTGTTGAGGACAGTTTGAAACAGCTGAAAAGCTAAGAATTGACGAAAACAGCTGACGAGAACTTTCTCCTCAGTCGTTTGTACCACTGCTGTTTCATTTTAAACAACTGAAGCAAAACCACGTCTTCAGTAGTTTTTATACTACTGATGACTAATACCAGTCTTCAGTTGTTTACAACAGCTGATGACAAAACCACTGTCTTCAGTAGTTTCATAACTACTGATGACAAACACCATGTCCTCAGTTGTTTCAATCACCTGAAGTCAAAACCACGGTCTTCAGTAGTTTTCTAAACTACTGATGCCTAACACCGCGACTTCAGCTGTTTCAACGTCTGAAAGGATAATACCATGTCAACGGTCGTTTAAAACTACTGATGACTAACACCACATCCTTCAGTCGTATCCTCACCCGTACCCTATATATACCCTTAACCTGAGCTCTCCATACTTCATCTTCTTCAAACCTAACGTTCCTCTCCAACAAATTTCCATGGCGTCTTTGCAAATTAAACCGCGACACAACTGTGTTGCCTACCTTACGAAATCGCCGATCTGGACTAAGTTCGATGCTGCTATCGATCTTATGGCTCAGTCCCCATACAACAAGGCATTCCTTCTGAACCCTGTTTTACATGCCGAATCCTTGAACCAATTTTGGATGAACATTACGGTTACAACTGAGGAGAGCAACACACAATCCCTCCGGTCTGTAGTCAACAACAAGAAGTAGTGATTACTCCTGCAACAATCCGAAAAATTCTTCACCTGAGTGATGCTACCTCTCCTGCTGGATATCCGAAGGGCACCATAGATCTCATTTGCTCAGCATGGATATCAAGGTGATCTCAGTGCCAACCATTATGAAGAAACACTTCAATGACGCTGAGCGCCTGATCTTTCACATGGTCAATGTATGTTTGGCCCCTAAGACATCGTCTTGGGATCAAATGTCCACCAAATGGCAGCAGGTATTGTATTCTATCCTTGAGCAACAACCACTGAACTTTTCCGATTAATATTTTCAGAGCTCAAAGATATGGCTCAAAAATTAACTGCCAACCGTTGGATACTCTATCCACGGTTCATCATGGCCATTATAATAGACCAGCTTAATGCTGAGGGACTTGTTGGCGTGGGAGTCCCTGCTACGGCTGTTTTGCCAGAAGTATACTCCCGGCACAACTCCGACCGGACACTCAATTGGCTGCCAAGCTGCGAAAACCCACGCAGCTGGAACCCACAGCCACCACCTCCAAATCCAATGTCCCCACCAAACCCACCACAAAGAAACCCAAAAAGGCTACTCAGGGAATTGAGTCCCCTGAGGATGCTCCTGCACAACAAACGCAGGATATATCCACTAGTCCAACCCCCTAGTGGATACAATGACTCCTCCAGCCACAGCCGCTCAGGCTTCCTCTCACAGGAACCTGCAGCAACCAAGGGGCACCTACTTATCTGGGATCTTCCTCACTTGAGGGATTGCCATTGAAGAGCACCATCCACCCCAGGTGCACACTGCTTCTTCCCCTGTACCCCAACACAACCGCCCCTCACAGCCCAACTTTAATAGTTGCACAAGTGCTGACTCAATTGCACTCCTCACCCCCTCCCCAGAAACCACTTACCACTGGGAATACCTCTACAATTGAGGGGAGGATACAGTGCACCTGAGAACCCACAGCACAGGGGTTTAACTGTTCTATCTCCTGGTGTTGATATGGAGATAAGAACTTCTGGTGGCTGCCACTCTTCTGAATCAGCAAATGATCAGACTGAGGTTGGTAACATAACTAAGACCTCACCAGAGGCAACAGCCGATGAAGGACAACGTCCTGAGGCTGGAAGTCCCCAGTTCCAAGACAAAGGGGCACATGCTACATCTGGTCTACACCCAGAGCATGTATATCTGCTACAAGCAGGAGGTCAGGTGATTCAGCATATGCTGATGATGACCTGGGCTTCTTCTATGATGTTCTTGCCCAGAACACGATCCTAGAGGAGAAGTCAGTAGACTGCAAAACCTACTTGACCAACTCTCTCAAGGAGTAAGACCATCTGCCACCACATCAACCCAACAGATGGCACCTTCCTCTGAAGGTCTCCTAAACACACAACCACTCACAAAATCTCAGCCACCTGCCTCTGTTTCTGGCACCATTCCTCAGGGACAGAACCCCCCTGAGCAACTGGCTGCTATCCTTCAAAATCCCCTATCTCTCATCACCCCACAGCTAACTGAATTGGTGATCAAAACTGTTGATGAGAGACTTTCTTCTGTCTTACAACCCATGGTGGAGAATGTTCTGAGCAAACAACTTTCTGCTACTCAATTCCCTGCAACCAATGCACCCAAAAAGGGGGAGAGTTCAGCAGTGAAAGGTAAAAGAAAGAGGAAAGAGAAGGAGAAAGAAACAGAAGAGACAGTAGTGGAAACTGAGGATTGGTTGAGGAGACTGAGAAAGAGAAGGAAAAAGAGAAGGAGGAGGCTACCATGGAGAAAGTGACTGAAAGTTCAAAAGACTTTCATGTCACATACAAGAAAAAGAAGAAGGATGAAAAAGAGAAAGCCTTGGAGCTGATGGTGAAAGAGGCTGATGCCGAACACAGCAGATCAATGGATACATCATTGATCAGTTGTTTAGGCAAGGCCATGACACTGAAAAACTTGATTCTGAGATCAGAAGACTAGAGATTGAAGAAATCCAATCAAGATGGTCAAGTTATGATGTGTCAGAAAGAGAAAGGCTGGAGATCATGATCAGATTTATAGCAAAACATCTTGGAAGATCATTGATCGAGATCAAAGCTTGGTCCAGGGACAGTATCTTGGCAATAACCACCAAGATCTGTTCGTCTGAAGAATATACAAAAGGTTTAATTGTTGAAGTTTTAAATGAAGCTGGTGCTGGGAGCAGGACTGAACTAGCCAAACAGTCAAAAGCCAATCACATCCAAAATGCTAGAACAGCCTGTCAACATTCCCACATCAAAACTACCAAAACCACAACCCACAAAACCAATTCCCTCACCCTCTAAACCAACAGCCGATGATGCACCCAAGAAGAAGAAGAGAAGGGTGTTGAGGCTAGAAAAGTAGAAGAAGAGGATGAAGATGATAGTCTGCCACTCTCTGCTGTTCTGAAGCTACCAAAGCCCCAGAGTCAATCCATGATCACACCCGACTCTCAAAGGGAAATGGTCAGAGTCAAAATAGAAGAAGAAGAACAGCAGAAACAGCACGATGAGCAACTGTTGAAGATGGTTGACAAGGAATTTCCTCAGTCATCATCTATTCAAGCCATGAAAGGGCATGCTCAAAGGCTGTACACTCTCAGACACACCTTTCAGTATCAGAGGGAGAGAGTGAGAGTATGGCCAGACCCCAGGGTGAGTTCTAGAATCCATAAAAGAACTATCCCACACAGATACAACGGCCAAGTACGAAAAACAATAGAATCTACCATCATGTTGGCCGTTGTAGTCTCACCTTGGGAAATCATTGATGAATTCAAGAAAGCTCACCAAGCAAAGAAGACACCTCAAGCCTTACTAGAAAACAAGATGATTAAGAAGGGGTTGTTATACAAAAAGCTTGAAGACATCCAAAAGAATGAGCTCCAGTTACTCCTTGAAGGCAACCATCCGGATGAATTTGTATACAGGGAGGTAACTACGGTGGAGCTGAAAAATGGCAGGACCATGAAGTACTTATCAGAGTACTATGGTCCAGAGTTCTTCTTCGAAGGAGGAGCTGAAGAACTCTCTCAAGAGGAACAAATTGTTCTCCTTGAGGCCTATGTTCGTGAGTCGTACAGACTCATTATGGGGAAGTGAATCTCATGGATGGGATAACAACTCTGTGTCCAGTTCCCCAAAACAGAGTTCCCATTCATACTCTGCCAAACAAATATTTGAGGTTCTTCCCAGGCCGGAGCGTACATGGGTCATCTTCTCTACTGATCAAGAAGGAAAAAGACCAACATTTTTGCCATCAATAAGTGGGAGTTTAAATAAGTTAGAGGTTTTGGCTGCATTGGTTCAGGGGGAGTTTGTTGGACCAAAAGAACCAATGAGCCAAGATCAGAAAATCTCTAAGTCCCACACGGTATCACAACAACTGCTGAAAGCCTCATCAGTAGTTTGACAAGTACTGAAGACTTCAACAGCTGAAGATCAAGTGCTGAAGACCTTAACAGCTGAAGAACCAAAGTGCTGAAGTACAACAGCTGAAGAACACAAGTGCTGAAGCTGAAAGACCAAAGTACTGAAGTACAACGGCTGAAGAGTTCACAAGTACTGAAGATCAACAACTGATGTACAAAGTCTGAAGACAAAGACTGAAGACATCAGCTAATGATATCTACTGAAGTCATCAGCTGATGAAACGCCTGAAGGTCAAAGTCTGAAGACCAAGTACTGAAGCCTCAGTAGTTTGTCACAACTGCTGAAGAGTACTTCTTCAGTAGTTGTGATATCAGTAGTTTTATGTTTTATGTTTCAGTAGTTTTGTAAAACGACTGAAGAGCTTGTTCTTCAGTCGTTGTAGTTTCAGTAGTTTTATATTTTGTACTTAACCTGCTGATATGTTCTCAGTAGTTGTGAACATTTCAGTAGTTTGTTAAGATTTAGTTATTTCTGTATTGGATCTGCCAGTTGTCACTTTCCGTGATAACAGCAGTGACTGTTGCACTCTATATAAGGAGTGACAACCCATTGTAATCATTGAGCGATATGAGCAATTGAATGGAATGTTTGATTGACTTGATTAGAAATATTCTCCATCTATAAACATTCCTAGAAATCAGAAATTCATATTCTCTCCCTATAACCGTATGCTATCTTAACGCTTATATATTGTTTGCTTGCTACAATTTGTCTAATTCGTTTGTGTATTCCGCTGCTTTACATTCTGATAAACATCAAACTTGTGATCACTGATCCTGTCAACACCCATCAATTTACCTATTTACTTGGGCTTTGATCTAAGTAGTAAAACTCAACCAGACATGATCCTAGTCACTACGGAGCGGATAGATTAAATCGCACCATCTCACCTTTATAAACATTAATATAATTACATTAATCAATATCTTTAATGACACCACCAATTCATCACAGTTACATAAGTGTAATCTAAATTAGGATAACAACCTTACTTCACTGAAAGAATCACTAAAAGTTTCAATCTATCTTTATTAATCTTTATTTATCATTATTATGTTTAGCCTGTTAGTTTCTAAAACATAAAACTAATAACCAATTATGAGGGTTGTTGAGTACACTTAGTGTGTCCACGGATTGATACTCGGTTTTTACCAACATTATATTACCACACAACAAGTACACTTGCCTTTTGTGTGTGTGGTTTAGTATTACTAACAACCAATTAAAACTGAATATCTACGAAGAATGTTTATCAAAATATATATAATATCCACACGCGTCATTCATCGTCTTCAATGTCAGCATTAATTTCACCGTGATTAATTGCTTGATTACGATCAAGCGTTCTTGACGCAAAACCCTATTCATTAATCTTTGCCATTGCAGAGAGTTTAGAGCTTTTGTACTCCAGGTTTAAAAATGACTTCATTCTTTATGTCATACGTAATAATCTCCATTTGATTAAGAATCGCCTTCAATGTCATAAGCAAGAAACTTCAATTTCACCTAACTAAACGTGACTAACTACAACTTATTTAGGATCAAGCATTCTTGAAGCAAACTCCTAATCGCTAAATTCCACCATTGATGAGTTAGGGCTTCTGTATTCCAGGTTTGAGAATAACTTCCATCCATCTTTCTTAATGTTAATTATCTTCATATGTAAGAATCTTCAATTATACCGTATTACGTGACTAATTTCTTGAATTGGTTTAGGATCAAATTTTCCTGAAGTGAAACCTTAATTGCAAATCGTTTCCATTGCAAAACGTTCAAAGCTTCTGCACTCCAGGATTGAAAAATAACCTCCTCCCACTGTTCTTCGTTCTTTGTTTGATTTCATGAATAGCCGATCTATATATGGTTGATTAATAATGCCATTGAGTTTAGACTTTAGTTCATAATATTTATTATTGAAATTGGATATAGAGTGTCAATGATTACTAACATTGCTTTCCAATTGAGCCTTCTATATTCGTGCTTGAAACCCTAGTTGTAGTCTCGTGAATGTACCATTCATTTAATTTTTATGAGCATATATTCTGATTTGTTACTGGCACATGTACATTATTATATCATCTATTGTTCCTTTCTTTAAATGTTAACTAATGGTTATTAATATATGCTTATTATGTATGTTGATTTTTAGATGGGTGGTAGGTTCACATTCCTAAATAACGACTTTTTGTTTAACCTTTTCTTAAGGTTGGAGTTGGAAGATCGAGTTGGTTAGTGTAAGAGGAACCAGCCAACGATTCGAAACAATAGTGACCGGAGATAACTTCTCTAAAGTATACAACAGCGAAAGAAGAGGTTCCATATGGAGTTTTGTTTATCTACATAGAGAGGCTATCCCACAAAACCATAGGGTTATGGGTTTTAGAGAAGCCGATCACAGAAACATAACATATTACTTTTCTGAATTTGACATAGATCTTGACTCGGGAGGCCACCACCTTGAACTTATAAATGACTTCAGAAGCTTGCTGGTATTTTGGTTTGCGGGAGTTGGTTTCCTTTTCTGCAACATCTGGATTGTGATGTCTAGAGTGATTCCATTTAGTGATTACATCCATCCACAAGATGTAACAAGAGGAATACGCATACTCGAGGATCCAGATAATGCATCACATTACATCTTTTTCTATGCTTATATGAGCGCTAACTACAATGTGCACCCATGGATAGTACGTATAAATGTGGTCACCTATAACTCCTCACACTGACATTTGTTACATGTTACCCGTTTGTCCAGAGAAATAGACAGGCTTACTAATAATGAGATGGGAATTCATCTCTTCTTTATACAAGGAGTTGACATTAGGGGTGTCATCTATTTGTCCAATTATGGAAATACGTTAGTCCACATGATTGAAGAGGAAGTTGTGGCATACTCTGAGACGGGTGAGCATCAAACGCCACCTCTACCAGTTTTTTATGCTCCGGGTTTTATATTTCGCCATTTTTATTACAATAGCAACCAAGGTTACTTGTTGACATTGAGTACTGGACAGGAATATTGGAGAACGAGTGGGCTGTAGACTCAACAGACTAAGAGTATTTGAGTTCACCCCTTTATTCGACTATAGTGCATGTGATTCTTATCGAGTGTCCCAGTTGCGCCTATACCACAGGATACACTTATTTTTATGGAACCTTCTTTGTTGAGAAAATTTGACGGTTTCATTGAGTTTACAATGCAACTTGTTGTACCACTCAACCAACCAAATCTTTAGCGGTTACTCATTTAATATTAAGCATCCAAACTAGAAAGTGGACTTAACACAATAAGGAACTTACCATCTAGGATGGTGCCCTTGCCGGAAGAGCGATTAGTCTAAGGCTAGGCATATAGTTTGTGATATAATTAGAGACATTAAACAAACATAGATGAATACTATTAGGGATAGTTTTTCTAGTCGGGATCCCGGAGTATCATAAGAGTCATATCTTATCCTGAATATGTTAGTATCCTGAATGACCTTGGGAACTAACCATTAGCAATTGGCTCTATTTTAATTTGTTTGCAGGTTAATGGCTCACAATTCCTGAAGACTCACTCAACCAAAACTTTCACAAAGTTAAAGACGTGGGGGAGTAAACGTTTGTAGGCTGCAACATCTAGTTTTACTTAGTCCATAGAATCTTGGATATTTTGGGATATATGTTATGTAATCTCCAGTATTTATAGGGAGTAACCAGAGCATAGGAACACATAACTTACACCATACTCTATTAATTCTAGCATAGCAATAGACATAATGCTCCGATTACTTGCCTTTCATGTGTATTCACACTTGTTTTAATTTAATCAAAATCACTAGCTAGCTGGCTAATTTAGGCCAGCTCCCGAGGTTTTTGCCAGGTTCCTCGAGGATACTCTCATGGATTATTGGTTTTGCCTTGTTACATCCTTGTGTCAATTTACTTTTTCACCAATTGTTCTATTTTAATCAACAAGCACGCTACCTCACATACAAAGCTTGATCACTTAATCATTTTGTTGATTTTTGACTAAAACAGTTACGATTAAACGAAAACCTTTATAAGCTTTAAGATTTTAATCTTCTTTTTTTGATATGTCAACTCAACCAAAATATTCTTCAGCTTCCATGCCCTTCTCTAGCTTTTCTCTTCTAGCTTCATCCAGTTCTTTAACTGCTAGTCTTCCTCCTCCTCCTCCATTGAGTTAGCAAAGCGGTGCCCAGCCAACTAGAACGAGTTATCCTATTTATGGGGCACCAAGGTTCAACACTAAAGATACTATTATTTCTAACAATGATATCTTGATTCGTTTAAGCATGTGAGGACTTATATGCAAGAGTAGACTAAGACAGACGAGCTGATATTCAAGAAGTTGGATGAAGTCGAGAAATCAGGAAAATCTCCCGAAACAGTCACCGCGCTGATCCTAAAGGCTCTAAACTTTGATTCGCTGGGATCCTCAGCCCAGCACTCTAGTTTGTCCTAGCCCAACGGGATTCCCGAAACATCTGTCGTTCAAGCCTCGGGATCCTGACTTCAATGATCCTCAAAGATCCCATCCTCAGATTTTATGGAGATATCCCCTCTGAGAATCTCGATGCCTCAAAGATATTCAGAAGTACATTAGGGAGATCTAATCCCTATGTAGACAGAGGCAACTGTAGGACCTTCTTGGGTTCAGTGGGATTCCAAAATCATGGATCCCAAAGTTGGTGATACTTCTACTCGAATTCCTAATTACTCTAACCATAATTCTATGCCAAATGCAGGTATGGACCCAAATATGGCTAATGAGCTCCAAAACTCAAGGATATGATAGTGAGTATACCTGGAATTATCCATTTGATCCATGAACTTCCTACGGAAAGTCACAAGATGTCCAGGTTTACTTGGTCTATCTATGACGTAGAGATCTCGAAGAAATTCCAAACTCCCAACATGAAACTATACGATGGAACAACTGATCATAAGGAGCACGTAGCCCTGTACAGAGAAAGAATGGAGATCAATTTGATTCTGTTGAACCTTAAAGAAGCATGCCTATGTAAAGGCTTTGGCTCCACCTTAACAGGACCAGCCATGAAATGGCTTCTCAATATCCTTCCTAATACAATTGCATCATTTTCTCAATCTATAAATGTGTTTAATAACCAGTTTCCTTACATTAGATCTTTTGAAAAAATAACAGGTGAGTTGTATAGAGTGGTCAAGAAACCTAACGAGTCCCTTCGAGATTTCACTACCAAAATTGTCCGTGAAGACCTGGAGATCCCAAATCTTGATATGGTTGCAGTCGTGGAAGCGTACAAGATGGCAATAAGAGGAAGCCCATTCTATGATGATTTGGTCATGACTCCCTACAAAACTCTTGATGAAATGCGAAATAGGGACCAAAGCTTCATTTGATTAGAGGATGATAAAAATATTCCGAAAAGCCTAGAGATCCCAAAGTATGAATCCACCATCAGGAAGTTAGGTTCCCCGCATAAATGATACAAATCAAAGCCCTACTCTAAGAATGACAACCCCAGGATAAATGTTGTTGAAGATGAGGACGGCTATAAAGAGTATCCTAAAGTCTTTGAATATTGTTTTTGTTTATGCAACTGGTTTGATAGTTGCCATGTAGGATCTTGGAGAGAAAGCCAAATGGCCATAGAAGAAGGAAAAGTCAGGATCTTAGAAGAATAAATCTAAGTGGTGTGCATACCACGAGGATTTTGGTCATTTCACCAATGATTGCATCGCTCTCAGAAAAGAGATTAGCTATCTTCTCAGCAAAGGTCATCTGAAAGATTTGCTGCCTAAGAAGAAGTCAAAGACTCAGGATCCTGAGAGGACCGCGGAAAAGGCTCCATCTCCTCCACCCAACGCCAAGATCATATCTTTCAGTTCCGGAGGATCAGACATATGTGGTACCTCATTCTTAGCAGCCAAGAAGCATGTTAAAGAAATGAAGTCGGAGAAGGCGGAGAGGCCAATCAAAACCTCTACCATAACTGATCAAAAAGTCATTGCTTTCGAACATGAGGATAAATATGCTATCTAAGATCCTTATCATGATAGGTTGGTTATAACCCTTTGAATTATTAATTGCTTTGTTGGCAAGATCCTTATGGATGGTGGGAGTTCAGTAAACATCATCCAGCTAGACGCCCTAAAAAAGATGGACATCCCAGAATCAAAAATCATTCCAAGATCCTCAGTGCTTATGGGTTTCAATGGAGCAACCAAAAACACTCTAGGAGATATCAAGTTGCCAATTTATATCGAGGGGGTAAACTTGTTCCAAATATTTTGTGTTATTGATACCTTGTCTTGTTGCAATGTGATTCTTGGCAAGCCTTGGATTCATGACATGAAAGTCGTGCTATCAACCTATCATCAATATGTGAAGCTTCCTAACCCTTGGAGAGATAAAGATTTAAAATGAACAACAAGATGCTAAGGAATGCTTCATGTTTCTGATGAAGCCAACTACCAAAAGCTACTCGACATAGCAATTAATGAAGCTACCACATGAAATTCTAGAAGCAAGGAAGCAAGGGAGAAAGGTGTAAAAGAAATTATGATGAATCCCTAGGATCCAAAAATCAAAGGGTTATCCCTGAGGATATTAACTTCCTGAAACGAAGGATATCGACATTCGTGTGCAAACACAAGGATATGACAGGTATATCCAAGGATATTATCACCATAAACTTAATATTGACAAGAATTATAGGCCTATCCATCAAAAAAGAAAGAAGTTTGCACCGAGAGAAATCGAGTTATCTAGGAAGAAGTGGACATATTATTAAAGACTGGAATGATTAGGGAGGTACAATTCCATATATGGCTAGCCAATGTGGTGGTGGTACAAAAGAAGAACGGGAAACGGAGAGTCCATGTTGATTAAACTGACTTTAACAAAGCATGTTTGAAATATCCTCTCCCATTGCCCTATATCAACTCGATGGTAGATGCAACAGCTGACCACGAGATCCTAACATTCATGTACACCTCCTCAAGATTTCAATAAATCCAGATTGAGCCATCATATCAAGAGGATACAACCTTCATGACACCTTCGGGAATCTACTATTATACTACTATGCCTTTTGGTTTGAAAAATGTGGGTGCAATATACCAAAGGCTAGTGAACATGATGTTCAAGGATAAGCTGGGGGACACTATGCAAGTGTACATCGATGATATCGTAGTGAAGTCAAAGAAAGCTGAGGATCATCTTTAGGATCTCGTAGCCGGATTCAACATCCTCGATCAATACAACATGAAGCTAAATCCCTAAAAATACCACTTTGGAGTCAGAGCTGGAAAGTTCCAAGGATACATGGTAATCAAAAGGAACAAAGCCTAGTCTAGAGCAAAACAAGGCTATTATCAACTTGAAATCCCCAAAAAACACCAAGGATATCCAGAGATTGACGGGAAGGATATCTGCACTGAACAGGTATATCACTAGATCCTTAAATAAATGTAAGGATTTTTATGATGTTCTCAGGAAAAATTAGAAATTTGAGTGGACCGAAAAACATGAGAAAGCTTTGAAGGATATAAAAAATTATCTATCTTCAGCACCACTTCTCATGAAACTTGAGCCTGAAGAACCATTATCCTTATACTTGGCAGTATACCAAGTGTAGCAAGCGTTGTCCTAGTTAAAGATCATGAGGACAGCAGCATCCTATATATTATGTAAATAAATACTTCTCGATGCTGAAACCAGCTATTACCATCTCGAAAATCTATTCAAGCATTAGTCATGGCATCCAAAAAGATAAGGGATTATTTTGAAACACATATTATTCATGTTAAAACTAATTATTCCATTAAGAATATGTTAAGAAAGCCAGAGATATCGGTACGGATGGTCAAATGGGATTATGGCATCACCTATGAGCCAAGAACAACAATAAAATCATAGGCCCTAGTAGACCTTGTAGTGGATTTCAACGAGGATCTCCAGAAGGATGCAGACTTAGAAGTCCAACAACTACATGAAGCCGAAGCGAGTGGACTTTGTTCACTAATTGTGCATCCAATTTCCGGGGGACAGGACTAGGGATCCTGCTAAAATCACCATAGAGGGACATAATACCCCAATCTATCTTGCGTGCATCCCATGCCACAATAATGAAGCAGAGCATGAGGCACTTATAGCATCAATCCAGTTAGCCTGAGATATGAAATAAGGTTCCTTCAAGTATATGCAGATTATCTGTTACTCGTTAACCATTTTAATGGATCCTATGCAGCAAAAGGAGAAAGCTTTTATTATATCTTGAGATAGTTAAAAGATTATCGAAAGAATTCAAAATTTTCAAAATATCACGGGTACCTAGAGCAAAGGATGTTGAAGTAGCTGCCTTAGCAAATCTAGCATCATCCTTCATGATCCCAGAAGAGTTAGGATACCGATCACCCACGTCCTTACACCGGCCATTGAAGCGGCCATTGAAGAACACAAGGTTGAAGAAATCACGGACGCTTGATGAAATAAAAATTCAAATCAAGATGCTACTCAGTATTTCTGGATATCTCCAATTATTGAAGATATCAATGATGGAAAGATCCCTAAAGAAGTAAATCTCAAGGCTTTTCGCATAAAGGTAATACCATATATTATAATAAATAACATATCATACAGGAATTCCTTTGCAGCTCCATACCATATATTATAATAAATAACTTCTTGAAACGAAGGATATCGACATTCGCATGGAAACAAAAGGATATGATAGGTATATCCAAGGATATTATCACCCGTAAACTTAATATTGACAAGAATTGTAGGCATATCCATCAAAAAAGAAAGAAGTTTGCACCAAGCAAAATCGAGTTATTTAGGACGAAGTGGACATATTATTAAAGACTAGAATGATTAGGGAGGTATAATTCCCTATATGGCTAGCTAATGTGGTGGTGGTACAAAAGAATATCAGGAAATGGCGAGTCCATGTTGATTACACTGACTTGAACAAAGCATGTTTGAAATATCCTCTCCCGTTGCCCCATATCAACTCGATGGTAGATGCTACAGCTGGCCACGAGATCCTAACATTCATGTGCACCTCCTCAGGATTTCAATAAATCAATATGGAACCATCCTATCAAGAGGGTACAACCTTCATGACACCTTCGGGTATCTACTATTATACTACTACGCCTTTTGGTTTGAAAAATACGGGTGCAATATACCAAAGGCTAGTGAACCTGATGTTCAAGGATAAGTTGGGGGACACTATGGAAGTGTAGATCGATGATATGGTAGTGAAGTCGAAGAAAGCTCAGGATCATCTTTAGGATCTCGTAGCCGCATTCAACATCCTCGATCAATACAACATGAAGTTAAATCCCTCAAAATACCACTTTGGAGTCAGAGCTGGAAAGTCCCTAGGATACATGGTAATCAAAGGGAATAGAGCCTAGTCCAGAGCCAAACAAGGCTATTATCAACTTGAAATCCCCAAAGAACACCAAGGATGTCTAGAGATTGACGGGAAGGATATCTGCACTGAACAGGTATATCTCTAAATCCTCAAATAAATGTAAGGATTTTTATGATATTCTCAGGAAAAATTAGAAATTTGAGTGGATCGAAAAACATGAGAAAGCTTTAAAGGACATAAAAAGTATCTATCTTCAGCACCACTTCTCATGAAACTTGAGCCCCAAGAACCATTATCCTTATACTTGGCAGTCTACCAAGTGTGGCAAGCGTTGTCCAAGTTAAAGATCACGATGGACAACTACATCCTATATATTATGTAAATAAAATCTTCTCGATGTTGAAACCAGCTATTACCATATCGAAAATCTTATTCTAGCATTAGTCATGGCATCCAAAAAATTAAAGGACTATTTTGAAACACATATTATTCATGTTAAAACTAATTATCCCATTAAGAATATGTTAAGAAGGCCAGAGATGTCAGTACGGATGGTCAAATGGGATTACGGCATCACCTATGAGCCAAGAACAACAATAAAATCACAGACCCTGGTGGACCTTGTAGCGGATTTCAGCAAGGATCTCCAGAAGGATGCAGACTTAGAAGTCCAACAACTACATGAAGCTGAAGGCGAGTGGACTTTGTTCACTGATGGTGCATCCAATTTCCGGGGGACAGGACTAGGGATTCTGCTAAAATCACCATAGAGGGACATAATACCGCAATCTATCTTTCGTGCATCCCATGCCACCAATAATGAAGCGGAGTATGAGGCACTTATAGCATGAATCTAGTTAGCCAGAGATATGAAATCAGGTTCCTTCAAGTATATGCAGATTATCTGTTACTCGTTAACCATTTTAATGGATCCTATGCAGCAAAAGGAGAAAGCTTTTATTATATCTTGAGATAGTTAAAAGACTATCAAAAGAATTTGAAATTTTCAAAATATCGCGGGTACCTAAAGAAAAGGATGTTGAAGTAGATGCCTTAGCAAATCTAGCATCATCCCTCAGGATCCCAGAAAGAGTTAGGATCCCGATCACCCACGTCCTGACACCGACCATTGAAGAGCACAAGGTTGAAGAAATCACGGACGCTGATGAAATGAAAATTCAAAATCAAGATGCTACTCAGTATTTTTGGATATCTCTAATTATGGAAGATATCAATGATGGAAAGATCCCTGAAGAAGTAAATCTCAAGGCTTTTCGCATAAAGGTAATACCATATATTATAATAATTAACATATCATGCAGAAATTCCCTTGCAGGTCCATACCATATATTATAATAAATAACTTCCTGAAACGATAGATATCGATATTCGCATGGAAACACAAGGATATGACATGTATATCCAAGGATATTATCACCCGTAAACTTAATATTAACAAGAATATAGGCCTATCCATCAAAAAAGAAAGAAGTTTGCACAAAGCGAAATCGAGTTATCTAGGATGAAGTGGACATATTATTAAAAACTGGAATGATTAGGGAGGTACAATTACCTATATGGCTAGCCAATGTGGTGGTGGTACAAAAGAAGAACCGGAAATGTAGAGTCCATGTTTATTACACTGACTTGAACAAAGCATGTTTGAAATATCCTCTCCCATTGCCCATATCAACCTTATGGTAGATGCTACAGCTGGCCACGAGATCCTAACATTTATGTACACCTCCTCAGGATTTCAATAAATCCATACGGAACCATCCAATCAAGAGGATATAACCTTCATGACACCTTCGGGTATCTACTATTATACTACTATGCCTTTTGGTTGAAAAATACGTGTGCAACATACCAAAGGCTAGTGAACATGATGTTCAAGGATAAGCTGGGGGACACTATGGAAGTGTACATCGATAATATGGTAGTGAAGTCGAAGAAAGCTGAGGATCATCTTCAGGATCTTGTAGCCGCATTCAACATCCTCGATCAATACAACATGAAGTTAAATCCCCCAAAATACCACTTTGGAGTCAGAGCTGGAAAGTCCCTAGGATACATGGTAATCAAAAGGAATAGAGCCTAGTCTAGCACAAAACAAGGCTATTATCAACTTGAAATCCCCAAAGAATACCAAGGATATCCAGAGATTGACGGTAAGGTTATCTGCACTGAACAGGTGTATCTCTAGATCCTCAAATAAATGTAAGGATTTTTATGATATTCTCAGGAAAAATTAGACATTTGAGTGGACCAAAAAACATGAGAAAGCTTTGAAGGACATAAAAAGTATCTATCTTCAGCACCACTTCTAATGAAACTTGAGCCCGAAGAACCATTTTCCATATACTTGGCAGTATCCCAAGTGTGGCAAGCATTGTCCTAGTTAAAGATCACGAGGGACAACATCATCCTATATATTATGTTAATAAAATCTTCTCGATGCTTAAACCATCTAATACCATCCCGAAAAGCTTATTCTAGCATTAGACATGGCATCCAAAAAGATAAGGGATTATTTTGGAACACATATTATTCATGTTAAAAAGTAATTATCCCATTAAGAATATGTTAAGATAGCCAGAGATGTCAGTACGGATGGTCAAATGGGATTACGGCATCACCTATGAGCCAAGAACAACAATAAAATCACAGACCTTGGTAGACCTAGTAGCGGATTTCAGCGAGGATCTCCAGAAGGATGCAGACTTTGTTCACTAGTGAGGCATCCAATTTCCGTGGGACAGGACTAGGGATTCTGCTAGAATCACCATAGAGGGACATAATACCCCAGTTTATCTTGCGTGCATCCATGCCACCAATAATGAAGCGGAGTATGAGGCACTTATAGCATGAATCCAGTTAGCCAGAGATATGAAATCAGGTTCCTTCAAGAATGCGCAGATTATCTGTTACTCGGTAACCATTTTAATGGATCCTATGCAGCAAAAGGAGAAAGCTTTTATTATATCTTGAGATAGTTAAAAGACTATCGAAAGAATTTGAAATTTTCAAAATATCGCGGGTACCTAAAGAAAAGGATGTTGAAGTAGATGTCTTAGCAAATCTAGCATCATCCTCAGGATCCCAGAAAGAGTTAGGATACCGATCACCCACGTCCTGACACCAGCCATTGAAGAGCACAAGGTTGAAGAAATCACGAACGCTGATGAAATAAAAATTCAAATCAAGATGCTACTCAGTATTTCTGGATATCTCCAATTATGGAAGATATCAATGATGGAAAGATCCCTGAAGAAGTAAATCCTAAGGCTTTTCGCATAAAGGTAATACCATATATTATAATAAATAACATATCATACAGGAATCCCTTGCAGATCCATACCATATGTTATAATAAATAACTTCCTGAAACGAAGGATATCGACATTCGCGTGGAAACAAAAGGATATGATAGGTATATCCAAGGATATTATCACCCGTAAACTTAATATTGACAAGAATTATAGGCCTATCCATCAAAAAAGAAAGAAGTTTGCACAAAGCGAAATCGAGTTATCTAGGACGAAGTGGACACATTATTAAAGACTGGAATGATTAGGGAGGTACAATTCGCTATATGGCTAGCCAATATGGTGGTGGTAGAAAAGAATAACAGGAATGGCGAGTCCATGTTGATTACACTGACTTGAACAAAGCATGTTTGAAATATCCTCTCCCGTTGCCCCATATCAACTCGATGGTAGATGCTACAGCTGGCCACGAGATCCTAACATTCATGTACACCTCCTCAGGATTTCAATAAATCCATATGGAACCATCCTATTAAGAGGGTACAACCGTTATGACACCTTCGGTATCTACTATTATACTACTACGCCTTTTGGTTTGAAAAATGTGGGTGCAATATACCAAAGGCTAGTGAACCTGATGTTCAAGGATAAGTTGGGGGACACTATGGAAGTGTAGATCGATGATATGGTAGTGAAGTCGAAGAAAGCTGATGATCATCTTCAGGATCTCGTAGTCGCATTCAACATCCTCGATCAATTCAACATGAAGCTAAATCCCTCAAAATACCACTTGGGGTCAGAGCTGGAAAGTTCCTAGGATACATGGTAATCAAAAGGAACAAAGCCTAGTCTAGAGCAAAACAAGGCTATTATCAACTTGAAATCCCCAAAGAACACCAAGGATGTCTAGAGATTGACGGGAAGGATATCTGCACTAAACAGGTATATCTCTAGATCCTCAAATAAATGTAAGGATTTTTATGATATTTTCATGAAAAATTAGAAATTTGAGTGGACCAAAAAATATGAGAAAGCTTTGAAGGACATAAAGAAGTATCTATCTTCAGCACCACTTCTCATGAAACTTGAGCCTGAAGAACCATTATCCTTATACTTGCCAGTATACAAGTGTGGCAAGTGTTGTCCTAGTTAAAGATCACGAGGGACAGCAGCATCCTATATATTATGTAAATAAAGTCTTCTCGATGTTAAAACCAGCTATTACCATCTCGAAAATCTTATTCTAGCATTAGTCATGGCATCCAAAAAACTAAGGGATTATTTTGGAACACATATTATTCATGTTAAAAAGTAATTATCCCATTAAGAATATGTTAAGATAGCCAGAGATGTCAGTACGGATGGTCAAATGGGATTACGGCATCACCTATGAGCCAAGAACAACAATAAAATCACAGACCTTGGTAGACCTAGTAGCGGATTTCAGCGAGGATCTCCAGAAGGATGCAGACTTTGTTCACTAGTGAGGCATCCAATTTCCGTGGGACAGGACTAGGGATTCTGCTAGAATCACCATAGAGGGACATAATACCCCAGTTTATCTTGCGTGCATCCCATGCCACCAATAATGAAGCGGAGTATGAGGCACTTATAGCATGAATCCAGTTAGCCAGAGATATGAAATCAGGTTCCTTCAAGAATGCGCAGATTATCTGTTACTCGGTAACCATTTTAATGGATCCTATGCAGCAAAAGGAGAAAGCTTTTATTATATCTTGAGATAGTTAAAAGACTATCGAAAGAATTTGAAATTTTCAAAATATCGCGGGTACCTAAAG